>OZ007534.1:8073731-8759404 GCA_963931895.1 Eupithecia pulchellata | reverse complement strand
CCGCCGCCACTGCCGCCGCCGCCGCCTCCGCCCCGATCCCGATCCCACTTGTCGTACCTGCAAATACAGATAACATTATAATGCTGTAATCTCGAAAACTTAAGGGTGTAATGGGGCTAGAAGGCTGAAGAATTGGCGGCCTTATCGCTTAAAGCGATTACTTCCAGGCAACAAAAAGCTTACAATAGAAGAATAAAGGAAGGCGGTACAGGTACGATTACAAAACAAATCTAATATCAGAACAAAGGGAAAATAAATCTGATACAAACTAAAATAATCCAAAAACATATATTATATTAAATATTATAGAAACATAAAGTAATTCATATAAACAATGGTGAATTAGAGGGAATTGTTAACTATTTAGAGTTACGAGTCATTAGACCACTGAACTTGCGTGTGTGTCCTCTAGATGGCAGAGATATGCCGTCTTTCAGAGAAGAATCCGAGATTTTGAAAATAGATCAGTATATTAATATGAAGTAAGTGCCAAAGAAGGAACAGCACATAACAATCCTTCGTGGACGTTAAGGCCGTTGATCATGATAATATGAAAAATGCTCAATCTCTTAAGAAGGGTTAGGTTATATGTTCTCTATGACTTCAGGAACGTAATGAAGAGCTGTGATATGGAGCACTTTGTTCAATGTCATACTTCTTCATTTGCAATGAATATTTTAGTTATTAGTAACTTGTATTGTTTTTGTATCTGATTTAACTTTTCTGCAACAGCTGTCCGGGTCATGGCAATTCTGTATCTTTTTAAATCTATAAGGAAGATTGGTGAAGGTTGAATCCACGCCAACGAATAAAGAATGCTTTGATAACGGGCAATTTATACGTGGCAAAAATGAGACAAAAAAATTACTGAGTAAAAAAGTTACTACTAGTTCTTATTTGGTTATTTGTAATTTATCTATAATAATATTATAAAGAGGAAAGATTTCATTGTTTGTTTGTTGGAATTTAATAGGCTCCGAAACTACTGGACCGCTTTGAAAAAATTATTTTACTATTAGAATCTTAAATTTTCCGTGATGAACATAGGTTATAGAATATTTACAAAAAAGTTAGGGTTCCGTATGAAAAATTAAATTTTTGTGAAATACCCTTGCGAAGCCGGGGCGGACCGCTAGTTTGTTAATAAAGGTTATTCCTTAGTGAAATTCACGCTGTTGCAAAAACGGAGACGGTGGTAATAAAATTTAATTACAAATTATAACATTCATTGGTTACCTAAAGTTGATGAAAAAAATCTACAAATCTTAAGTGGGTGAAACTCGTCATCACAACCGTATAAAAGACTTTGCTGACCTAGACCTAGACCAGAGGTGACCCCGTCGGAATGTTGAGTATAGACGCGTTAAATGTAGGTAAACAATAACGTCAGAAAATGCGTCACCAGTCGGTCACGACCAAGCCAGCTTTGATATCACGAGCCGAAGATTATTGCGAACGGAATTTACAAACAATGTTTTAGAGCGATGATGCTATAGGAGAAAGCGTATAGGTAACATTCATAAAGAAATGATGTAAGCAAGTATTGACAACTACTATATTATATGTGCGAAATCTTTAATACCTACAGATTGAAAAAAAATTGAGGGCACGCGGATTTAAATACTATATTAAAATGAAAAATACGACCGCACATAAATATTTACCTGGATTAAATGAATTGTGGATATTATATTGTGAATTCGAAGATTCGTCGTTGAAACATGATAATTCCCGTGAAATGTACTTAAAATGCGATAACAAATACACTCAATGACATGGATCTAGGCAAGCATTTAATAGAAGCTGGATCGGATTTAAGTTACATAATTCAACAGCTATCGTATGGTACGTCAAATGCGATAAAAATAGCATCGATACATCAATAAATATAAAATATCCACTTTACGTGGCAGCATTGTATCTCTGTCGCTCACGATCCGCGGGCACATATTGCATCCGCAATGAATGATAACAAGAAGTTTTGCGCAGAGATTGTCCTATTTATCTGTTGAAAATACTTTTTTATTCGAAATATTTGTGAATTTACAAGTCTGAATATAACCCAATTTATTATTTATATTTGATTTGAAATTATATCCATAATTGCTCCAGTCAGAGATACCCAGAAACGAATCTTATGCCGAATATCGAAGATCCACTTTGTATCGCTGATCCATAGAAGTTCCTAAGAAAATATCTCCAGGTAACTATATCTCCACAGCAATTAACAGCATGCCACCAGCAGCTTATCGTCTTGAGCCCCTATGTGGCACTGGTCTATTAATAACAATGTCCTTTGTCACTTCCGCTTCCTGACGCACCGCTCAGGAAGAAGAATTCATTACAAGGGGACTTTAGCTGCTTAAAATAGCTGAAGGTTGCACATATTGTAGCTATAAATTTTTGGAGAGGGCATTTCTTTTGTACTTTCTTTACGTGTATACTATTCCAAGACGTCTTCTAATTTAGTTTTTATGTCTTGTCAAGATACAAAATCAATGTCAAGATTAAGTCAATTAGTCTTGCATGCAGGTTAATTTATAGAGTCATAATCATAAATAACGGTAAAACGTTATTGAATGTTATGTTAAGCCTAATGGTAGCTGGTGATTCACACTCAGCTCAAATGATGGTAAAATCCGTAAAATTTATAGAGGTCACTCGGAGAATCTTTCACAGGAATCGGGTGAGTAATCCGTCACATACCAACATAAATAAGTTACTTTGCGGTTACAAATGGAATATCTCTTTGTTGCGTCGTATAGCTATGTGTGGCTTATGTGTGGTTTACTGCTGCAAGTCGAATACTAAATGAGCAATCATTTTTAACGAGTAAGTTTGATCGTCAAAACTTTTTTGCGGCAATAATTTCCGTGACAATAAAAACCATGGTCAGCGTCAGATAGTTTTTGCCAGTTAATGAAGAATAAGGTCGTAACTTAGTAGAACAGAACCTTAGAGATGTAATAAACCGATCGAATTACGTATTGTCCTTACTCGTCACAAATAATGGAATGAAACTAAGCGAGAAAGAATAACAAATACTATTCCATTTGCTAGTAGTTATGGTTTCCATATTCACCATCTTCCTTATACAAACAATAGCAATGATAATGAAAGTGTTTATTTGCAATCGAGATAAGTTCTTAAGTGGCGTTTATCGAACGATTGTATTATCTTCCCACCGCTTTAACAATAAAATGAAGCCTGTTATCCGTTATCGTAAAATCAATGGTGTTGATGTTAATACTAATCAATTGTAGGAAATCTATGGGATATTCGATTCCCGCCTCAGGATATATGTTCATGCGATCTGTAGATGACTAAGCTTACATATTTAGCGTAATTTTATAAACATCATTTTTCTCCTAACTCATATTATATAGAGATGAAAGAGATATATCTATTCTAATATAATATCTCTTTCATCTCTCAAAGAGACATTTCGCAGTTTGTTTGTTTGAATTGAATAGGCTCCGAAACTACTAAAACGATTCGAAAATTCTTTCACTATTAGAAACCTACATTATTCATGAAACATAGGCTTATCCATGAACATAGGATACAGAATATTTTCAAAAAAGTTAGGATCCCTATGAAAATTTCAATAAAGTAACTCACACAACTTTTGTAAAAAATATATCATATATGAAATTTTTGATATACCTACATATACCCGTGCGAAGCCTGGGCGGACCGCCAGTTTTTTGCCGTTAGAGTTAGCTTTGTTTACTTCGACTATGTTTCTCCTCCTGCAACTTGCTATCTATATCCTATCTGATATTTAAAATTTTCCAGATTCAATTATTGTTTGATAGATACCTGAACATCAGACTCACAAGTCATTTTCATTAACCTCATCAAATCGCAACGACCTTGGTGTTCCACATTTCACAAATTCATAGGATAGGAGCCGAATTCTCACCGGTTTAGAAGAATTCGTATAATTAATACATTTCCCACACATAAATATAATAAGTGCCACTATCGCATAACAGCGGCAAATTAAAGGTGGGTTAATCGTATATTTATGATTTCATGCATACACAAAATACGCTTGTGTGTGACAGTTAAAGAATACGAAAAGCGACTTTTTACATCGCGACTTACAATAATACAGTCTAGGGTGCCATATTTATCACGAAATATCCAAAGCTCAAGGCCGCCAACGCCAAGGTCGCGCAACCGCTAAATTCTTAAGTAAACTCAGGAATAAGTCATCAATAGATACTGTATCATACAAACATAAAGTAAGCAGAGCTTGACATGACAACGAACGACGCTTTTAATACTTTCGACAAAAGAAATATCAAACTTGATGAAATATCTGCCGATCATTCAAAGATTTGACTCGCTGAAGGAATCAACCTAGGAATCCGCCAGCTGTAGTACAGGTCGTTATCATGTTAAAGATACAAAAGATAATATCTTCGAGTGTCGAAAAGACATGTGCCATTGCGTGTACTTTCAAGTCGGAGACAGACTTGTCTGCGGTCGGCAAACCGCGTATTCATAAATCTCACCTAACAGCTGGCAGGCTGGTGAAAGTGGAATCGTTGGCTCTAAACTTACAAACGTTCTCGCGTTTGCATCTACACTTCTGTTGCAACAAAACTCATTTAAGATGATATGGATTTAAATATTATGTATTTCAGAATTACGGCCGTTTATCTGAATGTTCTGTGTCAAATCAGATAATAGCCATCAGATAATACCAGCATTATGATGCTGGTTTTCTTGGACAACCATGGTTTAGTTTAGTCTATCAAGGTATTTTCAGAAACCAAGACGATTGAATTAAAGTGTGTTTTCAGAAACCAAGACGATTGAATTACAGTTCATCTGTTTTAACGATTTCACTGTCTGGTTCATTTCTGCTCTAAGAGGCACAGGGAGACTCATTCAAAGATTTTCAAGGTCTCTCTGGACAGCCAGTAAGAACGCATCGGTACGGGCTCTTCGTGTATCTACTGACATATTTTATTCACCTCGACCTCATTCTACGACATTATCGCTGTATTAATTCACGACGCGACTCGCTCTGATCATATTTTGCCTTTGTAATACCTTATACCACTTCTGCAATATTCAAGACTAGCTTTTGTTCGCCGCATCGCACGTGCTATTATAAAAAGTAGGTCTAGTTAAGGGCTAACTGCGTTCAAAATTTCAGCCCGATCCTGTCTGTTGTTTTGGCGCAAAGAAGTCAGAAACATTCATGCATCCTCAGCCGATAGCCAGAGACTATTTATCAGAAAATATAATTCGTGCCTGCGAAGACACCAGCCGCCACATTCGTACCTACTTCAAAATAATACCACTAACATACAGTAGGGTCGCCTTTGCGCTCCGGACACTTTCATGGAGACATTATTGTTGTTCGCAGGTAAAACCAGGGGCCGCGCATAATTCGTCACCGGCGCCGTGTCATAATCGTAATGAATCGAAGTGAAACTCGTTTAGGCCCGCGATCCATCAGCGTGAAATACCGCCGGCTTATTGGCGAGGCAATAAAGGAATGATGAGCATTGTTATGATGTTTATAAATCATCGGACACGCAAAATCATTATCATGTGCTTTTTATTTCACTTTTTAACGCGGTTTTTGCAAACTCACAAGAGCCTTAGTATCCTCATTAGTTTTAAATCTTGTTTTTATTTTGGTTTTTTGTTTCAGGTCTTCTATACTAATATTATAAAGAGGAAAGATTTGATTGTTTGTATGTTTGTTTGTTTGTTTGTTTGTTTGTTTGTTTGTTTGTTTGTTTGTTTGTTTGAATTGAATAGGCTCCGAAACTACTGGACCGAGTTAAAAAATTCTTTCACCATTAGAATCCTTAATTTTCCGTGATGAACATAGGCTATATAATATTTTCAAAAAAGTTAGGGATCCGCATGAAAAATTCAATAATTGAACTGTGGGCTGTATATTCAACCTCTTTTTCTATTATGGCGCGTCAGAATAGAAAAAGAGGTTGTATAGCGCACGGTGCTTGCTTTTTCTCTACGGCCAGTGTCAGTTTTGGAATGTCGAGTCAATGTCAAAAACCCCGATGCTGTTAAAAAAGTAAAGATCCGTATGAAAACTGTGAAACCCATCGTTTTAGTGTGTATAATTTCTGAAATTTTTGTTTAATACCCGTGCGAAGCCGGGGCGGGCCGCTAGTATTCTTATATTTCCGTAATAATGGGAGCAGTATCCTTCCACATTACGGCATGCTTTTATAATTTACGACGCCGACGAAGAAGCAATGAAGTAATTGGTTAGATGTTGGTTGACGTACTTGTCCGATTTTGTATTGCAATGATTAAGTTATGTATTTAACCCATTGTTATAAGGAAACTATAGATAGACATTTTATTTTTATTGTTAAATTAAAATCTACAGCCCCTTTAATATTTAATACAAAACCTAAGATCAAATAAAGGATTAACATTATAAACTAAAGATTTTATAAGATATTATTTGATATACATAGAAAACACCTGCAACAAATCTCAGCAGATACATTTTTATTGAGGTGGGTATCAAACCCAGAACCATCCTCGACGCAAATGGACCTACTTCTTTTAATTTTGATGTACCACGGCCGGCAGCGCCACTTCCCGAGTTGTCAAAATAAAAAACATCCATACAACTTGATAAACGCGGACTTCATTGACAAAAACATTCTATTAGTCGTATCGATACAAAAACTGTAAATGAGCCACTCAACCAATTGGAAAAACGTTGAAACAAAGACAATACTCGACCTTATGCTATTTAGCTCTTTTGTTAATTAGCTCATATTGTTTCCTGGGTGTTTGTGTAACGCGCCATTCGGTATTACGACTGGTGTAATGCATTTTAAATTAAAACATTCCCCAAAAGTTTGCTCCGTTGCATTATTATATTACATAAAACTGGTAAAAGAGATCCTCATCTCCTTCAGCTAACCGTAGAGTTAATTTTAATATTCGCCGCACATATATTTCACGTGTAATCGCTCTTTTATCTTTTTTCTGTCTACGGCCTCTTGTAACGTACTATTTTAGTACTTTACTGCTTTCGCTGTTTAGCGCACTCTCAAACAAGTGGTTTCCGTGTTTCTTATAGTTTGACATTGATGATCATTTCGGACCATTTCGGCGGTTTTATAAATTCTGAGCTTCTGGGTAGCTGATCCATTATTTCCTTTGAAGATTTTGCTCGTTCGCTTTAGTTCCAATCATCTGTATATTTATCGCCTGTCTCTATTTTTATCGTTTTCAAATATTGTTTAGTCGTTAGAGATTTTCCTTAAAAATACTGTTTACTCAAGGATGTTCACGGTCATTTTAAGATAAGTGGATGTTAATGTAACCTACCAACCAACAAACCGCTATTATCTTCAAATCCTTGTGCAACGTTGTCTATTTCCATTGCTGTTTGTATGCCGGCTGCGTTAAAAGCATTAGTGTCGTTGTGTTTGTACTCCTTATCGTGCGGTGACTAAATGTTATAGCTTTACGGATTATCTTTGTAGCACAACTTTGAATCACTTAAATCCAAATAATTATTTTTTACTGTGAACGTTTCATTTATTTCAAGTGGCGTAGATCACTTAAGCTACAAACAAAGCTACGTTTTTCATAGCTTTGTTTATAGAATTATTATATTCCATTTTCATGATCACGGGCCACATAGTGACCCGATCCTTTCGGAGGCTGCCGTGGGGCCGTAGACAACATCACAGAGGCCCTTGATGAGAGTTAGATTTAAAAGCGGGGGCTACACATAGCGATTGTCATCCTCGTTTGCACAATATGATACACCCGAAGATGATTATCCACCAGGTGTACTGATTGATGCAAAGAAAAATGGGAGAGAAAAACCAGGTTATTGGGTTATTATGACGTCCATTATTAATATAATTTACAATTATTTTTTAAATCTTTCCTGACGCTGTAGCTACCTAGAGGAGCAAACCGTTCTCCCAAGACTTTGCAATCGACATGTATTCGTAAGAATAACCGCACGCGACATCTAACGAGCTGTTTACTCTTTATCTACCCAACTCCAGACTAGTAAACTTGTGAAACTTCTAACAGAGATAAAAGTTCAAATTGCAAACGAAGTTGTGCATTTGATCCGGATAGTTTGGCGATAGTCTAGCTTAGATTCACTACTTAGATTTACCCCGGAGGACTGAGACTGAGATGTTTGTGGGGGGGGTGAAATTTAGAACTCTCTTGGTCTTAGTCGGTTTCAAATAAACTGCCTTGTAAATTGTCTATTTACAGTTTCCTCGGCTTAAAAATTTTGATAACCCATTATATATTTATTATATTATCATTTATCTTTGGTGCTCATTAGGGGAGGCCTATGTCCAGCAGTGGACTGTTATTGGCTGGTGATGTATGTATTATATTTTGCAATTTTTTACGTCGTCTTTCCATTTCATTTTTTGTCTAAAATGTTTAACACGATTTCATTCAATTATTTATAATTTTTTCTCGCTATGAAGTCTTTGTTATTGTCCCAGAGGCCTCTTCTGTTAAAGACAGGTTCGAGTTCATAATAGCTCAATCAATTGTGTTCTTTGAAAGTCAAACCGGCATTGTTACCTCGTTACGCCGTATCTCCCATCTCTAAAACACCCTTCGTTTTTGTCTCACAATTATTACTGACAATGCCTTCTTGTAGAATTATACCGGTTCTATGTTGCTTGTTGGTCACCTGTCGGGTTTTCCCTACTTTTCTTTTAACATTGTAATTGTCCTTTACGCAAATGCTCGGATAGAACAGCGTGGCTGGGTAATTCTGCAGTAAATGTTAAAAAAGTTAATGATGGAAAAAGAATCCTATATAGTGTATTGTATTGTTTATTCATTTAAAGTATACTTCAACTGAATAAACAATATAATCGATAAAACATGATAATCGATTAAAATCATATTACAAGCTCTGCTAGGCTTGAGGCTAGATGATGCTGTATGGTTTGTCCAGATTATTTATAACCCTTTGATCTTTCTATAGAATATGTAATAAAATAAACGAATATTCAATCTATTTTACAGTCGTGTAAATTTTTACTCTATTTTATTTTGATCTGCACTTTCTAGTCTTCCATCTGGTTATTGTGGATTTTCTCATTACTTACTAATTCCGAATTTTTTTAAGATTTTGGATATAAAAATTGCAAATACTAGTTTTTATTTAGTTAGATAATTGTAATTTTCTTTGTTAATAAAGGCTTTTTGCCCATTTTAAAAAACACAGAATTGCTTAATCCTTTAAATAGTTGAAAGCATCAAGTGCCATGCCACTTCCATGACGAGTGAGTAAAAACACGAACTTTGCGAGTCTTTTCACAGCTGGATAACTTCGTGATGTCTTGAGTAATAGGATTAAGTTTGTGAAGTGGACTTGGGCTAGTGCAGAGTAGTTGCTCTACTGCTTTTCAATCTGCATAAAGCATCTATGAAATACGAACTACTATAAAGTGACATTAATATCAAGAAAAAGTTGTATCTTTGGGTTCGCCTCTTACGCTTAATCTACTAGTCGGATTTGAGTGAACATCTAAACTCTTAGTTTAACCTTAAATAGCCTTAAAAATGTTATGTTCCCTTTATCTTGGAAGAGCTCCCTAACACAGATAAGGCACCTAGACACCAAAGTTTTTATATAAGTTTTAAATAAGGAAATCTCAAACTGTTTTAAATTATTATACATTAAGTAAAAGAAATATACACTTTGTATTCGGGAGTTGAACTGCTTGTAATTCGGCGACTATTATTAATAGCTGGACATGCCATCCATCTGTAATTTTCAATACACACGTTTGTTCCAACCTCTACTCTTATAAATATGCAGACATCTGACAGTAAATTATATTTGTTAAGTTTGTAACCTTAAACACTAATACTTAGATACAAATTGTACTATATTATTTCCATTTTCACATACTGCTTTGAATTAGACAAAAAACAACTCAATACATATAACTATATTTAAATAATTATTGACAATATAAATCACATTAAACTTAGATTTGGATTAGCAAAACAAACATTATGTACTTGACACATAAGTTATTATAAATGTATTTGTTATTTCTTTATCACTTCTTCCACTAGTGGACAAAAAATTGAAGCGAAGAAAAATTCAATAACAATTTATTTCTTATAACAATTAACTGTATGAAATTTGACTTGTCTAAGTGCTTAATTTGTAAGCCTAAAGAAATAAACTTAATGAAATCTGAAGACGTTCGGTTAAGTCAATCTCTAAAGTCTGTAATATATGTATATACCATTACTACCACACTTTATGGTGACAGCGAGCATTTTCCAGGTATGACTGAAAATGTTTCCTTGACCTTTTCATCATCACCATATTACCATAGTACTAACTTAATCGTACTTCATGTTTAAACGTAATTTCAACATGTTCTTTGTTTATTATAATATATTCTTAGTAGTAAAGAAAGGGAGATCGCTCTTCAGCGATGAGACCGCCAATTGTCGCTTATTCTGTAGTTATTGATTTGTATATAATTTTTGAATTAAGTGTGCGATAAAGTATTTTATATCGAAAGTGAATGTATAAGATATACGATAAGCCTCATTTATATTATAACTTACATACTATTTTAACTTCATAATGGAAAAATATAGTACTTTCTATGCAGAAATAGAACATGCAATGCCGCGAACAGTAGTTGGTTCGATAACAAATGGATATAAGTATGATTATAAATAAACTTACTTATATGAATATTAGTGTGAAAAATTAGTCTAAAAGTCTAAATCAACATTATAAAAACGAATCTATTGGATTCGATAACCTCCTATTTGAAACACGGTCAAAGGCGGAGATATTGAACTTCTCCTTTTCGAATTCGAGGCTGGTTACACATGTCTGTACCCTTAAGGTTCCCTAAACCCTTAAGGTTCCAATCACAGGTCGAGGGGTCAAAGACCGCAATATTTCTAGAGGACTCCTTTATCAGTGGACGATAACTCGACGCCATTGTTATTCTGATAACGCGCCATGATTTGTAATAATGCGAATTTATATTTTTTGGGGCAAGGAAATATTTTTCAGGCTTATTCGGGTTAAAGCTATATGGCCTCCAAAATACTAATACTTACTAATACTTTATAGCAACACTTCCAGTACATAAGGTTTATCTTATGGAAAAGAAAATGTCGCATTTTTTTTTTATTTTTTCACAGGATCTAATGTTATGAATTTACTTATATATAAACCTTAACCTATTAAATTTTGACGTGCCTCATTATATGGATAAATATTTCACGTTATCTACGTTGAAATCTTAATATTCCATCAAGAACATAACGGAAACGAAAATGATTTGATGAAATTATCTCATCATCATCATATTGAAAATAAATAACGGCTGAAACTCAGATGCGGCTTAATCTCTAAGTAGATAAGTACCTCAATAAAAGTACGCTAGTAGGTAGGTACTACATAGTTATTCTGTGGTAAAAGACCGGGTTCCGACGCCAAGGCAAATATATCGAAGATCTTTTATGAGATTCGTAGAAAAAACCAAACGTAGTTAATAAAGCGAAATTGATCAGGGTTGGCAACTGAGATGAAGACGATATCCTTTTGTCTCCTTGTAATTGATAATGTCAACGACTTGTCTAGGTACTGAATCGTCAACTTCGGCGTGTTACATTGTATATCTATATTATTTGGGAGAAACTCTTCTTTGTAGTAAAGAAATATTATTTTATACAATGAAAATGTTCATTAAATTCAGAACAGCAATACAATCTGACTTACTCAGTAATATAATTTAACTTACTAATATTAAGTATGTGTGCGGCATTATTTTTAAGTCCAGTGACGTCTGGGGCAGTACCAAAACTAATTTTCCTCAAATGAAGTTCTAGACTTGGAAAAATATCAAGCTTTTTATAATTGAAGAAGAGAAAATCTATTTACTTAAGTTAGCTTTGCAACAATACAGAATACATAGGAGTTCCTTGAGGGTACTTATCTATTTACTTGCCAACAATTTCGATTAAACAGAAAAGCTGCAAGAACTAGATCTAACAGCTTTTCCATGCAACACTATCCTTGGAACACTAACGCAGCCGTGACCTAGTGGCAATGCAAACTAGAACAAAGAGCCTTGCCCTACACACTAGGGCAAAGCTTTTAATTGAACTACAGCTTTCTTAGCGAGAATAGATTCTGTGAGAAGTGGGATAGTAGGCTAACAAAAACTACAGTACCTAGACGAAGAAGAACATAGCGTCTTAAATCAAGTTTTTCGAAAAAATGGTTGAAACTGGACCTAAGTGTACATTCAAATGATTTGATTTGATTGCTCAGGAGTAATAAAATCTTGGGAAAACTACTCAACTGTTTAGTTAAGAACCGTTATAACGAATCCACTGCGAAACAAATAACAATATGTGGGCATTGCGTAGGTGCCAAGGACACGGTTTGCTATTGAAATAGTTCCATTACCGAGTACGGACCCATATTACCTACTTATAACCTATGTATGAACTATTTTGTCAAACCACTCTCGCCTAACAATATAATCCTAATTTAGCAAAACAAAGAACAAGTAGTGCGAGTTCAACAAGACTGTACCTAACTACTATGTATTGAACAATTTTATACCGCTATTGAAACAACAGGTAGATAAAGTAACAGAAATGTAAATATTTTGACGACTAAATATGTATAACTGGAAAATATGTTCGCAATTGCAAACAAACATTTATGTTATATAGACCTGAAAGATCTACATATCTCCACTATAGTGATGTGCGAGTAAAAAAAATATTATTTAATAGCGATTATTATATGTATAACAAAACCACGGATATTGAAGGCTGTTAAAATGAATCGAACCCGTGACATGCTGCGTCGAAGGACCCTCGCCCACGCGCCACAGAGGTCAAACATGCCTAGCTATTTCTTATAACTTTAAGCATCAGACCTCAAAACTTTAACTGCCAGAATAACGCAGCATACTTTTGCTAGACAGAGTAACATATAAAATTAAATATTTGCGTTAATGAAATTGTTTAAATAATAGTTATGTAATAGTGTATGCGTAGATTGTTTGATTACTTAAATCTTAAACAGCAATAAAATATTCCTAAACAAAACTATTCTTAAGTGGTAAGGATTACCTTTTCGGCGAATTAATTGGATATTTAAACTATTATCAGTGATTAATTTTGAAATTGATTGCGTTTCTTGCGTCATAAAAGTTTTATAGTAAAGTAATTTTATTTTTATAGTGACATAGCCAACAATTAACTCTGGGTTCATCAGCTCACGTGGGTGTTTATTATGGTTAAATGTAATGTATATTTGAAGATAATTTTTTTTGAGCGTTTTCTTAGCTACCGCGTTACGCCATACCACTACATAAACTTTTTAGATATAGGCTATATTAGAGAAAAATAGCCGTGGTGCATTTATATGCTAGTGTGTAATTGCTTGCTTACATTGATACGGTATCGACATACTTAAGATTATTATGGTTAAAATGTAATAGATATTTAAAGAATTTTTTTTGAGCCTCTTCTTAGTTATCTTCTTACGCCATACCAATATATGCTTTTTAGAAATAAGGTATTAGAAAAAATAATTTATATACTAGTGTGTAATTGCTTGTATACATCGATAAGGTATCGACATACTTAAAATGATGTTTCGTTGTCTGTTAAGTTAAAATTACTGTTTAGTTTTATGAACATAATTATGCCTCATTACTTACCTATAGTATATCACTAAAGAAATATGGAAACTTGTATTTCTTGTTTTCAATGAATTACAGAAAATATATAAATTAAAAATAAATCGAGCTAAATTAGACGATAGCAGTGCGATTATTACCTGTATTTTACCTGATACCTCTTATTTTCTGAGATATAGTTATTTCAATGATTCAAAACTAAGATTAACCGTGTCTTAAACCGACATTTATCGCGCTATAATCAGTCAAGCTGCATTTGGTCAACAGCTATGTATAGTTACCTAGTATTTTACCTAGTAACTTGTGTTTTACATAGTATTTTCTATGTACTGAAGGTGTAAATGAGTCAATCAGATTTTTAATGATTTAACGCGTTACGGATGAATTTGGCAACAGCGATCGTGTTATTCGCAAGTACTTACGAATAATACAAGTACTTTAATAAGCATCGTAATTTCTAAAATTGTGTTTGACATTCTTGAATATTTAAGTTATACTTTAATAAGCGTGCCTCATCTTAAACCCGTGTTTATCGTTCTATAATAAGTTAAACATCGAGCTACATTTTGTCAACAGCTTTCTGCGTTCGTATTTAGATTTCCAAGTAAGAACTTACTATTTTATTATCTGACACCTTGTATTGGAAGCGCGTCAAAATGAAAATTTTGCATGTCTTGACACTTAGGATACCAAGTAAGTGCTTAGTATTTCACCTGATATTTTCTGAGATCTTGCATTGAAAGCGCGTCAAAATGAATATTTAGCGTATCTAACCCCGACTTTTCGCGGTAGTATAATGACATTTAGGCTACCAAGTCAGTACTTAGTATTTCACCTGATATTTTCTGAGATCTTGCATTGAAAGCGCGTCAAAATTAATGTTTAGCCTGTCTAACCTCGACTTTTATCGCAGTAGTATAATGACATTTAGGCTACCAAGAAAGTGCTTAGTGTTTCACCTGATATTTACTGAGATTTTGTATTGAAAGCGCGTCGAAATGAATATTTAGCGTATCTAACCCCGACTTTTATCGCGGTATAATGAGTTAAATCACCAAGCTTTATTTGTCAACAGCAGCACTGCGATCGTAATATTCGTAATTAACGTTCCTCGCGGGCTGCGTAACAACAAAGTACGTAATGCTGTAAAACCGCAGATTGCGAGGCTGTTTCGGGTAAATGTGAGCGATGTAAACGCCCAGCTGGATATACGAGATGCTTATAAGCGGAAGAGTTATGTGTGCAGCTTATGGGAAGGTAGAGTTAATCGCACAAAGCGTAATCTATACTAATAATTTAAAAAAAGATTTGATTGTTCGTTTCTTTTAATTGAATAGGCTCCGCAACTAACGGATCCTACTATTAGAATCCTACATTTTCCCTGATCCGTATGAAAACTTCCATAAGGAAGTTTTCAAGTAGCCAATGGTCATTGAAGCGGTTAGTAAAAGGGGTCAAGTTTGATCATGATCTTGTTTGGCCTTTTCGTGAATAGTAAGAAGCGTAGTTTTATCAGACTCACAAAAAACCCTGATCCGGGTCGTTTCCGGTAGAATATAATTATGAGTGGAAGTTATATATTATGTGTAGTTATACAAGCGCCTTGGACATCGGGAATATTTTCGGACATTCACATCCAGAGGCATTAAAATGTTAGTACAGTTAATTAAAAAAGTTTCAACTGAAATGGAGTCAATTCGGCTGTTTGTATTGCGAATATTCGAGCAGAGTGGAATTTCAATTAAATACACTTTTTTTATTTATGAATAATGCATAAGTAATAAGAAGTATTATACATAATCTGATACTTATTGTGAAGATAAATAAATCAGCATTTCGTACTGAATGCTAGTTTTATGAAACCGGATTAATTAAATTTATACTTTAAAATAATCAACGGTGGTTCAACGGTGAATACAATTCAAATATTAAAGATTTCTCTTCGATAAGCTTAAATCTAATTATTAACATACCGAATAAAGGAAACCATACATTTGATTTGATAACAATCTCGTAATGCAAACAAAAACAATGTACATTTACGATCCAGATAACAAAAAACTGCGTACAACGTGAAATTAAATGAAAAAATAACTGTAGTATTTTTCGGGCTCGGGTTTTAACGTGTGTTGAACGTTAAAACCCGAGCCCGAAAAATACTACAGTTATTTTTCCTGGAAGTTACGGACGAAGCTTATAACGCTCATAGAAGTCAGTCGTTCGTCAAATGTGACTGAATTTTTTCCACCACTTTGAGCGAAATGACAAATCGTCCAAGCCCATCGTCCATAGCTACCGGAGTGCCTAGTACATAGGTACATATGTTTACTAAAGCTTCAAACGTCAAGAAATTTACTCAAAATTAGTCGAAAACTATAGACATAAAAATTAGAATCGAAGATTTTTATGTCTAGCACTATAGGTTTTATAAATTAAATTAATTAGAGAGCTCTACCACTAAACTATCATCTAGGTACTAACATCACACCTTTCATCTTAAGGTATTTTTATATTCAGTTATATCCGTGACCTGAACAACACCTTGAATTGTCGAACATGTATATATATAGGCTCCCTCGATACAGGCCTAGCCTAGTGAGGGTGCCATCAGACATTATATACACTATAGGTACCTAAGTAGTTTGTTAAGCACATTATTAGATTATATAAAGATGTAAACTTTTCTTAGTGAAATAAATATTATTTACTTTAGAAAAAAGTACTATACAAAGCAATATTGGCGCTGCAAGGCCCTAAACGTATGAAAAAAATTACTAAAACTTTTATAATTTTCATAAACTGTCGTTCATAATCATAACTGTCGAATAACACAGCGCATGCGTCATCGGAAAGTCGCTGACTCGTTTTTTTATTTTAAATATTTTTATCTATGTTAGTCTCTAAGGTATTTATTATATGGGACATGTCTAGTCTACTGTAATAGAGTTTACAACTGACACAATAGTTGTTACAGAAAGAACAGTTCTGAGGCCTTTGGTAAATTTTGCTCAGTTTACACAATAATAATAATTTTATTTCAGGCAACAAAGAAAGTGTACAAAAAGTTACTTACAGTAAGTTTTTGTACGGTAGACTACACATGTCTCCATAAATGTTAATTTAAGCAGGCACTCTGCTAACACAGAATATTGGATTATGAGCTAGACAACTAATGTAGTGCCAGACACCAACTCGCGCGTATTATGAGTACCTACCCACTTACTCTACCTACTTGTTACACTGTTTGAACTTGCTTGTTGTACTGTATTAATTATAACAGTTATAAATTACACTGACTTAAACCTGACATATTGTTTCTATCTCCATTTATAAATGTGCTAAGATCAAGTAACAAAAACAAAAAAAACGTTTACCATGTTTTATAATTCATCATCATCATCACCAGCCTATAATAGTCCACTGCTGGACATAGGCCTCCCCTAATGAGCGCCATAGATGGCATCATTATTTAGGGGTTATTGCCCATAATCCCCACGCTGGGCATGCGGGTTGGGGATCGCAGTTCGGTGTAGTTGTTCTGCAGAAGGCGCTGCTGCCCGCCCCCCGCTGTGTTTCCCTTAGTCGCCTCTTACGACACCCACGGGAAGAGTTGGGGTGGTGAAATTCTATGCCGGCACCACACGGTTTTATAATTAGGACGTGTTATAATTTAACATAGCATGACATATTCAAAGTGCTAATGTAAAACAATTATCTATACATACTAATATTATAAAGATGAAAGATTTGATTGTTTGTTTGAATTGAATAGTCTCCGAAACTACTGGACCTATTTGAAAAATTCTTTCATTATTAGAATCCAAAATTTTTCGTGATGAACATAGGCATATAAAATACATATAGAATATTTTCAAAAAAGTTAGGGATCCGTTAAAAAAATAAAATTTTAGTTAAATACTTCTGCGAAGCCGGGGCGGACCGCTAGTAAAGTATATACTTAAGTATTAAATGAGAATAAGGGAGAATTTATTAGTTTGCTTGCAATCGGTGATGTCCGGAAATATATCAAAGGCTACATTAATGAGGAAACTGTCACGAGCAGGTTCAAACTAATCACAATATCAGGACCAAGAAATAATGCACTGTTTGAAGATAAGAATTACGAAGTATAAAATAATTATGCGAAACAATTAAACACGTTACCGTTGTTCGTAGAACTAATAACATAAATAATGTTCCACGATATTGTTTTAAAAATATTTGATGATGTGAAAGCAAAGAAGCACATATACATAATATATGGATGACTTTATCTATTAATATAATAATAATATAATATTTAAGGCCATCGTTTATAATTAACCTCAAACGCAAACAGATTTATGAAGTTTATTCTAAAGGGTGTGTCCCAAAATATTTAACCAGGCAACCAGCACATTAAACCAGAGCTTATGGCTGACGGTATGCACATATTGAAAAGCAAACATTAAGTACCAATTACTATAGCAGATACACAATATACATATATCAACGTTAATAATCGCATACAATCCCAAAGCCAGTTCAATAAGATCCGTTCTGTAGTATCGAAGCCACGCGCTGTTACGTAAGCTCTCAGATCACACAGTCTACGGACGACAAGCAAATTGCAAACCAAGCTAATATTATTTAAATAATTTCACTTTTATAAGCACCTGTGTTGGTAAGTAGTGGCTTACGATCTCATCTTTATCGTGCCCTCTTATGCTACTGATAACAAACAATCAGATGGTTATGAAGCGGCGGTGAACCAAGCTGAAGCTTCTATGTTCAAAAATTTTAAGCAATAAAAGACGTTCGAACGGTAATTACTACTAAGAACGATGTTTCGGTGATGATACTGTTACCTGACAGCAGAACGAGTTGTACTAAAGAAAAGTGAGAGATGAAGAAGCAATCGAACGACGACAGACAGACGAAGCTGACCAAAGAATCACCAGACCGACCACTAGCCAGGTGGCCGGATGACTTTACAATGGGTAGCGGGAACTGAATAGATGCAAGAACGGAAATAATGTCTAAATAAAGAAACATGTCATGTAATTCAATACTAGAGACTATAAATTCGACGAACAAACACCATACTCCAGTTAATCTATCAAAAGACATAGTTGACGATCCGGGAACACCAATAACTTACAACACAATGCTGTTCAGGTTAATTGATAATGCTAACCTGCAGACGCGCCAATGCATGAGCAGCGCAATTAGATGAGGGTAATTGAAACCTTCCCGCTTCACGATATTGAGCCTATTAAACATTATACCGTTCGGTCAGAGTATTAGTTGGTCTCCACTATATAATGCATAACAATCATAAAATAAGGGAATCTTCGAATTTAGAGAATACTTTGTTGTAACACCCAAGGCCATAATTGATGTTGATTGACGTCCAAACAGAATCGAAGTCAAAAAGAAAAATATAAATAAAGTCTTGCTTACCCAGTTGATCCGTTCAGGGCGTTGACTAATCCAGGACGCTCATAGCACATATGCATACCAGAAGAATCTTTGGAGCACTTATCAACACTCAGTATGAAATCTTTGAATCACAGAATCCACAAGTATTATTCTAAATTAACACTAAAAAGTTTCACAAGATGAGTCAATCGACACCTCGGGCAAACATTTTCGCTATAAACGGTGCATCGATCGCTTCAGATCAGAACAGTTACTGCGAAACAAATTTAACATTAGCTACGGTTCGGCAAATGTAAATCGTTGTAAGCCAATCGTATTGGAGTTTAATTGTAAATATTCATGTCATGTTGCACTTGCTTGCTTTAGTCTGAGTTAAAAGTCTCGTTGAGCTAGTATATACTGCGTAAAGCAACAATTTAATTACCGTTGATTGTATCGTAAAGTAAGCATCAAAAGTAAGTTGTTAAAGGAGCTAAGCGCCAGGATACTTTAATAATAATAAACCTAAGGGTACGGTCCTACCTACAATATAACAGGAGAAGTTCCCCCGTTTCCATCGTAAACACAGGACACCGGAACAACGTCATTTGTTTCCTACGTCCCGATGGGACGGCGAAAATCGTAAATGCATGATTTTATTCAAGCAAACGGGGATTCCGCATACCATCAAGTAATATTATGAATTTAGGACTTTAAGAGCAGTTTCGCGAAATATTTACCCAAAGCGCTCGTGAACGTAACATGAGACTTTAGTTGATCTCATTTTAATGAATATACTCGATAATCAATCGGTTACTGCTTAGCATTAGAAATTTAGGTTCGAATAATATTTATATCATAGACTTCACTATAAGTAGACTAGATGAGACTCACTCAGAACCAATTAACCAGGAGGGCAAAAGTGAGTGTCGACGGTTGAGATGATGATGAGGTAATTCCACTGACCGAAATACATATATATACATAATATAGGACAATCAAAAATATTTGCAGAACTTTTGCTGTGTGCGAACGTGAGAGGCGTTATCTTAAATTAAAAAGAGCATTGATTACGTGAGGGGCCCGAGTCATGATTAATTGGGAGGCAGCCTTGCTAATACTTTTTGCGTTATTGAGCTCGGATACAGCTCCGGGGAAATAGGTTGTGGTGTTTTTTCGCAAAGGGTCATAAGGAGCCATTACCCGGGTGTTTTGCCGTGTGATTGATCAACGTTAGGCGCTCAACCCGTGGAATGTAGGATTACGTGAAAACGGGCGGGTATCATTAATGTTTTGAACAAAGGAAAGGTGTAACCTAACGACAATGGAACCAAACTTCGGAAATCCTAGCGGTATTAGAACTTCGCAAATGCAATATTTTACGCATGGCAATGTTTTGTAACAGACTTATTCTGATTTTAAAGTATATAGAACCGCGTCTGATTGGTGATTATCATAAAATTGGTTACGCGATCTCAGCTTATTGGCTCGGTTTGCTCGTAGATTAAGACAAAAATCTTTATAAATGAAAATCTTATAAAAGGTTCAAAGAAACATGTTTATATACAATTTTTACACGTTATAAAACGTTATTAATTATGTAAATGGTATTTCGACTTGTTAGTTTTTATATTTCGATAAACAAGTGCTATGATAGAAAATATTTTCAGACTACAAATAAAAACGTAAGTACCTAGAGTCTGCTGAGTTAATCATAAATTCATGACTATAATGAGATAACGCTTCTTAATTACACACAAATTAAACAATCTTAACACGGATGCATAATCATATGCCGCTATAAATACCTGTCAAGGTTAAATCAACAAACATTACGTCGTTTTAAACCGAGTTAATTTACTTTATGTATATACCATTCTAACAACTTGTCCTACATCTCGGATACGTTAACCTACTTTAAAAGTCGAGGTCAAACTGAGTACTATCGGGGGAGATTTTGTGAAACTAACGGCAGTTTTAGGTGAGGACAATGGATTTTAAAACGACTCTTATATTTTTTATAGGGATGGGGATGAAAACGGCAGGTAGTCGACGTGGGATCCTGTGTCCAAACTAATTGTAATAATACTACGCACTGTTCCCTTAGAAAGACCGTCAAGTAAATTTATCCTGCTGACGTTCATTCAGTAAAAAAGCCCCTTCTCTAGATGCATTGTTTGCAACCCCGTCGATTGCTAGTAAAATATTTAGAAATAAAAAGAATAAATTTGAGAAATAAAATTGTCCACCATTTTCTTAGTGATTTTACAAGACTATTGTAGATAACCCTTGAGATGTTTAGGGGTTCAGAACCCTCTCGATCCCGTGGGAAGCACGTAATTCTGACTAAAGATAACGTCGGGGCTGACCGCCAGCGTCGTTTAGACGTCGCTATTAACATTAAAGGTCTTGTTTCGCCACCTTAAGAAAGTCTCAAATAGTCTCAATCTCTTGAATAGCCATTTGGAAAAACATTAACAGAAGGGCCAGTTGATAATCTGATTTACGGTGTTGAGGGACAATTTATTTCGGATTAATGTTTGTTAAGCTACTGAATGTACTCGACTCTTTGAATTTTGAGCTAATTATATTTTTAGATTATACATTGTTTTCGGACTTACATTTTAAAATACTTCTATAGTAAAAACAGTGATTGTTCAGGCACATTATTATCCTAGTGTACCTATTACTCTACGTCTACGTCTAAGTGCTTATTTTGTAAGCCTTAAGAAATAAAGTTATTGAATCTGAATCTGACTTATATTAGAAAAGTCTTCTTTAGGTAATTGTAAAATGAAATAAGAGAAACAAATTAGAATTCGTATCTACAATAGAGGTAACTGCAGACTGTTGACTTCAAACAAAGTACAGGTAGCTCAACTGATCCATATCAATAACTATTATATTCGGAAGCGTCCCAAGACGCTCTAGCATTATTCAAACAAGTTTTATAGTTCAAACTTTTAAAACGGTTAGCAACACTGATATTATCAAATAGTGCAGTAAATATAGCAAATGGTGATAAAATTGTTACAGAGTACGATACAAAGAATAATTACGATAAAAGAACTAATAATAAGTATCGAACCTAACCTGAAACTGTCGTAAGATCAATGTTATAAAATCATCAGGTATATATCACATTTTAAGTGTATATAAGGACCTATGTACAAAGAAATAAATAATTAGACAGATCAGACGAATCAAAAAGGATCTACATATCAATCATATTCAAAATCTTGATTTTGAAAAGTCTGCAAAAAGTACTCATCAATGGTTCCAAGATCATGCATCATTATCTCCCCAATCCAGCATCTGCCACCCAATGAAGACGTGACCATTATTGACGTCTGATTAATGGTTTACCTTTTGGTTAGGGGAAATTAACTTGAGAGTAAGTAACATGACGCATAAGAGCATGAAATAACTGCTGTAACAGAGCTATGACTAATATGACAGCAGCGCCCCACATCGGAAGAACAAAGAACTATATCATGAAACAAACAGCTGAAACTATACGCTGGAATTTTTGTGGAATATCCGCGAAATTGACTGTTTGTTTTTCCAATTTATGATTTGACTTTGTTCTTTCTTTTCTTGTTCAGAAGCCGTGGTTGACCAAAGATCTTGAACGCAAAGATCTTGTAATCAAAATTATAATCAGGTAGGTATTTAATCATACTTTGTTGTTGATGCGACAAATTAGTTTTTAATTTGACCACGTTTATCAATTTCAAGACCAAAGATCACGTAGTCGTCTTCCAAACATCTATATAATCTGTATAAATCTTAGAATCTAGTCATTTTGCGTCCTGCATTGAATTAACATAAATAATTATCAATTTTCATGAACATGATACAGTTCGATGGCGCTAATCGCTAATAATTCCCCAGATCCAGCAGTCAAGTGCGTCACGCATGAGTCAACATGATGGACATTACATCCGCCGAAGTGATTATTTCTTACAAAAACCGTGGAGTAGGTCCGCGCAACAAACACTCCCACAATCCAAACACTGCAATCCAAGTGATCACTGTCGGCTGTCACAGATTCCGCTGTGACGTAGTCCGAATGCGAGCGGCATCACGTTCGAAAACCCGCCAAAAGCGAGTTCCCTGAGTACCCTTTATTGGGTGAGAGACATGCGCTGTGCGAGTATACGTGCTGACGGTAGGGTAACAGAAGCGCGACTGAAGCTAAGCTTGCCTCGCTCGCTCGCTCGGCCAGCTCGCGCCAGTCGGCAGGCGGGGCGCGCGGGTGCGACGACTCCACTCGCAGGTTATCGCGACTCGCCTACAGATAATGATGTCAAAAGTGGATCGGACTAATGCTCTCTATTATGTTATAAACTGAATAGCTTGAGTTGCGCTTCCCCGAATGCTGCACCGTCAGCTTATTGTTACAGAGGATTATTTATTACAATGTCAAATCATCTATGATTGAAATGCTATTCTTATGCTAATGCTATTTTCAATTATTTCCTCTTCTTTCAATTAAGATGATTGATAACTTGTTTATTTATCCTTTTTTTATCTTTTGTCAAGTTCGGGGCCTCAAGAGGGTTTCTACAAATAGGTACCTACTTAGGTACTTACTTATCTTTAAAATAACAGTGTTGATACGAATCTATGTTTTTATAAACAAACAATGGTAAACCTTATGTTTATTTAATGTGGTTAATGAATGTTTTACGCCTGAAAACTTCAGCAACAAAGAAAATCAGCCGAGTATCAGTCATCGGAGCCAGCGCCCGACGCGCTGCGAAACACCGGCGTTATTTTTATTGTCCCACGCTATTTCCTGTGCCAAGGCAAATTGTTCCCTCATCCCTGGCGCCAAGAAGTAAAATCACTCGACTCCAGCAATTTCAGCCGAAACGAATAATGTTGATATTTTGACGACCTTCCGAATGTGCACCGTATCGTGATTGTATTGGAGTAGTTAACGCATTGCCCACGTTAATGCGGAGGACACATTTCGTGCCGTTTCCTTAGTAGCTTCTAAAAGTGGCCCCAGTTCTTAGGGCGATAGAGTTTGTTTCCGCGCGGGGATCTGTGTCCGAGAATTTCCATTTATCAGGTCGTTGTGTGGGTCTTTATATTTTGGTCGTATTAAGAAGTGAGCTTCGTTTGATGGATGTTTTAGTCGGTTGAGGTTTTTGCGGTGGATTTGCAAAGAGCCGTAATGTGGCGAGCGGAAAAGTGCGTTATTTCCGCTCATTGAGCCAGACGATAAACAGACACCCAACACGACAATATTAAATATAAGTTATCGACTTCTACGTTACGAATTTCGTGGTCCTAATCAAAGAATGTAATTAGCGCTGAGCCTTTGCTGCGTAATATCGGCTATGAGTATGGTACAAAAATAAACATTGACACCAATTAGCAAACGGTAGAGTATCCAGCAGACTATTCCACCGTGACCAATTATAGCGAGCGAGGTGTTAAGTGAATACTGGATAGGTACTTTGTATTAGCCATTAAGAATATTGTGCAGAGATAACTTTGTTCTGACCCAAATTTGGCATGACAGGTGGAGTCTTGCGGGGTGGATCGGAAACAGGCAGATGATCCTGAGGGGGGCACGGGGGGGTTTAGGGCTGCCAGGGGAACATACCGGAGGAAACGCGAGCGCTTCTCTACGTGCCCAGTATCCTAACAAGAGTTTGTTCTTATCTGTATCCGACCTTCATACCAGCATTCTAATTATGACCTAAATACCTCATTGATTGACTTTTAAATGAGCATAAGTGTCTCACGTATTCTCGTGTAACTTATACACATGTAAATTACACGACATCTAACACAATTACGGATATCGTAATGCTTTGCCAATTTGAATCAGATTGCCGCGTCGCATGATTGAATTTAAATTAGGCTATCGCCATCCCGACCCTAATAACAAAATGTAGTTGGAATGCCCATTGCATTTACTGCTCCGAAGGTGCCCAGTGTTATTGACTGGTGCCACTATCCCACTAAACCACTGACTATGCTTTATTCTGTTCACAAGCAATTTCATAGCATACGATCATTACAGAGAAATAAAGCAGAGACGACGAAGTAATCGGGAAAGGACACAAAGCTCTTATAATAGTTGGATCCATGCCAATTGGTTCAAAAAGAAAACATATCAATCTCGTTTCAGAGAAACACGGTTCGGTAGAACTATTGGGTTCAATTAAATATTTGTTTATTAATACCATGGGCTCACAAGGAACACTTTGTCAAAAGTTCTTAAACTAGATTAATAAATAAATGCTGGACAATCCATAGAGCATCATCTAGCCACAAACTAAGCAGAGATTATGTTATGGCTACTTTAGATATTCGATTTACTTTATATATTACATAGAGGTACATAGAATTTTTTTTATTATAATAGAGACCGACTATAACACCCTGTACAATATTTGCAGATCGTACCAACATTTGTCCCGAGGCGCAAATCGAACCAACAACATCGATTAGTTTTTCAAAACAATCAAACCATAAGGTACAAGTACCAATAAGGGTTCGACAAAAGCTCTGATATATGTAGAGCAATAGCTTCTGTTTGCTTTTAGAGTAGCCTATGTTCAACCCTGAATACTGTTTTACTTTCCTGCAAAAATGCATTACGATCCGTTCAGTCATTTTGTAGGGAAAAAGTAACACAGAGACTGATAGACAGACAGAGTTAATTTTGCTTCTATAATAATAAGGTATGCTATGCTCCAAATTAAAAAAAAAACAGAAACACAATATTTCCAGTTCACCCACGGATTGGTGAAATGTTGTTCTTCCACGAATTTTAAAACTAGGTCATCGATCGATCGATCTAGGTAATCGACAAGCTTTTAAAAAATACGTATCTTCGCAATTTATTACTATTAGGGTTTTACATTTGAAATATAAAAAACCGCCCACGGTTTGTTTTGCGTAGACTAAAGCAATAGGTACCTCAAATATTGTTATTTTTAATACGTCAATATCACAAAATTTGGAGATACCATTTCCACCGCCAAAGGAAAATTTCAGCATCATAACTGTACATTCCGAAGTTTTTGTTACGAGTTATCATCAAAACTTTGTCTTCTTACTTTGACTAACTTTACTATATGTATACGAATTTCTATAAATAAAAATCACATTTGTATAAATAATATAGGAAGGTAAAGATATCTTATACAATAATTCTCAGTTGGTGTTTCCGTCCTAAAAGGAACCATGCAAAACTTTCGCCCCGCTTGTTCTATATAATGTAAGTCAGTTAGTATTTCGCTTTTATAATTATAGATGGCCTTCAAAAACATAAATAAATCACCAGAGAAAAACGGATTGGTGGAACGCAATCGTTCCGTGTATAGAAAACTAGCCGAAAGCTTTATAAAAACGGAAGAAATCAGACCTCCCAATCGATAGACAAAGACCGCTCTGACGGGCTCCACACAAATTACACCGAATGAGGGTGGTTGCAGCTATTCCGTTTAGCATAGTGACGGGCTCCCCGGAATCTCGGTTAAATATGCACATAAACGGCTCACCGCGCCGGGAATCGGCTAGTAAAGAAAGGAGCCTTCATAATGTAATTACTATGAGCGTACACGCAATGTCTGTGGATACAAGCTGCTAACGGCCATTGGAAGCTAACTAGAGTTTATTGTTTAGCAAGGATAACGTAAATATTGTAGAACTATTGAGTTATACCCAGAATCCAAAAACTAGCCGAAAGCTTTACAAAAACAGAATAAATCAAACCCCCAATCAATAAACAAAGAGCGTTCTGACGGGCTATTCGCAAATTGGTCTGTAGGAGTCTACAGTCCATGACGGTTCCGTAAACGAGGATCTACTGCACAGATTTTGATCAAACACACATATAAGGACACGCTCAGTGAAGTTATCCTTTGAACAAAATAATTGATCCGTTTGGACAAGATGTCGCAGTCACACATACAGATCCATAGATAAAAAAAATAATTATGGTAATTCCACACAGTTTTCTATAACTAGCCTTAAACTAAACAGAGCTGATACGTATATGTAGGTTAATAATATTTTAAGTGCTATAGTTATTATTAAACAGGTATTTAGTTTTTTTGGTAACATTAAAACTCTACACAAAAATATCGATAGATAATGTAAATATTTCGCGGATATCGAACCCACAACCTTCTGCGTCGCAGATGGACCTCATGTACCAAAGAGGTCGTCAGAATATCACAGATGTACTTGGACACGCCTAAACCAACCCTACACCCAAATTGGGTCGCGGTTTTAAAATCGCATAGACATCTTTCGATCTCCAGTTAGTTGCCTTATAATTGGCATAACATTCCTGATGCATTGCAAGCCCCAGCTCTCATGAGGAATGCTGAAATCTCAAGTTGCGAAATGGTCAAGTTCGCGAGACGAGATAAGAGTTCGTTAACCGTTGAACTTGAAAGGGTATCTAGTATCTGCTTTATAATCGGCGAAAATACTAGGCACGTTACTGAGATAGCATTGCCTTAACTTGCTAGCTCTAGCTTAGCTTAGAATTCATAGTTTTTGTTCATAAACTCCTACTAAAACCTACTTAACACTTTTCCAGTCTCAATAATCACCTCACACAAAATGTGTACCTATAGACAAAACTTCGTCAGTATGTCTTGTCAAAGTTTCAAGTCAATCAACTGAACGGACTTGGATATAACTTAGCGTACATTCAGAGTGTAGAGGACTACTTTTGACCATCGGAGAATAGAATGTAAAGAGCCGCGCGCAGAAGCTAGTTCATCGACTTATTTTGAGGCTTTAATATCCTTTATGATTACATTTTCATATACGCTAGTGTGCCTATTATTTATCAAAATAATACCAGTTAATAAATATTCTTTGAACAATAGAAGCTCGAAGGTGTCTTTGAGCTTTTACACGTTTGTAGAATTGCGAGCAACGTCATTAGTTAGCGCGATGAGTTCTGAACATTGTCGCCTCTTATCTTGCACGTTATCTACATGCGAATTATACAGAAGCTTCAAGTTATAACATCGATTTGCAGATATGATCGCAGTTCTACATTTGTTAAGTAGGTTATCAAATCGGTTAATAGTAAGAGAAAATTAAATTTTCGTGACAGATCACGGTATTTTGAGTTTATTGCACTTCGGACCCAAAATGTATTAGACAGCGCGTTTGGGATAATTGGTTTAAAACATTATATTTATTATATTAATATTTATTTATTTATTTACAAAATTTTAAAGAAACTTACAGCTCGGTTTACATTTATTTAGATACACATATAAATCATGCCTAGATAATTAAACCTAGACTCATACGAAGAGATGATCTCCCTTTGAGTGTGTGTTTATTCAACAAAAACTGTTGAGTATTGGATGAAGATTTCATTTGCCGAAATATAATTAACATCACAAAGAAACAAACATCAAAACAAACAGAAAAAAGAAAACTGTGGAGCTCTTTCAAACTTTCTTAGCGGAAGGACAGGCCCCTTATACGAAGAAAATTTTAAGTTGACATTAATATTGGTTGAGTGGCTTCACTATTAGACCGGATCAACATTGGAAATTTGAGGTAAAATATTTGCACACACATCGAGTATTTGATGTCTTTTTGACATGTACAACATCTTTGCGCAGTATTTTCGAATTTGTTACATGACAAAGTTACCGAAAAGCAGCTTTCTGACGTCTATATTTAGTATTATCGCAATTTATTTTATTTTGATTACTTGAATAGGTACCTACACCATTGCGCCTATAATGTATGATATTTATAATATTTTTTTAAGAGACTAAAACCTTTATTAGATAAGAAAATTACATTTGAAAACCAAATTTTACTACATAGATTTAAAATTGAAACAATTGAGCTGTTACAAACAAACTACAGAGGTAGATCAACTGATCCATATCAATACCAGTTGGAAGTGTACCCAAGGTGCAGGCTACAATTAATATATAAATTAATATTAAGAATCTCTTTAGTGCCACAATCGGTTACATCAGTCAGTCACCAGTAACGCTTGATCATAATAACCTACACAGAAACAGTATGAATGAACAAGACAAGACTATTCAAGCAATTAAATTAATAAATGTAGAACAAATATCGACCATACGAATGCGACACAGCTCCGTTAATTGCATAATGAGGTAACCTATGAACTCACGGACTCTCTGGGATGCGGCTTAAATGAATAATCGTTACTGTTGACCGCACAGCTGTGCTCACGTAAAATACAACTGTATTTAAATATGTATAAGTTAAGTTAAATATAGATAAGTTCTGAAATCTGCAGACGGAAAAATATATCGTAGTTTCCCGACAGGCGGGCGGTGTACGCAAAATGCAGGGTATGAAATAATTATGGCGGTTAGAACGCGACGACGACCGACATGTCGCTAAAGCGCCCCCACTCCCCACCACTAGTCTCGATCCCCCCTCGCGCCGACAAAACGTCGCCACAAATGTGGTAAAAACGGAACTTGTTGCTTTATCAGTGTCATGTTTTTGGTGTGAAAATTTGTTGAATTATCCCGACACATTCTAGAGGTAGAATGTAGAGGCATATTTTTGTCTGTCTTTACGGAGAAATCTTGTTATGTAAACATTTTGGGTAGAAACTTGGAATGGAAGGCTCTTGGTTTCTTGAGGATTTTTAGAATAAGGAATCACGGAGTAAACATCAACACAATTATGATATTTTTGTGCACAAAGTTAAAGATAAGAGTAGCGGTAAGCTAATCTACATTTGTGTTTTGTAAATACTAGTTCCAACACGATTCTATTCTTCGATTGTAATTTACTATATTGATAAAATTGTCACCAAAGTTGGAAACGTTCAGAATTTCAAAAATTACTAAGGTATGTTAGTACACATAATCACATCAAACAGTTCAACTTCCTGTTATTTGCAGGCTAAAGAGACGAACAGATAACTCACTCAACTGAATCAAATCCCAGTAGAATAAAGGTCAAATTACAAGAAATTCGGTATGTTCTGCTTCTGCTCAAAATGAGACAATTGTACCAACAACAACTAAATTTGACTTAAGAATAACGTAAAAGTAACAAGAGACTTAAATAAATTAAACCTTTAATACAAATTTAAGTTCCTAATGATATTAAAACCGGTCTAGACTAGACGCAGCAGATAAAGAAATATGCGAAACAAAGAGAAGTCAATTCCTTTTCCCCTAATCGATTCCACAGTCGTATGCATCGAAGCAATGCACGAGTGGAGTAGGGTGTCAAGGGTGAGATTCGAAGAGGAATGTCCCTCAATCGATTCTTTGGGGGTTACGGGCAGCGGGCGCAGGCTTCGGGCGGTGGATAATTGAAATACCTGGCGACAGTGGAGCGGACAGGATTGGGTGATTCTGGACCGGAATCCAACGTAAACATTTTGATGAAATGTCTGACGTGATTCCGGATTGTGCATTACCGCGAGATTTACCTCTTGCTTCTCGAAATATGCTCTTCCAAGTAATCAGATATGGCATCGCATTCTTATTTGACAGGTTTTTTAATCTCCTGGAGGGTTTAAATTTCAAAATTTAAATGCGTATTTTATTTTTACAATTCTTGTGAGGGTTTCCGTAACAAATCCTTTTAAAGTAATTGTTGTGCTCGTAGGTGCCTCGAGATTGCGAGTCTCAGCTGAAACACGAACTGTAGACGCCAACAAACACAGACGTCTCGCTCGAGGACACATTGAATTTGCTTTAAAAACGACATATACGGTCGCTACGATCCTCGTCACATAATACCAACGGGGTAAAAACCAGAGAGAGAATTAAAATACCGATACACATATCTTAGAATTCTTTAGAAAACAATTTGTAGAATTTCCCAATACATTTTGCAGTAAATTTTTTCACACTTAATTTTATTGTCTAGTTAATGCCATACACGCAGGTAGCAGCTCGCTCTGCATTTAGAATGAACGATAGCCGTGTCTGGTTTTTGGAGTGACGTAGCATGGACCGGAGATTCCCTGTATGTAACTTATATTTCAACCCCTACATTTAGTCGGTATTCAAACCGGCCAGTATTGTAATCCGATCCAGCCGCAAATGATAATGCGAAACCGAGTTGTTTATAGTAAAGAACAGCGCGATACTGAACACAATTCATTCGCATCTATTAAATCGCTCGTACATGACACACAATGTGAAATCGGTAGGCCGACCGAAAACAGCTGAATTGAAGCATTAATACCTACTTTATTATTGTTGTTTAATTATTAAGCACGGAATGCGTTAAGTTTATTACACGAATAAATATACAGGGATTCTGTTTCATGTAATGTTTTTATATGAAACGCACCAATTTTAATTAATACCATACCTAATGTAATTATTTAATTAATTACATTAGGTATGTATTAGTATACCTTTAAATATTGCCATTGATATTGAAGTAAATTTTTACGCAGGAAAGAAAATGCTGGGCAATCCACACAGCACCATCTAGCCCCAAACTAAGCGTGTATTATGGGTACTAGATGAATGATATACTAAAAAAGTATATTTCATGTTAGATATATTTTATTATACCTACATAGAAAAAGACCACAAACATCTGCACAAACATTTGTCCCGAGGCGGGAATCGAACCCTAACCTCCTGCGTCGTAGCGGCGAACCTTCACCTACCGCACCACAGAGGTTGTGAAATCTAGATATTGCCTAACTTGCTGCATGTAACATTTAAATAGAAACCTTTTCATAGATATTAATAAACGCTCATAATATTAAAACAAGAAGTCATAAAGTACATTCCAAGAAAACAATCAAACCTCCCTAAAGTTGAAACAATGAAGTATGAATACCAAACAAGTAGGTGAGTACAAAAACACAACACAGGATTTATAATTAACGCCTGACAATGTCAAGGCTTCAAACAGTTCGAAGTGAACCTAAGTGAACAGAGAAATATGGAAAATAATTTGTCAGTCACGTCACGACATTTTCAGGTGAAAATTTGATTCCTGAGCATAAAGTAGTTTACGATCACAAAATGCCTTTCATGGCTACAGCGATACAAAAGCCAATAAGGGCAAAAATATTTTGTAGTTACTCCAAAAATATATTTTATATTACTTTTCGCCTGTTTAGAAACTAAATGCAATAAGAACATCTACAGTTCAACAAGAAGTAAGAAAAGTAATACTACCCATTAAAATTAATCTTAGAAACTTTGATCGAATTGATAAGAAAAGAAAATAATCGGTACTAAAAAGTTTTCCTATAAACGAAGATCGAAAAAATCGTGTCGTATGTAAACGTAACACGTTTAATTTTAATACAAGGCATAACTGTGTGTTGAACGAGTAAACTGAAGGTTTATTTCGTCCAAAATAACGTACAATGTACATAATCCTAACGAAATGCTTCATGAAATATGCTATTTATTTTCATTACTGCCTTGGGAATTAGTGACTAACTACCGTTGTTAACATGCTCGTAATGGATACTTGGGTACTTTCGCTTTTTCTAGGGGCGTTAAATTGTTGCATTTCTACATTTCTTAGTAAAAATCTGATTATACAACATATGTAATTATGTTACATTTACCTATCTAGTGGAAGTAAGTAACATAAAGTACTTTCATTGTTAAATTTTTCTTTTTAATTATAACTGTGCCAATTTTTAAGTACTTCTATTTCCATATCATTTCAAAATTAAGTACCTAGTCGAAATGGAACAATTTTATCATTATTTAAAATTGGAGAAACTTATAAAATTATGGAATAATCATTATGGTAAATAGCTTAATAAGCAGGGATCGGAATAGGTAGAGTTTTTAAGTACCAAATGACGTCATACACGCTAGAACGATAGCTTAGTATGGATATGTCTCATAATCTCGAAATCCATTTACTAAATTAATCCCGATATTCTTCAATTTATTTACGTAAGTATTTCGATTACGAAATATTTATTTTTATCCTAAAAATATAATAATTTATATTAATATAATAAAAAAAAGTGATTGATTCCTGCACGATATGTCAGATAGCGGTTTTTGTTTCTCAACACAGCGTGTAGGCGTAGACTTATTTATTTCTCTTTCTATTGTGTATATTCCTGCCTCGTAGCAGGCGGCGGAGTGCGGGGTGGACGTTGGGGAAGACCAGTTTGAAAAGAGGTTGGATGTATATGTATAGGTACATTTTTGTTCACCCGTTTGTTTCGGTGCGTTGAGTGTGCTTAAATTATGAATCCACGCCATTCAAGTCACAAAACGTGGCTTTAATTAGCTTTTTTTGAAAAATTTAAATATCAAAAATATTTTATTAATTCCCGATTCAGGGATTAAAAAGGCATATCCATGTTATGTTATCTTTGGATTTTTACGTCATTAGGTACTTAAAAACTCTACCTGTTCCGATCCCTGTTAATAAGATTGAAGACATAACAATATCCGTAGCGTCTAGCATAATCCGCAACCAAAAGCCTTCACCCTCCAATATATGTTGCAATTACTCCAACGTGAAATAGTAAACCATATAAGTCCCCAGCAAACGGTAGCAATTCGTTTGATACCCGATCCACGAACATCCCAATAGACCACATGAAGGCAGATTTCGGTCTCGAGCCAGCCACAGCAGAGCCGGTGAAATTACAGGCACGTGCACCACTTCACGTCTCGGATGCCGGCGCAATGCCTTGTAAGCTAACTGGCAGGCTATATGTTAAAACGAAAGTCGATTGTTGAGGAGATAGTATTCTACACAACAGGAATAAGTGTCCTATCGCACTAATATTTACTGGCGAAATATGAGGATGTAAGGAAGTGAAATGTGATAGTTACCAGATAACGCCTAAACTACTGAACGGTATGGGGTACATTTGGCACGCGAATTAATCTAGCTAACCCCAAGATTTACACTGCTCTACTCTGCTTGAGGGTAGATAGTGCTTGTCTTAAGTGTCCAGCATTATTTTATTTAGTATTGCCCTGGAATACCATTAGGTTTTTTCTATCCCGGTAAATGCAAGTAAAGCCGCTAGTAGAAGCTAGTACGGAAATAATTCCAACAAGAAGGTTAAGTCTGACAAGTTTATGGACGTAATGGGACCTACAACATTTTTTCAAGGTTAAGGACGGACTAAGTCTTATTGTTTGAAATAAAAAGGAAAACAGCACATGGTGCAAAATATTCTAGGATTACCGAAACCTAGAATAAGACTTCCACGACTCCTACAAGTATTAAGCTAACCTTGTCAAATACATATGTGTCATTATACAAAGTATGTATAATAACCTCCGTAACCTAATAAGCAAAGCAAGGGCTCGTTCAAAACCAAACTTAATCATATAGTCCTTCAAAGTTATCTCATTCTTCCCAAAAACATCAGAAATACTAAAGTTTACGTAGTTGGAACCTCCTGCTACTCAATCAAGCTTAATATTGTGAACAGAAATTTACAAATAACAAGACTTGGCCTGGCTATGACTGGGTCGCTAAATCCGGGTCGTCTGCTTGCGAGGTTGAAGATATTGTCAAAGTGGAGAGACTTACTTTGCGAGAAGCAAAAGACAGAGGAGGCTGGTAAAGGCGAAAGGATCTATTATTCTCAGTAAACTCATATAAAACTTATCTTCTGTAAAAACACTGTGCCGAGTGTTTCAATAAAAATTGCACGAAATCAGCGCGTGACCGTCCATTAGATAAGTATCATTCATAATCCTATCAGTTCAACCGTCCTCCGATTGAGGAGAAATTTTTTTTGCCATGATCAGCTCTAAGATCCATTAAACTGTAAAACTTATTTTCAATACACTACGAGTAAGACTGAATTTTAACAAAATATCTAACATGATAGACATGAAATTGGTGCATGATGCACATTTGATACACGCGAAGCACGCGGGCCGATGTTTACGCAAGACAACAAACAGAGGCAAGTGATATCATCGTTTAAAAATGCGATGGTACGTGAATTATGGATTTTAATAGCTGGAGCAATTTCAACGCTGGTGTGCTTCACGATTTATAAATAAAACAGAGATGACACGAATGGATCGGTGCTAATATATCTGTTGTACAAGTGCAACGCATAATGCCTATGTTAGTTTTGAAATGCAGTGAAAGAAAGCCGAAATCGTTTAATAAACTTAGTTTCTTTAGATTCTATGAAAATCAAGATGCTAATGGAATGAAATGTGAGTCATATTATTTTTTTAGCAAATAATATGACTCACATTATCGAAAGTCAATGAATGCTATACAATGGAAATATGTTATAACGGGTTGAAGGAAATCCTATAGTTTTATGTACGGCGATCGATTGAATTATCTATTTTATCGCTAGCGACCAACAATAGATCATCTTCTGGTTACTAGCGTAGCCAAGCGTGGGATGATCATTGTTTATTTGTTATGCATTTACATTAAAGTGTTATGAGACAATGTTGCATTCATTCAGCATGTTTACTGCATTTAAAACACTATATTTTACCCTCTCCATTACGAAGTCTGTTACATTGCAGATACAGATCGTAAAATCCACTTGTAATTCTCTTGCGCCTCCTATTTATGATTTCCCAATGAGTAGCGACTGCGTCTGTGCATTCGGTTGAGATTGTGAAGAAATCTGAGACCAACGTGGAAGTGTTTGATTTCGAGATGTTTCGGAGGTTTATCGTAGACTATAGGGAACAGATAACCATTACTGTCCTTACTGTAACTTTTTTGACATTCTGAATTTCCTTACGGTCTTTCGAGATGTTTCATTGGTTTATCGTAGAATATAGGGCACAGTTAACCATCAATAGCTAAACTGTGAGAGCTTATATGCATAGTTTAGAAATATTTAACTTTTTAGATACCTATTTTGAATTTTCATAAGGTCACCTTTTGGATTCGTACGAGAAAATAGTAGTTACTCTTGTTCACAATTCATCATGCGCTTATAGTGGGTTTTGGAAGCTGATTGATTTTGACTTAATATAAAGAGTGAACCAGACATGCATTTCGCTTAATCAATTTATCAGAACTACGCAGTAGCGACTCAAAACAAATGGATTCAACACCGTTTTGCTCCAGGGCCATTCATTAGTACAAGGATTCGTCATTGCACAAACAAAGGGCCACGGTGCGATGCAATCAAAACGAATTATCCAGTGGAATCAATGTTTGCACAGGACAAAATGGCCATCGTTTATGATCACGGCAGTAAGCAATTTTCTAATAGAGCAGCGCTGGTTACATTGGAATCAATAAAGGCTCTTTTGTTTTTACAATGCATTACATGGAGGTCGGATCGCATTCCGCAGGCAAATGCTTTGACGGCAAGAATTAGTGCGAAGAGATGAAAGCTACGTCTAAATCTTATGACGACAGCACCCGGCCAAAATGCTTAACATTAATAATCACCAGCCTTTTTTTTACTAGACTTTTTTCGCTCTGTTGTAATTGTAACATTGTCATGATAAATAATAACAATGTTACAAACATTATTACCTAACTATTCGACATAATCTGCAGTTCACATCTTGGTGTTTTTGCTTAATAAATCTTAATTGACCTAAGTGTTGCCAGCATATACGTCTTAATGATTGCCTTAATGATCCTACACGTGGTGTTCCTAACTACACGTGTTGTTCGAATATTTATAGATAAAAGAGGAAACCGAACCATTTCATTGATGAAGGAATCTATTTAATCTATTTTAAAATTCAAAGTAGTTGAATTGATTATTATAAATCAGGGTTCACAATAGTCAGCTGTTAAAAAACCCGTAGAAAAATTCCTTCTCACGAAAACAACGGTATCGGCGGCGCTCGCGCATTGCTAAGGTCACTTATATTCTGTCTTTTTCTTACTAAAGCGGATGGGGTAGGAGAAAGCGAGAAGAAAGATAATGCAAATGAGGTGGCCGGTAAAAAAGCAGCGTTTCAAATTTGAGTCATTGAATCGAGTCCCGTGATTGATTAGATGCAGGTCTGGGGCCAAATTCACACGCAATAACGCGGCGATTCACGGTTTCTTCAGCCAAAAATTGGAGAAACGCAAAACGTTACGTTACATTTAACGCTCGCAAGTTACACGGATAACATCGCGTTACAGATACAAAATATGTCTTGTAGGTAGATGGAATAGCGAATACGGGCCTTGTTGAAGCCTTTTTAGTTATAAACAACTGGTCACTGCATTGTTCTTTTCAATGCCATGACAATAGTTCTAGAGTCACTAAGGTGCAATAAATTTATCGTTAACCAACGACATAAGAATAAACCTTTGAAGAATCGACTTTGAGAATATTCAATCAAAGTTGATTCTCAAAATAAGACGTTAGATTAAATAAATACTATATCAAATTAAATCAAAATAGTTATTGATCAATTTAATCAAGCTTCTACTAAAAATTTTAGACAGAAATATCTGCATTTTTATTTCTTGAAAAATGCAGAAATACGTAACAACAACGAAAATAAATTTTCTTGCGATAAAACGAACGGTCAACTTTTTTTTACAAATGTTCATAAAAATATCAAATAAACATTGCAGGCAGACATTTTGTTTTCCAAATATGATTAACTAGCGGCCCGCCCCGGCTTCGCACGGGTATTAAACAAAAATTTCAGAAATTATACACACTAACACGATGGGCTTCACAGATTTCATACGGATCCCTTACTTTTTCTAATAGCATTGGGATTTTTGACATTGACTTGACACTCCATAACTGACACTGGCCGTAGAGAAAAGCACCGTGCGCTATTAGGTATATTCGACCTCTTTTTCTATTCTGACGCGCCATAATAGAAAAAGAGGTTGAATATACAGCGCACGGTTCAATTATTGAATTTTTCATGCGGATCCCTAACTTTTTGAAAAAATTATATAGCCTATGTTCATCACAGAAAATATAGGATTCTAGAGGTAAAAGAATTTTTCAAATCGGTCCAGTAGTTTCGGAGCCTATTCAATTCAAACAAACAAACAAACAAACAAACATACAAACAAACAATCAAATCTTTCCTCTTTATAATATTAGTATAGATTAGTTATCCGAGTAGCAGATACAATATTCTGACATCAGCTAATTCCCCACCATTCAGACATTCCCTTTGTAGCCCTGAAAAAAATCCCTCCCTGTATATCAATCGGCATTGGTAATCAGCATAAAATGCAGACGAGCCCGGAAAACGAGACAAGTAACTCCATCTACCGAGGAGCGGAAACACTTCCTCGCGCTCGGTCACTCACAACACAACACAAGTTATTTACGTTACGCTTCGCTGCTCTGCATCATTTTCCTTTTTAACTTCCATTCAATTTGCATGGTCATTAATAAATTGTTGGTTTACCGATATAAAAGGCAATAATAGTTTACATTTAAAATAAAACGTGATATTACTTGGGAATTTCCCAAACCTTGATATCAAGTCTATACATACTATATAAGACTCGTCAAAATTAATAACAAAAAAAATATTACAGAACTCTAAGCATCTAAAATATCAATTATAGTATATAAATAAAACCATTCGAGGTGCTCACGTCAAATAGGTACTAATGTAACGTTAGGATCAGTTGATCTGACAATAAAACAATAGCATTTAGCCATAACCAATATCTAGTTATTAATATGTCACTGAGAAAAATACTCAAAAAAAATTATAAACATAATTAAACTCCATAATGCCCTGTTTACTTTCACAGTTCACGGCCGCATTTGAAAGCGGTAATCGCGTATCGTGCTCCGTCTCTGTTACTCTTGCTACATTCCGATACAACGTGTCCCCGTCTCGTTCTACCAGTGATTTACAGCGTAAGAAGGTTTACATAACCGCACTGGCTACTTCGTTAGCTGTTGTGCTAGTTCGTTTATCAGGGTTACGATGCTATAAAGTAATTATTTTATCTTGTTCGCATGGTCTGAACAGTATTTTGTATAAACGGAAAACTACTATGATTTATTAATTGTAGTCAAATCAGCCGAAAGACGTTCAATTTGACAGACGTCTCTCCTCAACATCTGCGCTACCCGCATCCAGTAGTTACTTTCTGATGCTGAATATATTAGTGGGTTTTATATGCCGTTATCAGATATAGAAAAAATTGTATATCAATCTTTTGGATCCCATTCCATAGATTAAAGAATTAAGATACGTACTTATTACTAACAGCGGTCATTTGCGTTTTGGCTTGCAATATGCGTCTCTTTAGAATTACAATGTACCTAACTACTCAAGGGCTAACAAGTAACTAAACTGTTAAGTCGATTGTAGAAGCTGTACTTAGTTTCGAAGAACTGTTTGCCTGTGCTGGCTATATGATGATGATGAAAGCATCGTGATGTAAATGTGAAATGCTTAGTATTTTAATGTGGAAGAATGATGATAAAGGATAAGATGATTTAAAGAACGCAAACAATGAAGATAATCTCAAGAATTTACAAGATAAGTTTCAATACCAATTTGTAAAAGAACTTTTCAAAAGGGCTCGGCTGGCCATCAATTCCAGGGTTACCTAAATTGACAGTGATTTGGGTTATGGAATAGTTGCTGATTGAAGATTGAAATTTGAATAATGATAGTAAACAAGCCAAGTAACTGTAGAGTTATCTGATTTTGAAGTAGGTCAGCAAAATAACAAAGACTTATAATAACTTTGCTTAGAGGTAGTGAAATAGATAAAGAAAGAGTTAAAAGACAAGTAGTTGTAAAATTATGTGGGAATAGACCTAACATACAGATAAAAGAAATAAATAGAACAACTGATCTATAAAGAAAAACAGAAGCTAAAAGAGCGGATCGCAATTAAAATAGAAATTAGAAAACGAAATACTTTCTAGTAATTGACGCCTGTATACCCAGAGGTCCGCAAACGCATCGACGCGAGTGAATAGGCGAAACTAATTACGAAGTGGCAGCCGACACATGAGCCGGTGGTAATGGGCCATTGGCAACTGATAAATATACTGCAATATTAAACAACAATACCTGTGAAGCTGGGAAACTTGTCATATTATTACTAGATATAATATGAAATATGTTCTGGACTCACCGACTGGGCTCCACCATCATTTTGTGCGGCCTGTAAAGAAAAAATATTTATTAGAAATGTACTCAAAGATCAATCAAACGATTTGACAAAAGATACACCACAAAGCAGTGATGTAACTAACTATAGCTTTATAACTATGAAATAGTTTAAAATGGCCGCGACATAGTTTTGATATCCCCTGCCATCACGTCGACGTAAAAGGATGTGATTTATGACTTTGACGCGCTATTTGGGACTCTTTTACCATTACATTTATATCATCTGAGGTCATACCATTCCTTTTAACACGACGCTATAGATTATTGTGTAACGAATTATATTCTGTTAAATTTATTGTATTACTACAAGCATGCCTACAAGATACTGCTTTAGTAAGTATTTTGACTTTACAATCGTGACAAGTAAAAGTATTGACATTTAGTCAAACAATGCAACCGTGGTTAGTCATTTATTATTGCCGTCTTTTAAAACTTTCTATAATTTAGGTAACATGTCGCGTGGCGATATATCTACTATAAGACGAATTTTTTTTGACGATTTCACTTGTATTCACTTACCATTTTGAGTGTTTATATATTATTAGCGGTGTGCCCCAGCTTCGAACGGGTATGTAACGAAAATTAAATTTTTCATGCGGATGTCTGACTTTTTTTAAAATATTTTATAGTCTATGTTCATCACGAAAATTTTGGATTAATGGTGAAAGAATTTTTGAAATCGGTCCAGTAGGTTCGAAGCCTATTCAATTCAAAGAAACAAACAAACAAATATTCCTTCTTATACCATTAGTATAGATATCATCGATTGCTTTACTTAGTAACAACCCACACAAATTAACAAGACAACAAACATAACAGAACCAAGGTCCAACCTCACTGAAATTCCGTTTAAAACTCTAGTTGGGGTAGTAACGATACTTGCAAAGTCGAAAGTCCAAAGCTAACCTTCTCGGAAATTATGCGCGGTAACAATTTTACTTATGCTGAAACCACTGGCAAGCATCAATAGGTTTCCCTCGCTCGCTTGGTACCGTTATAACTTATAACCACAGAAATCTAAATCGGTAATTATTTACATTTTTGTGTTTATAAACCTTTAAAATTAGATTTCTGTGGCTATAAGTTGATTTATTTATTTAGAGAATAGTATCATATCCAGGTTTTTTTTAACCCCAAGGCGATGGTATATGTAAGTTAGGCATATACAAAATCATAGGTACTTAATCTATAAGTTCTAAATAACATACCTTAAAAACTTTGGGACATCAGATATATATAAATAGCTTTACTTCCTTTAAACTTTACAGGACTCTTGGAAACGCCACAAAATACATACATGACGTCTGTAAATTTACAAGCTAATGTTAACTTTAATTTTTGTTCACTTTAATCTTTTTAAAGTAAAGTAAAGAAGCGAATAAAAAAACCCTTGGTCGGTTGTTAGATTTCGTTGCAAAACTCATCCCAAATCTTTTTATAGTCCAGATGATCAGATATTTTATAGTAAGCCTTTTCGCAAAGTAGATAATGTTGCTTTAAGTGAAATCATTTTTAAACGAGTTATAAACGAAAATAACAATTTTGCTGTATTATTGATTTTTTTATTTTATTTGCTTATATATTAACAGGAAAAGAACAATGGCAGGTCTCCATACTAAGAATTGTCTGGGATCAAATTGAAGCGTCCCGTAATGAAAAAAATGTTAAAAGATTTGGCGTTAGCTCCAGAATCTATAAATGAGACTATTTTCTTTGGGGAAAGCCGGAAAAAAAAGATTTCAGTGTTTTAATTTTTTGGTTAAATGAACGTCAAACAATATTTGTCTATAAAACATCGCAGATTGAAATCAAATCATAAAGAAATGGATAATGTGGTTTGGTCTTATCAATTAGACCACGCCACCTTATATATTCGAAATGAGAAATGATAAACAAAATGAGCAAAACAAATTCTAAACTTCTTGTTTACGAAAGCTGGGCGTGTATTAAAAAAATGTACCTACTTGCCCCGTAAACACAAAGAAACTGAGGGTTTTAATAAATAATGTTGGACAATCCACACAGCATCATCTAGCCCGAAGCTAAGCAAAGGTTGTGTTATGTTATGAGTTCCTACTAGATAACTTATATAGGTACCTACTTAAAACAATATATATAGGTATACCTACATTAATAGATATTTTTTTTATTTTACATAGAAAATGCCCAGAACACCCAAAACAACAATATCGGAGTCCTAAGGGCACGCACTAGCTAGACACAGGGCAGTATCAATCAGTCCATAAACAGTCCAGTTCGGGTGTTACATACGTCGCCTGTGGCTTCCGTAATTCGGGTAAAAATAAATAGAAAACCAAAATATAAACACAAAACACAGCAGAGATGAAAAACGCCGAAGTCTCGGAAGGATTCTGTCAAAGAGAATAAAACCACTACGTTCTAGATTCTATGGCGTCTTGACAGACAACCGCTGACAACATGACACTATCAAAGACAAATCAAAGATAAATGATACATTGCATTCAATAATTGTACCCGCCAAGGAACTTATACCCAACCTGGAATGTGCATTGTCAATTTCACACCAATATAAAATAAACCTTATGTGTATGACCTTAGGTCTATTACAGACAATCACTTGGTCAGAGATAAATCCGGTCCGAGGGAGAAAGCGCTTCGAGAGCCCTGTGTCCCTTTCTAAAGTGTTGCCACGCGGATTATATCCGAATTTAGTAGAAGTGGTAGGAACAAATAAATTTGACATGTCTTACTAAAAAGCATTATTTTCGTTCTTTAATTTTCGAATATTTTCCAAGTATCTGTTAGAATGATAACATTTTTTTAGCAATAATTTGGACACTACAATATTGAAATGTCAATAAAAAAGAAAAGATTATAAGTAGAATATAATATAAGTTAGACTGGCAGCCCGTCAGCCATATTCATTTGTTGTGAATTGGTTGTGATTGGTGATCCTGATCCTGAAAGGGACAGAGGGCTCTCGCGAAGCTATCTCGCTCGGACCGCGTATCGGCAGCTTGTGCACATTCCAGTTTGGGTATAAGTTCCTTGGTACCCGCACCACTAATAAAATGGTAACATTTCGAATGTACCTAATTCGAATATCATTTGATAAGCTTTTAAATATCATAAAATTACTCCGGCCTTTACGAGAAGGAGTGAATAATTGAAAAATCGTATAAAATTTATTAAATTTGATTCATATACATCAGATCCATGGACGCAAAAAAAAGTCCAGACCAAATTCTGACATTGTTCTTTATGTAATGAACATTGAACTCTGACGAATTTGTTACGGATTTATCCAGGTAACAAAAACTTATTATGCAACACAAAGTTTAGTTTTTTTACGGGATTTAACAAGAATAGAACAAATTAGAACTACACTCGAGAGCAATGAATCCGGGTCACTCAAAGAATCCAAAAAATCTCGGAAAGTAAGAATGCTAGGTTAATGCAATAAATTGTAGGTATTTAATAGACAATTTAATACTCCTTAAATGAAAGTTAAAAAAATATGAGTCACCATACATTTTATTTACACAAAATTACATAAAGAAAAAAAACTGCTGATCTCTCCTTAAAACAAAAATAGGAAACATGAAATTTTTGAACTTTATGACGATTTTCTTGAATTTCAATACTTCGTATTACCTCCTCGTGCTTCCATTACTGCGTTTACGCGGTTTGGCATGCTGTACACCAAGTTCCTTATACGATTTTGGTGATTATTCTCCCATTCCTCTGTGAGAGCAATTTTGAGCTCAGGAAGCGTGATTGGGGGAGGGTTTCGTTGTTTTACGCATCTCCCTAGCTCGTCCCAAGCATGCTCGATCGGGTTGATATCCGGGCTGCGCGCTGGCCACTCCATACAAGTAATGTTCATCTCTTGAAGGTAGTCATTCACAATCCTACCTGTATGAGGTCGGGCATTGTCATGCATAAATATAGCATCCTCACCCAAATTGACCATAAATGGACCGACGTGTTCGTTGAGGATTTCTTCCACATATCTTACGCTAGTTAAAGAGCCGTTTTCTATGATCACCAGCTCTGTGCGACTTGAATTGATTGAAACAGTTGAGCTAACCGCAGACTGTTGCGAACCATTTTAAGATCAACCCGACCTTTAGCTGTGTCGGCTGTTGATTTATTACAATACTAAATACTTTATTTTACCCAAAAAAATACATTACATAAGACACGAGTATTATCTCTTCAGGTAACCTTAATGTTGTCAATGCGTTAACAAATGCGTTAACAAATGCTGACTTTAATACTTACAAATGAACAAGGTATTATACTTAGTCTACATATAACCTACTGTCGGTCCGCCCCGGCATCGCACAGGTATTTAACAAAAACTGAAATTTTCATGCGGATCCCTATAGGTTTTGAAAATATTCTATAGTTTATGTTCATCAGGGAAAAATTAGAATACTAATAGTGAAAGAATTTTTCAATTCAGTCCAGCATTTTCGGAACCTGTTCAATCCAAACAAACATATATTTCCTCTTATAATATTAGTATGATAAGACTTCTGTACAGTATGAATCAAGAGTGTACAAGCAAAGGAACAGTCATGTCATGTCTTTAGCGGTGTATTGATGGTCGGTAAATTCCACTTACCATAATTTGGCAAAGAGCTCGCCAAGGTCGTCGAGGTCATTGCTACGACTCCAGCGCTTGCTACGCCATCCCATGGTCGCCTCACGTCATTCTTATCGCACTATCATGTGTATGTACATACGTGTTCGCCAGCCACACACAATTTTCGCAACAGTTTACTGATAACGCTGATAACAAACTGCAATCGTTCTACATTTACGTATTTATCTGTACTTGCGAGCTATTCTTGTTACCATTATCAATTTGTTTTCAATCGATCGGTAATAGGAACTCATTAAATTAAATGATAAAGAAATGGTTCTGCCAGAATCGTTTCTACATAAAACATGAAATAGCGATGAAAAAAGGTCAGAGGCTCCGCTTGAAATTCATCATTCGTATTACGCAAGTATTTTCTCGAATCCAATATGCGTCGCTAGAAGGCGACAGGCACGTCAGTCATCAGTGGCATGTATCTGATCCTAGGAAATAGTGTTGGTTTAGGATCCCGATCAGTTTTGACCGCATCCTGCCATGCAGCCTGCGGTCACAGCTTGATACGGGAAACACGGGATGTTCGTTCTGGAATCGCTCCCACAACGAATATCGAACACGAACGAAACGAATGTAAAAACTATTGCTCCAAAAAAGTCGTAAAATATTAACGCTACACAAAAGAGTCTATAAAATCGGTAATTGGGTAATGCCGCGAATATAAAGTAGTTTATTGAAACGTGCGATATCAAACACCTCGACTGACTGTGATGTGGTCACGTTGATGAAGGTACCCGGATTTGTTATCACTTCATATGTAGTTTGCCATTGTTTTTAAACGTCAATTGGATTTCGTTAATGTTTTTATACGCAAATACACTCCGTAAAATTGTACACAATCACAGCACTTGTTATTTGCGGTCTGTTGTAAAATTATGTAACTAATAAACAACTAATATAAATAACAATTTGTAATTCACTCGAAGACCACCACCGGCTATCTGCCATCGCATCCCATGGAGCAGGTAAATTTGCAATTGCCCCAACTCTCCTCGGATAAGCTGTTCCGAGAAGAAAAAATACGCAAGCCATTTTGAACCTAAACAATCATGTTAGAATCGGATGACTTTAGTGAAAGCTAATTTGTACTTTATAAGACGTAAGAATAGAGTTAGTAATGCTTTGATATATTCGGAAAAGTGAATGAGAATGTCGGAGATCTACAAAGACGAGGTTAAAGAAAAAATACTTCAAAAGGCAAAATTAGGGAAACAAAAAAGATGAGATTCATCATTCGACACAATGTTGTTTCGCCTCGACTTATAATGGCTATAAATAAAAGACTACGTTTGACGTATTTGTTTGAGCGTCATTTGTATCTAAGATATCATATTCACAATTAGGCTCAACATTACAACCGGTTAAGCTATAAAGAGATTGCAAAATGAAATAACAATAACGAATTGCAAATCAGCCTTTTACAACTCACTGGCTACGCGTTATAAAGCGAGCCTTTGGACACGTGAAATAGGCATCCATATTTATTCCTATTCTAAATGTCACCATATGAAATTATTATGATTGGTCCGCTTTGTGGTACTACGGGTATTTTGCAATAGAACGGCAAGCAAAGGCGCTTACAGTAATTGCATTTTAAAATGCCATTCTCAAAGGAACTTCTCACCATTCACGAAATGGTGCTCGACTTAACTCTTTTTAGTCAGTCTGGCGGCGCAACGCCCTGTAATTTAGTTTTGATGAATTAGCCAAAACGACGGGATACTAATAATTGAGGACGTTCGGACAAACGAAACTTGAACCGTTTGAGCCCTTCAATTTAAAACGGACGTATCGAAAGCTTTTTGCTAATAAAATATGTTTTCTGGCGAAGCAAGTTCATCGGCCGTCGGATCGTATAACCGACCTTGGTCGTCCACATTGCACCAACCGTGGCGTCTATATTGAAAATTGACGAATCGTTTCAACGAACACAAAATAATACAATGCACAATTCATAAAGATTTTTTGTCACGCTTCGATACTGTCTGGGGGATTACACCCATTCTGTCACGAAGATACTAAACGTTTACAATGTATTAGTAAAATAAAAAACCTGGTTGAGTAGCGACGAGGGAATTTATAACGATAAAAAGTGAATGGCCATTCTCATGAGTAAAACACATGAGAATGGCAATAGGAAGAATAACTGTAGTGTCTCATTAGTGTAAGAAGCGAAGCATGCGGTTGCACCGGCAGGAGTGCTATGGCCAGGCTTTGGAGGGCCTTATTAGTCGGCAGGTGGCTTTTTCTCTATTTTGTTAATTTCGAAATCCCTGAGAGATGCCAAAGTAGGTACTCAGCAACTCTTATTCACCAAGCCTAAAGGGGAAACATTTTAGTGGAAACCAATTAATTGGCAATTGCTTTGCACTATTTTGGATATAAATTCGTATATTTCAAAGGCATGAGAGCTTTAGATAAGGTTCAAAAAACATTTTCAGGATAAATATTTAACTTTAAACAAAAACGAAAAGAGGATTTGCGGTTTTTAACTTCGTATTTTCTAGTTTTCATTTGGTCGTTTAAAAACTGATCTTCAGACAGTTCTCTGACCTAAGCTTATTTTATTTGGAGAAGGGTCTATAAACGTAAAATTAGTGAGCCGAGATGGACAAAGTTATTTAATTGCTCGGGATAAACAGACGTTTTATTAGATATTTTCAGTTCAAAATCTTTTAGCAAATACTGGTTAGCCAGCAAACAATATTTTTTTATTTCGTTTAGTTCTGTGTGATATTTTGTTCAACTTAATATCGTTTTTATGTTATCTATACTAATATTAAAAAGAGGAATTGATTTGAGTTTAGATTGAATAGGCTCCGAAACTACTGAACCGATTTGGAAATTCTTTCATCTTTCGTATCTTAAATTATCCCTGATGAACACAGAATATTTTCATACAAGTTAGGGATCTGTATGAAAACTTCAATAATGCAACCCAATGTGTATGTTGGTTGAATTCTTTTTTTATTTTTGTTGAAAACCCCTGGAAAGCCATGGCGAAAACCTCTAGTTTATTATAAACCAGAGAAGACTTTCAAATCTTTAAAGCTAACATAAGACAACAGCTACACCTGCCTCATCTTCATCTCTAGTAATTTGACTTCGAAATAATCGAGAAAGTTCCAAGTAGATATATCTAGGATCAAGCACGCATCTTGAAACTTCACACCACGCAGCGATACACGATGAAGCTCCCAACGAGTTTATGAGGAGTGAGGTGTTTAGAACTTGCTTAATTTCATAACCCATACTGTGTAATATATCCCTTATAGTATAAAAGGGATATATCCTTCCACAATATGTATAAGGCTTATACATATTTTGTAGGCGCATTATTAGACAACATAGTATTTTCTATGTATCATCATTATCAGCCTATAAATAGTCCAATTGCTGGACCTCCAGGCCTCCCCTAATGAGCCTATAGATGACATTATTTATCATTTGGGGGTTATTGCCCATAATTCTATGTATAATATGTTTTAAATAAAATAAATCTGTATAATGCACACAGCATCAACTAGCCAAGCTAAGCAGGAGCTTGTGTTATGGGTACTATTTGACTGATATACTTAATATAATATATTAAAAAATCTTTTTTATAATATAATTTTTTTACATTAAAAAATTTAAATTTACATAAAAACTATCACAGTCTGACGAACGTTGGTGTTGTTTTATCACAAATAAGGTTCATAGTTAAACTTACACACGTAATTCTTAGCATCAATTATATAACTAGGTTTGATCACAAACTTTCCGAATTGTTACTTATGAAGTCACAAACGCACCAGCAGACAAGAAAACAGACAAGAGAACCGAGAAGGTAAACGAGGATTCGCCTTAAAGTTCGAGCGCGTTGTTTATCCAGTCCGGGTAACTTTATTCCAGCTCGTGATGAGACGGGATTATCGTTGGAGTTGATTCATTCTGATGTTATGAGGGTTAGGAGCACGCTTTAATAATCATGATACATGTTGATCTAACGCTAACCTACTGTAATGAGTTAGACGGGATTATCTTTGGAGTTGATTCATTCTGATGTTATGAGGGTTAAGAGCACGCTTAAATAATCATGATACATGTTGATCTAACGCTAACCTACTGTAATGAGTTAGACGGGATTATCGTTGGAGTAAATTTATTCTGATGTTATGAGGGTTAAGAGCACGTTTTAATAATCATGATACATGTTGATCTAACGCTAACCTATTGTAATGAGTTAGACGGGATTATCGTTGGAGATGATTCATTCTGATGTTATGAGGGTTGAGCGCTTAAATAATCATGATACATGTTTATCTAACGCTACGTAAGTATTTTGCATTGAAGCGTCTCGCTAAGTATGCGAAAGAAGGACAAAGAAGAAATGTCTGGGCTTGCTTTTATAATTTTAGAAAGTTTCTGTGAGATTCTTTCTTCCTAACTCTTTTTAGGGTTGAGTTCGCTGTTACCATGACCTACCTCTCTAGTTTGAGTAAGTTTACTTTCAATAAAGAGTAAAAGTTTATAAAACCATCTTCTGCAATTTTGCATCTTTTTAACTCGTTCACCCTAATCTAAGACTTAAGGTAAATATCGTTGTTAATCACGAACCAGCTATTTTAATTTGCATCTGCCTCATTTGTTGCCGAATCAGTAAATCTACGAGCATTATACCAGTATTAATTCCGTAATGCACCGAACATGGCTGATATTTTAATGAATTGAACAAGTACAGACGGCGGCGGCAGCGCGTGCGGGCATTCAGTGTGGCTACTCTGAAAGATTGCGTACTCCGTAGATACTGCATTGACGTCATTTTTAATCGAGATGAAACAAATAGAATTTCATATTAAGATCTTAAAAAAAATACTTTTACATAATCACTACATAGTATTAAAACAAAGTCACATCCCGCAGTGTGTCGATATGTATGCTTAGATCTTTTAAACTAATCAACGGATTTAGATGCGGTTTTAATAGATAGAGGGATTCAAGAAGAAGGTTTATATATATAACATGCATTAGTCATGTATTGTATCTGCAGATATTTGTTCAGGGGTTCTGGTTGTTTTCTATGTATAATAAAAAATATTTATCTATTTAATAATATTGTACTATGTACATCAGTCATCTAGTACCCATAACACAAGCTCTGCTTAGCTTGGGGCTAGATGATGCTGTGTGGATTTTCCAGCATTATTTATTTATTTATTTATTGCACCCGTGCCAAGCCGGGGCAGGTTGCTTGTAAATAATAACTACTAACTGCAATACACTTTTCTAATTAAATATATCAGAAACCATGTATGAAAAATGTAAATAAGTTCTGAGTTTTCTTGGCTAAAAGTTGTATTCATTTCTATTGGTGTACTATGATATGTTAGTCGGTAACCTTTTCACATTAGGTTATATTTCTATGACCAAAATCAACACCAAATAGACATCAAATTAGACTGGCTGCAGAGTAGAACCCCGCGAGCCTGCAGCGACCAATGACCACCCAAACCTACCCAACTGGTTACCGACCTTGCGTTGCTTTCGATTCACAAGCCATGCGTTTTGCTACCATTCCGCTCAAACCATGATAGGCTGGCAAACTTTCACTGTCAGTGGAACTACTAATACCGTTATAATTGTAGCTATATCGTTACGAGTTATTATCGTGCTCGGTGACCGGATAGCTTGCGCTGAAAAACGTGCAGCTCAAGGGTGTTTGGGTGTGGTCAAATACCAAATACCTTACAGATCAATAGCTTTACTAGCTACATTAAGGCGACAAATATTTTCACAAATGCAGACTTTCTGAATTAAATTATGTATTTATACTACTTGCACTTACTTTTAATGTATTCTGGCGACTAAGATACTCGCTGTAAAAGAATAGATTTTTAGTTCGCACGTATTATAAAAATCTATTCTGGGAGAACAATAAATAATATTAGAATTAGAATTGTATTCGAAACAAATATTATAGAGCCGTAACAAGGTTACAGCAGAGTATGCGGGACGAATACGAACAACTATCATCATGCGGGACGTACAAAGACATTTAAAGAATGTGGGCCGAAAACTAGGGACGAATACGGTATAAATCAGAGTTTATTAGTTTAGACCACAGGAGTGGTAAAACTCCTGTACCTACTTTGTTTGTAAAGATAACTTAATGTGGGAAGGAGTCCATTTCATTACCTCTTAATTAATAAACGAAACCAGCATATCCTGAGAAAGCGTTCACTTTTCCCGGACAGATATATCACGTAAGAAATATACGTCCTTTCCGAAATCGTTTTATAAGAGGTTTTAAAAGTATCGTCAGCAAAAATAAGTTTCGCGATTTGCATATCAAACGTGGTATTCAGGTTAAATCTTACGGAGAGGTGTAATTAAAATGGGTTTATGTTTCCTTCCGGTTCTGACTTTTTGTTTACTTGCATATTTATTTACATTTACATTATCATCATCATCATCATCATCATCATCATCATCATCATCATCATCCATCATTCACAGCATCCAAAAGATAGGAAAACTTTTATTTATATTTTATTTTATTGACAAAATCCACAGTTCTTACCCTACATAAACTTACAATAAGTACATGTTTTTCTTACGACCAATAACATTTTATAGATGGATAGTTTTAAACAGACAGTCAAAAAGCAAGCAAAACTTTTTCATAGTAGAGTTTTAGGGATACCTTTTCCCCGCGGCAGTCGGATAACTACCGTAACTTTAAATCCATAAAAGTATGTATATCTAGAAAAAAAATATCATTCATTTATTCATCACACAGGTCATTTCTTGGTTCATCGACCCGAACGGGTCCTAGTGCTCCTATAGAAATGACTATTAGTTCTGATCTACGCAGTATCGGGCTATCCTTCATAGATTATTAGTTTTAGCCTTTATTGATAAAAGGTATCCTAATTATCTAGACAGAGTCCTATAATTTATGATTAAAAATCACGCTTAATAGCTATGACGGCACCGTCTTCTGTCCTGTATCGTTATATCAACATCATCAACAACATCACCAGCTTATAATAGTCCACTGCTGGACATAGGCCTCCCCAAATAATGAGCGCCTTACAATGGCATCATTATTTGGGGGTTATTGCCCATAATCCCCACGCTGGGCATGCGGGTTGGGGATCGCAGTTCGGTGTAGTTGTTCTGCAGAAGGCGCTGCTGCCCGCCCCCCGCTGTGTTTCCCTTAGTCGCCTCTTACGACACCCACGGGAAGAATTGGGGTGGTGAAATTCTATGCCGGCACCACACTGCAAGGGTATCGTTATATGGATTCTTTATTTTCTGAAAGAACATTATTATAGTGAACTTAAATAAGAAAAACAACTTGTACAAGTATCTGCGTAAACTTGTATTATAGCGAATATGCGCACGATCCACTAACAATGCACATCGAGCAAGCTACCAATTACAGAAACGCTGCGCATGAGCTTAACTCTAGGTAGGACCCTAGTAGCTAAAAGAATTTAGTAAACTGCGGAAGATGATTTGAATTCCCTAGGTTTAATGACATCACACACGACACTACCTACTAACTGAACACGACTCGGAAACATTATGAATGTAAGCGGGTTAACTACGAACCTATTATATGTTGTAAGAACACCAACGTTTCATCCCTTAACGAGGGACTTCATCAGGGTGAGTGCGGCTCACGTCGTTGGTGTTCGTGCAACATATAATAGGTTCGTAGTTAACCCGCTTACATTCATAATGAATTCGTCAAACTACGATAGTTTTTATAGTAAAACGACTGGGAAAGTCCCATTGGATCAGAAAATGGCGTAAAAGAACTCAAATAATGATGTTTAAGTAGGATAACGCAGGAAAGCACTGTGAAGGCATGTTTTTTTAACAGAAAGGGTTACAGCATCCCTTGTGAATCAACTTTCCGACACGCGCCACCAACAATTGGTGAGAGGATTTCCAATGAAAATGCAAATCGCTGCTTTACATTCATACAGCTGGATGACTTCTATTGTTGTGGCTATCATTGAAATATTGAACTAGACAACTTTTAACGAGTTTATTGAGTTTGTGGCAAGCCTTCAAATATCGAAGTGCTTTATTTCCTTTGCTACTTACAGAGAATGGTTCCCACAGGACTCGTGGACAAAGGAATAAAGTTATTGACTTCTGACTTCATTATTCCCAACTCTCAAAATGTTATGTTTGTAAGGTAGGCAGTTCCATGAATTATATCGAAATAAGATAATTTACTAGGTAGGAAAAACCCATGATTCTATCACACGCAACTTTTATTTATCATAATGCTTTTATTTGCTTTTATGCAGACCACAATAAATTATAAATCGTAGATAAATTAAAGTGTCGATATTCGGAAAGGAATTCAATCGATAGAAAATTTAAATTTAATATTATGATTAAGAAAAATATATTCGTGACTTACGTAGGTACACTTAACTAAAGATAACTACTAGATCAAATGAAGCAGTCTATACAGTAATAAACATAAAAAAAATATAAGGGTGCCATCGTCGGCTAAGCACGCCATCGTACAAACGAATAGAACACTATCGGACGACACCCGTAAAAAAACTTCAGTATTTAACAGTATAACTAAAAATTGATCGTCATATTTGTCATCGATAAAGCAAAAACTAAAATAAAAAATACTTTAACATTAAATTTTTCAATCACATAAACAGCCGTTGTTAATTAAAGATTATCCTCGTCAACCTCAATTTCGAAGAAGATTAACAAATATCTCAACAGCAATTTATCGCATGGATCCCTGAGACCATTCACACTTTTACAGTCAGTAAATTCTTATTTACAATGTAACAAAACAAAGTATAATGCTTCCAAATCCGAAATCACTGCGCGAAGTGCGCTCTTACATCTCTTATCCAAACTACACTTTTTAGTAGCAAAGTAAGTAGTGAAGCGGCTATGTGTTGCCATAACAGAGGCAATTTGTCAAATTTATTACAGTACTGCTGCCCGGCAGTAACTTACAACATATTTTAATGGCTCATACTATTTTTCATCCTTATTAAAAACTCATTCTCCGAAATATTGTATCTTGAAATATAAATTGGATTAGGGACATTTTATGGGATATTGCTGTTTTTAAAGTCTCAAACGACCAAAATCTATTTTCCAATACTGGCTATGAAGTTTTCAAGTTAATTCTGTATGAATTTACTTCAAAACGAGAATACTACGCAATAATTTCAACTTTATGACTTCTAACCTGCTCAGTGGCGCCTAAAAATAATTTCGGTCCTATATCATCAGACATAAAACAAATCATCCTGAACGCGTCACCTAGTTTTAATGAAACATTAAACTATACCATGAACTCGCGAAAGACAACATAACTCGCACTACTTTACGCGCGTTTCATCGTTTCAAATTAGTTTGATCGCGTGGCGTAAATCAGAGCCCGTGGAGACATTTATACGATGCTATTGCAGACAGATACACCGGCGACAGTTACAGCTTCCTATATCATCACGCTAGAAACAAATGAACTGACGAGACGACGGCGAGGGTACTTGTTTAGCTTTATTCTGAAGGGTACTAAGTAGATTGTTATCTACGTCGCTACTAATTTAGGTTGTTTCAGAGAGCGTCGCTAGCCCTTCCACAACAAGCTTAATCGAAGCTGTCAATCACCAAAAGTCCTACTCCGGTTCCGGGTGTTGGGCTGGTTAGGGCATGTTTAGGCAGGGGGACAATGCACAATACAATCCCATGCGAGATCAGATGCAGATCTCAGTTCCCCTACTTAGAATTAGAATTAGCATCGCTAGAATTATAATGTCTCTATCACTTATTCAAGAAATTGTTTTCTTCAAGTTTTAGATCTTACTTGCCAAAAATTTCACATTAATCCTAATGAACGTATTAATAAAATATTTAACTCCTATGCTAAACATTTTCGTCTTGGCCTATATGCTACAAGGCCACAAAAGGGGGAAAAATAACAGTGACATAAGCTAATACATTGCAAAACCATATACCTGCGTTGCATAGGAATCTTGAGCAATTCCAAAAAGGTTAAGACTTTAGACTCCGCAGCCACGGCGCCCAGCGACGTGACAAGTAAAATTACGACCTCACTTCCAAAATAACAGTGATTCTCAGCTATAAACCGCGAATATTCGCGGGGGATTTAGCACCGGGTTATCAGCACTTTGCAGTAAACTTGATTTAACACAATAAAGTATAATATACCTATCAATCACAGCAATCCGTGACCACCGGCAGTTGGCAATAACGTAATATATCACAATATCACTGTACACATGTACACTAGCAGCAGCCTGTGGCTTTGCATGGGAGCACAACTTTATCATGTAGCATCTACATATACACGGCTTCCTAGAGATCAACGCTATAAGACAGAATTACGAATTATAATTATAACGAGAGTGCATAGTTGACTAGCTACTCAACGAATTCAAATATAATTAAGAATTAAGAATCGGACGTAGATAATTTCTTTATAATATCGAGGATAAAATAGAATATATTCGCAATGCTTTCAAATTTTGTACAGTACAGAGCGTAAGTCCACGATAGGGTATAGTTGGCAACGCGCCAATAGCCACTACCTACTTCAATGTTTAATGCATTCGAGAATATTTCATTATACTGAGCAACATCGAATCAGCAGCAATAATTTTGTTTTATTACAAGTAAGTACCTACCACAAACTGATAGAAGAAAGATAAGTTTGTAGTTACTTAAGCGATAGAGAAACAGTTCACGAAAACGGTGATTAAAGAATTTCACGGCCTTGATTCCATTAAAATACCTGTGTCGAAGTCATAAAATGAATGTACAAATTAAATTATTTACAAAAATACGGCTCACAATTTAAGACAAGTAATAGTATAGCCGTTAAACGCGATTAACACCAAACAACAATTTAGGGTAGATACCTTTTTTACCCTTATCCAATTAAATTATGTATTTTTGTAGTTATGATCTCATCTAAATTCCCGGTAAATAATTTCAACAGTTATAGCAACCGCAGAACAGAAAAGTCATGCTATTTAAATAATTACAATCCCGACTTCGGACTTATTGCAGACCGAGTCGGGCGAGTTCAGCAATATTACGTAAATCGTCTCTACAAGTAAGCAAGACTTTTGTTCTGACAAATATTACTCTATTTGAGAGCATTATGAACAAGTAACACTGATTTATTATAATAATTAAAAATTTGTCATGAAAGAACTTCCATTACTCGACGGTTAAATAAAATTAATGGTTATAAACGTTAACAATTTTCGACGGCGGCGGCGCGGCGGCGCGAGGCGGCGTGTTTCGAGGCACTCGCTCTGTCAGCGGTGATATTTCAAGATAAGCTACTTCGCTGAACCACTACGCTCCTGTGTTCCGTTCCCACGCGCCGATCGCTAACAATACACGATTATCAAGCCATACAATAATAAAACCTTTTGAATTAAATATAACCAAAAGTCTCAACATTACAAGTTCTGGAGACATTAGCATTTATTTGACTAACTTTGTGTGGTGCTTACCGTCGTTATTGCTGGCCAACTTTGTAATTGCAAATTACTGGCCTAATTGCTGCGCAGTAGTCTACTAATTTGTCACGAATCAGTGGCTTTAATTTAGTTATGTCTTGTTTGTATTGAAAGTTGTAACAGGGCGATATAGGTCAGGACAAGTAACTGGACTTACCTGACATGCGGGGAACGATTGGCTGCGGTCCACGACCTGTGCCCAGATCTCGGGGATGGGGACCACCTTGACCTCTGGTTGACGACTCGCGTCAATCTCCGATACCGCTCTGCTGTCCTAGTATTCGAAACGGGGCCCCTTGTTCTTCGGAGAACCGACCCTGAGCGGTATCTATACTTTGGTTTACGATTTTCTAAGTAGCCACCGTACCAGCATTTCCTACCATAGCCCATGTTGACGGTAAGCACAAAACTGATCGAATAATGAAAACCAATGACAAGTTTAGCAAATTCGACGTAAACATCGCGAAGTTCGCTTTGCTAAATTACAAAATAAGCAATTGAAACTGGCGTTTGCAATAAAATGAGCTGATCTCTCACAATTCAAAGTTACTTGATACATCGCTGCGCACGGGCAGAGCTTGTGAAACAATAGTCGTGCTCGCTACCGCTTTACGACCGACTTTAGACTTCGAATGATAAGCAGATGTTGAAACAAATTGTGGATTCATGACTGAGCTATTATTGAGATTAGATATATTATTTACACGTTTCGCGAACAAAGATTTTATTGCATTTATCCTATATCGCTTAATCCACAAGCATCAAAATATTTTAAAATGTTTTTAATAAGCTATTTATCTGGATCTATTCAGAATTAGATTCAGATCAATGCTAATACCTATGCTTCGGAAATAAACTGCGTCTTTCATAAACACACAGTAAGCGTACCACTCCTCTTAAAATCATCAGCAACTATGACAACAGTTCCGATCTGCAATGTTTGCAAGCGGAAGATGTAAGTATGACGTCACGAACCCGGTGTAATGTAGGTGAGGCGCAAGAGGCGCGGGCGCCGTCGGCGACGCACGCACGCAAAGGCATAACGGTATAGCTAGTCAACACGGCACATCACGCACTAAGCCGGATGCGACGCGCCATCCGGTCACACATCCACTATTGACTCTACTTTTGGCAATTGTATTGACAACTCCGCATTTCTGTCTTGAACTTAACTAATAAAAGCTTTCACTATAATTTATATGACCCTGAGTAATGTAGTCAAGATTAATGACACATATTTATCAAACTTTTGAGATGCTAATTCAATAGCTTGTTCAAATAGTGTCGCGAGTTTCCCAAAGACAAATTGCTCAAACAAAAAAGCTTCTAATAAAAAGTAGATGATGATGAACGTCCCAGGTATTGACCGTTACTGAATGTCGTACCGGACACGACCTTGGCTGTTGTACGTTGAACCCCATGACAAAAGAAAATCACGGAATATGCCCACATTTCTATGCCGTAGCTAAGAATACATTCACATTATGCTGGACAGAATGTCAATCAGCTCATTCAATTGGTCTCGCTCGGCGCCATCCGATAATTGACGATTCCTTCCTTTTTCATTCGGTTATTTTTTTGCAGTTCGTCTTCCAAACTTCCCAATCAATTTGTTTCGAGATACTAACAATTAATAATATCTCGCAACCAATCTTACAGTAAGCGTGAATTGCAAATACATGATACTAACTATTACATCAGACAGGATGGTCTCCGGTATAGCATTTTATTCTTACATTAGCCCGGAGTGTCCCACTGCAGGGCAAAGGCCTCCCTCCCCTCTTTCCATTCATCTCAGTCCTCAGCAAGGAGAGCCCACTCTTTATTAAATAGGTCGGGCTAGCGCATCCTGTCATCTACGCTTAGGCCTTCCACGTGGTCTAGACATCATAATTTTAAAATGTCAGAGAAATGCCAATTGTAAATATTTAAGTAATTGAAACGGGAGACTTTAGAGGGACTTTCTTTATTCAAGGTAGAAGGATTGAGTGAAAAGCAGATCGCAAATTAAGAAACCCCTTAAATCCAACCGACCGACTTCTAAATCCTAACATGTACTTATAGCGTGTTATGAGTTGCTAAACAAATGAATGAAAAACAATCAATATAACTAAAGTAATTACAATACGAAAAGCGATAATTTATGATAATGATGATAGACCATTAGGAGGCCAATGATTTATGACTAGACTATACCGAACTATGATGCGCCATGTTTGCTTAACGCATACCAGTAGGCACTTACTTGATTGATGCACCAAAGCAACTATTTAGATAAGCAGCTAAGTGGTACCTAACCTAGTAGATAATAACTTACATACGCAATATGTGATAAACAAGGAAACTCACAGAGTAGAAATAACAAATATCATAAACAAATTATGCTATAAAACAAATAAGTAACGCTGGCAATATCATATTCCACAAAACCAATAAATCACCCAGAAATTTTGAGATAATTCAACGTGCCCACAGAAAACGAATAAGCAAATAGAACGACGGCAACATTATATAAGACACATGACACTGTCTTCGTATCGAATTATTTATTATTTTCTAAGGATGTAACTCATTGGAAGTGGATTCGAAGTAGTGATTTACCTTTTTATCGTAGATTGGGTGACTGAAGAGATTTATTGGAACCTCTGACGTCATGAATACTGAATCTACCAAAGTTGGCATTTGAACGCGAGTTGGCAATTCTCGAAAACGGCTCTTTTCTGCTTAGGAACTCTTCTATAGTAATCAATCAAGACTTAATTTACCAATTCAATATTGTGTCGAGATGATAAAGCGGGACAGGTAATAGTGGTTGGAAAAGATAGTTAAATACACTCAGCCAAGTTGTACGTTGTATGACAAAATTCGAGATGGTAAAATAATATAAACATTCATACAATAGTCATAATTTAAAAACTTACAGAAAATCCCGAAATGCATATCATCATCATCATCACCAGTCTATAACAGTCCACTGCTGGACATAGGCCTCCCCTAATGAGCGCCATAGATGGCATTATGAAATGCATATACATACGATCAATTGTTTAAGTTGTTAAGAATAATTTCAAACTAAGAGCAATCGCTCAGTGCCATCCCTATCCTATAGATGTGAACAAGTTTCTGAACTCGCTCTAGCGACAACCAGTGAAATTAAATCCTAGAGAGCACCTCAATGAATGGGTAAACATTTATCTAACGTTGAGCAGTTAATACCAGACCAGGCGTCGCCTTCTGCCCGGATTACGTACATTAAATATGTCCACTGATTTTGTTACACAAAAGCTAACTATTTGGTTCGCAATCACTTTAGTTTAATTGGATTTTGAATTGTCATGTCAGTGTTGTGTTCCAAATTTGGGAACCGTTTTCTTGTATTTTCGATAGCAGACTTACAATTTGTCTGCTCATTATTCATTATATTCCTATTTAAATCGCGAGATTAACCAGCAAAACCCGAAATGAATTCGTCAAATAGAGTTATTAATTTTTTGGATAGCAAATATTCGTTGATAAAAGTATAAACGAAGGTTTTTTTTCTATTCTTTATTTGCTGCTCACTTTGCAGTATTGCGGGAAAACCTCGCAGGTAGCTTACCTTCTGTTGCATGCCATTGGGCTCTATTCTAGTCTTTGTTCCGTTTATTCGTCCTCTACACAAAGCTACGTCCTACTTTTAGATAAAAACAGAGATAAATGTCCCCTTTCCTTTAGAAGTAGCGAGCTGTCCTCCTATTTCGCTAAATTCGAGGACACTATGAAATCCTAAGCATTATGGAGCTCATTATGGAGTGCTCTAAATAAATATAACTCGCTCTCATACCCTAAATCTCACTAAATCTCAGATTGAGAATATAAAGCTACCACATCAATCAAAACGTGTAAAATTACATGGGTCATAAAAGCTCGATATTTAACTTTTACCTAGATACTTTACTTTTCAAAAATTCGTAGCATTTTTATTCTGTAAAGTGCAGTTATCTGTCGTACGTTGGGGAAATTTATTCTGATATTTCACTTTGCTATGAACTTTTATAAACACTGTTTTTGAACGTGTGCTAGAAGGTACTTTCAGAACCTATGTATCAGACAGCATGCCAAACTCATTATCTAACATACTCAGGCGTGCTGAAGGCTTTTTATTTTTGCGTTGTATTTACGTGAAGCCGCAGGCATTTGGAAGGAACATCCAAATAAATTTACCGTTCGTATTCGATTACATGTAAACTTTAGACTTTAATATTTGTAGACCCATAAATGACAAGGCTGAGAATAGAAGGCGGGTCTATCACGATGCACGAATATCTATAGAATATTAATTGACATGGATCCGTCGATGATGAGCCATCATCGAAATCATGAGGCCGTGGGAGCTAAGGCAAGTCAACGACCTAATTAAAGTTCTCAGATCGACAAAGAACTTACTAAACGGAATTCAGTGAAAGTGATGCTTCGTCTCTACGACAAAACTACAAGATAGTGTGTGGCTATAGTATGAACCTGTTTTGTACCATATGGGTGTCAATTATGATGTCACCAGAACTAAAATAAATTAATTTGACAACACTAAAGGTGTTGCGACAAGCCGAAGACAGGGCGCTATGGCGCTCATTAGGGGAGGCCTATGTCCAACAGTGGACTAACATAGGCTGATGATGATGAAAGGTGTTGCGGTCGGTCCCTTTTATTATGATCGAAATAAAAATAATGGCATAATTTCACATGATTTTTAGTGCCGTGAATTTCGTTTGGTAAAATTTTGGGGACACCTTTCTATACCTATTGACACCATTGTTTGTTTTTGGTACCCCCTTTTTGACTTCCTTTTCGTTCGGGAATATTTATAATCAGTACTGATCTAGAGATTCACTCGTTAACGCTAAAAATGCATGATCCCAAGCAATGGAACAGCGATTCCACTCACAGTGTTTGGTAACAGTACAATACGATACAGATATTAATGCAAAGCGGCAGAGTATAATCCCACCAATCAGCTCTTGGAGATTGGATGCGAATTTTCACATTCCCTCGCTGATTGGTCATCCATCGACATGGAATAAAGTGATAAAGAAATTTCTAAACGCAGACCTATACGGATAATGTCCAATTTACTTGTTCGTACGTTCTCAAATTTCCCGTATATCGTCAAGTTGGAGTAGGACTCTAATGCGCAAGTTAAGCCTTTCCGAGAAACTTGGCAGACGTTGCCTTCTTTTTGTTTTAAACGCTATACCCCAGCTCTTGTCGAGTTTGCGAAGAATTCGACCCATTATATTCAAATACGAGTTTTAAAGATGCTGTAGTCGTAGGGCAGATGTTTAAATGGATTTTATTAATGTTATACATCTGATTAGTTTTACTTTTATTCAGGTACGAAATTTAAAATATATTATAATTTATAATAACAATCTATAATAACAAGACGAATGACATGAGCTCAAAGAATACTGTTTAAATAGTTATAGATAAAAAATATATGCATGACTTAATATGAACAAAGTAGCAGATATGAATAAATAAAATAATTAATAATTCTGGTCAGTCCCCACAGCTTTAACTAGCCCCAAAGTGTACAGAGCTTGTGTTATGGGTACTAGTTAATTGATATACTGTATACAATATAATATCGGCTAATAATCCTTCTATGACACAATACAAAACAAGAAAATTCTGAAAAAAAACCTTAAAGAATGACAAAGCTTTGAATATGTGCATAGTTGAAAATCTGTTACTTGCCACGACATGAGTTTCGTAGGAGTGCGTAGGCAGCTACCGAGAAACGTGGAAGACGGTACAGTAGCTTTGCTAAAACGGCTTAAAATATACGGATTACGATTTCGTGATATATTCATAGAAATGTAGACGTGACGTCGGTTTTCTGACGAACAATGAGGTAGGTCAGTCCACCGACATACGTATATAGGAAGGTATTGATTTGGTTCAGATTTAGGTGGTTGAAGAAAACAATTCAAACAGTAAATAGATAATGCTGGACATATCACACGGCATTATCTAGTCCCAAGCTAAGCAGAGCTTGTGTTATGGGTACTAGATAACTGATATACATAATAAGATTAGAGTACATAGATAGATTTTTTTATAGGTAGGTAATAGTTTATAGAAAACAACCAGAACAGCCTGAACAAATCAAGCCCGCAACCTCATGCTTGGCAGGCGGACCTTCGCACACCGCACCACAGAGGTCGTCTTCAACAGCATCAATTCAACTAAGACGCTATAAGAAATCCAAATTACGATGATTTAATTTTATCTAAAAATACTAGGATCCATGATAATTGACGACCACTGTGGCGCGGTGGGCGAAGGTTCGCCTGCGACGCAGGAGTTTGCGGGTTCGATTCCCGCCTCGGGACAAATATTTGCAGATATTTTTTCGGGGTTCTGGTTGTTTTCTATGTATAATAAAAAATATCTATCTATTTAATAATATTGTATTATGTATATATCAGTCATCTAGTACCCATAACACAAGCTCTGCTTAGCTTGGGGCTAGATGATGCTGTGTGGATTGTCCAGCATTATTATTATATTATATTATAAATTTATAATCCATCAAATTTATCCAGTTAGAAGAACCTAAGGTACCTAATTGCTTTGCGTCGCGATCGCGACCACACTCTTATATCATGACAGTAATTGTTAAAACACGTCAAACGGCGATAAATAAAAACACCGTTATCGAGTAGCCAATTAACAGGTAAAATATTAATGAAGCAGACGCCCGTCATGATATTGCGGGTGATATTATTTAAATGATAGGTTAGTAGGGAGTTAATCACTGAATGCATAGCGAGCGACTCCCGCACCCCTAGTGGGTGGTTGTTTCGATATACACTGACGTAAATGAGAATGAATTGGGGGAAGATGCGAGCTTTTGCACCTATATGCGTAAACATACCGCCAATATTATAATCAAATCCAAAACACAAGCATTTCTTATAACATCTGCAATGCAACTGATAGAAAAGGTCAGTGATCTCTCAATATACTATATACATTTATACTATTGTATATAATTATTATTGTTAGATAACACTAAAGTGAAAGGAATTTCGTACGTATACGTACGTTTCCACAATTATTCGATCCATCAAAATCATCGTTTATTCAAGAGTCATCAATAAGTAATGAATGAATGAAGCTAAGCTCTGCACGTGGTGGCAGAAGCAGCGCTTGCATTTGACATAATATGTCAAATGCAAGCGCTGCTTCTGCCACCACGTGCAGAGCTTAGCTTCATATTATTCCAGTAGTAGTTTTAGTAGTTATAGCTAACGATAGCGATCAGCTAATGGACAATTGGCTATTGTGCGTTGATGCGAGATGGGAAGATACTACGCATTTACGCAAATTGACCGATTAATAGCAGTGAATACGTAAAGGAATCGAATACGTCAATTTTCAATTAATGGTGGAATTGAGTTATACCAAGGGTAAAAATAAAATAAGCAATAACTATCTGAATTGATATTTATGATTTTTTTAAGATATTGCACATTCTTGTTTCTGGAAGAAACGTTGTTACAACATTTTTTATAACTATTGCTATGAAAAATGTTCATGTTGCTGTTGATATAATACTTCGAAATATTAACCAGCGCATTGGATTAATAATTTCAACCTGTATAGCACACAGGTGTGTTATAAACAGAGATGTGATTTATTTGAAATACTTCTATTTTAAATGCAAATAGAAAATGCAAAATACCTATTTTGTATTTTGTATTTAAATACCTTTCAGTGAAAAGTATTTTGTATTTTATTTGAAATGCCTTTCGAGATGCATTTTGTATTTTTAAAATACAAAATACTTTGTGATTAAGTTGAGCCAACATTACCAGTCAAACAAAACAACGCTTGTATTGCCGAATTCGACCATAGAGGCGCCAACTAACCACTTGACTTGACTTCTTTGTTATGGCAATATGTGTCTGGTTTGCCACTTTTCTGCCAGTGTCCAGTCATGGAAATGTCTTAGTCATGGAATGGAGGCAATTTACAATAATACTAAGAGCGGTAATTTTGAAAAACACCATCAGATTTTTACCACGCAAACAATAACTATTAAATTGAGAATGAAGAAAATAATAATAACTAAATTAAATTAAATTGCTACCTACTAAGGTGACTACGTAACTAGATAAAGCAGATATTTACAATTTTATCTTATTTACATCAATAAATTTACAGAGTAGAAATGTAATTGGAGGACAAAATATTAGGGAAAGTATATAAACACTTCATGGACACAGGATGAGGAATATCAGAAGGGAGTAAATCATAAAGAGAATATTGAAGATTGGGACAGTTAAAAATATGTGATCCACGTTTCCTTCATCTAACCCACATTCACATAATCACGACATCTTTTTCTTCTTTGGTCAGAGTGCGCATCTTATGTCAATGTCAAGTAATGTCTGACAAGTGTGAAAAATGAGTGATTCGAACAACTGGTATTGTTGAAAAGTGTTATATATAAAAAATGATATTTATTTTTATCACTTTTTAACAATACCAGTCCAGTTGTTATTAATTTAAAAAGTGTAATCGCATTGAGTGTATCTATTCTCCTGTGTAATAAATAAAAAGATCTGTGATTTGGTCAGGGGGTATTTTATTTTGAAAAAGTATTTTGAAAATACCTATTTTGCATTTAGCATTTGAAATACAAAACGCAATACTATTTGGTATTTTGCATTTGAAATAGTAAATCTGAAAAGTATTTTGCATTTTGTATTTAAATGCTTTTTTAAAACCATTTTGTACATCTCTGGTTATAAATGCTAATCTAAACGAAACGTTGTCAAGGATAACCTTGGTAGACAACAGGGTACCTACAAGGCTAGGAAAACAAAGAAGTCAGCAAGGTCGCATTTCAATAATAAATAATGCACTCTAACTAAGTGGGATAAGGACCACTTAGTTATAGCAGGATCTTGAACAGATGTTTCAAAGTAATTTGAATTCAAATGTGATAGATTGAAGCCTTGAAGGACATAAGACAAACTTCAGAAATTGAAACTTTGGGACCGGAAACTATATTATCACGATCCTTTATCGGTCTTATGTAAATATGGTGATTTTCCATCTCGAAATACGTTATGCAATCAAGTTTAGGAAACCGCAACTATAGCAAAGGTAGTGTTTTGTTTAAGCTAAATTGGTTCGTTGAAATTGCCGCATTTGATTTTAATCAATGCTATACAAATCACAACACACTACAAATCAACTAACTATCAAAAACAGTAACTCCTGTTGATGTTTCTTTCATAACGAAGGTTATCATCGGCGATCATAACAGAAAGACTGATCCTAGCTCACTCAAACCGAGCTTTTCATTGAAAGGCCATATAATCTGCTTAGCATCCAATTTAGCCCATTAGCTGTGACATGGATCTGTGGGTGTTGTCGTTGAATATTGAAGTGTGTTCCTACACGTGATGTGTTTGCTCGTGTGAGTAGAGTACTTTCTGCTGAACCCCTACTAGGTCTTCAGTATAATCAGATATGGTCTTAACTCGAAACTTACTCACGGAGTAAGAAAAGACTATAATAATAATAAATCGTTTATTATGGAACATAAAACAATGGTTACAGGATAATAATTGAAAACGATGCCTCCTGCAGAAGTTTTAAAACTGTGTCGCAGATGACAACGCCCTCCTCCGAGGTTAAAGTAGAAGAGTTCCGGGAAAAAAACTAACATTATTTTGATAAAATTTGAGAAGATTTTTTGAGAGATTGTTATTGAAACTAATAAAACAATCCTTGTTATTGTTGATCGTAATACATGTTTCGTTAATATTATAATTATTTTAAGTATAAGGGAAGGACTAACAGCACGTGGCCAGCTGAAAGCATGAAAGGCAAGTATCATAATTATGTATTCTTTAGTTTCTACGATTATTGTAACATAAATGTGACGTCACAAAGCATCTTGATTAGACCTCAAACAACCACCAACTTTGTTAAATCTAGTTCACTTGTGAACTTCATACATCGACAAAGTATTTTGAGTAGCACTCTTATTTCGGATTTTGTGACAGCCCTATAGCTGCTGTCACTGCCAGAAAACAACGTGGAAAACTGGAATATTTAGAACAATGGATATTGGACTTTGATAGACTAAAAATAGTGCCGGCTTTGATTTGTTTACTTCCATAAATAGTTCGCAAAAAAATTCTTTGAGAAAAATCATTTTTATTTCAGATTGAGCTCGCTATTTGAAGTTGAATTTATATTCTGGTTTTGTTAATAGAAAGAAAGTAGATGTACGCGATATACTAAAAACAAGTTCTATTACTCGTAAAATTAAGATATAATATTGAAAAAATACTTTATCCTGCTGATTACGATCGAAACAGAAGGTCATCTAACAGGGCTCTCAATGCATGCCTCTTCTGAAATCCTGACCTATGAATATATCAAAGAAATCTTAAACCCCTTTTTAACATATGCTTTTAAAAACTTAAAAGAGTACTTGAGGTACGACAAACTGTTTCACCAAAACACTTTTTGCACTAGCCCCCTGATTTTATTTATTCCGGTTTGAAAATGCACTTGTGCACGAAACTTGCACTCTATACATCCAGCCTCACCGGGAGATATTAAAGCGGGAGCCGGGTGAGCCGGGTGGGCCGGGTAGGCCGCCCACCCCCTGGGCCTACGCGAGTTTGAATCGGCTTTAGCTGTAAAATAGCCTTTATAGTGGTGGATCAACATTTAAAATCGAGTGGGTGAGGAGACCAAACACTCGGAGGTACTATAGCTTCATCCAGGTCCGGAAGAGTGTTGCTAGTAGAAAGTGCTTATACTCGTAAATAGAGGTACATGGACACGCTGTTTTATTAACATATTTCTCTCTTCGGAGATCTTTGTAATTCGATGTATTTTCTCATCTAAGAACAACAGCATGCAAACCTTCACTTCGCTATTTTCATATCGAGGATGATATTTTTTATCTGTATCGTGATAAAGATTACATTAAATTTATATCTACTGTGAATTTCCTAATAACTTGACGGAGGTGTTTTCAAAGCAGATACCTTCTGCAGCTATATTCTATTATTTATATAAATACTATATTATTGTACACATCATAACATAACAAAGGTAACTACACAAAAGACATACACTAATGATGTTATCTACCTGCCAACAAGATACATGGTAGAAACAAAAGAAAAAGGCGTTGTATAAACAAAGCTAGATAAAAAGTCTAATGGCAGCTAAAACTAAAAACTTTAAATAAAAATAAACCTACATAATACATTCCAAATAATACGTATAATATTTATACCATGTATGGGTACATAAAATATTTCAAAGTTTACAAATAGCTCTCTAGTGTCAGCTTTTCAGAACAATCGTTTGATTCGTCTCTTCTGATAGCATACGGGATAGTCTAACAGCTTCAGTAGAAAATTAATTTTCACGAAAAGATGCCGATGTAGCAGGAGACTGCTTGAGTTTCCACAGTAGCGATACATTCAAAAGCTTAACAACAACGACCACGGCAAGTAAAAAGCCAACGTTGTAATCGACCGAAAAACTAGCAGATGGCGAGTTCTCAATCCTAGCGGTACGAATGATAAACGTAAAGGAGAAAGAGATTATGCTCCTGTAAGCAGCATTGTGAAACTGTTAGCTTGCGACCTGTAGTAAAAGGTCTTCAAGTGAAGTTGCTGTAGGCAAACTGCGAGCTCATCTGCGTACCCACTTGCAATCTGAAAACCTCCCGGCGACTAATTTCCGACAGACTAGTGCGCTCCCTCGAGCTTCTATATTTTATTGACGACATTGTGGATTTGTTAAGATAATATTCTATTATCTCTACTTATACCTCTATTATATAGGAGGAATGAGATAAGGGATTGGTCTGAACTTGATAGAAAACAATCTGTTGTACCCTGAAAGTACTGTTGTACCTCTCTCTCTCTCTCTCCTAAATATGTTAGCTTATTTTTTATAATAATAGATTAATTCTTATCTATATGTTTTTATATGGAATATACATAAAAACTTTGTTTGCGGAGGAGGGCGATGGCTCCGCTAAGCTGTTTATAACTTTTGTGGTAGTCAGCCCACAATTTTACCGTAAGTTATGTTCCCAATAAAGATTTTTGAATTTTTGTAAAACCATAAATGGGTACACACCGTGATCAACATTAAATCTCACCTAGAAAGTAAGAGCTGCTTTGCATGAATGCAATAAATACAGAATTCTGAAAATGCATTGTTGGGGAGGTGAATACAGCAGTGGATTAATGTGTGCTAATCAGGATCCTTAAGCTTTCGTGAAACAGCCCTCCATTCTCCACTCGTATACTGTACATAATTTTATTATTTAGTTGGAGGTAAAGTTTGTAAGATGGTTTGAAATTTTGATTCCGACCGAACCCTACAGGTCCGAGTCAGAATTCACTTCCACTGTTACGTGCGATCTATTGATAATGATCGAAGGTTATATAAGAATTGAGCAAAACTTCAGTAGGTACCTATTTTGTGAAAGTGTGTAATCTAACTTTGGAATAGGTACTTACAATCATAACATCGGGTCTTCTTGTTCTCTACACACCACAGTGTATGTTGTGTTGTGACTTGTAAACACGTGTATTTTTTTCTTCACAGTGACATCACGACTTGCTTAGTTTGTTTACATACCTGAAAAGATAATAGATAATATTAATATGGCTCAAAGATCAGCTAAATTATGATGTTAATTAGTTTTCCAGCGTAAGGCAACGTCAGTTTATATGGGACAATAGTACCTAGTCTCGAACCAAAATAAAATTTGGTCTGTATAGATATGTGATTGTTTTTTGTTACATATGTGTATATGGTTGTGTCCATAGGGTTTCATACCGGGTTAGATCAGATGATAAGCAGACTCAAATAAATCGCAATTATATTTATTTATACAAATATCTGGCTTGACAGAATATACAGCTAATTTTAAATTACCAAGAAGCTTTATGGTTATTATTTACTAGCGGTCCGCCCCTGCTTCGCAACGGTATTTAACAAAAATGTATCTTTTCATGTGGATCCCTAACTTTATTTAAAATGTTCACCCATATGTGCATCAGGGAAAATATATTCACAACTTATTTCATACTTTCGAAAACTATAGAGAAAACAGTTAAATATTAAATAGCAATAATTTACGAGTTCACCCGACGTTATATCGCAATAACGCCGTCTTTAGCTCGTACCAACCGGTGATATTCTACGACGGCCTTGCCTGTTTGACCTTTTTGTTTCGCGAGCTGAAGTTGCAAATTATCACGATGCAAGTTAAACTGAGCTGGATCAATCCGTACTTATTTATGATGCAAGAGGGCACCATAAAAGATTTAAGGAAAGAAAACAGTTTCTTTAGGTCAAAAATCTAAATCGAAGTGCTTTATTTCCTTTAGAGCTTGCAGGACTCTTGGACAATTGTAAATTAAGAACTTATGTATGTTATGTTTATGATGCAAAAGGACGATACGCCATAAAGGTTTTTTAATAAAAGAAGACTGTTTTTAAGGTAAATTAACGCTTTAGGTAAATACCTACTAGGGAATATTAGTAATACGCCATTATATCACACTACATTAGATAGATGGATATAATTGTTACATCTTCATAACAAAACAATCAAATGATAGAATCAGCCTTGAACGTGTCTTTAGAAACAACGTGTAAGAAACTGGGTAACAGTAACAGTAACTAGATTTACTATAAAAAATCCATGATATATTGACTATGCTAACACAAGCTCTGCTCTGCTGCTTGGGGCCAGATGATGCTGTGTGGATTGTTCAGGCATTTTTTTATCACAGGTTACCTTTATAGGTATACTTTATTAGCAGGAGCATTTCCAGTATTTTACGATGGTGAAATCAAACAAGTTACATTTAAGTCAATAGTCCTGTGATCTCATAATACACAACAATAAACACGGACAAGAGTTTCCATTCGCCTTACATCTTATTTATTCTATGCATTGAGATTGAGTAGTTTTAATGGTAGGTATGAGGAGTGAATTAGCTGTTCTTATAATACTTGGATACCCATAAAGCTAGAAGTAGAAGTGAATTAAGCATAATGATTTTACATAAAACGTGCGCGTGAACTGAATAAGTGATATGGTGTGGGACAGGCAGGTGGGCAGTCGATTAGGCGGACACCCTGTATGGTCGTCTGCAACACCACGGTTTTACTACATCCTGTATAAGTAATGAGTTCTTCCTTTTTCATTCGCACTATATGTACACTTTAGTTGGTACCTTTTCTCACCAAGGACCGATTCGGACCGAACGCGGTCGTAGATTACAACGTCCATGTAAGTACTTCAATAAGTATGCCATTATGTCATACATTCTAATGAAGAAGTCTGTACTATACCTGCATTAAAACTTTTTACCAGTATTTTACCCATTTGGTAAGGAACTGCCTAAGTTTCCAGCTAGACGGTTTATAAATCTAACCAAATGAGATCTTACTCGTTCATCCCACAATTTTTCTACCCAATATTATTTTTCCCCGTTCAAGCCAAAAGATATGCTTCGTTATACCCAGTCCAACAGCACAGACACCATAATATAGTATATAAAAAGTCATTTATAAAAATCGTTCTGAAAAACATAGTAGGTATGTACTTGTATAGAACTCGTCTTGTCTGTTTACATAGATGAACTTTTCATATTTCGTATTAATTGAAACACATGCAAGCAGTAAATTGAATCCCACAAATGAATGAAAACGTTAATAATTCAGTTAGCGTAACACTTTTAAAGGGCGACTCATTTCTCGGCCAGGGCGGGCGGGGGCGCGCATCGTGCTTACACCTACATAATACTTTCAGACCAAAGGTCAGGGCAAACTTTGCATCAACTTTACCCCGTTGATCAAAAACTCTGAATTAAACTTCTAAAGAGACCTTACGATATTTTTTGTTTGTGGCAAGTCGCTTAGAATTTGGGACCGGGCTTTTCATAGAGGATGAAAAGGCAAAATTTCGGTTGAACATAATTGGTAAGTACTTCTAAACTCGCTTTTATGATGCCGAAAACAACGTCAACTATTTTTGGTGGGTTTCAAAAATCATAGCAGTAAAGTACCTACGGACTTCAGACAAGGTAGGTACTAATGAGTATTATTTATTTAATATAAAAAAAATATTTTTTATTCTATTTATCAATGATATAAATGAATAATTTTAAGATTTATTTATATTTTTTTTATTTTAATTTATTATACATAAATTACAAAAGTAATACCACCGCTATGGCATGATCTGCTCTATCATATAAACACAAGCAGAGTGGTCTCCGATTTTGTAATTTTTCCTTTTAATTTAAGGTTTATTTTAATATGAATCTTTTAATTTTATAAATATATCTCTATTTCTATATTTTATGAATATGTTTTAACTTACAATACTTTACTGTTTAGTTTTATCAACTAGCGACACCTAGCGCCGCGTTGATGAACTTATAAATACCAGCAAGCTAGCGGTGTTATTTATCTAAGTGTGAAGCACAAGTCGCAACAATACGAAACTTAATCAATTCGTTACACATAAATTGCTTCATGTTTTAGCATTCCATAAAAAGTCTTAATTTCCTGAAAACCATTCCTGTCCGTGAAATAATAAGGAAGAATTTGGGCACGCATACTTTCTTTGTCAAATAATGATATACATACAGTACATATTTTAACAATTTGTAAATATCTGAGCCCACCACACAATGCGACATCACAATCTTTTAATCATGAAATCTAAAGTAGGTACTAACAGCAAAAGTAAACAGCTCCAATTATCAACATAAACTCAAATTAACAGAATCAGAAAATGCTAAAGAAACCAAAGGAATATTCGAATGAAAACAACAAAAAACAATACGTTTATTCGTTGGGTATTTTTTTTCCGAAATAGCTTCATCTGTGCTTGTTTAATATGCAAACGTTAGTGACTGGGCATTCAGGACTTCCAGATTCAAAAGCCGGTCTGTGTTGGAAAAAACCGGAAAAAATACATGTGAGAATTAAGTTTAAATTTTTTTTATGTTATTAAAACAAATGAGACTTCATCATCATCATCATCATCACCAGCCTATAATAGTCCACTGCTGGACATAGGCCTCCCCTAATGAGCGCCATAGATGGCATCATTATGTGGGGGTTATTGCCCATAATCCCCACGCTGGACTTGTTATTCATTAAATCTACGAAATAAAAGATTATTGAAAAATTTGTACTAGAATTACTCACGAAAATCGTTGATGATAAGAATTACCTACTTTATGGTGAATGGGAGCGATTAAGACCCCATTAATTCGTTATATTAAGTTGTTATTTATCTATTTTTACCTATGATTATGTATCTATTTTATAAGATTCATTATTATTATTGCTGTTCAATCTTCTTCTAGAGTATAACGGTTCAGGTCATGTTATGTCTCTATTGTAAAAAGAAAAAAGAATTGGTTTGGTCTCATAGTTTTGGTAAGGTAACTTTAGCCGGCATTAGCCGGCTCGAAGGACCAACCGGCCGGACATCTTTACCCACTCAACAGTGCCGTGTGTTTAGCAAAACGTCAATTCCACTCTACATATTTCAAACATTGGCCGGATTTGGTATTCGGTAAAAAATCCTAATGCATTAGAAATGTACCAGAATACGCTTAATGCTTGTGTGACATGAATAAGAATGAAGTCAAATTGGATCAGGGTAAGATAAAATATACGGTAACTCCCATATTTTATGTGTGGGATTTAGATTTTTTGTAACTTAGTTATTACTCACGGCACAACTTATTAAAATGGTATGATATTACAAAGATGTATACCATTTTATTACAAATAAACGTCTTGCGTACATTACTAATCTATGGTCATTCATTATCAAATACATGATGAAATAAAACACTCCATAAGAACATACGTTAATCAGTTTCGTACGTTTTTTAAGTGTATTCCGCCAGAATTGGCGCGGTCATTGGCATCGCAGGAAGCCATTACAAAACATCAAAGAATAATCAGATTGAACCCCTCGATAACAATATGGTAATGTTTACTCGTGACCGAGGCGTAAAATATCGCTTTTTAAGTTATACCTACCTAATTTATAAAATTCAGATGTCATAAAAAGCTAATTTAAATAAACCCCAGTAATTAAAATTGTTCGGAGGAATTAAGAATTCAATATCTTTAGTATAATTGCTAAAGAATTTCTAAAGCGCCATCTACATTGCATTGCCTAATTAAAAGGCAGACGGGCAAATGGCTTATAGCCGTCGTCGTCGCCGAACGGACCGTGCCTCCCGCCGCCTGCGACATGGAACCAAAATAATAATGCACTAAAATGTTTGTCTGTCTGCGAATCCAAAGTCAAGGCAACAAAAAATAATCACCGATTCCAAAGTATGGCAGAAATTTGTGCCGACACGCACGCCCAAGTGAGCGGCCCCTTTATTTGACAGCAAATTAATAATCACCTTAGTGACCGGAACGCCTTAACTAACAGCGGTCACTGGGCAACATCGACTTTATAATGTAAGCAATAAAGTCTAAGGTAAATATTTGTGTTTGAATAAAATTATTTTATACGATTTCAATCCTTGCGCTGGGAGTATTAAAGCTTAAATTGAGTGTTGGGGCAAAGTTAATAGGATGTAATTTATCCGGGTTGAAGCGCTACGTTGCCGCTCGGGGTGTCGTGCGAGTGAGACGGTAGCGGTCTTACGGACAGAGGAGGACGGAGATATGTTTGTTGTTTCGCACGGAGTCATTAGTCGCGAGCTCGCGGGCGCGCCACCGTCGCGCCGCGCCGGCCGCCGCCGTATTGTGGAAACGAGGTGCGATCGCAAACGTCCTAAGCGGCGGCGGCGTACTCATTAATTTTCAGGAAGACGTGAAATTCCCTCTCATTGCTTGCCCTTCGGTAATAGCTGCCAGCTTGTTCCAACTCACAATGTTATTGTTCGAGGTGCTAATTGTGACAAGGCTATCTTATCATCGCATATGGATATGCGCTGTAGCATCAGGAAACTATAAAAAGATCTTTAAACCTAATAAACAACACATATTACTAAGTACATTATGTGTAAGTTATTTATGTAATATCTAGGTGTACAATAAGTACAACTAGTTATAAATACATGATGATTAATTGAATACTAACCTCAATAAGAATTAAGAATTCAATAAACAGAGGTTGTTGAATAATTTTACTCAATATAACATCCAGGGCAAATGCGATAACCCAAAATCGGTTCTAGCTACTCAACATGGCGACCTGAGAGGTCATACTGATTTACATTACATTGAGGCAAACAGTCCGAGCATTGCTATACCCTTGCTTACCATTCAGATATACATTAGCATCATTAAAAACAATAACCACCTTTCTAGTGCAATCGGGTAAAATATAGGGAATATCGTCCCAAAACTTGTGGGAAATCGCTTGTGAACGAAGCTATAAGTTAAAATGTCATGTATAGAAGCGCCGCCGGGTGAGAAAAAGTGGAACTAGCGGTGACCGTTATTAGAAAAATGTCATGGTGTGAATTGATGATAAATTAGTGAACTAAAGGTAAAAACATACATTATTTATCATTAAAGTCATTATTATATTATATCTCTGTGTTTGAACTGATTTGTCTAGAAGTACCTAGTACCTACCTGACAAGAATGTAGTAACGGACCTGTCCTACATTCAATTAATTATTTTTCAATTCGTTCATTAACATTACTGTTTCCCTTTCTAAGTTTGTAACCCTCTTTGTTTCACGTCAATAAGCTCGACGTCTGACGAACTGTTTTGAGAGGTAGGTAATTAACAAGGTCATTAGTGGGTAAAGTTTATTTAGATTTCTTGTTCCTGCTCCACTAATCCAGATAAATAATCTGCCGGAGTACATAGTCACCTCAACCAGTCTTACTAGTTTCAAGACGAGGCTGAAATCTTGGCTTATTCAGAAGGAGTTCTATAAAGTTGATGAGTATATTGTTAATTAAATAGTTTCCTACTAAGTAGTGTTGAAATAATTAACTATTTTACCAAAATTTATAAATATTGATAATACCTGACCTGTAAACTAACATTTACAAATAACATTGTGTGTTATGTTTATTCTGATATTCTAAAATGCCAGGAATTGGACAATAGCGGACAAGTTATACCGTAAAGATGGGAATGATTGTCCTGACGGAAGACTGTATGCAGTCTTCTGTAAGCTGAACCAACTTGCCACTGCTGAAGATAGGTCGCTATACACTCATCAGGGAAGGCGTATATCCAGCAGATATATAAAGCTGATGATGATTATCATCATCAGCCCATGTTAGTCCACAGCTGGACATAGGCCTCCCCTAATGAGCGCCATAGCGCTGTCTTCAGCTTGCCGCATCCAGCATCTGCCAGCAGTCTTTCGCAGATCGTCATCCCACCTGGCAGGACGACCAGGCGTCCTACACAACGTTAACCGAGTCTCGTCTCACTCAAGAACACGTTTACCCCAGCGGTTATCGGTTCTCGCGAAATATGGCCGGCCCAATGCCACTTCAGTTTGCAAATTCTGAAGCTGATGATGATGACTATATAAAATGTAGCATTGATAATACCGCTGGGCGTGGTTGAATTGTCTGTCTGTGCCCGTGACATCTGTTGTCGGCAGTATCGTGCCCGTCGGACGTTTATCAGCTTATCTGTTGCCTGGACGATAACTTACTGGCGAATCATGTTATCAATTTGGTAAGTATAATCTGGGACATTGAATACGATGTGGCTTCGTATTCAGCGCTGCCATCGATCATTGTTATCTGCGAAGTTTAATGTCAATTTTCGTTGGAGTTATTATTATTACTGATTAAAGATTAAGATTATCTATAAATGAAGCGAAATTAATGACAAATGCGAGATATAGCTCTGATATATTACAATAAAAGAACTTTCTAGAAGATTAAGTTAAACGCGTTAATAAATCAGAAAAAGCAATTGAAGATACGAGTATGGAACGAACTGCAAGTTCGTTGCATTGGCAAGTTGAGAAGGATGATAGATGAAAGCATTCTAAGATGGAACTCCAGCCGTACGCCAATAACCGGTAATATTAAAGGCTATTAGAATGCAATAATAAACCGAACGCAATCCGGTCACGTTCGCATTTCGCATTCACAATGGGAGGCGGGATGCACCGGTCACTTCCGACAACCGGGGAGGTAACCGCTGCAATCCTTGAATCTCTGGATGTTACCGGTTATTTTCTTTAAGAGCTTCTCTTAGTAAGTATAAACACTGATTGACCGCTGCAATCCTTGACTCTAGATATCGTACCGAACATTTTCTTTTTGAGGATAAACTCTGATAAACTACAAAACTAGTCACCCCTTTCTGTCATGCTAATAATACTGGCCAGCAGGAACAAACTGAGTATTTTTTTTAATTGTGCTAACTGCAGCCTATTTCAAACGATCTGCTTACAGGTAGGTTAACAATAAATTAACTAAGAATGTAATAGAAAGGGCAGTGGACTAAGTTTAGGCCACGTAGGTACTTACTAAGAAGCCTGTGATAATTAAAATTACATAAAATATTGCATATCACATTTAATATTATTTTGTTAATAAAGATTTAGGAAATTACAGTCAACAGAACCAAACTAGGCTAGTATTTACAGTTGAATCAAGTGAGCTAACTGCATACTGTTGCAATGATTCTACAGATAACTCAACTGATCCATGTCAATACCAGTCGGAAGGAAGCATCCCTAAGACGCTGGGTGCAAGGCCTATAATGGCAATGTTAATGCTCTGCCCCAGATACTGACTAGCTCTCGGGTCACACTTCTCTTCTAACAGACGCAGAAATATTTTCTAAAACCCAAAAAGTCTCGTAACCTACCGACCCAGCCACAGTCGCGACTACAAGGCTACTTAATGCCTAGGCTCTATCGAGACCGGCATTTATGTTTTTGAAGTGAACACAAGATAAAAAATAACATTGTTCAGAGAGCGTTTTACAATTTCAATTTCCTTATATCCAGCCAATATTTACAACTACCTAAAGCTCCTGGCCTAAAGACAAGTTTTAAAAGAGTCAAAAAAATAGGTTAAGTACCGCCCCTCGTAAAAACATTTGTACCTTATCAGCGCAAAGGCCAAACTTTTGGGTGTTACAAAATATGGCATAAAAAGTTATTTGGCCTATTTGCTTTTGTTAGTGGCTTATTGCTTTCCCATAACAGTAAATAGGTACTTTACCACGCATAGTTATAATAAAGTATTCAATAGTTCGAACCCCTTTATGGTCTCGCGCTGTCTGTCCTTTGTCAATTTTTAATATCTAAGCAAATACCGAAGCTATTAAGGCGCTGCCATACGACAGACATCGTAAAACGACCACTTTTTCGTCGCACAGTTAGGCTTACTGCGACATATTACAAGCCCAAAAAAAATACAGTTTATAGTCAAGTGTATGGAAAAAAGACTTATACAAAAATATTTCATAAAAACCATCTAGAAACTTGAAAAAAATATCGCAAGAAAGAACACGAAAATATTTTTTCGTCTCGAAATGCTCAATATTTTGAGTGATAACATTTTATAATTTTGTTACTGTAAGAAAGGTAATTTTATCATCTAGAGAAATATGTATAAAGATTTTAATTTACTGGTGTATTTACTTTTAAAATAAATTAAAACCGATAAATAATGTTGACATTGTCGAACAAGAGATTCAACTAAATCAAACGCATCACCATTTTCAACTTTATTTGTCAAGCGCTACGAACTAATAAATAATACTACTAATACCTAAATATTGTCTTTATACAGGGCCTTAACTAGAAATAATAATATTTCGTATTTTGTATAAATAAATTTAGAGAAATACTTAAATGAAAATTAAGATTTACGGTACAAAATATGATCTTAAAAATTTAGAAAAGATCCATAGAGAGAGAGATACAAAGTCAATCATTTCAAAACAGTTTTTCTAACTTTTTATATCTAGTCAGTAAAATTGAGAAATTAAGAACACCATATCTGCCCTCCGATAGCTAAAACATCGCTAAGCCGCAAAACCAACTTTTGAGATATTAACGAAAAACGCGGAAGATTTTTTAAAGTGATGCTGTTTCAGTGATATTAGTCGTATCAAAAAGTTTTAAGTATCAAAAGATAGCTCATTTTATTTACTTTCGAATGGCAAATATCTCGATTTTAATTAAATAGTTTTAAAATAAGAAAAATGCGTTTAGGAGTTTTAGCTATGGAATGTTGAGTAATTATACTATTAAATACTTTACAAAAATATCGCTAAGTATACCCTAGCGATGTTTAATCGTAGGAGTTATACGTGAATTTCCTATTTCGTACTCTAAAAAGTCGTTAAGATCATTTAGCGTTATTATAGTTCAGTATCGATTTGAGTTTTTCCCATTTTTCCTTAGCTACAATGTCGTTATAGTGGTTTAAAGTTTTTATAGACTAGCTTTTTCACATAAGCGTTTTATTGTAGCTTTTCAGTAGGGTTTTATCAAAGAAATACATAGTTAAAAGGACGCTAAGCTTTAAACCCATAACGATAACGTTGTTTTAGTTATGTATTTGGATTCAACTAATTCAACGGAGGTACCGAAAAAAAACGTTACCAACAATAAAAAGAAACAATCACAACCACAAATGGCTTATTAAAAGAATCAAAGCTACATAATTATTAAATATTAGTCAGAAATACAAAACATAATCACTTGGTAAGTATATTATTGAACTCAAAAACCATAACTTGTAAAGGTTCATGCTTACCGATTTAGTAACTGGAAATTTGTACTTAATTAACTTTGAAAAACCTATTTTTTATTGCAATCATACTTATTCTTAATAATCTTATCATAAAATATAAAAATATTAAATGGCAGTTAAATCAGTCTTCCACGTATGTAAACCCACTTATACCAACACAATATTTAATGGTTATCTTGTGTTTTACACCTAAAAATACGAGTATCTAATTTTTAAATTTAAACATAAGAAGGCTGTTTAATCACTGTATAACTGCATTCTTATGTTGTTAAATCATCAGTGTTAAACACGAGTATGAAGCTAATTCAGTGTTTATCATCGGTAGTCCAAATCTTAGCGAATATCGAATCCTAGTAGAATTTACATTTGCCATAGCGAGTATGGATTTCGTTCGGATCAATTTAATCGTAACTTCTGTAAAAAACAAGCAAATATTAGGTTGGGGAAAAAGTCTTTCGCATTATCGTATGTATGAACTTGTAATACAATCTATTTGGCTGTGTTATTTGTATCTGGCTGGTTTTTGTATCATTAAAAGTAAAAGTATTAAAAGTTAAAATTTTAAGAAAGATAATTCCAATTTCATATTAGGAAACTGCATGATTTTTAATGGTTTTTCGTACTGTCAAGATGAGTAAATCTAAAATCTCACTACCAAAAAGATAGAGAATAAGATGGTTGCCATTTTTGAAAAAGTGGAGCATGATCGGGATATCAGTAGTTACGACGTAGCTAAAGAACTAGCAATTGACAACAACACAGTATTGGCTTGTTTGAAAAAACTGGGTACACAAAAAAGCTCAATATTTGCATACATCTCATGCAAGCTCACTGAAAGAAACCTAATGAACCGTGTACTCATTTCTGATTCTTTATTAGGACGTAATTAAAAATGAACCATTTTTGAAGAAGCTAATAAATTAACTGGCCGTGTGGTGCCGGCATAGAATTTCACCACCCCAACTCTTCCCGTGGGTGTCGTAAGAGGCGACTAAGGGAAACACACCGGGGGGCGGGCAGCAGCGCCTTCTGCAGAACAACTACACCGAACTGCGATCCCCAACCCGCATGCCCAGCGTGGGGATTATGGGCAAAAACCCCCAAATGATGAACAATGCCATCTATGGCGCTCATCAGGGGAGGCCTTTGTCCAGCAGTGGACTATTATAGGCTGTTGTTGTTGTTGTTGTAATAAATTAACTGGCGATGAAAAGTGGAGGATCACGTAGGACTAGAACGTGCGAAAAAGGTCGTCAAAGGCCGGTCAGGCTTCACAGACTGTGGCGAAACCCGGGTTAACTCGTAACAAGGTGATGCTGTATGTGTGGTGGGATTGCAAGGGCATTCATCATTATGAGCTTTTACAACCAGGCTGGACCATCGATTCTGAGCTCTACTGCAAACAACTAATATAAGATAAGCAAGAAGGTGAAAGAAAGCGGCCGGAATCAATCAACAGAAAGGGTGTGGTTTTTTGATCATGATAAAGCTAGACCTCACACATCTTTTGCTACTGAGCAAAATTTAAGAGAGTTTAGAGGTGTTAATGCATCCGCCGTATAGTCTTTATCTTGCACCTTCAGATTCTTCTACCTGTTTCGGTCTCTTCAGAATTCTTTAGACAGTGTCAGGTTAACGTCATAAGAGGACTGCCGAAACCGTTTGTCGCGGTATTTTGATCAGGAGCACCAGTATTTCTATCGATGGGATCATATCCCTCCCTACCTACAACTCCTACAAGATGACAAAAAGTAATCGAATAAAATTGTACCATTATAAACAATACTAAAAATGTTTTAAATTTTCTTAAAAAATGCGAAGAAACTGTTTCTTCAACCTATTATTTAAAACTAGCTTTAGCGACAAGCTAAATTTTAAATGCTTTTATAATGCTGGATTGCAAAATAAAAACGAGTAACGTACCGACAGCAATGCCCTTGGTCGTATTACAATTTGGCGAGAAAAAGCCAGACGCGATGTGCTTCCTTCCCTGATAACTGCCTAGCGACGTGAGCGCAGGTAGCGATGTTTTAGCTAAGTATTGTGGCTTAGCGTTCTTGTAGTATATGATTCACACAAAGTTAATAAATCATCTAAGTCTTTAAAGGCGGTTAGAGTTTTACAGAAAAGTAAACTGATTATTTTTATGAACGCAACCCTACGCTATAAAAGCACTAAGAGAGTTTAACGTGTTTATAGTAAGGTATTGTTGTATAACGTCTTTTAAGCTAAGATTAATGTCATTTTCTGGGTAGCTGAACCATAACTTAAAGATCGCAAAAGCACCATAACGACAGCCTAGTCATGGAAAATTGAATAAAGTCGTTTTAGCTGTGCAATAAATGGAATATATTTTATATGCTGACAACGTTAAAGGCTCCAAGTGACTATTTAGCTAAGTTTTGATGGTTAACGTAGTTTTAGTAGTGGAAAATGTGCATTTTACCGTAGTTAACGTCGTTTTTACAAGATCTATCTCCTGAACTAAAAACACTACAGGAAAGTTTCTTAAACAGATCGATAGAGAATTTTTTTCTATGTAGAATGGCATCAAAAACTCAAAATCGACCACTTGTGGCTTAGCGATGTTTTAGCTATAGGAGGGCAGATATGAATGGAGATCTAACTCTTATATCTTTTGCATAAGACATTATGCATTCGCGTTTGGACAAAAAAAATCACTAGTTTTGTTATTTGTTTTTTCGGGTACGAGTCCTGGAAAACTGGAACATTTTTGATAGTCGTTGTTAAACCGAATCGTCTAAGATACAACAACAACAACAACATCAGCCTATAATAGTCCACTGCTGGACATAGGCCTCCCCTAATGGGCGCCATAGATGGCTTTATTCATCATTTGGAGGTCTATTATGATACATAGCTACTCGTATAAAAAAATACTTAATCATCATTTAAAAACTTTGCTAGAAATTACCTACTTATTAGTTCATTGACCTGCCATAGGTGGCCAAGAATGACACGAGGAAGGAAGGAATCAATAATCATTTTACAGGAACGTTTCTTTTGTTAGGTGGCTGCATATCAAAGTACGAAATAAGCAGGTAGGACGGTAATTGTGGCCCTGATGAAACATAGGACAACGTGGGAAAGCGCCATGCGGCAAACCATGGGAAGTGGTGGAAGGAAATCAATTTTAACCTGATCATTAATTTAATACTTAATAATTATTGCTATTATTATAAAGAGGAAATACTTGAACGGTGTTGGTTTGAATAGGCTCCGAAACTACTGTACCGATTTGAAAGATTCTTTGCAAATTAGAATACTACATAATTACTGATGAATCCTGATATATATTTTCAAAAAAGTTAGGCATTCGTATGAAAACTTCAATAATGTAACAAACGTGTATGTGTATATAAAATTTATATTAAAATCCCGTGCGAAGTCGGGCCGAACTATTTGTAATTAAACCTGTTAGGTTTTACAATCAAAAGGCATATAACTGCGTACTTCTTTTTAGGGTTCTGTACCTCAAAGGAAAAAAGGAACCTTTATGGGATCAATCATACATATTATTAATGCTCAATAATTTTACCCTGTCTGTAACATACATTTTTAATACTCAAATATCTAAGTCCTTTATTTTCTTGAGACCTTACAGGACTCTCGGACTTGACTAAGCAGCTCTTGATGAAATTCAGTAAGGCGATAGATTTTAATACCAGAGGACACAGGGAAAATGGTGAGCAAAGCCACGGGCTATATTTCTCTCGAGTTATATTGCTTTACAAATTCACTCCAAATACTACAAAACAATAAACAACATATTACGACCAGCAAATAAATTTTTAATATCATAATTAATGAACAGATGGTGGTAATAATGACGGACAATACACATAGCATGATGTGTTATGGGTAGGTACTAGATGACTGATATACTTACATACAATAATATGACATAAAAATATATTTTAATTATACATAGAAAACGATCAGAAAATGCGGTACAAATATCTGCAGATCATACAAACATTTGTCCCGAGGCGGGAAGCGGACTCGCAACCTCCTACGTTGCAGGCGGACCTACGCCCACCGCGCCACTGATGTCGTAGCATAACTACTTAGTATATAAACGAGCTATTAAACATAAATGACTAAAGTATTATTTATAACCATTTTATAACAATAATAGTTCTAAAACTTTTTGCATAACTAATGAATCAATGCACCTTTATAACTTCTCTAAAAACATGATATTAGTAATCTAAAACGATCATAAATAAAACTCATTGATTTATTTTGATGATAGCTCATTAGGCGCGTGCGCACGCGCATATTTGAGCGTATCATTTGACAACGATCGATTAAGCACGTAAGTAACGTGTTTCAAATGCACATTTGAGATGAACACATTTATGTTTACGTAGATAGCGATATAATTATTTATATGTAATAATAGCGCCCTTAGCAGAACAACTTCACCGAATTGCGATCCGCAACCCAACGTGGGGATTGTGGGCAATAACCCCCACCCAAATTAAAATAATGCCATCTATGGCGCTTGTCAATGAGGTTGATGAAATAGTACGAATGTATCAAAAACGGAACATTATGATTGCTTGAATTCCAATCAACACATTCGCAGAACACTTTCATTGCTCATTACCTCAGTCTTTGATGTGAGAAACTCAAATGTTTCCTGTTACGATCCGCCGTGAGGTTTTCAACGATAGATTCATTGCCAGTTAGTATGGAAAGTTTGGTTATATTAGGCGCTTTATGTGCAGGTGATAAGGTTTATATTAGTGTTACGATCCGCCGTTAGGTTTTCAACGATAGATTCATTTCCAGTTAGTATGAAAAGTTTAGTTGTATTAGGCGCTTTGTGCACGTGAGAAGATTAATATTTCAAGTCTTTATTTATTTGCTAATCAATAGAATATAACCTATTTACTAAAGGGAGTCTGAAACGGCTTCAACGACACAGATTCTTAGCTAGTTAGTGTAAGGTTTTTAGTATGCAAACTCTTGCGGTATTAGGTGATGTATGTAGTCGTGATAAGGTTCATAATTCAAGTAATAGATTGTATTGTATGCCATAGAATAAAACGCAGTTACTACAGGATGTCTAAAACGTCTGCATACCTTATTGTGGTAGTGTTAGGTTGCTAAAAGGTGAGTGTTAGTACCTAAACAGTTAATTATTCATAACGTGGAAGCCGGGGCAAGGTTGCCGTAAAGTCGCCATTGTTTTATGAGAGCGAATCGTTAACGAATAATCGAGTATATTGATTGTAGATCAGTAAAAGTGAGTCTATAAGTTAGCATACCATTATGAATAAGGGGCTTATTCTTAACATAAAACAGCTGTCAAAAGAGTCATATCAAAAGAAGAAGACAGAAAGAGAAATAACAGTGTTATAGGTTGGCAGAATCATAAAATTAGTTTGTAACGTATTACATACAGTACAGTATACTGTAAAGCATTCCATACAATCTCATAATTAATATAATATAGAATACATCGTCCTGCATACTAATAATACAGTATACTGAAAGTATACCTAGAATACAGCACCTGTATAATTAGGTTGGATCAGTAACAGACAATTTTGAGCCAATCTGCTTACGAGAGCGTTATTGGTGTCTCTGCGTGAGATGAAAATTAACAGTTAATATACGTGTATTCTGAGAACGGATTCAAATATATTCTAATTTATACGGAAGTAATGATTTTAGAAAAGATTCAGGGCAAAGGGTTATCTCTTTTTTTCCAAAAAGACTGCTGAAAAGCGAAATAATATAAGGTAGATGTAATACTTGCTTCTGGTCAATTCAATCTCTTTAATATTTAAAGATGGCATCATTATTTGGCGCTCATTAGGGGAGGCCTATGTCCAGCAGTGGACTATTATAGGCTGGTGATGATGATGATGATGATGATGAATATTTAAAGCTAGAGTAAATAAACAATCGCTCATCGCGATAAGGCCGCCCTTTATACTTCCTCTACTTTAAGTATGTATGTAATGTTATATTTCTTTGTGTGTGTATAAAGTATTTTCTATCTACGAGTATCTATCCATCTATAAATTACTTACGAGTATAAGTCTTGTGAGATATCATTCCAATTGATAAAATCTAAAAGTCAGGTTTCCCCACACGATGATTACCTAATTATAAAAGTGTTACCAGCAGTAAAATATATTCCAGTTTACCATTACATAGATGTAGACGGCACAAAAGATAGCGTAGCTCCCACAATCATCCCCTCGAGTATAAAAGTACGGACATATTTTGCAAACATTTCTGACAGTTCAGCAAAAGTCGTTAAGACTCCCAAGTTATCATCATAAAATTTAATAATTACCTATTAATTTGACCTTGCCGTGATTCTTGTGAAATCGTGCCAAGCAAATATTTACTCAAAACACTTTATACATAAGGTGAAGTGTGCGATACTGGTGTTCATAACAGCGATATCAGTAATAAAACGTGCAAACATAAATGGTCTACTAGCCTTCATCTACAATTATATATAAACGAGCATATAGTTTTAAGTGTCTTATCGAAGGCATTGTTTTCTAATCAATCGTTCTAATCAAAAATATTTTTAAATTTGTTTCAATTTCAAAAGTTTTTTATTAAATATAATCATTAATAGTACCATTTAAGTGTGAGTATGGCGATCTAGAAACAAACGACATAACAGTTCCACCTGCGACGCAGGAGGTCGCGGTTTCGATTTCTGCCTCAAAACACAAACTGTTTTCAACACAACATTATTTCATACAAAACAATATATGCTGGATTGTTGACATTACAAATTATTGGATCTAGATCTCTATTATATTCCTTACTGAGCGTAACGTAATGAAGCTCAAAGAAATAGCTAGAAAAACACGCATTTCATACAAGAAAAAGTAGACGAGCGAAAAACTAAAGCATAAAAAAGTATTAAAGCTAGCGGTTCACCGGCGAGCCGGAATGGTTTATGAATTAGTTTTTAATCCATTTACACTTTTGCACTGAGAGCGTTCTCAAAATAATACAGTTGTAGCAATAAATATATCGCGACCGACTACTAATGTAGATCAGTGGAATTATTTCGGATATTTTTATTATTCTTGCTTGCTTCAAGCCAATTTGGCTAAGCATTTATCAGATTTTGCAGTCATGTCTATGCTATGGGAAATATTGGGCAGTAAATTCTGAACGACATAGAAAACGGTGAAATCTGCATCTTGGGACAGTTCTAACAATTTATATGGATCAGTTAAGCTACTTGTAGTTTGGATGCAAAAGTCTGCAGTTAGCTCAATTGTTGCAATTCCGATTACTAGTTCTCATATTATAGTTGTAATAAAAATTTTCTTTGATAATAAAGTTTATTATTAAAGAACAATATTTTCCGAAGCACGAAAAGATATATTTAAATTTCAATCTAAACTTATCAGGTTAAGATAAGATAAATGAGGGTAAGGCCACGTAGGAAATAACGTTTTACGAATGATATTTAAGAGAGAAAACTTAATCGTTACAACAATCACAGATATCGTCGGTGCGCCTGCCATAATCGTTATGTGTTTTTGAGCAAGTTTTCAGGAGGGACTAAAAACTGTTTTATTTAATTATTATTTGACATATAAATAATTCAAAAATGCAGAATCATGGCAAAATATATCTTTTCTGTATTGAGCTAAGAACAATAGGAATACAATGTTCATATAAGGCACAATATTTATTTTTTGTCATTTTATGCACATATCAGATTTGTGTTGCGGTTGTCATTTCTTACATGTGAAAATATGCACATGTAGAATTTGTCAGAAGCTTTAACACTAGAAAACTAAGTCCATCATAATACTACAAGTGCATTACGAAACCAAACTTTGAACCAAAGTTCAAAGAAAATCAATTTTTATGAAATAAAAAGAACTTAAACCATGATAACCAGGTAAAAAAATTTTTTTTGGTAAGAATTTAAAACTTTATTGAGCAATTAAATAAATTACAGTTATCTACTAAGCTAGGTAACATGTTAAGTAGGTATAAACGTGGAAACTCTCTTAAATTTATACTAAGCAGGGAAAAAATATGTTTCTATTCTAAATTTGACTAAAATCATATTAAATGTTTCAATATCTAACCTAATCATTCATATTTTTGAACTTCAGCTTGATTTTCCTAAAGAAAATATGTCAGCATTCAAACATTGGCTACTTCGAACATTTTTGACTATTCAAGTTAGAGATTGACGTTTGTACCCGTTTGTACCTCAGAGAGTTGACTGAAACCATGTTTTTGATTCAATATCTATTAGAATTACTCACATTTCAGAACCTGGGCATGATTACTCTGAAAGAACTCTTGCATTTACCGGAAATCGACATTTCTTAAGAATTTCGAAGATTCAAGTAGGATTTTGACGTTTGTACACGTTTTTACCTTCAAGATTTTACTCAAATCATATTATTTGTTTCAATATCTATTCTCATCATTCATTGCTTTGTACTTCAGATTGATTTTCCTGAAGAAAATATGTCAGTATTCAAAAATTGGCTACTTCAAACATTTTTTACTATTTAAGTTAGAAATTGACGTTTGTACCCGTTTGTATCTGCAAAGATGTGACTAAAATCATGTTTATTGATTCAATATCTATCAGAATCACTCAAATTTCAGAATCTGGGCATGATTTCCGTGAAAAAGCTTTTGCATTTTCCAAAAATCGACCAAATGAAAGAATTTTGAAGATTCAAGTTGGATTTTGACGTTTGTACCCGTTTTTACCTCCAAGATTTTACTAAAATCATATTATTTGTTTCAATATCTATTCTCATCATTCATTGCTTTGTACTTCAGCTTGATTTTCCTGAAGAAAATATGTCAGTATTCAAAAATTGGCTACTTCAAACATTTTTGACTATTCAAGTTAGAGATTGACGTTTGTACCCGTTTGTACCTCAGAGACTTGAATGAAACCATGTTATTTGTTTCAATATCTATCCTCATCATTCAAAGTTTTGTACTTCAGCTTGATTTTCCTGAAGAAAATATGTCAGTATTAAAAAATTGGCTACTTCTAATATTTTGACTATTCAAGTTGGATTTTGACGTTTGTACCTCTAAGATTCGACAGTAGTCATATTAACTGTTTTTAAATCTGACCTAATCATTCATATTTTTGAACTTCAGCTTGATTTTCCTGAAGAAAATATGTCAGTATTCAAAAATTGGCTACTTCGAACATTTTTGACTACCTATTCAAGTTAGAGATTGACATTTGTACCCGTTTGTACCCCCAAAATAAGACTGAATACATGTTAATTGATTCAAAATCTATCATAACCACTCATATTTCAGAACATGGGCATGATTTTCTCGAAAAAACTTTTGCATTTTCCGAAAATCGACCTTTTTAAAGAATTTCGAAGTTTCAAGTTAAATTTTGACGTTTGTACCCGTTGTACCTCCAAGTTGTGACTGAAATCATGTTGATAAAAAAATCATGTCAATACCTATCATCATTACTCATAGTTGAGAACCTAGGTATGATTTTCCAGAAAAAACTTTAGCATTTTCCGATAATAGAAATTTGTTAAAGAATTTCGCAGATTCAAGTTGGATTTTGACGTTTGTACCCGATTGTAGGTACCTCTAAGATTTGACTTAAATCATATTAATTGGTTCAATATCTATTCTAATCAATCTTATTTTTGAATCTCAGCTTATTTTCCTGAAGAAAATATGTCAGCATTCAAACATTTTTGACTATTCAAGTTAGAGATTGACGTTTGTACCCATTTGTACCTGCAAGATGTGACTAAAATCATGTTAATTGATTCAATACCTATCATAATCACTCATATTTCAGAACCTGGGCATGATTTCCCTGAAAGAACTCTTGCATTTTCCGAAAATCGACCATTCTAAAGTATTTCCAAGATTCAAGTTGAGTTTTGACCTTTGTACGCGTTTGTAACTCCAAAATTTGACTGAAATCATGTTTATTTACTTAATATCTATCATAATCATTCACACTGAAGAACCTCAACTTGATTTTTCTCAAGAAACTTTTTAATTTTTCATGTCAAACGTTCAAATGCGATGTTTTGATTTTAATTTCAGGTTTACGTTGTTTTGTTTGTCTTTTTTCAGTCTGAAACTTTTATTTCATGTCTTTAAAATGTAGACAATTTCAAGCCCTACCAAATTATGTGCCTAAGTACCATAAAATGTTTGGTTTTGAGATTAATCGACTCATTTAACTGAATCGAATCAAAATCGAGCATGAAAATCCTCCCCCTCCCCATATCTTTTACCCCCTTAGGGTACAAACGAAAATATTGTACCGACAAAATTTTCGTACAGTTGGCAGCACTGCACAAAGCACTGAAATGTAATATAAGTACTCACCAGTGTTCAGTTAAACAAAGTTTTAGTATTCTTTACTTCTGCACAAAACACATAAAGCGCGCGAAAAGAATGTTACCATAATTTACCAAACCGTCTATGTGTAGACCAAATCCGATATGTGCGAAAAATTGACCAAAAACTTTTTTGCGAACACTTAGCTGATTTTTCATTGCCACAAATTCGAATGACTTGCACATAACGAATTTGTCAAAACGATTTCTAGAAGGAATTTGCACATAATTGTTTTTTCAATCGACGCAGAACACAAAAATGATGCCAGCTATCAAATAAAAAAAAAATAAAAAAAGTGCACATAACGATTCTGGCAGGCGCACCGACGATATGAAATACGATTCCCATAATTCAAACATAATCAAACCTAATTAATGAATTGCATCAATTCCACACATTCCAACAACTTTGTCCCTAATAGATTATAAGTAACATGCGAGAGATAAACCGTATAAATTAGAAAGACATCTGTACACAATAAAGTGTTACTGGAGAGATGAACGCCTCTTCTTTGCCGTATAGCTTGTTCTGAGGAAAGAGCACGACCTCTCACTTTCCCTTTAAACTAGGTGGATAGGCAGACATGTGGCCGTGCAAGTTTTTGCAATGCCTATATCCGTCTTGCTTTAGAAATGTCACTCTATATCCAATAGCCGTGGAGGAAATCTGTCTAAAATCTGACCAATTCTTTATCTCACAATACTTACAATGCTTTGCTTTGAAATCTTAGACAAAGTTGAATGGGACTGACCACATACTATAACATAAATAAATAATCTCGCGTACACAGCATCATCTAGCTCAAGCTAAGCAGAGTTTGTGCTATGGGTTTGTACTAGATGACTGATATACATAATACAATACTATCTATACTAATATTATAAAGAGGAAAGATTTGATTGTTTGTTTGCTTTAATTGAATAGGCTCCGAAACAACGCAACGGACCGATTTGAAAAATTCTTTCACCATTGGAATCCAAAATTTTCCGTGATGAACATGGGCTATAGAATATTTTCAAAAAATTAGGGTTCCGCATGAAAGATTCTATTTTTGTAAAATACCCGTGCGAAGCCGGGGCGGACCGCTAGTTACAAATATAGATAAGTATATTTTTTATTATACATAGAAAACGACTAGTCATACTCGTACTAGTCAGAATACGCTTAGAGTAGCTCCATACTACCAATTGATGTACTGCAGTCATCACCCATCATTACACAACAATGAGTTCCGGTTTCGACAGCGTTTCCGCTTCTAACCCTCTTCGTCATGCTGAGGACGGTAGACTTAGCTTCACCGCAAATTCAAACAAAACATCATAACACTTCGATAAAACCGTTTCCCGTATTAACATCGGTTTATCACTCATCATTAACTCTGTTAAACCCTTCCCTCAAGTCTTGGTTGCATAGAAAGTCGTGCCTTACATGCAAGAAACTGTAGATGTACGAACTTTGACATGGAATGACAAATATTTTGGGTCAAATGTTTCTTATTTAGATAATGATATTAGTTAGACTACATGGATATTACATCACTGAAATAAAGAACTCTATATAGACAGACAAAGAGCATCAGCTTCGGCTTAGTACTTAGAGTGACCATTTTGTGACTCAAGCGTGTAGGTATAATTTATTTCCCTTTTTTTTAAGTTTTGATATAGCTACGTACAAAGAAGGGATTATATTTGTCAAGCGAGCAGCTACAGCCACAAATAAAGAAGATAATCATCAGCTTATACGTGAGTGTGGCGATGCAGCAGATGTTTGACAAATACTTGTTTATAGCCTATTTTAGGATGTGGTGTCATAGTAAACGCGTGGCGGAGCCCCATGCCTGCGGGCCACTTCCTGAAACTATTAATTCAAGCTTGCAGCTATAAATCACGGCCGACGAGCGTTGGAAATAATTTATTAACAAGCATGGAACAATTTATTAAGCGTTAAGTGTTAACAGCTTCTTTCGCAGTATCCGCGACGCAGTTCACTTTGTGCATTTCAAGTTTGAAAGCTTTAGGAGCTGGTAACGAAGTTTCTAGAATTCAGTTCCGTATTTTCGCAATCTCAGAAATCTTCCCTAAACATTGTCGTGATACTCCGTTTTGTACATTGTGTATGTTCTTGGGCTTAATTATTTATACAGCACTTGAAGTCTGAGCAAATGATAATGGTTATCATCTGCAGATAATAGGAATAAATGTTGCAAGTATAATGTAAATCTATATAAACTTAAAATGTATTAGATCCCGAGTACAATTACCTAAGTCTCTGTGAGTACTCGTAGAAACTTTAAATCTAACCATTCAATTTGTGTAACAGTAGACTAAGCACGGATTGCTCTCTAGGGTAGAATAGACAATAATGACATCGCATCGCCATACATTGCGTACCTACATTATTGAAGTTGAAGAAATTAATTTCAAATAATTTACGCATTCGATGACAAAGTGACGTAATTCTCTATTCTACCTTAGACAAGAAAGCCCGTGCTTGCCCTACAGGACGTAAAACGTGTTGTAAAATATGGAATAGGGATCCGACGATGCATTTCGCGGAAGAAGCGGCGAAACACATCTCAACAGAAAGAGCCTTAACAAGCAGACCGTAAAATTCGAAGACAAGCTTATGAGCACAATAGCTCGTAAGGCAACAAATCACGCCTTAAGGAATTCAACTAAAACTACTAACATAGAGTAAGAAATGTGAAAACATTCCTTAAGATTCACACCCATAACACAAGCTATTAGTTCGAGGCTTGGTAATCCTGTGTAGATTGTCCAGCATGTGATGCAATAAAATGTAAAAAGTAGATGCGTTTTTATAAACAAGGTAAGTGTAGCATATTGTTTCGAACATAAAATAAGTGGTGGCAGTAACAATGGATTACGTAGTGGCGCCGGGCGAATACATCCGGCGTCTTGAATAAGGGCCAAAGGGCAGAGCTTTATAGTCGCCGTGAACGTCGAAAACAATCTTGATTTAATCTGGTACTTTATAATTTTAGATTTATTACTTTGTTCTAGCTTGATTTGGTTAGACGGCGGCATATCTATTTGTCTCTAACGTCTAGTGCAAGATAACTACATGTTTATTAGGTACTAGCGGTCCGACCCGGCTTCGCACGGGAATTAAACAAAAATTTCAGCAATTATACAGACTAACACAATGGGTTTCACAGTTTTCATACGGATCCTTTACTTTTTTTAACAGCATTTGGGGTTTTCGACATTGACTCGACACTGCATAACTGTCACTGGCCGTAGAGAAAAAGCAAGCACCGTGTGCTATATATCAACCTCTTTTTCTATTATGACGCGTCATAATAGAAAAAGAGATTGAATATACAGCGCATGGTTCAATTATTGAATTTTTCATGCGGATCCCTAATTTTTTTGAAAATATTATATAGCCTATGTTCATCACGGAAAATTTAAGATTCTAATGGTGAAAGTATTTTTCAAATGGTTCAGTAGTTTCGGAGCCTATTCAATTCAAACAAACAAACAAACATAAGTACAAACAATCAAATTTTTCCTCTTTATAATATTAGTATAGTATAGATAACTGACGACGAATTGACGACCTCTGTGGCGCGGTGGGCGAAGGTCCGCCTGCGACGCAGGAAGTTGTGGGTTCGATTCCCGGGACAAATATTTGTACGATCTGCTGATATTTGTTCAGGGTGTTCTGGTCATTTTCTATGTATGATAAAAAAATCTAAGTATGTAATAATATTATTTTATGTATCAGCCACCTGGTACAACTTAGTACACAAGCTCTTAGCTTGGGGCTAGATGATGCTGTGTGGATTGTCCGGCATTATTTATTTATTTAACTACTCTTGTACACCAAGAGAGAGAATTCATAAAATTTTGTAATAATTTAGATTTGTGATAAGGTGTACCTTGGAACTTGTACAGCATAACAATTATCACATAACTTAGGGTTTGACGATATAGGACAAGTTCTTTTTAAGTCATTTTCTTTATCTGTCCATCTCTTACTATACCCACTTCTGGTTATAACTATATCTGTTTCTGACCAATTCTGTATTCGTCGATTTCTGGATCGGTCGACCCTCGGTACAGCCAGCATGTTCATGCATAACATTTTCGGCTACGACTATAAATATTAGTTATGCTTACGCACCAACACAAAACTAACACTATTCCTAAGGAGGGCGAGAAAAAAAACACAATAGCGTTAGTCGATCGAGGTCAAAACAAGAGTAAAGGAATGTACTTTCACTGACTCAATACACGAATACCATAAAACGCAATGAGTAAAACAGGCGTGACCAATTTATATACCTACCAGGAAAGTACAAAAGAGTCATCATCATCAGCCTATGTTAGTCCACTGTTGGTGCACTGCCTCGCTCCCATTAACCTGATACATAGATCTAAATACTGGACTAGATGACATCTGTGGCGCGGTGGGAGAAGGTCCGCCTGCGACGCAGGAGTTTGTGAGTTCGATTCCCGCCCCGAGACAAATGTCTGTACGATTTGCAGATTTTTTTTCCGGGTGTTCTGGTCGTTAGGCCAAAAAAGTGAAAGTAACAACTTCATTTCTTATTATGTTATAAAATTTGGTAAAATTAATTGTTAATTTTTAATTAATTAAAAGTCATTTACTATTACTAGATAATATTTTAATTAAAAAATAATTAATTAATTTGGTAAATTTCATTATTTCCTATGTCCAACAAAAGAGTACGAATGGGTAAATCAAGGTATACAGAAACATCTTGTGAACCTACGCGTATTTTGTCAGGTAAGTAAAAAAACCCTTTTTTGATGGACTTAAAAAAGGAGGTTCATATGTTTTTATAATAATGTTCGTCAATTTTGATAAATTCTTTCGTTAAAATGACAACTGCCGAGGGATTCGTTTATGTCCCGCAAAACTTAAAACAGTGTTAAGATTATTAAAATTAAGGGATTCAAAGTAGATTCTTAGTTTTATCAAAAAAATCAACTTAATTATTTACTAGGTAAAAAAGAAAATAACAATTCAATAACAGAACCAAATTAGAACTAGTATTTACAATAGAAACAATTAAGGTAACTGCTGACTGTTGCAATCAATCAGGTAGCTCAACTGATCCATATCAATACCAGTCGGAAGTGTCCCCAAGACTGACTGCATTGCCTTGCTGTATGGCAAGCAATGCTTATATAAAAACTTTTGAAACTATCATGGTTATTAAAACTCAAGGCATGATCATCACGGAACAACTGAACAACATAGTTGTTCCGTGGCGCATGAAACTGTACTGAAATATTGGAAAACACTAAAATCAAATCATGGTAAATATCCCGTTATAAATGACTTTAATGCTTATAATATTATACGCTACGCCGGATACTCACCAGCTCTCGAGTCATAGTATTTTACATATTTTTACTAACATATTATCGTTCCTGCCAGCTAGTACTTTCGATAAATGAATTAACCCTTCCAAGATCCGTCGCATCTGTCAAGCAAAAATGCTTTTTATATTCTCTTTTTATATAATCTTATTATGTTACTATTGCATACAATAATTTATATCTAGAAGTTGATACATATACCGAGTTCATATAATCATACCTACTTGAATGATAAGACAGTGTTGATATCGCCCAAGGTCAATGTGCAATTTGAGTCTATTTATTTATATTTTAAAGCAAAATTGGTAAGAGATTGATAATGAAGTTATTGTACATTTTTTCCAAAATAAACCGTTAAGGCACCGGCGACACGGATGAATTTCCCAAATATAAACAAACATAATACCAAAATGATTTGAAATTTGAGCATATTTTCACCATTATCTGCTATTATTTGTATTAAAATTGTATTTATTTATCTAGGTTCGTTTGGGTTACCACATTTTTTTATCTAAATATTTTACTGAAAATAAATTAAACCAACTATATTTCTGCGTAGTATGATTTGATAAAACGAATTAAACTGATCTGTCTGTTCGTTTCCTAACAGATCATCTAAGTCGCAGAGCTTAATATGGACCCCCTCAGCCTTTAGATTTCCGATTTAGATTTTAATAGCTTTATTTCTTTAAGCTTACAAAATAAGCACTTGATCTTACGGCTTATCTTGTCTTTTGATCCCCAACCCGCATGCCCAGCGTGGGGATTACGGGCAATAACCCCCAAATGATGAATAATTCCATCTATGGCGTATTCATCATTATTAGGGGAGGCCTATGTCCAGCAGTGTACTGTTATAGGCTGGTGATGATGATGATGATGACCTTGTCTTTCTGGAAAATTACCACGAGTCAAATTTTATAACATAAATTATAACATAATAAGAAGTAAAGTTGTTATTGATTAACTTCCCTTTTTTTTTGTCCATAAGTGGAAGTAGAAAGTAAAATAGTAAAATTTTCTATCTACAATATTAAGAGAGTTCGCAGTACTTTCCCTTCAGGTTGCATTACAAAATTCTACCCTGTGTAACATAAACTGTGCACGACGTAGTGTTAAGTAGATTAAGTTAGATATAAGATTAATGTACGTAGTGTTAGGAAGATTAAGTTAGGTATAAAATTAATGTACACGACATAGCGTTAGATAGTATTAAGTTGGATATAAGACGAATGTAAAAAGTTTCGAATAAAAGTTTTGCTCGCCGCAGCGTAGGGCGTCGCGGGGAGAAACAGTGTATAAAGATAGGCAGGTTTCTAACAAAGTAGTGCCATCTCATCTCAGTCAAGTTCAAGAAGTTGTAACGAGAAGTAGTTTCAGTGAGTGATCAAGTGAACCCGCGACGCCCCTTGTCTCGCTTCTTCAACAAGTCAATCGCCTCTTTTATTTACGCCCTGCCTTTTCCCGTTCCCAGAAGAAAGATACAGTCCACAAATTCGTTAGGAACATTGGTCGCATCGAACCGGATCAGAGCATCGCACGATTCACAGAGGGAAAATCATGCCGATCACCACCAGGAACAGGCAGGGAAAGGAAGAGGCACCGAGGCTCGGCACGGAGGAGTGCGGCGAGGGCGACCAGGAGAAGCAGACGGCGGGAGAGGAAGGGCACTCCACCTCCACGTCCGCGACCGAATCCACGTGGACGCAGGAGTCTGGAGGCACCGCCAGCACATCAATAATCACTGGAACTGAGACTTCGCAGACAGACAGCAGAACTACCGCGAAACCAGCAACGGCGGCGCGGTCAACCAAGGCGACCGCGCGCAAGAGAGCCGTGCTTCAAGCGCAACTGAAACTGGCGGAGTTGCGTTCCGCAGAGCTGCAGATCAAGGCGGAAGCGGCTCAGGCCGCCCGTGAGCTCGCGGAGGCGCAACTGCAGCAGGTCGAGGAGGACTCTTCGAATGAAGAGAACGAAGACCAGGATGAGATAGCGTCAGTGAGAGTGACATCGTGGTTACGGCAGCGGCGGGAGGAGTCGCTGCCACCCAAGGCCAACGAGGAGACTCCAAAGGCGCTGGAAGAGGACCAAGGAGTGCGGGAGGACCAGGCAGGGGACAAGCCTGGGCGGGCTACGAACCAGCCCACCGTGCAGGGGTCAACCGTCGGCGTGGAAGCGCTCGCGGCGGCGCTGTCGCAGATCGCGGCAAGGAGGGAGTCTCCAAGGTACGCGCAGGAGCTGCCCACTTTCGGAGGACAAGTAAGTGGTTGGCTAGTGTATCGGGCCGCATATAGAGACAGTGAACAATCATTCTCAAAGATCGAGAACGTCATGAGGATCAGACGTAGTCTCAAGGGTGTAGCGTACGAGTCCGTGAGCAGTCTCCTCATCAGCCAGCCTGAACCCAGGGCCATCATGGAGGCGCTGGAAAGGCGGTTTGGGCGTCCGGAGGCGCTAGTGATCGCGGAGATGGAGAAGCTACGGACATTGACCAAGGTGAGCGATAATCCTAGAGATTTGTGTATTTTCGCCGGGAAGGTGGCCAACATAGTGGCCACCGTGGAGGCCCTTGGTCGGAGAGAGTACCTACAGAATCCCGAGATGGTACGCAGTGTCTTAGAGAAACTGACACCAATACTGCGCAGCAAATGGTACGATTATTTCGCTATTAAAGTCGAGAAAAATCCAGAGATGATAAGATTAGCGACATTCTTAAATCAAGAGGCAGACAAGTGCGGAGCCTACGCACTACCGGAGGTCGCCGAGGAGGAACAGCGACCCAAGAGAAAGGTAGAGAGAACCTACGCGGCAATAAGTGGAACGAGAAGTGATAATTGCCAACACTGCCATAAATCTCACAAGTTAGTAGAGTGTCCAGACTTCATCGAAACAGACGTAGAAAACCGATGGGCGCTGACCAAGAAATACGGGATCTGTTTTCTGTGCCTCAGAGAGAAACACCGTCGTTTCAATTGTCGTGCGAAAGGGTGCAATAAAGAAGGCTGTGGTAAGAAACATCATACATTGTTACACAGTGAACTAGTGAAGACCCAGTCAACCCCAGAGGAACATCGCGCAGAGATATCCGCTTGCGTCACAGGTAAAGACGCCCAGCCAGGCCGCCTACGACGAGCATTCCTAAAGATAGCACCAATAGAACTCATCGGACCCAGAGCAAAGATAAGTACATACGCCTTACTTGACGATGGTAGTACGTGCACGTTCGTAGAGGAATCAATCACCGAGCTATTAGGCATCGACGGCCCGACAGACACCCTGTGGATCAAGGATGCGAACGGAGGTGAAGTCAAACACGAGAACAGCAAGACTGTGAGCATACGCGTTCGGGGACGGAGTCAGAAACAGGAACATGTGCTTCGCAACGCGCAGACAGTGAAGAAGCTCGACTTCACAACGCAAGCCATCACAAGACACGACATAGAAGATTGCCCACACTTGTTAGACATAGCGGAGGATTTGATCTACACAAGGGCTCACCCTAAGGTAGTGATAGGCCAGAATAATTGGGACTTGATAATTTCCAGAGAGGTGCGAGAGGGAAGGAGAGACCAACCGGTTGCCTCACTCACACAACTGGGCTGGGTACTGCATGGCTGCCGCTCGGATGGACGGCCACAGAAGAGCTTCTGTGGGTACGTCGGAGCAGCCAATCACCCGGACAACTTCGAAGAAACAATGAAAGATTTCTTCAAACTGGAGGCGCTTGGGATAGAGCCGAAGATACAGGCAAGCGATCCAGAACAAAGGGCACTGCGGATACTTGAGGAGAAAAGTCAACGCCTGCCCGATGGTAGATTCGAGACCGGCCTACTATGGAAGGATAAAGAGGTACATTTGCTTAATAATTACAGCGACACACTGAAGCGGCTCCACAGCTTAGAACGGAAGCTGGACCGAGACGAAGACTTGAAAATCAAGTACAAGGAGCGGATGGAGAACCTGCTGACTTCCGGCTATGCAGAGAGAGCAGAAGGGCCGGGCGAAGAGAACAGAACATGGTACCTACCACACTTCGCAGTTGTCACACCAACGAAGCCAAAGATTAGGATGGTACATGACGCAGCAGCCAAGTCAGCAGGTAAGAGTTTGAATGATATGTTGCTCGCCGGTCCGGACCTACTACAGTCGCTGCCAGGAGTTGTCATGCGTTTCCGCCAATACGCATACGCCGTTTCAGCGGACATCAAAGAAATGTTTATGCAGGTGAAGATAAATCCTACCGACAGGGATGCACTCAGGTTCCTGCGGAGAGGTGACGAGCGAGGGGAAGCCAAGCCAGACGAGTACCGCATGACTTCTGTAATATTCGGAGCATCGTCATCGCCCTGCACCGCGTTGTACATCAAGAACAAGAACGCACAGGACCACCAGAACGAGTATCCAGCGGCCACCAAAGCCATTATAAAAAATATGTACATGGACGATTACCTTTCCAGTTTCCCGACGATCAGTGAGGCATCAAAAGTGAACCAGCAAGTCGACCAAGTCAACCGACGGGCACACTTCGAACTGCGGGGGTGGACATCCAACGAGCCACGGACCATCGAGAGCTTCACAGCACACGCGGGAGGTGCCACGGTCAACATCGGCGGCAAAGAAGTGGAGAAGGCGCTGGGACTCTACTGGGACGTGCGAGGTGACGTCATAAGCTTCCGGGTAAACGAGCGGAAAGCCCCGCCTTCCCTGATGAACGGAGGTAAGCCACCAACTAAGCGAGAAGCGCTCAGTGTGATCATGTCACTATTTGATCCACTCGGACTCATCTCACCGATCACTACACCAGCAAAGAGACTTATGCAAGACACATGGAAGTTCGGGACAGGGTGGGATGAGCCCCTACCTGAGGCGCTGCGAGAGAAATGGGACTTATGGACCGAAACGCTTCGGAAACTCGATAAGGTACGAATCCCTAGATGCTATGAGACCGAACCAGCTGCAACGAGACAACTGCACACATTTGTCGACGCCAGCGAGGAAGCCTACGCAGCTGCCGTTTATTGGCGAACCACGAAGACCAACGGCGAGGTGAGCGTGGCGCTGGCGGCAGCCAAGAGTCGAGTAAGCCCTTTGAAACCCGTATCGATCCCGCGCTTGGAGCTGCAAGCGGCGCTACTAGGGGCACGGCTCGCAGACACAGTGGCGCGAGAACACGAGTTCGAGGTCGAGCGAAAGACGTACTGGAGCGACTCGAGGACGGCCCTGGCATGGATACGGGCCGAGCCGCGGACCTTTAAAACGTTTGTAGCCCACAGAATAGCCGAGATCGAGGAGTCTACCAAGAAAACGGAGTGGAGATGGCTGCCGTCAGCGGAGAACGTCGCTGACGACGCCACGAGGTCAACCCCGGTAAATTTTGAAACGTACCACAGGTGGTTTATGGGACCGGCCTTCCTGCGTGAAACGGAGGATAGATGGCCAAAGGAGAACCCCACGCCGGCCGAGGTTACCGGCGAGGAGAGAGAAAAGTGCTATGCGACTGCAGTCACTCAGGTCAGTATCACGGACCACCTCCCAGATGTGAGCAGATTCTCGCAGTGGCTCCGATTGATAAGAGTGACGGCGAGAGTGCTGCAGTTCATAGCACTCTGCAGAGCGAAACGGCATGAGACGATGGCCGCCCTGCGAAAACGAACGGAAAAAAACAAAGAGTGTGATCCAGACTGGCGAAAAACAAAACACCAAAAGAAAGGTAAGAACGACAAGAGGCGCCAGAACGAGACAGCGAGAAAGTACATCGGCCTCGAAGCTCACTATCTCATCAAGGCTGAGCAGCTGTGGGTGCTGGGCAGCCAACGGGAGAGCTTCGGGGAAGAAATCGAACGCATCCTTTCAAATAAAGGTGCATCGAAAGGCGGTAAGCTTTCAGCGCTGAGCGTGGTAATCGGAGCGGACCAAACGCTGAGGCTGCGCGGACGCATCAACGAGACACCGGACCTAGCCCCAGAGACCGCCAGTCCGATCATCTTAGACGGTAGGCACCCCTACACTAAATTGTATATACAACACATACATGAGAAGCTACACCACGGCGGAGTGGAGACCGTCGTGAACGAGCTGCGACAACGACTGTGGATAATCCGGATAAGACCTACAGTAAAGGACGTCATCAAGAAATGTATGTATTGTCGTATTAGGAAAGCGAAACCAGGAGCGCCAGCGACGGGAGATCTGCCAGAAGCCCGACTCGCACATCACGAGAAAGCCTTCACGCACACAGGCTTAGATTACTTCGGCCCACTCGAAGTTACAGTCGGCCGACATAGAGAGAAGAGATATGTAGCACTTTTTACTTGTATGACTTCCAGAGCAATCCATCTCGAGGTTGTACCGAACCTGAGCGCCGATGCTGCCATTAACGCCCTGAGAAGATTCATCTCACGGCGCGGGTGTCCACGCGAGCTACACAGCGACAACGCCACGTGCTTCAAGGCGGCGGACCGCGAGCTGAGAGCGGCCGCCATGGAAGGCGTCGCGGAAGCGGCCACCAACAAGAGGATCCAGTGGCGCTACATCCCACCAGCCGCTCCTTTCATGGGGGGCGCATGGGAGCGCATGGTGCGCTCCGTCAAGGAAGCGCTCCACACCACCCTGCACGAGCGGTACCCGAGCGACGACACGCTCGCTACCCTGCTGACCGAGGTGGAATACTCGGTCAACTCCCGACCGTTGACGCATGTCGCGGTCACGCCAGACGCGCCAGAGGCGCTCACTCCCAATCACCTCCTGTTGGGCCCGAACAGCAGTGTCCCCACCCCGGGGGCATTCACCGAAAAGGACGAGCACGCGCGCGCCCACTGGCGTCGCGCCCAGTACCTGGCGGACGAGTTCTGGCGCCGGTGGATGCTGGAATACCTGCCCTTGCTGCAACACCGGCGGGAGCCCCGCACCATCGGCGAGGCCCCACAGTTAGGGGACCTCGTACTCATCTGTGACGAGAACCAGCCGCGCAACTCCTGGACGAGAGCAAAGGTCGTTGCTCTGCATCCAGGCCGAGATGGGGAGACGCGAGTCCTAGACGTCATCACCAGCAGCGGACGAGTCCTGCGGAGACCCACAAAGAAAGTCGTCGTGCTACCGGTGGATCGCGCGACGGCGGAGGCGCCGACGACGGCGACGGCGGGAGAATGTGCACGACGTAGTGTTAAGTAGATTAAGTTAGATATAAGATTAATGTACGTAGTGTTAGGAAGATTAAGTTAGGTATAAAATTAATGTACACGACATAGCGTTAGATAGTATTAAGTTGGATATAAGACGAATGTAAAAAGTTTCGAATAAAAGTTTTGCTCGCCGCAGCGTAGGGCGTCGCGGGGAGAAACAGTGTATAAAGATAGGCAGGTTTCTAACAAAGTAGTGCCATCTCATCTCAGTCAAGTTCAAGAAGTTGTAACGAGAAGTAGTTTCAGTGAGTGATCAAGTGAACCCGCGACGCCCCTTGTCTCGCTTCTTCAACAAGTCAATCGCCTCTTTTATTTACGCCCTGCCTTTTCCCGTTCCCAGAAGAAAGATACAGTCCACAAATTCGTTAGGAACATAAACGTAAGTGACATAAAAGGATGGTAGAAAAAAATATGGTGTCTCTGCGTTTATGACCCTGCGTCGAAGGGGTTGGCCAGAGTGCTAAACATTAAATGTTCAGCGCTATATGATCGACCAAATTTCATTACCATTCGGATGTCTTCACACAATTTATTGTGATTACGTATTACGCAATCCTCAGATAAATTGAAACCCACATTAATTAAAGTTAAACTAATCAAACAAGACTAGTAAATTGAAATGGCGAGCTGGCAGATGGCCAGTTGTAATTGGAGACCTCAGTCCATTAGATCAAGGTTTATTTTGACAAAAACGCAATTTGATACACCTGGGAAGTTACGTGCTGTATGGTAACAAGCAATATTTACATAAACTTGGGAAGGTAAATGGGTTTCGATGCTAATTTTGTATGCTCGTTTGCAAAAGGGAGTAAGTTTTCATTATTTAAATCCAATTTTTCGACCGGTTTCGGTGTAGATATTGTGTTTCCAATGTTGATCACAAATATTGTTTATAACCTGGAGTGCCGTCGACGTACTCGCGACATTACGTATCGTGCGATTTTATATTGCACGGAGCACTGGTAGCCAACGCGTTAACGATTAAAGCACAAAGCTTATGTCAACTTGAAAAGTTGACAGGCTTTGATAAGCATTTAACGTGGGGTTAGGCACTTCCCCTAAAATACTCCCAATGCGCGTAATGAATGTATTCAAACAAAATCCAATAAGCAAATAATAGGGTAAGCAGATTTAACTTGATAAATATTATTGTTATACCGCTTGATTGCATTCGTTTGAGAAATCTAACGCCGAGCCGGTAGTCGCGACGAAAGAATATACCCACCCCGCAAGCTGTACTCGAGGATAACGCCATCCATCGAGCTCATATCGAATCTTCTAAATTCTGTATATTCTTAACAGACGTAAGAATAGACCCCGCAAGCTGTACTCGTGGATGACGCCATCCATCGAGCTCATACGCATGAGCTCGAAATTCTGTATATTCTTAACACCTTAACTGCTCACCATTCCGCCTACCGGACGTGGTGATTTATGCAAAACCAACTTGTTTTGGAACGAAACAAGTTCAAGGACAGAATGACGCTAAGGACCAACAAGATTACCGATAAGTATAATTAGCGATATGAGGAATCTTAAGCACTACCTACGAAAACCAAAGAGCATTAACATTAATCTAAATCCGAAAGGAGTAAATTTAAAAACAGCGCTGCTTGCATTACGAGTATTAATGCATTGCAGCAAAGGCTGAACTTACTGCTTGGCCTTAGTTTTTGTTTATTTGTAATAAAGTTGGTTTATGTATAATTTTTAGATAGTTTTTTGTGCAGTTCGGCAATAAACTATTTTTATTTATTTAATTTATAAAACAACCCTCACTGGCTAGCCGGGATGACGACTTGCAAAAGTCTGCAAGCAGATGCTGGATGCAGCAAGTTGAAAAAATAGTGCTATGGCGCTCATTATATATAATGCTGGACAATCCACACAGCATCATCTAGCCCCAAGCTAAGCAGAGTATGTGTTATGGGTATTAGATGACTGATATACATAATACAATATTATGAAATAGATAGATATTTTTTATTATACATAGAAAACGACCAGAACCCCTAAACAAATATCTGCAGATAGTACAAATATTTGTCCCGAGGCGGGAATCGAACCCGCAACCTCCTGCGTCGCAAGCGGACCTTCTCCCACCGCGCCACAGTGGTCGTTATTAGAAAAGGCTTTTAGGTCCAGCAGTGGAATATTATTTCAATACTCAACGACCTCTGTGGTGGGCGAAGGTCTGCCTGTGAAGCAGTAGATTGCGGGTTCGAGTCCCGCATCGGGACAAATGTTTATCTGCAGATATTTTTTCAGGGTGTTCTGGTCGTTTTCTATGTACCTATAATAAAAATATATCCATGTTATTGTATTAAATATATCAGTCATCTAGAACCCATAACACAAGCTCCGCTGAGCTTGGGAGTAGATGATTCTATTATCCAACATTATTTATAGAGTATTAGTTTACTTTAACAAAACTTATCATCAGCCCAATAATCCTTTACCTATATAAATATCCATCATCACAGATAATGAGTATTTTAACCAAAATAGAACGTAGTTTCAGATCAAATAAAACTATAAATAGCGTGGGATGGCGTGAGTAAAAATAGATAATATGTTCTATTTGCCGAGATGAGAGGAGCGTCGTGAAACAATAACTAAATTATTGACCTGACAGGCACTCGGTCACTAGGCCACTCCTACACTTGAGTACTACCTCGCCTAAACAGATACATCTGTGACAACTAGACATAAACTTTTTTTTTTTTTTTAACTTTTACAAAATCTTCAAAAACTGGTAGGTAATTCTTAAAAATACTTATTATAAAATATTATTAATTATATTATTTGTATAACTGCTATTTGTTTTTTGTAATAATTGTTTTTCTGCTTGACGTTATTTACGCTACCGTCACTTTTTTACTACCCGATCCTGTGCATCCAAGGGATGCCTGGAAGAGATCGCTTACAGGGATAAGGCCGCCGATTGTGCCACATTGTATTAGTTACTGTTTGATTTTGTACTCTTTTATAAGGTGTAATAAAGATATTATCTTTCTATAAATCATTGCGAATATTTGATTACTAATTTATTTAAATTATTGTTGTTTGCGATTTATCTCCAAACGTTTTCAATCAACTGACAGACAAAACCACTTTTAATTAGAAATTAAAGGCTTTGATTTGAAATTTTATTAAGCTTAGGTACTAACCGGTGTTACGGTGCGTAATCTACATATAGATAGCCTACTAATATTATAAAGAGCAAAGATTTGATTGTTTGTTTGTTTGTATTGAATAGGCTCCGAAACTACTGGACCGAACATGACACCGCTGTACTTTTTTTTCTGTAGTTTACTTTATACTTTTATTTATGTCTGTATAACTGTGTCTAAATAAATGTTTTTCTTTATCTATTTTCTATTCTTTCTCCCGGTCTAGACAACGTCTGTGCCAAATGTCATCAAAATCGGTTTAGTAGGATAGGCATGAGAGACGGAAAGAGAGACAGACAAACCGAATTACTATCGAAATTATAATATTAGTAAGGATTGTTGTTTGTGATTTATCTACCAAACACAGTCAAGAATTGCCAGACAAAACCATTATAATTTTAGATAAAGGCTTTAATTTGAAAATTCATAAAGGTCACTGACCGATGTTACGGGGCATGATACGTTACACCTCGTACTTACCATCAAGTTACGAGTAAGCGCTTCATTCTTTGTTGGCAGTACGAACATTCGCTGTGTAACACGTTACAGTACGCGCCATTACGCCGGTCAGTACCCCTTCAGATTTTATCCAACAGCATAACCGTTTAATAGCCCGATAATCGATCATTAATATTCAACGAGTGCAAAGGTTAGCATTTTCACGTGTTAATATGACGATTGAGCATTTAAATGGCAGTAAAAGATTATAACGCGGAAAGGACACATTTCTACGAAAGCGCGGATGTCAAGTAAACTGGGAAGGGTAAGTGAACTCTGGCATAGAATATAAACAGTTGTTACATACAAACCATACACGAACGCTTCGATCCGTTTCCCTTGAGGTCATCGATAGCCCTACAATCAATTCTCTTGAAGTCATCAATACAAAAACCTGAACACGTATGACTGAGAAGATGGTGGATTAATTTCAGAGAGATCGAATCGATGACAAGCTGTGCAAGCTGCGAATGAAAATTCAGTAAAATTTGTGTTCAGCTTCCAGTCTACCATTTTATGTTGTCTCTGATATTGGGATTGAAGAGTGACGTTTTCCTCTGTGCTAATGCATAATGATCAATAAATTAGATATTGAACTTGATGTAATAACTTGCCAACTTTCAAAAAATCTTTTTCATAAAAGGTCTGAAGTTATTGTGTGCGTGTTGGTACCTCCGGTAGCGTGGATCGGTATCCGCATGTATGAGGGAGTGAAAAATAGAGAAGAGGTAACAAACAAACACCTGGATCGAAGTTGGGAAGGCAATAAGGAGTTCACGTGACGTCACAGCTATGTAAAATAATAGTTCGGTTAGAGTGGACCGGAGTGATCATGTATGGCTAGAGAGTATATGAAGGCCCTTTTCTACCCAGGGGTAACAAACAATCACCTGGATCGAGATAGGCGAGGCGATAGCAAGTTTACATTTGTGACGTCACTTACATGCAAAGCAAAATAATGTGGATCGGAGTGATCATGTATGGCTAGAGAGTACACATATGAAGGCCCTTTTCTACGCAGGGGTAACAAACAAACACCTGGATCGAGATTGGCGAGGCGATAACAAGTTTTAATAATTGCTGTGACGTCATGTCAATGGAAGTAACAGCTGTCGGAGTTTGGTTTTAGTGATTTTGTTTAATTCAGTGGTTAAATGTTTACGACTAAAGGAACTTGATTTGTCTGCTTGTTTGTGTAATATTTTTACGGCAAAACTACAAAGTATATGTAAACTTACAGCATTTAGTAAGTGTCTGTAACTTGGTTCGTATCAGCAAGTAATATTTTTTTACCATAGGTATATATATTTTTCTTAAAATTCCTAGGCCTTCACGAGAAGGCCTGGATACGGGAATGCTGGTTTCATTGCTACGTTGGATGGCGATAGTTTCGTTGACCGAAATAAAAGCCAGCATTCTCAGATTTCTAGGAAACATAAGTGTAAAATATTTTTTTTTAATTTTAATCATGTGTTATGATTTTTTTATTCAAACCAATTTATTGTTTATAGATTGTTAATAATGCAGGAAAAATGTCTGTGTTATGGAGCAAAATTAAAAATCACCATTAGTATCCTTAATTTTCCCTGATGAACATAGGCTACAGAATATTTTCAAAAAAGTTAGGGATCCGCATGAAAAATTACATTTTCTTTAAAAACCCGTGCGAAGCCGGGGCAGACCGCAGTATATAATAAGAATAAAGAGATAATGCTTCGGTTTTTATTCAGAAAACCGTTCGATCTAAATAAACAGATTTGATTTGAATTTCGGATCGATGTTGGAAATGCATATTTTTTAGAATTGACGTCAGGTCGATGGGGTTTTTTGAACTAGGTTACAGATTTATTTACTCAAATTTTCGCACTAGGTAACTGACTGTATGTGAATTTGTGACCTTAAACAACAATTTCAGAGATAGATTGTTATACAATTCCTTATTGCAGAACTTATAAAACAATTAAAATATTTATTTAATGAAAAGGTTAGCTTTTATCCTTGTGGACTTCAATTGAAACCCCACAAGTTGGAAACATGCTATAGAGCTTGGTTATTAATAGCTATAGAATTCAATATCTTAATCAGCCGGCTTGTTTACAGGGCTTAAAATGTAATTACACAAGTAGCTGATTTTACGAGAATAATGAGGTTTTGATTTATTTCATTAGTTTAGGGTGTGAGGGTATTGGCTTATTGGCTATTTCTAGGATATGTATCGACAAGAATTAACGGTGAGTACTCTTTTGTTTAGGAGACTTGGAGGTCTGGTATCGTATATAATTTTATCACACGCTAATTTTAGCTATAAGTGAAGCCAGGGAAAAGTAATTAAGGCTCCGGTGTTGAATTTCCCATACAACCATTATACCAAAATGATTTGTAATTTGAGCATATTTTCATCATGATCTGCTATTATTTGTGTTCAAGTTGTATGCTCTTTATTTATGATTATGTTAGGTTCCTAGCTCAATGTTCTTTCAAAATACTTTACTGAAATTAAGTTAAACCAAATTTTTGGGAAAACTAAGTACCTATTCCTTCATGTCTAGTATAGACTAGACAAGAAGGAAAACTTAGTCTTCCTAGATGAGGAGTAAAGATTTATAAACACCATTCAAAACATAATGGAGAATGACTTAACTTCGTTGCTCAAATAACCATGCAGCGTTCTGCAAAAACCGGTAAAAAATAGAGTGCCGTTGAAACTGCAACGAAAGAATCCGGAAAATGTATCAGCTAATTTAGTGTACGCTCACGAAATCCGCAAATAATTGCAATAAACAGACGCGGGATCAGTTGGCTGGTTGGCACAGCGCCCGCGACACGGTGGGGTAAGGTATACATTATAAACTAATCGATGCTTCTGGAACTTCTCAAACTGATATTTGGACATCCTCAAGAAATTTCCAATTTTCTTACCTCATCATCATCATCAGCCATTCTTCATTATTTCTTACCTCACCACTCATTAATTTTTATTATTCCACGAATAATAAGAAAACGTCTAATCATCTTACACCGTTTTCTTATAAATCGTAAGTATTTCCAAAAAAGCTTTTAACAGGAGCCTAGATTAATACTATTCTGAAACAAATAATAGCAGATCATGGTGAAACTATGCTCAAATTACAAATAGTTTTGGTAATACGTTTATTTGTATAAAAATCACAAAAACATCTTAAATTTTCTTTTTTGCGTCGATATGTAAATAAATAAGTAACGCTGAACAATCCACACAGCATCATCTAACCCCAAGCTATGCAGAGCTTGTGTAATGGGTACTAGATAATTGATAAATATAAAATATTACAAATATAGATACTTTTTATATACAAAACGACCAGAACGTCCTGAACAAATATCTGCAGATCATACTTTGACCCGAGGCGGGAATCGAAGCCCCAACCTCGAAGCGGACGTCAAAAGAACACCTCAATACCAAGCAGGGCTGTATCCAAGCCACCTTTAAATCATTTAATTTTTCGCTCTTCACTTGAGAAGAACAAATCTACAAATTACCCCCATCACTGAATTACATTGCCCTATAGCAAAAACATCAATCAGTGCTAAAATAGTTCCATTTAAAATTAGAACGGAGCGACTAAATATAACTAATAATAGGCAAGAGAAACAAATTCATTAACCCCCTGGTAAAAGCTTGACTTAAGGTGCTAGTCGATTTCGGTCGTCGACGTCACAAGCTTCGTAAAACCTCTAAGAAGCATTAACGAATAAAAAAATCTGTCACCATAACTCATCAGTCATCCTCGAAGGTCTAGCGGAAATAAACGAATTTTATAAAGATATTTGATATAGATATTGATCAATCAGACCCAAAAAATTACCATGTGTTTTGTAATATAAAATATTTTGTGCAATATTTATCGTGCCATTCGGAATCAAGATGTCAAAAAGATAGTTCAAAGTAAAAATTACTTATAATATATTTTGTTCTCTACTATATTTTTTTTCATTGCGTTTAACCAAGTTCAATCTAACGAAAAACGCAGACGAACTTGTCATCTTACGTCATACTTAGTTCGCCCATGGACGTGAGCCGCAGTTGGTTCGCACCCTAACGCTCTGTATCAAATAATTTGGCTTCCTTCTGCTTGGGGTGTCTTGGATTTTCTCCCCTTAAAAGTTCCTTTGCTTCTCGGAAGTGTTTTTCCACTGATAAAACAATGTTTATGTTTTATGGATGTTGCTTACATTTAACGAATTCTCCTTTAATTTTATCATAAATTAGACTTATCTTAAACGCGTTATTAATAATTAGAGAACGAGATGACGGGGATTCATTCTTCGTTTGTGTTAGAATTAAGTAATTCTTAAATTTACGACTAACTAGGCAAATATTTATATTGATACTTTAATCTTAGTCCATCATTGTTAACCGATATTTATGCCAATAAATAGGTACTTTTTCATTTCATTTCATTTCAAATAAAAAAATCTGGATTATTTAAACCAAATTTCTATTTATAAAAATATTTTAATCTGATAATCAGTAAGTTCCCAATGACAACAGGCCTTAAAACGATCGTTAACATAACGAGATTAAAGAAAACAGTTCAGCGGCAAAAGGTCAACGCCCCGAGCGTAATTTATCTAAGCAGTTTTCAATGAAAACACCCCACTAAAACGTTAATAACTAAACCTACGGGGAGGTAAAGTAATCATAACAATAGAGTTTAAACTTTACTGAATCTTAAACCAACAACTGCTTTTCCCGGATAGAAAAGCAAAAGAAATAAACTCCGACAAAGTATTCCATTTACTAGCTAAAGCTCGGTTTCATTCTGCTAGGAGCAAGGAAAGCTACTTTACGGTAGTAATGAAATAAGTAAACATCCTCGAAGGGATCATTTTTGAAGTGTCAAAGGCGACCGGCCTTATTGGAACCGCGAGTATGATCGATGTACCCCTCGCGTGCCCTCAATCGCGGGGACCGCGGGGGGTGGAGTATCTCTACAGACCAGTCTTTCACAAGTAAAGAAAACAAACAAAACCGGGTGGTCCGATGAGCTAAGTCACGAACTGTTATGCACTCTAGCCGAGCTTATTTCCCTTTTACGGAACAAATTGCTTGTAACTCCGCTGTGACTGCACTGAACCTACTACGTACCTTTAAGTACAGTAATGAGCATAATTAAAGTAACATTTTAAAGGAAGATTCAGTCTCGGCTGGATTACGAATTCCTTTATTCTTATCCGAGGTAAAACGGTACAATTATGTACACCCAGTACATAATTGTACCGTTTTACTGATTATCAGATTTGAAGGTATAAAGTTATAAAATAGACATTTGCCTAAAATACAGCTATAGCGTACGGAAACGGGAATCGTGGTGATTATTTAAGTCCTGCCTGAGAGAGGACAGAAGGGGAAATAGCAATTAAAAACTTATGGACTTCTCAAGGGCAAATACTAAATAAATCACGTTCTTCAATTGGTCAGGAAGATATTAAAAACTTACTAGGACCAGGCATCGTATTATCTACAATGATGATTATCTGAGTGAAGTTGCAAGAGATGCATCTTAGGAAGTAGACTCGGGGGTGGAAGTAAATAACGAAGAAACCCATTGATACCCAGTGATAGTGAAATCGGGGCCGCACCTCTCGACACCCCTAGTCGTTTGCACCGGTGTTGTTCCTTTCATTGCGTTTACCCTTGTATTTTATGGAATCCATCTTGCATTCGACAAGCCACCGTCTTTTTAACATTATTTATAATATAAAGAAAATATGTATATTACGCCATTAGACACTTGCACCTTCGAGTCTAGAGGTACATCCTAAGGTGTCTCTTGTGACTCCACCCAGACCGTCAAATGAAGGCAAGCAAAAGGAAAAATCTAATTTTCTTGGAATGCCACTACACATTAAGGCGCTGCCATACGACAGACATCGTAAAACGACCACTTTTTCGTCGCACAGTTAGGCTTACTGCGACATATTACAAGCCCAAAAAAAATACAGTTTATAGTCAAGTGTATGGACAAAAGACTTATACAAAAATATTTCATATAAACCATCTAGAAACTTGAAAAAAATATCGCAAGAAAGAACACGAAAATATTTTTTCGTCTCGAAATGCTCAATATTTTGAGTGATAACATTTTATAATTGTGTTACTGTAAGAAAGGTAATTTTATCATCTAGAGAATTATGTATAAAGATTTTAATTTACTGGTGTATTGACTTTTAAAATAAATTAAAACCGATAAATAATGTTGACATTGTCGAACAAGAGATTCAACTAAATCAAACGCATCCCCATTTTCAACTTTATTTGTCAAGGGCTACGAACTACTAAATAATACTACTTATACCTAAATATTGTCTTTATACAGGGCCTTAAATAGTACCTACAGTGCACAAGAGTGTGCGTAAACACAAGTACACTCTATTCCCTAACTCTGACTATCATTGAGAGAAGTAATAACAAAGAAAAATAAATAATACTTTGTGGTTTTCTAGTTATAATAAAAATATCTATCTGTGTAATATTGTATTGTCTATCAGTCATCTAGGACCCATAACAAAGGCTCTGCTTAGCTTGGGGCTAGATTGTTGGATTGTCCAACATTATTTATTTTAGCCTGTCTTTGGGGGGGTCAAAACAAAATAAATCTCCATTTTAGTAAACCATGTTGTGCCGAGTTAAACATTTACGTAGCAACGCAAGCTAGCGAAGATTTTTGACGAGAATTAGAGCGAGCCTATCGTAAACTCCGATAACGATGTTACGATGGTGTTAGGCGCGTATGCACGACGATAAACTAATTGTTGGTTACTCTGACTACATTTAGAATCTATACTAGATTCTGCATCATCATCATCAGCCTTTGTTGGTCCACTGCTGGACATAGGCCTCCCCTAATGAGTACCATAGCGCCCTGTCTTCAGCTTGTCGCTTTGTAGGTTTTGCATGTAGTCTGGTAATGTTATGCCGTGTGGTGCCGGCATAGAATTCACCACCCCAACTCTTCCCGTGGGTGTCGTAAGAGGCGACTAAGGGAAACACACCGGGGGGCGGGCAGCAGCGCCTTCTGCAGAACAACTACACCAAACTGCGATCCCCAACCCGCATGCCCGGCGTGGGGATTATGGGCAATAACCCCCAAATAATGATGCCATCTATGGCGCTCATTAGGGGAGGCCTATGTCCAGCAGTGGACTATTATAGGCTGGTGATGTGTGATGACGTGATGTGGTAATGTTACATGACTGAGGCTAGTGTTCACCCAAAGATAATTGGATAAATAGCAGCTTCGAAATTTAACTCGGCCTGTAATGTACAGTTGCGCGTCAGAATTAAGTATACTTGTATACAAACTATTTTCGACTACTTCTAATTCCCTTGTAACTTGTCACAATTTTTCACATGCAAAAATTTATCAGGCCGCCGCTCAGGATCGAACTGCCCTTTCATAATACTCAAAGTCTGAAATTCCCAAAAATAACAACTATTGTGTCCCACATACATTGAGACGGGGGGGTACTTATATGTGACGCGCACTGTACCTACGATTATTTCAGTCAAACAGAAAGGTCTTTAAATACTAGATCCAATTTGGTTATGATTTAATCTCCTTCATTAATAAAATTTTGCCATACAGCGAGGCAGTGCAGCCAGCGTCTTGGGGATCTTCTGACTGATTTTGATTTATTTATGTATGTATTTATTGTAATGATATTATTATTATTGATTATTAGTTATTGATTGCTTTGCATACCTTTGGACTCAAAATTACCACATTTTACCACTAGAGAGTGGTAAAATTTACCTCTACAGAGTGGTAAAAGGTGGCAGTTCATCTCTCGGTAATAGGACTGCTATATTAAATTGATAAGAAATTAAAAACAGCCAGCATCTTGAAAGCACTTCCAACTGGTAATGATATGGATCAGTTGAGCTTGTAGATAGTTTGCAACAGTCTGCTATTAGCTGAATTGTTTCAATTGTAAATGCTAGTTCTTATTTGGTTGTGTTATTAAATTGGAATTTTTTTTGTTAACAAAATATCATGAGTAAAATTTATAAGAGTGATTTTTGTTTTGAATGATAACCGCCTTAGGGTTTACTTTGCCTATGAACCTCTTTGGACTAAAATCGGTATGATCACTACAGAGTGGCAAAGGGTGGCAGTTCATCTCAAAGGAAACCGGATTTCTTTATTTTATTGATAAGAAATAAACAGCAGCTAGCATCTTGGAGATGCTTCCGTCCAGTATTGATATGAATCAGTTGAGCTAAATGTAGATTGTAACAGTCTGCAGTTAGCTTAATTGTTTCAATTGTAAATAATAGTTCTTATTTTTTTCTGTAATTTCATAGTTATTTTCTTTATAAATAGAGTTACAAAAAAGTTATACACAATAATATAGTACAATAATTGTAAATTATTGTGTTTGTGCATGCTAGCTCAATTAGAGCACTAAAAATTCCATCTTAAAAATTTTGAATTCCAAAAATCATTTTGAATCTTGGATCTAGAAAAAATATCTAAAATACATTATATTTGGTTGTGGCGGTTCAAGCTTACGTATTTTAATAACAAAAATAATATTTTTGTTTCAATATATTACTTATATTGAATTGATGTTTTGATTTAAAACTACTGAGTAAAACATTTACTTAGAAACCTGCCTTTTAAGCAATGGCCGCAAATGACTGCTCAGAATTATTTTAAGTTACCAGACTTAACAAAATTCATAATAATAGAGATCTATTATGAATTTATGATACTCTGTGAATTGTCCAGCATTATTTATTATTATGCCAGTAATCCCCACTTTCATCAAAAAACAATTTTAAAAACATCCTTCCATGCCAAATTATTCTGTTGAAACATGGATGTGATTTCTATCACCTATTACGTTATGGTTATATATTATATTCATTACAGGTTATCAGTTTAAGAGCATAGTATTTGATAATGGGTTAATTTTGCAACATTTGCAACTCTTTGTACTCTCGTTGATAGTACCTAGTTCCAAGAAATGACATGGACAGTAAAGATTGTCAATTCAAAAAAGGTATTGTGAGATGGAATTTACTTGATGATATTAAGTAGAATAAGGGAAATCATTATCATAATGTTGTACATTCATTTCTACTTTCTGATCTTCTTTGATATGTCTATACTAATATTATAAAGAGGAAAGATTTGATTGTTTGTTTGTTTGTTTGTTTGTTTGAATTGAATAGGCTCCGAAACTACTGGACCGATTTGAAAAATTCTTTCACCATTAGAATCCTTAATTTTCCGTGATGAACATAGGCTATATAATATTTTCAAAAAAGTTAGGGATCCGCATGAAAAATTCAATAATTGAACCGTGGGCTGTATATTCAACCTCTTTTTCTATTATGGCGCGTCAGAATAGAAAAAGAGGTTGTATAGCGCACGGTGCTTGCTTTTTCTCTACGGCCAGTGTCAGTTTTGGAATGTCGAGTCAATGTCAAAAACCCCAATGCTGTTAAAAAAAGTAAAGATCCGTATGAAAACTGTGAAACCCATCGTTTTAGTGTGTATAATTTCAGAAATTTTTGTTTAATACCCGTGCGAAGCCGGGGCGGACCGCTAGTAGTGTATAAGTGTAAAAACTTTTATAACTAAACTCTAAAGTACTTCTTACTTTTTACTACTTTTTGGAATCACAAAGTAAGTAAATAAAGTCAAATTTTGTTTGTTGTTTATTAAGAGCTATCCATAAATAAGTTGCAACATCAACAAGAAATATATATAGATACATAATTATATCTTTTGAAAGATTTGCTTTATTTCTTCCGATGTCATCAGAAAGCATAAGAAATGTTCACCTTTCTGTTATGTCATGAAAAACAAGTCGATCAAGCAAATGCCCATTTCAGAAAACCCTTGACATACTGACAGACAAAGGCCAAGGTTGCCAACATGTTAAAAAACAGGTTTTACAGCTTTCATGATTTAAGAAGGGGACATTCCGCTTCAATATTTGAATAGGACTGTTATGTCACACATAATCATGTCAAACATAATCATGTCAAACGATAGGGAGTCATCCATTGTGGACAAGTGTGGTCGATCGGTTTAAACTCTGAAGTCAACGACATTGGCAAGATTTAAATAAAATGATTCTATATAGGTTGAAAAAAGTATATGCAGATAGTAAATAGTTTAGTTCATTTCACTATTAGGACAAAAATCTTGTGTTTGACTTAAATGTTGCTGATTCTATCAAATGCACCCAATAAATAATACTCTTGAATAGATGTACCTAATGATATGATTACTAAGCCAGTTTAAATAGTACTTATACTTTATGAAAGGAAACCAGGTGGTCATCGTAGGTAAATCACATTACTCAGTCCCATGGGATTTGTGTAGAAAGCCAAATTATGCCAGCACTTATCCTGTTGTAAACTCCCAGGTATTAAGACTGTTAATTACAAATAGATATAAACAGTAACACAATGGCTAGGTCAGATAATTTTTACCGATATCTAGCTACTGCTGCATCTGAGAAATGCTCTATTCAAAGTACAATAAAAGCAAAAAAATATATTTTCAATAAAATTTTGTTACTATCTAGTAAAATGATAGTTCTCTTTTAGATTATTATCATATGGAGGGTACCTATTAAAGCAGAATATTAAAAAGGACAGTAACAATGTAATATACATTGCAAAATAAACAAATTGTAGGGCAATTTTATCAAATAAAAAAGTAATAGAAAAAGTTTTCATGTGTGAATTTACCTACCCATTAAACTTATAGAGCGCTATCTCTTTCACACCTGATACTAATGCTGTATAGCCATCCCTGTTGCTCCCTTCACTCCATGTCGAGAGATACTTTCTCTTACACTACAAAAGAAAATTATGATCCCATCCCAACCTCAATAGACTGTGGTCTTCAAACACAGATATTCTCTAGATACAGCTCTATAGATAGGATGACACAGTACAACACCATAAAATAGCTATAATTGTTTTAGCTATCAACTAACTTCTAACCTATACTTTCGCAGAGTTTTTATGCTATAACTTTTACGTTCTTTGCACCAGTGACAAAAATAGGTAGTGTAAATACTGCAGAATTTGTGATCAAGTTAAAAAGTAAACATAAACAGTTATACACTAACCCTTTCTTCATGAGCCTGCTCTGTTGTCGCTCGTTGGTAAAAGTAGGCTCCCAAACCGAAGACACTCATCCATTTTACGAACACTTATCGGTAAACACAATTCATTAGAGTAATTTACGTTTGCACTACTTGTCACAATCAAAATAAAATTCCACTTTTTGCTGCGCTAAACGCAGACGTCATTGACAAACAACTGAAGTGACGAGTTATTGCATGGAATCACAGAGTGGATGAAAACACTGCTTATCTGAGGGGCCATAGTTATGGTGTATCACAATTGTTATCACTTTGAGTTATTACATCGTTAATTGCATCGTCTGTTTCGGCAAAATATAAAAATAAAAAGGTAAAAAGCAAAATTTCCTCGTAGACAGCATTCACGACTTCGCACACTCACTCACGTAACGTGCGGATTTCATTTTTACACACACATGCATACAAACGTCACCCAAACTTCAAAAGTGACAGTTGAGCGCTAGTATCGCACGGTCCGAAACCTAGTAGTATGCCGTCTGTGCGAGAACTTTCGTTGGATTATGTTGTTCAAGGCGGGAAGCATTCATTTTTAGTACCTATGCGCCGCGTAAACCAGAGTTTAATCACAGGTCACAAAGCGATGTCCTAAGGAAATATTTCTGATAAAAAGATGAAAAACTCGCAGAGCAGTTTTTAAAATCTTTTTAGTCCTGTGCGAAGCCGTTGCGGGTTGCTTGTAGGCAGGGCCGTAGCCAGAAATACTATTCGGGGGGGGGGTCAAGCCTTAGACCCGCCCGAGACAATAATTATGCAACATCTTCATATAGGTATGTACTTATGCTTAGTACCCGGAGTAATTTTCAACCAAGCAATTTAAAAAAAAATCGATATAAAAATAATAACCATAAGTAACGGCGAGCGGAGCGAGCCGCGAATTTTTTCCCATTTTTTGTAAAAAAGTAGGCAAAAGTGTGACAGCTAGCCCCGAATATTTCAAAAACTGCGGTGATCATTTTGGAGATTGGTATGCCAGAAACAAAGAAAAAAATGTGAGAAATACAAAAATAAAATAACTTCGAGCGTCATTTTCGGGTGACAAAAAAGTTAGTAGTATTAGTTAAGGGGTAGGTTATAACAATACACTTATGATGAAAGAATGGCGAGCGAAGCGAGCCGCCAAATTTTTTACATATTTTCGGCAGGCTGATAAAAATGACCAAAAGGCTACAGAATTAACGGCGAGCGAAGCGAGCCGCAATTATTTTTGCGACCTTTCTGATGTTCTGTAAAATAGAATCAAGAGTGACAAAAGATTATGGTTAGCGAACCCTGAAACTTTTAGAGCCAAACTTATAACAGTGAGCGGAGTGACCGCCGATATTTTGTTGTGTTTGCGGCCGCTGAAAATTGTTGAGAAATTGTCACATTTTTGCAAGGTTGTTAAAAAGCTTAGAATAATTCAGAATTAACGGCGAGCGGAGCAAGCCGCGAAATTTTTTATGACCTTTTCGGCCGTTATCAAATAGTTTAGAATATATAAATAGTTTATAAATAAAGACATAACAGTAAACGGAGAAAGCAATTCAATTACGTAAAGACAAAAAATAGGTCTATTGATTTACAAATTCAAAAGTAATGTCGTGATCTGCCTGCCTAGCTGGAATCGACCGTAAATGAATGCGATGCGGGCACCCAGCTCATTTAAAATGTAGAGACGAATTTTGTCGAAAAAAAGTTTGAGTTTTCAAAAGAGAATAATTTAAAGAAATATTTAAGTGCTGCGTGCTTACATAAAGTACAATGTATGTAGATACACAATAGGAATCGCATCGCATGGCACGGAGCGCGAGCGCGCCCCGTCGTCCGCCACCGACGACTCAGAGCCCGCTGTTGATAGTCGAAGACGAAATTAGACGAAAAATTTTTGTGTTTTTAAGAAAGAATAGCTATTTAAAATAAGCCGCACTTTCCACGTACGAATACGTATCCGAGAAAATTTCACCTATTCAAATTTGATTTTTAACGGTGCCTCAACATTTCGGGGGGGGGTTTGAACCCCCAACCCCCCCCCCTCCCTACGGCCATGCTTGTAGGTATCCCGAGAACTCCAAGACCATTTCCAAGGAATTCTTTAAACGTTATGATTATGAGCTTGTATTTTACCATAAAAATTTTCTATCCTCTGACAAGATAGATATAGTAAATTCTCTTCTGTGGCCAATCATAGATAATGAAATGACTTAGCTTTCATTGATGTAGATAAACTTGACCGTCTCCAGAATCATCATCATCATCATCCTCAGCCTATAATAGTCCACAGATGGACATAGGCCTCCTGAATAATTCCATTCATTTGATTTTCATTTGCAGAAATACTGTCAAATTAACAAAAAAAAAAACTATAGACCTAGGTACTCAAGTAACGCCAGAAAGAAAGAAGCACCAAAAGTTCCAGAGTCTATAGACTCTGGAACTTTCTTCCATAATAAGATCTAAGCAAAGGAATGCTACATAACATAACATAACACGTAAGCATTTTATAAACTTTATTTATGTATGTCTTCTAGTACATAAGGTAAACAGGTATAACATTATTTTCCTGTATTAAGAAGTGGATAGTTTTTTACAGTACTATATTATATAGTTTTATCTGTTATTAATTACTATTAGACTTACTAATTACCTACCTAGCTTAGTTTATTTATAGCGCACCTTTTAGTTTTTTGTTCTACCATATTTAATGGCAGTATCCATCTCTGTATAAGTACTATTATTTAAGTAGTTAAAAAAAGTATTTCTCGCCAATTCTGTATGTAGATATATATATATATATATTTATATGTAATATTTATAAATTTCCGCAGCCGCACTTTTAAATTGAGTCTATACCTACTGAGACTAACTGACTTTTTTCGCATTTTTTAACGTATTCAACTGCGCCATATTCCTCGGTAATCTAACGTTATATATTGTTGGGGCCACACCAACAGTATAAAAACAACATCTAAACTCAGAACCTATAATTATTATTACTAACTTTATTATCTTGTCTTAGTTGAATATTTTTTCTTTAACTTCATAAAAATTGTTACCTAAATCTGTATCACGTTAAGAGTCCTGTAAACTATTGCCACTAGGTAGATTAAAGACCCTTCGCGTTTAATAAACTTCGTTAGAGCGAGAATTTGAACCACAGAACACTAATATCCTAACATTTGAACCATTATGGAAAACTAGGTCATAAACACATAGGTAATTGATTTACTCAAGAATATTAGTATACTAATATGTATTATGTAAGACCTTTAATAAAGGTCCTTTATATGAATAAAGAATTATTATTATATACTTGGTTGAAAACATAAGGAAGTAGGCAGGTACTTACGTATATGTAATGGGGACAGGCGGCGGACATACAGACATCTTTGTACGTCAAAAAGGGCGATCCGTGCGATTTATAAATTAAAGCCACGCGATTCTTTGAGAGAATTATTTAAAGAAATAAATATCTTGACAGTAATATCGCAATACATCTATGAAAATTTAATGTATAAGCATAAAAACAGAGACAACTTTTTGAAAAACTGTGATGTTCACGCTAGAAATACAAGAAATAAAAACAAATTAGTCATCCCATCGTACAGATTACATGAGGTAGGGAAGTCATTTATGGGAAATTGCGTGCGCTTCTATAATAAGCTTCCATCTGAAGCAACTGAGCTCCCTATTCGTAAATTTAAACAATACATAAAACAAAACCTTATTAAGAAAGCATTTTACTCGATAGATGATTACGTTAATGATACTAATGTTTGGCCAAATGTCGCTCCATTCCACACCAACAATAGCATGTAAGAAACTGAATGTTGTGCTTAGTTTTTGGTACCAATTTAAATAACTATTGACATGTATCTAAATCACATTAAACTAGATTTAGATAGGCAAAACAAAAATTTTATTAGACACAAGTTATATATGAATGTACTAGTGGTTTCTTTTTCACTTCTTCCACTTGTGGACAAAAAATTGAAGTGAAGAGAAATCAATAACGAATTATTTCTTTTTTTATAATAATTATCTGTATGAAATTTGACTTGTCTAAGTGCTTATTTTGTAAGCCTAAAGAAATAAAGTTATTGAATCTGAATCTTACTAAGGGGGAGAGCAGCAAACTGAAGTCTGCTCTAGAATGAATAAAACAACACAATGTATGTCAATACATAATTTTATTACAAACTGAAACAAACTCCTTTACCTACACTACCTAAATAAGGCACGATGCGACATATTTAAATACACAGTCTGACAAAACTATTCACAAACAATTCAGTAATATCAATATGTCTCAAACTTTTGTGTGAAATTTCAACTGACTGCATACCAATAAATTATGGGTAAAAAGAAACAGCGTTATAAACATCACTAAACTTTTAAACATTGATTTAGCAAAACTCAACTCTATAGACATATATAAACATATTTTATATAACAATATATAGTTATTGAAGGCGCAGATAAGTTACCAAAAAAAGAGTTAAAATTTAAGGAATACTGTTGTTTGGCCGGAAGACTTTTGAGCTTTATAATTTTACCATAGAATTTACTTTTAATAAATAAATACGCTGGACAATACACACAGCATCATCTAGCCACAAGCTAAGCAGAGCTTGTGCTAATGGGTAGGTACTAGATGACTGATATACATAATACAACATATTAGATAGATAGTTTTTTTAATTAAACGACCACAAGTCCCTTTAAATTATAATGACAAATATATTTTTTATTGTATTTGTAGTGTAAAATACAGCTGAGGACTGAAAAAGAAACTTGGAGGTAAGTTACTTTTTCAGTTACAGAAAAGATGAAAATAGTAATAACAATAAGAAAGCTAAGTAGTGAATTGATATGTTAATGTTCAAGCATAATTTCAGATATGAAATAGAGTCGGCAATATACATACTTTACAATAATTATTTTAGGATATAATGTATACATGAAAAAATTGTGCGTTATTCCAAAACGCTATATAATGGTACGTTATGGATTTAAGTATAATATTTTTGAAGTGCCTTGTTATAAGATTATATTACAAAGTTAGTATACAATATAAATTTTATATCTAAATAGAAAATACAAATTAATTACAAGTCCCTAAACAAAAATGCAAAATCTTACAAATAACACAGTAATAAATTAAAAAGAACATAGTTTTTTCACCACTTTATGCTAATTTTGTAAACATTAATAATAATATCTTAATTTGTTACATCTTTGTACCAAAACATTATTTTGTGATTCCTATCAGGCTTGGAAGATCGGAACACTTATTTTAATTTATTTATACATTTTGAACTGGCAGCCAATAAAATAAGAGAGCAAGGTAATCAAGCTACTACCTGACAAACATAATCGCGTTGCCAAGTAACTTGATTGGTAAAGGAGATAGAAATTTAGACTTTCTTTCCACAAAAAGTCGATTTCGCACATCCAATTTAAGACATCAACAAAATTTTCTAAAGAAAACTTTGAATGTCGATAAATATTTATTTATGGATGGTCTTCGTACAAAGTGTGATGAAATATAACTTCGCATTTTATATTATTAAAAAAAATCTCACGAATTCATTATTATCTATGCATAGTTTGAAATTAATATAAAAGTCTAATAAAAATTGGTCGTCATTAGTAAAAATACTACAGCATAAGATAATGTGCCAAACAGGTCGAGTTTATAGTTAGTTTTGTAGTTAGTTTGACATTCTGAATACAGTATTGTTCGAATTAATGTGAACACAAGTAATAATTTGTGAAAATAACATTTATTAGTAAAGCTCAGCTTGCAAGTTTTGTTCTAGTAAGTCTTTGTACTTTAGCGAGTTCATCATGCCTTCGATCGGCACAAGCGATCCGGTACCTTTATATGAAAAGCAGCCCCAAATCATCTTCTTTAAAGAGTGTTTTACTGTTTGGTCAATATGAGCTGCTGTAAGCTTTTTGTTGTCACGTTTTCTGACAAAACGGGAACGTTGTCCTTGTACCAAAAAATGGCTCTCATCTGAAAACAGCACTTTTCTCCAATCTTCAACGGTCCAACTCTTATATTTTTTTTGCCCAGTCATATCGTTTTTTCATCATAACAGCAGTCAACAACTGTTTTTTTTAGGTATGATTGTTTTCCTGCCACCTTCAATGAGTCTTTTACGTTCGGTAGAGTCGTAAACAATAACTCCAGCATGTGCCAAGAAGTTGCCTTGTTTTTCTAGGGTTTAATTTACTTTCCCTTATTAAAAAAGCTTCATCTCTTGCTCTTCCTTCCACATTTTCCTTTTCTTTTCACATCAATCGTCCCAGTGTTCTTTTTTTGCTTCAAAATCTTGTTACCGGCTCCTAAACTCACACCACACTCCTTGGCAATGTCTCTTTGAGTCATTGACGTGTGTTCACCCAAAGTAACAATCTTAGTTCGCTTTTTTGGACTAATATCCATCTTCAAAACTATGAAACAAATAAAGTCTGAAGTTCAGCTTAAATCACTAAAAACACAATAATTCTTAAAAAAATAGAAATCAACACATTCATATCTCTGTGCCTCTTATAACTCACTAACGGATCAGGCAGTAAAACAAAATTGCGGATATTTATGAAATAAACGTGTTGACAACTACGAAAAAGGGGAAATTGTTAAAATTATGGTATGTTCACATTAATTCGAACAGTACTGTACTTGTTGTTTTTAAAAACACATTTTACTAAAATTGTCCGTTTTTTACAGAAACTACTTTACAAAATTTCAACTATAAACTCAATCAGCTAGCCAATCACAACATTATTCTGACAATTCTTTACACCATAGTACAAAAAAAAACTTTTCAAAATTTATAAAAGCCTTTGACCCAATAGAAAACGATAACGCTATCATCAGAAAATCTTCCGACTCAAATGTTCGAAAATATCAATCGAACGTTTGCAAAAAAAGTGTTGCCATGTAACGTAACCGCTTTCTACCAAGACAAAGGGTATAAACTATAAACTGAAGACACTATGCACATTGTCATTTTTCAGATCAGTCTGGTTGCAGTCAAACAACTAATTTAGTTGGCCACACTTGCCCGCGGTCCTTTGTACCCTACGTCCTAGCTAGCAAGATTATTAGTTTCTATATTTAATGTCGTTTAAAATGTTGAATAAATCTGTTATTTTAGCATGAGCCTTGGTTAAAGTCGCCAGATAACCATAATAGATAACTATACTGGCAACACTATAGAACTATCCATTAAGTTGAAACCAAAGCATTTCGAGCAACCAGTTTTATCATCGAGGAACATTGCAAGTAGGACGTTGTACATATTTAAACTAAATAAAGAGATATTTACCTAATACAAAAATCAAAGTGACCACTTTTCTTAGTTTTGTTTACGTAATCAGAATTTTCCAACATCTCCAAAGCGATCTGTAAATTCTATAACAAGCACCTTGAGCTTGATTTTTATGAGGTAAATATCCCTTTATAGCTTTTATAGTGAACATTCACGATAGTTTTAAATGTTATTTAGTTATTTTTTAGTTGGCTACACCGGACCGCGGCCTAGTATGCGGGCACAGCAAGCTAATTGTCAGTAGTTGTCTGCATCGCCCGTTGGCGCCACTGAGTACACCGACGGTGGTCTGTGAAAGGGAAATATTGACATTATAGACCAGCCGTACCTGTATCTTCGAACAAGTGAAAAAAATAAGAAAAAAAGCCATGAGCAAAATAGAAAAATGAGCAAGAATTAAAAATATAACATTAATATATTAAGTACTTTAGTAAAGAAAAGATCCAAATATAACGATATTATATGTCGTATAGGTGACACGGCGTCAATTGGAAATCAGGTTATGAAATGAATTCTACAAAACAAATCATGAATGGCAACACTGAATATAAACTTGAATAAATTGATAATAAATCTAAATCAAAAACATCTATGTCTCTATGTAATACCTATATTGTATTATCTATCTCAGTCATCTAGTCCCATAACACAAGCTCTCCTTAGCTTTTGGCTAGATGATGCTATATGAATTGCCCAGCGTATTTATAAATTATTATTTAATTATAAATAAATAAATAATGCTGGACAATCCACACAACCTCATCCAGCCCCAAGCTAAGCAGAGCTTGTGACGTGTCCAAGAGTCCTGTAAGGTCTAAAGGAAATAAAGCACTTTGATTTTGATTTTGTGTTATGAGCACTAGATGACTGATATACATAATACAATATATTAAATACATCGATATTTTTTACTATACATAGAAACAAATATCTGCAGATCATATCTATTATCCCGAGGCCTGTCTCGATATATGATCTACAGAGCTGTATCGAACATGCAACCTGCTGCGTCGCAGGTGGACCTTCGCCCACCGCGCCACAGACGTCGTCACTTACGCAGGTTATGGTTATAATTACCTCAGGGCGCGCCGGGGCGCGGGTAATCTCGACGGCCTCGGCAGAGCGGAGTGTCGCGGCTCATTACTCGACGCAGGCCGAGTGTAATCCGCTACGTTTGCTGGAACAGACGACGCAATGAGCGGTTTACGATTTGCATAAAAAAAAGTTAGTTCCAATTATGTCGATAGATGGCAGGGCGCCTATTGGGTTTAGGTTTTGTCAACTTAAATTTTAGTCATTGGAATATTTTATATAAGAAATTTTTAGACACTGGGCCAGCTATATAACCAGGTTACCAATAATAATAATATTAGAAATCATTTATTCAGGCAACATAAGATGGTAAAAAACTTATTCGAGCCCATATCAAATATAAAATAAAACAAAAATAATGAAAAACGCATTGTTTCTTTTCAGGCTGAATATTATTTTATTAATCAAAAACCTACCTACAGTACAAGGTTGCCACAACTGCTACAACAGATGACGCTGGTTGTTTCTACATTGCACTTTAATTATATTGTTAGGAACCTAATAACAATACTTACAAGCTCCCTGTTGAATAGAATTATTTAAAATTCCATAGTTTTTTTAAATTACATAATATGGAATGATGTCCTAGCCAAATTGCCGACTGTGTAGTTAGAGGTTGTTCAATTTATTGCAATAAAATAAAAAGTAACTTTGTAACTCATACTGTAGGCAAAATAATTCCAAGGTGACAAGATTTGACGAACGAAAAGAGTCGCGGGGAGTCCCCGAGCGATAAAAATCAGCGAGTTGAATCGTTTGTTACCTGACACAGGCTTCGAAGGTTGTCCAGAAGAGGGCCTGGTGATATTGTTGACTCGCAGCTGCGACACTCCGGCTATCGAGTACGGCCTTGTAGTCGGTGGCTGTAATAAATGAATAAATTATTTATTTATAATGCTGGGCAATCTATAGCATCATCATCTAACGCTAAGCTGAGCAGAGCTTGAGTTAATGGTACAGGTACTAAAAGACTTATACTGTACTAGCGGCCCGCCCCGGCTTCGCACGGGTATTAAACAAAAATTTCAGAAATTATACCCACTAAAACGATGGGTTTCACAGTTTTCATATGGATCTTTACTTTTTTTAACAGCATTGGGGTTTTTGACGTTGACTCGACATTCCAAAACTGACACTGGCCGTAGAGAAAAAGCAAGCACCGTGCGCTATACAACCTCTTTTTCTATTCTTCTGACGCGCCATAATAGAAAAAGAGTTTGAATATACAGCCCACACGGTTCAATTATTGAATTTTTCATGCGGATCCCTAACTTTTTTGAAAATATTATATAGCCTATGTTCATCACGGAAAATTAAGGATTCTAATGGTGAAAGAATTTTTCAAATCAGTCCAGTAATTTCGGAGCCTATTCAATTCAAACAAACAAACAAACAAACAAACATACAAACAAACAAACAATCAAATCTTTCCTCTTTATAATATTAGTATAGATAATTAGGTATAATTACATCACCATCAACCTATGTTAGTCCACTGCCGGACATAGGCCTCCCCTAATGAGCGCCATAGCGCCCTGTCTAATTATAATTACATAGATACATATTTTTTAATAACATGGAAAACTTCAGGAACACCCTGGACAAATATCAGCAGATCGTATAAACATTTGTCCCGAGGCGGGAATCGAACCCGCAAGATCCTGCGTGGCAGCCGGACCTTCGCCCACCGCTACACGAGGTCTTCAAGAAAAAGTATTTAAATAATTAATAAATAGTGCGGGATATTTCACAATTTGGAGTAAGCAGAGGTCGTGTTTTGTTTTAGGTACTAGATGACTGACATTATGTATTACATGCTGAGTTGGGCATTCACAAGAAAGATCCAATATTTGTATACAATTCACAACACTTGAGTCCAAATTTCCCCTCCTTCCACTTAGATCCACAGTCTTGATCCACATGTAGATCCGAGGATACTTTTTTTTCCTCTTCAATCCACCTATGAGGGGATCTAAAATTACTATTTCTTTTCTATTCCACTTGAATCCACAATCAAGAGGATCTAAAATTACAATTTTTTTTCTGTTCCACTTGAATCCACAATGAAGGGGATCTAAAAATATTTAATATATTTCTATGCCACTTCGATCCACAGTGGGATCTAGGTGGAAGGAGGGCTAAAAAAGAATAAAAAAAATATATTGTTCATTAAAAAATTCGCTCCTTGCCCGTGGTACAGTTGACTGGACCACCGAAAAAATATTTTTCCGTGGTCCAGTCAACGGGACCAGCTCAACTGGACCACGGGCAAGGAGCGAAAAAATTAAACATAAATCAAACAAAAAAATTTAATTATTAAAATTATAAATTACAAAAATAAACGTAAAGTTCTCTTCTCTTCACTTAAATGTAAACAACTTAATTGTTAAATAAAAATAAAAATAGATAAACGAAATTTTCACTGTTAAGTTTATCCTGACAAAGCTTAGATATATGAATAGACCAAAATACACAACTTTTAATTCCGTACTTGATAAACAGAAGTGTAATTTTGTATTAAAATTTTAAAATAAATAATAATTCTTCTGTTAAATAAAAATGAAAAAAAATCATTAATCAACAAAAATAAACAAAAAAAAATATTTTTACTTCACTTGTTCTAAGAAGTGTGCAACTGTGATTTCTCCTGATATTAACTGGTTTTGACATTCTAAAATAAAATTATCATTATCAATGTTTGATTTTTTTCTCTTATTTACAATATTTTCTTTTATGCGCAAAAAGTTATATTTTGCCTCCTGTTTTAATATGCATAAAAAATTTACTAAGTTACAATATTTTTTTCCCAATTTCTTGTTTAGTTTTCTATTAAAACCTTCGATACAGTTATTGGTACGATGCCGTTCTTTTGCGATTGCCCACATCTGTGTGAAAAATTTGCTTTTGAACCAAAACCTTTTCATATACTTTTGAAATTGTATGAGTTTTGGGCAATCATTTCTTGCGATTTCTGTACATATATATATCCATCCGTCAGCTAGATAAGATTCTGGTGTTAGTGGTAAGGAGGCACAGAGTGCAACTATTCGTTTTCCACGTTTTGTTTTCAAAAGTTTCATCTCTTTTCCATGTTTCCATATATTTTTAACAAAATGGTAATAGCAACCTTTTATTTCGGCACAAGGAAAGACTTCACTTATTGCTGTGATAGTTGCTTGTTCAAAATCTAAAGTGAATTTATTTGGTTTAAATAGAGGTACTTGGCTTTTAATCATTTCAAATAAAGTGAAATATGAATCCTTTTTTTTGTTCGTCATTAACGCAAATAATAGCGGAACGACATTATTTGTATCTGTAGTGCTATCTATATCAGAACATAATACATACAATTGTCCGAAGGGCGGAGGGCAACTCATAAATGTTCCGTCACAGAAAATGTGTTTCATTTTAGGTAGGATAGTTAAAGTTTCTGGCAAACAAAAGATTATTATACGATTATCGTTGCAGAAATAATCTGCAAGAACAAAATCCGACAAAGATGGTGGTATTTCAACTTCTGAAATGTTCGTAAAACATGTCTTATTAACATTCCATTTTTTGTTTCGTAATTTATATAACCCTGATTTAATAGAATCAAGTTTTGGTAAAGTGCAAACTAAATTTATCCCTTTGTCTTCGGCGTTTGTTAGACATTCTTGATAAATGCTGGGTATAGGACGACATTCTTCATTTATAACTTTTTCTCTTAGCTCGTGTAATATAATTTTTTTCTCGATCTCATTCTGGTTTTCAGTGCAGTGTGATACGTGTTTTGTTTGTTTAATAATGGCGCCATCCTGTAAATGTAATTAATAATAATAAACTATTTATTTCTCAAAACGAGTAGGTACGAGATAAGTATCAATGAGTGATATGACTTACTTTGAGATTCAATGTTCCATTGCATTTAAATTTTCTCCATTTTGAACATCGCCATATTACTGAACCATTTTTAAAACTCCTTTTTTTATGGTACTGATATCCAGAATGCAGCATAACCACTCCTCTGTTATTAATATATTTAATTTCATTCATTTTTAAGTTAATATATATGTATATTTTAATATTTTTATTAAAATAAATCAATTTTAAGACCAAATTGACAAAGACTGTGTCAATATGACAAGCAACTTCAAGTAGTAGCACTACAGATTGTCGTCGAGTAGAAAGAAGGATTGATCATTATTATGAGTATAAGAACTCATTAGATAAAATAGAAAAATGTAAAGATATAATATACCTACTTCCAACCGTTTTTATCTTCGAGCATTAAACCAGTGCTCGAAGGTTTTTATTATTGGGAATAAGAATTAGACGACCTCCGTGGCGCGGTGGACGAAGGTCCGCCTGCGTCGCAGGAGGTTGCGGGTTCGATTCCCGCCTCGGGACAAATGTGTGTACGATCTGCAGACATTTGTTCAGGGTGTTCTGGTCGTTTATATGTATAATAAAAAATATCTATCTATGTATTGTATTATATTATGTATATCAGTTATCTAGCACCCATAACACAAGCTCTGCTTAGCTTGGGGCTAGATAATGCTGTGTGAATTGTCCAGCATTATTTATTTATTATTTTAATTAGGGGGAAAAGTATCCAATGATCCACCAGTGGATTTAAGAGGAAACAAAAGTATCCAATGATCCACCAGTAGATTTAAGAGGAAACCAAAGTATCCAATGATCCACCAGTGGATTTAAGGGGAAACAAAAGTATCTAATGATCCACCAGTGGATTAAAGAGGAAAAAAAAGTATCCTCGGATCTATATGTGGATCAAGACTGTGGATCTAAGTGGAAGGAGGGCAAATTTCTCTCTTTTGCATTGAGTTTGGAAAATTGTTGTCAAAATTATGCATTTCACTAGAGGTCAAATCGACAGAATTGCAAATTTTGACAACAATAAACAGTGTTTTTATCGGGACAATGTACACAAATATTGTACCTTGATCTTAGCCAGAGTATACCCATTCAGATTAAATTACAGTAATGAAAATAGCATGCATGTACCAACAAACTACCAATACAAAACTCACAAAAAATGTCACATATCCAAACCAAGCTCTATGCGAGAATCGTTTTGCCTTTCAAAAATGTTTTAAGTTTATACATTTATACTTATAATTTATATAATATGATTATACAACTAGCGGTCCGCCCGCGCTTCGCACGGGTATTTAAAAAAAAATCACACGGATCCCTAACTATTTTGAAAATATTAAAAAAGTTTGGAGGATTCTAATGATGATTTTTTTAAATCTGTCCAATAGTGTCGGAGCCTATTCTATTCAAACAAAAAAAAAAACAAATATTTCCTCTTTATAAAATTTGTATAGATAGTATGGACTCCGAAATAAAAAGGGGTTTAGTTTATCTGGTTGTTACGACCGTTCTACGGTCAAATGACACCTTCTGCGCAGGCAGCACGAGTAAAGCCGCAGGTCTTTACTCGCGTTTTTTGTAATAAAAAACCTATAATGTTACCGCAGTAACATTCTGGCTAAAATTGTTTTTTCGGCCAACGGTTTTTTTTATTGGTTTTGTTTTGCACAATCTCCCGTTCCTTTTCGGTACATAGTTTCTATGCATTATCTTATATACTGGACTACTATAGTATATAATGTTATATTTATGACATTTGACTTTATATCCTATGACATTCGTGTTGAGTATCCGGCGTCTTTTTGCTTATAATCCTCAAAACCTCTATCGATAGGCAAAACGATTTCATCTATACCAACGAGGGTCTAATAGTAAAACATCACAAGAACTCACGGGCAACGGTTGGTTTCTGATCGTCGGTCGCAGCAGGCCGGACATTCTCTATAGTTACATCACATGAACGTTAGACACAAACACAACACACCAACACCTACTGTAGGCCAAGCACGGGGATTGTTCTCTAGGGTAGAATAGACAATAATGGCATCGTATTGCCATACATTGCGTACATTATTGAAGTTGAAGAAATTAATTTCAAATAATTTACGCATTCGATGACAAAGTGACGTAATTTTTCTCTAGTCTACCTTAGACAAGAAAGCCCGTGTTTGCCCTACTGGCCCACAGTTCTACCAAGACATCCTCCAACAGTATATAGTGACACAGCTATATATGTTAAAGTGGTCGAGCGTTCTGCTTTTAAGCTATCTGATTTTTTAAGCGAAGTCTAAATTGGTAGGAAGCTACTGCCTCCAAAATATTCTATAGCCTATGTTCATCAGATAAAATTTAGGATTTTAATTGTGTAAGAATTTGTCATCGGTTTAGTTGTTTCGGAGCCTATTCAATTCAAACAAACAATCAAATCCTCTTTATAATATTGGTATCGACAAATCTGTATAAAATTACTTTTATAATTTGTAATTGCTCTTATTGCATAGCGATGGATATGTCAACCGTGAAAGGAACCTAATGAATAGAAAGTTTATCAGGATGACGCGACGCTCTTGAATTTTAATACAGAATGTCTTGGTAGAAAAAAAAAAATAGTTCACTCAGCTTTTCTTATCGTCAACGGCGTCGTGGTGAATAAAGCCGGAAACACACTATTGTGATTGAGTTCAATTTTATCAATCGACACAGAAAAGCTGGGTGCACTATAAAACAAACACAAAAAGCAATGGCAATGACATTGGTGGTTCTGGTAGGTCCACCAGTATTTTATTGGCTCTGTCAATGCTTCAAGCTTCTTGCTACTTACAAAACAAACCAAGCAACACACACTGATAAATTAAACAAAAGAGGTTGGTAAGGCCATTCAAAAACAAAAAAACATCAATTATATAACCTGCATAGACATTGAATGTGATTGAGAATTACGTCATCGTATTATTTATTTTTTATTATTATTATTTAACTTTCGTGCTGCCCTGCTCTGATATAATCTGATGTTATCGAGACAGCATGAGACATAAAATCAAAAAAATCTTAGTCATTTATTGCCCATTCCTTAATTACTTAAACTATACAAAAAATTAAAATAGGTAATAGGCAAAGGGAGTAGATTCAGCATTGTGCTGCATGCAAAAAAGCATGCAGCGCTGATTTTTAATCTACCCCCCTCGGATTGGTGGTCACCGAGGAGTTGGGATAGCGGGATGCAAGTTGGTAGGTTTCTAATTAACTAAAAATATGTTCAACTTTACAGTAAAAAAAAAAAATAACACTATGAATCATTCTCAATCCCTGTCTGTATCTACGCAGTGTATAAGCGTACGTTTATACCTCTAGTTAGCAAGACATAAGCGGCTGATCAACATCTGTCATTGGAAAATGTAGCAATGAAGTAGATAGATGGATAGAATATACTTTAATGCAAAAAGTTGTACATTTATTATTTATTTATTCAATTTAATTTGACATAAAGAGCTACGTTCCATGACTTCAAAGGATAGGCGAACATAATGCTAGAATTCTCTACCTGCTAACCTATGAGTATTGTGGTCAAAAATTTTGTAGGTATCTAGGGGCTATATAATAATAATAGTAACAGGAAACAAATAAACTCGATAAATATGACATTAACATAAATAAATACTACACAATAATACATTTAAATATTCACTTGAAGTACATAGGTCAATGTTATATTTGATTTATTAGAATTACTTATATATTTGTATGTAAAATTCTACAGTATCAAAATATAACATAAATATTGTCTAGCTAGGCATTTACTAAAAACCTGTGTTGCTAGAGAGAAGTGTAGTGTTTTAATCCTGTAAATAAATAAATAAATAAAATAAATAATGCTGGTCAATCTACACAGCATCATATAGCCCCGAGCTAAGCAGAACTTATGTTATGGATACTAGATAAGTGATATACTTAAAACAGGGTAGATAATAATCAATGGGCCCTGACGGGAAAATCCTAAGATAGATTTATTTTACTCAAAGGAAACCATATTTTTCCAAAACTATGTAAATAGCTGGGTTTGCAAATACCCCAAAACATGCCATAAAAGTGTTGGCACACGCCCTGTTAACTAACACTTTAATGGCTCATCAGAACGCAGTTAACGTTTTCCGTCCCGCGAAGTTGCGATGGTCGACTTATGGTTAGTGAATGCATTAATCCGTGTCAATGAATATGAGGTGAGGTTTTTTTCATGGCTACTAAGGGGAAGTATGTATGTCAGAGTCATCAAAAAGTCATGAAGCTACATGCTCGGTTTTGAAAAAATAAGTTTTGCTTTAAATAAAGACGAAGAAGCCCGTTTTCTGTTATTGTTTTGTGTTGTCTTTGAACATTTTTTTTTTTTTTATACAAGTTATAAATAAATAATGCTGGACAATCCACACAGTATCATCTAGCCCTAAGCTAAGCAGAGCTTGTGTTATGGGTACTAGATGATTGATATACATAATACAATATTATTAAATAGATAGATATTTTTTATTATACATAGAAAACAAACATAAAAATGCATTTTCGGTTTCTTTAGTCGATAATAAATAAATAATGCTGGACAATCTTCTAGTACCCATAACACAAGTTCTGCTCAGCTTGGGGCTAGATGATGCTGTATAGATGGTCCGGCATTATTTATTTATTTAATTTTCTTTGCTAATAAAGGTTTTACCCCTTTATTAAGTAAAGATGTACTTACATCTTTAGGCGCGACTAGTTGGCTCTGCGGCCGTTCTCTCCGTAACGTTTCAGTGCCCTGCCTGACAAGGGGCGGCGGATTTGTCAGCACCGGCCGCGCTATTTTATCTTGCTGTAACAATATATTACAGAATACAAATACAAAAATCTTCATAGTGAACATATCTATCGTTTATCGTAAGCCTTCATCAGTCCACTGCTGGACATAGACATAGACGGTTATCATTTGGGGGTTCTCGGAGTGTCCCTTAGTCGCCTTTTACGACACCCACGGGAAGAGTTGGGGTGGTGAAATCCTATGCCGGCACCACACGCATAATTTATGATTTAAGATGCTACTTATCATTAAAATGTCAATTTATTTTAATAAAATATTAAAATAAATAAATAATGCTGGACAATCCACACAGCATCATCTAGCCCCAAGCTAAGCAGAGCTTGTGTTATGGGTACTAGATGACTGATAAACATAATACAATATTATTAAATAGATAGATATTTTTATTATACATAGAAAACAACCAGAACCCCTGAACAAATATCTGTAGATCGTACAAATATTTGTCCCGAGGGAATCGAACCCGCAACCTCCTGCGTCGCAGGCGGAGCTTCGCCCACCGCGCCACAGTGGTCGTCATCTATCTATCTATACCGCTTCTATCGCTACGCTATACCTCTAGATACACCTGAGTCTCAGCAGCCAAGTTGTACCCGTGCACTGGCTTGCTCGAGGTGGGGCTGAGCGCGGGGTTGGAAGCGTACACGTTGCGTCGCAGCATCGTACGGCTGGCTGCACCGCGCAGTGTTTGAGATGGTGCGGTTACTGGAAATAAAACACTAAGTTATCGCTTAACAGAATGGATTGTAGTACTACGGCTTCGCGATATCATCACAATACATCACCAGCCTATAATAGTCCACGGCTGGACATAGGCCTTCCCTAATGAGCGCCATAGATGGCATTATTGATCATTTGGGGGTTATTGCCCATAATCCCCAAGCTGGGCATGCGGCACACAATAATGTATGGAGAGAGAGGACGTCATTGTACCAAAATATTTTTAAATTAAATTTATAGTATATTCGTCAATTGAGTACTAAGCTTTTGTGGTTAGTAAAAGCTTTAACTTTTTAAAGAAAGTTTTCTCGTTTTCCTCATTTATCAACGCGATAAGCAGTTAATAAATGAAATAATATAATAATAATAATATATATAATTTGATTGTCATACAGTTTGTTAACATTTCCTCCGACTTTAACATAAAATTCAGTATCTTGTTAAGTTTTTGACTAGTAATCATACATATATACAATCTAAAAGCAAATCTTTGTTTAGTTAGAGTATCATCATCATTAACAGACTATGTTAGTCCACTGCTGGACATAGGCCTCCCCTAATGAGCGCCAAAGCGCCCTATCTTCAGCTTGTCGCATCCAGCATCTGCCAGCAGTCTTTCGCAGATCGTCATCCCACCTTGCCGGAGGGCATAATATAATAGCTAGAGTATAAGTTAACTTTGGTTTTTTTTTAATCTTAATTATTTTTAAGTACTTTTACTTGCAAAATAATTATGTCAGTCCTATCGTAACCTAAGCTTATTACTAGCAAACAACAAAATTAAAGTAATCAATCAGTTAAGGTATGTTTAGTTACTGATGCATAAACATTTTAAGCACTGAAAATGCCGCTTATGAGTTTGGTTCCACCAAAATTTTTATGAATGTTCCTAAATTAAATCTACTTTAATTAAATAAGCTAACTTATTATGTCAGGGTTCAGCCCTAGAAGAAAAACCTCTATTGTAGCGTGGCTAAGCAGTCTTTTAGCTAACTTATTATGTCAGGGTCCTGTCCTAGAATAAAAAGCTCTAGGTATATAACGTGGCTGCAGTATTGCTATTTACCGGGAGGTATCCTGTTGAGTTCCCTATGCGAGCTGTACTGCCTTAACTTCGAGGTAGGTAGGGCGGTCCGCCGCGGAACGCCGGTCGGCGGCGCCATACAGCCGTAGGAAGCTGCAAATATTAATTTTATTAGTAAGCAAGGCATGCAAGTTTAATAGCTCAAGAACATTGACCATTTATTATTTAACACACGGTAACGTGCTATGCTAGTACTGTATAAAAGAGAAAACTTTCGTTATTGGTTAGAGGTATTGCTATATATGTACATATATCTCTCTCTCCCAATAAGGTTTGCTGGAAGATAACTCTTTTTAGGGTTAACCTCGCCTTTGCCATTTCTTTTATATTTTAATGTATTTTTTTGTATATTTTATCGTGCAATAAAGACTAAACTACTGTCATAAGCACGATAAGGATTGGCTAGGCGACAGAGATGTTAAAAATAATTAGACGAATGAACTTAATACCAGAGATGACAGCCTCCTGTCATCCTTTCTGTGGCAGATTTGAGCTCGATGTCATGGATTTCGACAGGCTCTATTATATAAAAATACGCAAATTACGATGTTCTCAAATCTGACTGCCTTTGAGTATTTAGAGTTTATTAGAGTTTGAGTATGAGGCTAAGCCGAGTCCATGTGAAGGTTCTTAATTTTGATAGGCGTTTCACACAGCAAAATCTAGCGGTAAAGCAAATTTTGCTTAGTTCGAATATAAGCTAACTTGTTAAACCAATTCAGCTCTACACTAAACACAATAAAGTCCAAACCTGAACCATAAGGAATCCTGCGAGCGACGGAGGAATTCTCCTTTCCGGACGCAATCTCATTGCCGTCTCTCTTAGCCGTTGTCTTTACCAACTGTTTATAACCGCAGTACTAGATTACAAATTCAGCTCTAAAGTACCTAATAAGAATAAGGTCCAAACCTGAAGCAGTAGGAATCCGTCCAGGCGACGAGCGACTAGACAGAAAATTCTCCTTCCCGGACGCAATCTAATTGCCGTTTTCTCTAAGATATTATCTTTACCATAGCTCAACTGTTTACATCTGCAGTACTAAATTACAACTTCAACTCTAAAGTAATAAGAATGAGGTCCAAACCTGAAGCAGTAGGAATCCGTCCAGGCGGAGAGCGACTAGGCGGCGAGATCATTCTAGTCGGCGGAGGCATTCTCCTATCTGGATTCAACCGCATAGCCAATATATCTCTCTTCGCCTTTCTCTTTACCATAGTCCAACTGTTTACAACTGCAGTACTTAATTACAAATTCAACTCTAAAGTAATAAGAATGAGGTCCAAACCTGAAGCAGTAGGAATCCGTCCAGGCGGAGAGCGACTAGGCGGCGAGATCATTCTAGTCGGCGGAGGCATTCTCCTATCTGGATTCAACCGCATAGCCAATATATCTCTCTTCGCCGTTCTCTTTACCATAGTCCAACTGTTTACAACTGCAGTACTTAATTACAAATTCAACTCTAAAGTAATAAGAATAAGGTCCAAACCTGATGCAGTAGGAATCCGTCCGGGCGGCGAGCGACTAGGCGGCGAGATCATTCTAGTCGGCGGAGGCATTCTCCTATCTGGACTCAACCGCATAGCCAATATATCTCTCTTAGCCGTTCTCTTTACCATAGTCGCACTGTTTACAACCGCAGTACTAAGCAATCACAAATTAAGCTCTAAAGTAATAAGAATAAGGTCCAAACCTGATGCAGTAGGAATCCGTCCGGGCGGCGAGCGACTAGGCGGCGAGATCATTCTAGTCGGCGGAGGCATTCTCCTATCTGGACTCAACCGCATAGCCAATATATCTCTCTTAGCCGTTCTCTTTACCATAGTCGCACTGTTTACAACCGCAGTACTAAGCAATCACAAATTAAGCTCTAAAGTAATAAGAATAAGGTCCAAACCTGAAGCAGTAGGAATCCGTCCCGGCGGCGAGCGACTAGGCGGCGAGATCATTCTAGTCGGCGGAGGCATTCTCCTATCTGGACTCAACCGCATAGCCAATATATCTCTCTTAGCCGTTCTCTTGACCATAGTCGCACTGTTTATTCCTGGAGTACTGTGCATTTCGCTTTGCATATGTAAGTTGGAGCCTGGCGCTTTAGTTAGTGTGTACGATTTGTCGTCGACCATATCGTATATGGGGGAGATTGTGGTATGCAGGTTAAGAAGGTCGTTTTTAGCGCCTTTTCGGAGCGCCGTTAGGGGTGTTGATGATACTTGTGAATCTGTGGAAGAAGAGAGAGTTTTTTTTGATTACCGCTGGGTACTAATTATTGATATTGTTTTAGTGTAGACAGAATAACAGCGCCTTCTGTTTATAATACTTGCCATTAATCTGAGCTACCCATTTGCTACTGCAGCACAAATTGGTCAACTACCTAAATAGGTAATTAATGTTTATTCATTAATTTTGACCGAAAAGAACTAGGCTTGCCCGCAGCGATGAATCGCTATTACTTAAGGATCCGGAGACTGATAAATTTCGCATACAAACTTAGTACCAAAAAGATTTTTGTAATTTGAGCATATTTTCACCATGATCTTCTATTATTTGTATTAAAATAGTATTTATCTAGGTTCCTGTTATAAACTTTTTCAAAATTCTTTTCTAGAATGAAATTAAACCAAATAGCATCTTTACATCAAAGAAGACTTTTCTAAGTAGGTATTTGTGTATAAGTATTTTGAAGAAAGCTTGCGGCAGGAACCTAGATAAAACGTATTCTAATACAAAACAGCAAACCATGATAAAAATATTCTCAAACTACAAAATCATTTGGATATCTTTGTCTATGAAACTAACCCATCACCGGAACCATAATATATTTACCTACAGATAGTACAGACAATAAATAACGACTTACGTGGATCATTGTGGACTGCGGTGTCAGGCACGCTTTCTGGCGGACTAGACGAGCTAAATGTACCAGTATCCGTGCTCTCACTAGACCCGACCATCGCCCGTTCTTGGGAGCCCCATTCCTGGAAATAGGCATTGATTTAACTAAGTAAATAAATAATCTATACTAATATTATAAAGAGGAAAGATTTGATTGTTTGTTTGTATGTTTGTTTGTTTGAATTGAATAGGCTCCGAAACTACTGGACCGAGTTAAAAAATTCTTTCACCATTAGAATCCTTAATTTTCCGTGATGAACATAGGCTATATAATATTTTCAAAAAAGTTAGGGACCCGCATGAAAAATTCAATAATTGAACCGTGGGCTGTATATTTAACCTCTTTTTCTATTATGGCGCGTCAGAATAGAAAAAGAGGTTGTATAGCGCACGGTGCTTGCTTTTTCTCTACGGCCAGTGTCAGTTTTGGAATGTCGAGTCAATGTCAAAAACCCCAATGCTGTTAAAAAAAGTAAAGATCCGTATGAAAACTGTGAAACCCATCGTTTTAGTGTGTATAATTTCTGAAATTTTTGTTTAATACCCGTGCGAAGCCGGGGCGGGCCGCTAGTGTATAAATAAATACGTGTCCAAGAGTCCTGTAAGGTCTAAGGGAAACAAGCACTTTGATTTTGATTTTTGCGAATGCTGGACAATTCACACAGCAGCACCTAGCCCCGAGCTAAGCTGAGCTTGTGTTATGGGTACTAGATGACTGATAAACATAATACAATACCTACATTCAATTGATAGATATTTTTTTTACTATACATAGAAAACGACCAAAATACCCTGAACAAATATCTGCAGATCGTATAAACATTTGTCCGGAGGCAGGAATCGAACCCGCAACCTCCTGCGTCGCAGGCGGACCTTCGCCCACCGCGCAACAGAGGTCGTCAACGGAAGTTAGTCTTGTAGTTAAGCGGTGAAATCTGTCAATTGCAGCCAAGAAAACGTAACGAACTCATATTGGCTGTGATTGACGAATTTATTTTACTGAACGAATGCACAAAAACAGCTATATCTTAAAATTAGTTAAGTGTGTTACATTAAAGATGTATTAAAAATACAGCCTATAACCTGATAGGTACTCATATTATGGTACAACGTGATCTAGCCGCGAAGTAGATCTGTGTAATATGGGTACTAGATAACTGATATACTTAATTCATTTCATACATATTTTGTACTACACATAGAAAACATCAAAAGCACCCAAATCAAAGATATAATTGATAGATAATATTTGTCCCGAGGACGCCCGGGAATCAAATCCTGCGCGGACCTTCCCCACTGTTCCATAATGGTCATTTTACAACACTTAGGTTCGGCAGAAAGATACTATTCAACAATTTGTAAAAGAAGATTAAACATACCTCTTGCTGCAGCGTTCTCTCCCCATCAATAAGGTTCAAAGTCGCAGAATTAATATCAATGATATCATTCGGCTGCGGCTCGCCATTCATATACACGACCGTGGCATCCATCGCGTTAGCTCTAGGCGATATCTTCTTAAACGTAGAATTCCTCTTAGGAGTTTCTCTTGTCGGTTCTTCTCTGTCTCTTTCCAACCCGTTTAATCTTCGCCTCGAGAGTAGCTCTGACGCGTTCTCCATGCTTTGCTTTGGCACTGTTATCGTCTGATTTGGAAGTACGACGGTTTTTACTTGAGGGTCTTGGTGGGTTGGTTTATCTGGTTCGCCAGGGAGCGCTTTCCTTGCTAACGATAACTTCTGTCTAGCTTGGATGATCTCATTCAGTTCCTGCTTCCCTAAAGTTACATTCAGACTGGTCTTCCCTTCCTCCGGGTTCGGGATACCCATCTCTTTGTAGAAGGTATCGTCGCGTTCGAAGTTCTCTTTCTCCGCGTCGCTTCTGAATTTGTTGTTCGCGAAGTGTAGAGTGATTGTTTCCGCCATGTTAGGTTTAATTGATTCCTTCTTATCGGCGTTTTCGTTTAAGATCTTCATGGCGTCGATTTGGCAGGCTTCTTCCCTGGATTTTGTGTAGCTTTCTGAGTTCTTGATGCCGGATTCACGTCTCATGCTGCCGAAGAGTTGGCACCGTGGCCGGGCTGATAGGAGCTTCTCCGATTGTTCTAGATGCGTGAAGGTAGCTGAACTGAAGATGTTGGTTTCGTCGTTGTGTTTTGAGGAGTTGACGATGTAGGAGGAATTGACTGAGCTGACTAAGCTAGGGGGTAGAGAGTCTATGAGACTGTCGTTGTCAGGGTAGGTGGTTTGGGAGAGGAAACTGGTGCTCATGTCCTTTTCGTCGAGGATTGAGAGCGTCATGCTGGTCATCATTGGGTCTATGCTGTCGCGACCTGGTGGTATACCTGTGAAAGGAAAACTTATATTATTTACGTTGACACTGAATGTTTGTTTGCAGAAACTGACAATCAGGTCGCAATATTGTCTGCCTGATAGACAATATTGCTAAATATTGCTTTTATTGAAGTGAATAATTTAGTAAATCCTAATATTACTCAAGTCATTAATATTGAAATGCTAAAAAGTAGTGTAGATTGATACTGCTGAGCATACAAATTAAAAACATTATACTCGATTTTTAAATACATTTCTGGAAATAATAAAAAAATCCCGCAGTACTTTATTTGAAATTAACTTCTTGTTGTTGATTCTTAAATAGAATTTAAAATGCTTGTTGATTTGAGATCCTTCGTCCTTTGTAATTGTTGAACAAATAATAAAATCATAGTTCTGAACAAATCGATCCCAAAACATCAAAATTTTGTTCGCGTTTGTCGACATAATTTATTCTGTAATGCAATTTTAATCTCGGCAATTTACTCAAGAAGCAAATTTCTAAAATTAATCATTGCATTGACATAGAACATCACAACAACTAAAAGAACCATACAAAATAGTTTGCTTTTTCTCTGTTTTTATGTGATATTATTAGTACTTACAAAATAAATAAAAAAATTATGCTGAACAATTCCCAAAACATTATCTAGCCCCAAACTAAGCAGAGCTTGTGTTATGAGTACTAGATAACTGATATACATAATAGTATACGAATACTTAGATAGATATTTTTTTACTATCTACATAAAAAACGACCAGGACACCCTAAACAAATATTTGCAGATCGTACAAATATTTGTCCCGAGGCGGGAATCGAACCCGCATCCACATTCACCGCGAGCAGCTTCGCCCACCGCGCCACAGAGGTCGTCAAATTTGCTTGCTATGTGTATTGTGTACCTAAAAAAAATAATTTAAAAAAGAACGTACCAGATTCTCTATGAGGGGGTATAGACCGCCTTCCCTCCAGAGACTCAGGGTTGAACTGCCCCGAGCTCTCCATCAGAAGCGAAGACACCAGGCTCGGGGGAGACATCCTCATCAGGGATTCTCCGCTCTGGTACATGTTGAGGCTGCCTCTCTCGTTCATTACGTTTGTCAGACCTCTGTGGATAAAACGGGTGGTGGTCAACAATCAAAAAAAAATCTTAAAGGGCTCATACGAAAAGAAAGATCAGTAAATTATATGAAATACTAGCCTTTGCCCGGGAAATATATAAAGAATTTCGGAAAATCCATACAGCATCAGCTAGCCCCAAGCTAAGCAGAGCTTGTGTTATGGGTACTAGATAACTGATATACATAATAATATACGAATACATAGATTGATATTAGGTCCTTACATATGAAATTGGCGTTTTTCGTACTGGCCACTTTAATCACAAATTTCTCCTCTTTGGAAGCGGATCCATCGCAAACCACGTCCGAGTTAGCTGCAGGCTGCGGTGTTAGTGATAAAACTGTTTTAATTCACTTGAAGCAAATTGGGAAGATTAAAAAGCTTGAAAGGTGGGTACCTCACGAATTGACTGAAGCAAACCGGCAAACGCGCGTCGACTGCTGCGTTACATTACTAAACCGGCACAATAATGAAGGTATTTTAAACCGAATCATTACCTGTGATGAAAAATGGGTTCTTTACGATAATCGGAAGCGCTCAGCGCAATGGTTGGATCCTGGCCAGCCAGCCAAATCCTGCCCCAAGCGAAAATTAACCCCAAAAAAGTTACTTGTAAGCGTTTGGTGGACTAGTGCCGGTATTGTTCATTACAGTTTTCTCAAATCTGGCCAGACTATTACGGCTGATGTCTATTGTCAGCAATTGCAAACCATGATGGAAAAGCTAGCGGCTAAACAACCTAGGCTGGTCAATCGCTCCACGCCACTGCTGCTTCACGACAACGCTAGACCACACACTGCGCAACAGACGGCTACTAAATTAGAAGAGCTTCAATTGGAAAGTCTAAGACATCCTCCGTACTCCCCGGACCTTGCTCCAACAGATTACCATTTTTTTCGAAATTTGGATAACTTCTTGCAAGGGAAAAAATTCAACTCCGATGGGGCAGTCCAAATCGCCTTCAAAGATTTTATTGATTCCCGTCCGACTGGTTTTTTTAGTAAAGGGATCAATGAACTACCTATAAGATGGCAAAAGTGCATAGAAAATAATGGTTCATACTTTGATTAATTAAATATATTATATTAAAAAATATTCGACTTTTTGTTCCTCCCATACAAAACGCCAATTTCATATGTAAGGACCTAATATTTATTATGAATAGAAAACGATGAGAACACCATGAACAAATATTCGCAGATCGAACAAATATTTGTCCCGAGGCGGGAATCGAACCCGCAACCTTCTGCGTCGCAGGCGCCGCAGAGGTCGTCAATCGTCGACAATGTAGGGCTCATATGAAAAAAAGATGGTCAGTAAATTACATCAAATACTAGCTTATGCCTGCGAAATTGCCCACGTATCCCTGTACTATCTCTCGGGAACATGACACCGGGATAAAAATCTATGATCTCCCCACCAATTTCCAGCCATTCTTGAGTTATAAATAAATAAATAATGCTGGACAATTGACACAGCATCTGCTTACCTTGGGGCTAGATGCCCCAAGGTAAGCAGAGCTTGTGTTATGGGTACTAGATAACTGATATTCACAATAATATACAAGTACACAGATATTCCTATTCTATATAGAAAACGACCAGAACACCCTGAACAAATATCTGTTCGAAGGCGGGAATCGAATCCGCAAATTCCTGCGTCGCAGACGGGCCTTCGCCCACCGCGCCACAGAGGTCGTCGAGTTATAAATAGTGTTACTTACACGACTTCATTTATAGGGTATAGGTTAAATAACATCTCAAAATTATATTTAACAGACAAAGTAATAAACAATGCTAGGGAAATAGCAGTTATAATTTATCAGAAGGGAAATTTCAGCGAACTGTGTAGAAAAAATGCGATCTGGTTATTATTTTCAATCAGATGTTTTCCACGGTTTATTAACAATTTACTATTTCCCTTACCCATCAAAGAATCCACAGCAAGTTACGAGCAAATCACAAGAATTTACGCGGACAACCATTTTAAGTTTGTAAAAGATTTTTGACTTAAAACACGTTCACGTTATGCGTGCAAACCTAGTCTTGTGAAAGGCAGTCTCGTCTAATTGTATAAAGAGCACTTAAATTCACTTAAATGTTACATTCAACTGCTATCAAATTAACATTTTGAAAGTAAGTTACCGTTATTATGTAATTTTGGGACGAAAAGTAAAGATTTATGTATCTAATGTTATTTTGATTACAGATAAATTTTTGAGCTAAGTCATCCTTTGTAATTTAGGAAAGTCTAGCTTTGTTAGTAGCTTATATCCCAAATGAATTAGAAGGTAAAGTTCTTCAGAGAATGTTGTTTTTTTTTTATTTTTAAACAATTGGACAGTGTAAATTTACCTGCTGTCCAAACCCGAAGATTTTCGCTGTGAGCTGACTTAATTTTAATGTATACTAATATTATAAAGAGGAAAGATTTCCCTGTTTATTTGTTGGAATTGAATAGGCTGCAAAACTACTGCACCGATTTGAAAAGTTCCGCTCTGTCTTCAGCTTTCGCATCCAGCATCTGCCAGCAGTCTTTCGCAGATCGTCATCCCACCTGGCAGGAGGGCGTCCTACACTACGTTTACCGAGTCGCGGTCTCCACTCAAGAACACGTTTACCCGAGCGGTTATCGGTTCTTCTCGAAATATGGCCGGCCCACTGCGACTTCAGTTTTCAGTATTAGAATTCTAAATTTTCCCTGATGAACATAGGCAATAGATTATTTCAAAAAATTTTGGGATTCGCATGAATGTTAAAAAACCGTGCGAAGCCGGAGCCGACCGCTTGTAAATAAATAAAGCTAAACAATTCACAGTATTATCTAGCTCCAAGCTAAGCAGAGCTTGTGTTATAGCTATTAGATAAGATAATACAATATACCACATAGATAGATATTATTTTATCATACATATAAATATAAACGCTCATAGCAATAAGGCTGCCATTTACACTTCCTCTACTTTACGTATATCTGTTTGTAATGTTCCTTTTTTATGTGTGGTATTTTGAAGTATTTTCTATCTATCTATCTATTAAAAGGGCTTATTTACTTGTTGAAAGATTGGTGTCAGTGGAAAATAAATATTATTATTCTTAAATTTACAATATAAAAATATCTTTATTAGGAACACAACTTAATGTATAGTGTACAATTGTGAGCTGTCTACCGTAATAAATCACATATTACCTCAGTACAATCCAACGATTCTATCCAATCAAGGTTGCCTGGGAGATCGCTCTTGAGCGAGAAGACCGCTAATTATCACTTATTCTTTGCTGTTGTTTGTGTTCACCCTATATAAATGTTGTGCATGCCTAATATAAATACATGCTCTATTCTAAGATTTTTATTAATGTAACTAATTATAATGTTTTATAGTGTGTATTGTTGGCATCGCCTTATTAATAAATAAATATTTTTAGTTTATCGCTTTCCTAAATAACTGTTAAGTGCGCAATAAAGTATTTATTATTATTAAATGTATTCATGCTTTACTTACTTGTTGAAGGTGTTGTGTAGATTATGCGCCGGCTGCGAGAGGTCTATGTTGATAGGCTTGGAGGGTGTTTGGTCCGAGAGACGTGCATCCATGGAGAAACGACCTGGGGGCTCCGAGGACAGTGTTATATCCGCGTCTTCGAGCTGTAACAATAAATAATATAAATAAATAATGATAAATAAATAATGCCGGATAATCCACACAGCATAATCTAACTCCAAGGTAAGCAGAGCTTGTGTTATGGGTAGATGACTGATATGCATAACACAAATTATTACATACTAGCGGTCCGACCCAGCTTCGCAAGGGTATTTAAAATAATATTTCAATATAGTCTATGTTCATCTGGGAAAGTTTAATATTCTAATGGTGAAAGAATTTTTCAAATCGGTCCAATAGTTTCGGAGCCTCTTCAATTCAAACAAACAAACAATAAAAACTTTTCTCTTTATAATATTACTATAGATATAGATATTTTTACTATACACAGAAAACGACCACAACACTCTGAATAAATACCTGCAGATCGTTCAAATATATCTTCCGAAGTGAGAATCGAACTCGCAACCTCTTGCTTCGCAGGTGGCCATACGCCCGCTGCTCCACAGAGGTCTTCATAAATATTTTCTGCCTTCAGTGCACTTTTCATGCCGACGGATAGACGACGGGTGATTATGATGAATGTTTACGAACACAATATGAATATGCAAACGATTTCCTCTGTTATAATTATACTAGCGGTCCGCCCCGGCTTCGAACGTCTTTAAAAAAAATATATTTTTCATGCGGAACCCAAATTTTTTTGAAAATATATTATAGCCTATGTTCAGCACGAAAAATTTTGGATTCTAATGGTGAAAGAATTTTTCAAATCCGTCCAGTAGTTTCGGAGCCTATTCAATTCAAACAAACATACAAACAATCAAATCTTTCCTCTTTATAATATTAGTATAGAAGTACTGGTACGTAATGGGCGGATACCATCTACGATGATCTAATAAACTCTCTAATAAAGAGCGTTCAGTTCATAGCTATGGGATAGGGTTATGCAATTAACACCCTTATCTATGCTAATATTATAAAGAGGAAAGATTTGATTGTTTGTTTGTTTGAATTGAATAGGCTCCGAAACTACTGGACCGAGTTAAAAAATTCTTTCACCATTAGAATCCTTAATTTTCCGTGATGAACATAGGCTATATAATAATTTCAAAAAAGTTAGGGATCCGCATGAAAATTTCAATAATTGAACCGTGGGCTGTATATTCAACCTCTTTTTCTATTATGGCGCGTCAGAATAGAAAAAGAGGTTGTATAGCGCACGGTGCTTGCTTTTTCTCTACGGCCAGTGTCAGTTTTGGAATGTCGAGTCAATGTCAAAAACCCCAATGCTGTTAAAAAAGTAAAGATCCGTATGAAAACTGTGAAACCCATCGTTTTAGTGTGTATAATTTCTGAAAGTTTTGTTTAATACCCGTGCGAAGCCGGGGCGGGCCGCTAGTCACTTTATAAGACAGGCGATTTCGTCGCTGCGTTTTGAACACTGACGTCATTGGTTTTGAGTGCGGTAATCGCGGCTCGCTGCGCAATTGCATCGCTTTGAAATCGCTCGCAAATCACTGTGTGATATGATAAGGCTTTAGATGCTTGTCGAGATATTGTTACACGACATTACACGACATAATTAAGGTCAATAAAAGTTTGAGAAGTCCTAAGGTATATTTTTACATTTTTACACGACATTGGTTAAGTTTAATAAATGTGTCATCATCATCATCACCAGCCTATAATAGTCCACTGCTGGACATAGGCATCCCCTAATGAGCGCCATAGATGGCATCATTATTTGGGGGTTATTGCCCATAATCCCCACGCTGGGCATGCGGGTTGGGGATCGCAGTTCGGTGTAGTGGTTCTGCAGAAGGCGCTGCTGCCCGCCCCCCGCTGTGTTTCCCTTAGTCGCCTCTTACGACACCCACGGGAAGAGTTGGGGTGGTGAAATTCTATGCCGGCACCACACCGCATATAATAAATGTGTAAGTTTGGGAAGTTTTATGGATTCAAATGTGAAACATATTAATTCAAATGTGAAACATATTAAACAAATTCAGTTAAGTGGTTTTGGCGTGAAGTCGTAATAAACATTGTCATTTAAACAACGCCTCGGAATAAATGTTTGTACGATCAGCAGATATTTGAGCAGGTTGTTCTGGTCGTTTTCTATAAATAATAAAAAATATCTGTAAGATATTTTAATAAGTTTTATCAATCTTGAATTGGAAATAGTCATAGAATAAAATGCAGTAATGTAGTGGGGATTATGGGCATTAACGATCCCCAACCCGCATGCCCAGCGTGGGGATTATGGGCATTAACCCCCAAATAATGATGCCATCTATGGCGCTCATTAGGGGAGGCCTATGTCCAGCAGTGGACTATTATAGGCTGGTGATGTTGTTGTTGATGATAGAATAAAAGTTAAACATCTTGATCTACCCAAGTCGCCTTTAAGAGGTTATAGATCATCTACCTATAACCCAAACAGGGTAATAATAAGAAATATCTGTTAGATATTTTATCAAGTAGGTACCTAGTACCTACCCATATGCAAGATATGTTTAACTTGGGGCTAGATGACGATGGATTGTCTAATATCATTGAAAATCTACCATTATTATTTATTTAATCTATTTTATATAGAAAATATATTTATTTATTATATTTTTCTTTTGATTACACATCATCACCTCTCGCTTCGGTGAAAGTAGGTAAGTAATGTTGCTGATCAGATTTGGAGCAGACCAAATATGGCATCGCGACAGTATTGTGGGCGGCCTTTGACCTCTCGCTTAAAACAAAACGAATTGGATTTATTTGTTTTGTTAGAAAGTCGTACAATATACTTGGATCTATAGATATGAACGCGATTATTTACTAGAAAAATTGGGTTAACTATATTTTTAGCAATATTTTTTTCGATTTGCTCTAATGATAACAGATTTTTAAAATATTTTCGATCAATATTCTTTTTTGTAACTCCTTTTTCACAAAATATAAAAGTATAGTTACTTATACCACAGATCAGTATAGTTTGGCATATGCTTATACGAAATGGAAAAAAACTCATTGAAATCTTTATAATTTTTCAAATCGTTTAAGTACTTTCGAGCCTATTCAATAAAAAAAAAACAAAAATTAAATCTTTCCTTTTATAATAAAGTATAACTAAATATTATTACTTTATATATAGTTTTCTATCCCTATTTTATACATATTTGTACTCAGCAATAGGTCGTAGAATAACGCAATGTTGAGTAAAATACTTAATTCTATTAATTTTTAGTTTGTTCGCAACAGTCTGCAGTTAGCTCAATTGTTTCAATTGTAAATACTAGTTTCTTATTTAGTTAGATCATTGTAATTTTATTCGTTAATAAAGGCTTTTTGCCCTATATAATTAAAAAAAAAATATATATAATTCCTTTCTTGTTTCGAATACCTATCCCAACTTTTCTATACATAATAAAAAAATATAGGTACATGTAATAATAATATTGTATTATCTCTATCTGTCATCTAGTGGGTACCCATAACACAAGCTCTGCTTAGCTTTGTGCTAGATGATGTGTAGATGGTCCGGCATTATTTATTTAACTACACAACAAAGCAGAAACGGTCATATTCACAAGCGAAAGCTGAAGACTTATAAAGAAATAGAATTCATTCACAATCATCGAATATGACCAAGTACATAGATACTAAACTTTCACTAAGATGTATTAGTTACCTAACTTTCTCCACATCTAAAATCATCAATCAATCGTCAGAAAAGATTGCTCATCAAAAGCACAATATATCTCCGGAGCTTGCAAGTAGGGTTTTGGTCTGGAAGAGATCGCTTTCTAACGATAAGACCCATGTGATTGTACTTGTTGGTACGCGTTTAAAAACGAGAGACCTGGAGAAGTTTTGTTAACAACAAATCGTTTATAATTTTTCGGGCGTCCATGATTATAACTATAATAATTCCTGATTATTATAATTCCACACACTAACCACCTCATTCATTATTGTCTTTTAAGGCTCCGGCGACAGATAATTTTTCCATACAAACGTAATACCAAAATGATTTATTACTTAGCGAATCCTCTCCATCTTTTCCATCTTAGCCCATTTGCCATCTACATCGTTCTACATAATATCACAAGCAAATATATTACATGTTAATATTGTGTGATATCATGCTGGAGCTGAATTATCTATAGCCTAAATCAGCTTTTTCCTTCTCATAATAAGTAAGTGCGAAAACGTGGACGTGTGGCAGAGATGCGCGGTTTTCGTATGGCGCCTCTACTGCATACATACTCGATGAATGAAAGTCACCAGCAATTTAGATAAATCTAGAACTGCAATGCCCTAACAGCTAGATGCTTTTAAAGCAAGTAGATACTACATATCTATACTAATATTATAAAGAGGAAAGATTTGATTGTTTGTTTGTTTGTTTGTTTGTTTGAATTGAATAGGCTCCGAAACTACTGGACCGAGTTAAAAAATTCTTTCACCATTAGAATCCTTAATTTTCCGTGATGAACATAGGCTATATAATATTTTCAAAAAAGTTAGAGATCCGCATGAAAAATTCAATAATTGAACCGTGTGGGCTGTATATTCAACCTCTTTTTCTATTATGGCGCGTCAGAATAGAAAAAGAGGTTGTATAGCGCACGGTGCTTGCTTTTTCTCTACGGCCAGTGTCAGTTTTAGAATGTCGAGTCAATGTCAAAAACCCCAATGCTGTTAAAAAAAGTAAAGATCCGTATGAAAACTGTGAAACCCATCGTTTTAGTGGGTATAATTTCTGAAATTTTTGTTTAGGTAATACCCGTGCGAAGCCGGGGCGGGCCGCTAGTATTTTATATTCAGGCTATTACTCTGTCACAAATCTACAATACTCAGTCGTACAATAACATAAGATATCGTAGAACTGTTATTACGTAATCTGTTATGGTCTTGAAGTTCACAGTCATGGGTGCAAAGGAAAATGTTATTGGATTATGGTGATTTAATATTGTGAACTCATTCTAGTATATAAAACAACGTAGGCTACTGTATTTTTGCACTTTATTTTCTTATTTACTTCATGCACTAAAAATGGTGTCCTTCGAGAAGAATCTAGCTTAGACAAATCTTTTCTGCGAAGGACAGTCTCTCTAGAATCAATCTTTACTAGTTACATTAAAAGGTTATTTTAGCTCTTTCCCCCTATAGTCAATCTTTATCTTATTTTATAAAAAAAAAACCTATTACATATTTTCTCCCTGCTAAGTTTCGTTACGTTCCTTTAAGCCATATAGCCATAAAAAAGCCCTTAATAGATTTTGAATTTATTGAATTAAACCATTTATTTCTATGACTGAAGCTAGTATATTTCGAATTTATTAGGTAAATATTTACGTAATAGGCGTTAAAAAAATGAAGAGGTTCTACGAACAAATTAATCTTTTTGTTTTTCAGGTAACTTAGTCAATAAGTTATTTATTTTTGCATTACATATACAATGTTTACTACACAACACATTCAATGTTCAGCTGTATGTATTATTTGTAGATTTTGAAAATCAATTTTATTACCGACGAATAATCCTGATCGAATTTATCACACTAAACAGTGGGACATAAGGAATTGGAAATCGGTTTTTAGTCTTTTTTGTAGAACAATATAATCATATTATTATAACATTCAAAGAAATAATATACCCACAATCACGGGTGCATTAAATAATCGGCATTGTTATAATTTCTTACAAAGATAAGCTTTAGCTTTATTCAGGTACCTTAGTACTTTCATATCTAGCTTAGTAATTGATTGCATAATCTAATCATGCCATGAAATGACAAACCATTCGTCCAGTCCTTAAAGACTGAACAAGTTTTTCCCGCATCTTGGGTTTCTGGAGTGTACAGTGTAAATCCGGGGCGGCAAAAGTGGCATATCATGAACCGAGCATGATCCTTAACAAATTATCATTATTCTGTTATCTAAAGTAAATAATTTGAGAGTAATAGAAATGATGCATTTTTATTAAGATCTTTACGAATATGTATGTGGCGCGATGGGCGAAGGACCGCCTGCGACGCATGAGGTTGCGGGTTCGATTCCCGTCCGGACAAACTTTTGTATGACCTGCAGATTTGTTAAGGGTGTTCTGGTAGATTTCTAGGTAGTTAAAATAATATCTATGTGATATATTGTATATCAGTCATCTAGTACCCCTAACACAAGATCTGTTTAGCTTGCGGTTGCTGTTTAAGACGCTGTGTTGATTGTCCAGCATTATTTATTATTATTATTATGCTCAGCAGTAGAAGAGACTAGACGGCTAGAAGATAGATAAACCTTACCTGAGGATCTTCATCTTGGATCAAACTCCGTCGCTTCATCGCATAATCCTTCACCCCAGCACTATTATCAGAATTCGTATCCACATTGAATGTCTTCAATCTCATCAAAGGACTTATCGCACTCAGTGGATTGTTGTACTTGTTATACGTCATGTACTTGTTACCAGAGAGCAACGAAGGGTGGTTAGATGGATTGGAAGACAGAGACGATGGAGTGGATACTTCGACTATGGATTGGATGCTGGGACGTGTGACGCGTTTCTTTGGTCGCACGTACGTTCGCGAGTCGAACTTCTGTCGATCTGGCAGTGACTGGTGGTCGTGATTACCTGGAAATTAAGAGATTGTTGTAGTTTTTTTGGACAGACTATAGTGTCTTCTAGGGTCGAGACAATGTTAACGAAATACATTATTGAGCCTTTTACAGGCGTTAGGATTTCGCTTGCTTCCGGTATTTGAGTTGACAGTTTTTTTGTGTCCTACTTGGATTTTTCTACCGATCTGGCTAGCGAATGCGTAGGTCTGAAAATTATTTTAGGAAAGGCAGAGCATTCGTTCAGCTGTTACTGGTATGAAGCCAGTAATAGTTTATTTTTCACGCCCAAACTGAGTACTAAATGGATCAGTCTGGCATATTTGGGTGCAGATTAAGTCAAGCGCTAATTTTTATTCAGTGAATATAATGATATAACGACGACCTGTCAATAAAACATCTAACAAATCTCTCGCCATTACCTAAACCGAGACGAATACCACAAAAGCTAGTTCAACGTACCCATACAAAATCGCATCATAATTCATCGATAAGCGAAAGGAATCTTATTATACCGAAACAAGGTTCGGTTTATGTTAACGTTAGAAACGTAGCACTACCGGCATATGAGTAGGTTAGTTTGTGCCAAAATCGGTTTGGCATTTGGTATGCAGTTCAGTCTGTACTTGGTAGGTAGGCAGGAAGCAAGGTGATAGTTGTTACAATGTTTGGTATGTTATGGTAGGCAGACGTGATTGGACTGGTGAACTTGGCATACTGTTTAGGCCTTCTGTTTTCTATTTTATTTTTACTCCTTTTTGTCCTTCAGATGAGGACTTGAGAACTACCTCTACATCAAAAGTTATGCATTTTAATGGTGTTATGTTGGTGTTACTGTTTTCTATGTTATCTTTTTTAGGTTGTGCATATCCAAACTCCCTTTCTGCTTAAAGTTTTGCATATAAGTTTTTAAAGCTATTCTAAGATAACAGATATTCACACGCGTTTTAAAGCTACATCCAAGTATGAGTTATTAAGATAGCTGAGTACTAGTACTCGTAACATAAGCTCTTGGGGTTAATGATGCTGTGTGAATTGTCCAGCATTATTTATTTAGCTATGGAATTTCGTCGTCAGCTCAAAGGTCTGTATTTAAGTTGACATTCACAAGGCGCAAGTACCTTTAAATAGAACACGGCCCGCAGCCAGGTGGGTCGTACAATAAATAGGCGAATCTAAAGATAGCAGAGTCAATGTATTTGATTTATTTATTACAAAAGGTGCTACGCGAAAGAAAACCTACGTTTCCGCTACATGTGGAAGATATTACGTGTTAGGCAAGGCGAAAGCTTTGTGTTGGGCTGCATGTGGAATATTGGAGTACAAATACAAATATTTATTCTTTCGTAAATTTAAGCTTAGACCATTTTTTCATCGTTTGATATGTTTGCATATGTGGGTAAAACCTAGTTCGTAACAAAAAAGTGCGTGGGTTTTTTATGATGATAAAAAACTACGTACAATACGTACGTACTTTACTAAAAGGCGTGGGTCAGGTTCCAATTCAGAAACTTTCAGACAAATGGACAGCTTAACAATAACAGAGTAAAAGTGAAAGACAACATCACATATTCAACAATACAGTTAAGACAACTGCGTATTTTATTGCATTGATTAAGAGTATTAAGACTGATATTTAGAGGCGCAATTCAAAGAAACGTAGGCCGGAACCTTTGAATGACACGCATAAGCGCCTGAAGTTTGTCAGATCAACATAATATTTTATCAAAGGTGTCAAAGTCCATTTACGTATTAAAATAGGTGTTTACGTATGAAATTACTGTTTTTTCATTCGGCTTAATTTGTTCATATTTTTATTCATTCAACAGTTGTAATATAACTGTAGAACTTTTACTTAAATTTTATATATACAAAATTTATGTTCTGAACGTAACATTATTTATTGCAAAGATTAAAAATTAATTAATAGATTTTTTTACTATTGAAATTAAATATAACAATTATTTCATTATTTTTGAAATTAAGTAGGTACGAGTATATGCATACTTTTCAGGTAATCTAATTATTCACTTAAAATTGTACAAGACAAGAATTTGTCATCTTAAAAAACATATGTTTGTATTGAGAAATCAGGTTTTTTCAACCTTTCCATACTAAACAGTAATTTCATAGGTACAATCCAATTCTTAGCATTTCACACTAGCTCTTTGCGACAGTCGTAAGAACCCGATTTCACATGACCAGAAACAACAGCGAAACTGACACATATAACTACGCCTACGGATGCAGGGGAAATGTAGGCTATTGAATAAACGACAGTACAATACGACGTACTACTGCCATAAATAGGTAAGTAAGGTACCAAAGATGACCTATGCGAAGCTTGTATAGAGACTTTGTTTATCACTGGGTGATAGAGATCGGCTGAGATTGTTTTACACTAGAACTGACACATTTATACTACGCCTACGGATGCAGGCGAAATGTATGCGAAGAAATAAACGACAGTACAATACGACGTACAACTGACATAAACAGGTAAGGTACCAAAGATGACCTATGCGAAGCTTGGATATAAACTTTGTTTAGAGAGCGGCTACAATTGGTTTGGCTGATTTATTTAATTTATGTTACAAACAATGTGAAAGATATTGAAATATAACATTTTTGGAGTTTTAAGTAAGGTCTGAAAGGACTCTTGGACACGTCACCCAACACAAACTAAAGAATAGTAGGTTATTTTATGAGGTTAACGCTACTTCTAATTTGAAAAATTCGAGCAAGTACGAGTACCTATATACATCAAAGATGTCTTTCTTTTAGACTTTAAAAGGAATCTTGGGCACGTAATCTATACTAATATTATAAAAAAGAGAGATTTGATTGTTTGTTTGAATTGAATAGGCTCCGAAACTACTGAACCAATTTGAAAAATTCTTTCACCATTAGAATCCTACGTTTTGTGATGAACTTAGGCTATAGAATATTTTCAATAAAAAATTGGGTTCTGCATGCAAAAATATTTTTTTGTAAAATTAACGTGCTAAGCCGGGGCAGACCGCTAGTAAAATACAAACTGAAAGGCATAAAGTATCGATTCTCAGACTGTCTACTGTCTAGCCTCGTCTAGAAAGTGAAACGTTACCCGCAAGTCTCGAATACTAACTGTCGACCCGTGGGTGTTGGTTGCATCATATATCATGTTACGTCATTTGTATGATACATTAATTCGATTTTGATACTTCATATCGATATTATAGACAAGCTTGTAATGTACGATGGTATTTTGAAAGGTATTTTGATTTATGGTTTTGCACTATATTCTTTTTAGGGTTTTGCCATCGGTTGCAAAACCCTTATGAAATCGCTTTGGGTCTGTTTTGTGTTTTAAATCCTTAATATCTCAGAAACTACTGCAGCTATTGACTTGAAATTTGAAATAATAATACATTTTGTGCGCCCGCACATATTTATAGAAAAATAAATGAAAATAAATGAAAAATCAAAATGAAGATTTTCCATACAAATTTTTAAATCGAAATTTTAAATGGAACGTACAAAGTCAAAAGTGGTATCAAATGAAAGGTACACGTTTGTAGATTTCAAAATATTTTTTGAAATTTTGGTAGGTTTTATACTTTTTAAAATATTTTGAAAAAGGTCAAAAAATGACCGTTCCCCCCCCCCCTATCTCCGAAGATTGCAGAGCGATCGACGTGATATGTACGAAGTGTTTGTAGATATGGATCTATATTTTACAGGAAAAATATAGAGAAGTCTGTAAAAATAACAGTTTTTGAAATATGGTCAAAAAAGGGCGGGAAAAAATTCTGAAGGGCTGACTACCCCACCGAGTTGGGTATCAAATGAAAGGTATTGGTTTATACATTCCAATACAGTTTTTGAAATTTCGACAGATTTTACACTTTTTGATATATTTTGAAAATGGTCGAAAAATTGACCGGTACCCCCCCCCCTATCTCCGAAGATTGCAGAGCGATCGATGTGATATGTACCAAGTGTTTGTAGATATCGATCTATATTTTACAGGAAAAATATAGAGAAGTCTGTTAAAATAATAATTTTTGAAATAAGGTCAAAAAAGGGCGGGAAAATTTTCTAAAGGCGTGACTACCTCACCGAGTTGGGTATCAAATGAAAGGTATTGGTTTGTACATTCCAATAAAGTTTTTGAAATTTCGATAAGTTTTATACTTTTCGAAATATTTTGAAAAAAGTCAATTACCATTCCCCCCCCCCCCTTATCTCCGAAGATTGCAGAGTGATTGATGCAAAATGTACTAAGCGTTTGTAGATATAGATCTATATTTTACAGGAAAAATATAGAGAAGTCTGTAAATATAATACTTTTTGAAATATGGTCAAAAAACTAATTTTCATACAATGGGGGCTATTTCATTGAGAGTAATATCAAATCAAAGGTATGGATTTCGACAATTCAAAACAGGTTTTGAAAATCGTCTAAGTTTCATACTTAGTGAAATAGGTTGAAAAAAGCCGAAAAAAAATTGTAGGTACCAACCCACTTACCTACCCACTAATCTCTATAGTAACTGTAATAGGAGTTCCACAGCGCACCAAAACCGTTGGTTCTCAAATTTTTGAGAAGAGATAGGTATGTATCCTAGATAATCCACACAGTATCATTTACCCACAAGCTAAGCAAAGCTTGTGTTATTGGTATTACTACGATAGCTGTTATACTTAATAAAGTATAAGTATCACATTAGATGATTTATTTTTGTGTACTGAAAAGGACTAGAACACCCGAACAAATAATCTGAAGATCCTACAAATATTAGTCCCGACGCAGTAATCAAACCTCCACCTCCTGCGTTGTAAGCCCACCGCGCCAAGAGGTTGTCATATACGTACCTACCTAAACGACAAAAGTTCAAAACCCTCGGCGCGCGAGTTACACTCGCACTTGTCGTACTTGTTTTATTATATTTTAGGGAGCTTTTGACAATGTTCTGTAACCCTAGCAAGTTATAGAAAATAGACTTGAGCTCTAGCGTTTTATCCATAGATTTATATAAGGATTTATATAATATAATGGCATTAAGAATCAAATAAAATTATTCGTTTTTGTTAATATTAATGAACTTTGTATAGACAGAAAATTTAATAAATAATACTGGTATGGGGTTCAATCGATTAGAAATTAACCTTTACTGCTTAAATTTCGATACCTCGCGCTTGCAGCATGCATTCCAAAAACTTGGCAAACATTCAATAAGTAGGTATGATTAATGCTGTAATATATTTTCACGCGGTTTACGCGCAAAAGATGTCGCAGATGCCAATTTCATAGAACAAGTATTGACGTAATCGTTCGTAACACTCAGCTAAATGTAGGTAAACATCTCATTTAACGTTACGTGTGTCAAATCAAAACATAACATCATATCTAGAAACAGTCTGGGGCCTTATTCTCTATGACATAGGAGATTCCTTGCCCAACAACAACAACATGAGCCTATATCAGTCCACTAATGGACATAGGCCTCCCCTAATACCATAGGTGGCGTTATTTCATCTGGGGGTTATTGCCCACGCTGGGCATGCGGGTTGGGGATCGCCGTTCGGTGGAGTTGTTCTGCAGAAGGCGCTGCTGCCCGCCCCTGGTGTGTTTCCCTTAGTCGCCTCTTACGACATCCACGGGAAGAGTGGGAGTGGTGAAACTCTATGCCGGCACCACACGGCCACCAACGTTTCCTAAGTACAGTTTTGTCCGATTCCACGCCGCTGTCTTGTCGTATCTGGGTAACGCATTTGAATTGACATTTGACAATAGTGAATAAAGGACCCGGTGGTCAGATGAATTGCTATTTGACAAATATATCTGAAGCTAGAGATTTGTTTGTTAAATACCCAGGAAGCTGTGGCGGACCGCTAGATAAAATATCATCTAACTTGTGCCCGTCAATTCATCTGGTAGGTACTCAAAACACCATAACTGCCACAACTGTACGTATTTTTAAAGATGTTATACTTAATATACTATCAAAACCTATGAATAGTCAGAACCTATGTGTAGATAATGTAATTCAGTACACGTTCTGTTAATCTAGATTTAATCAATGACAATACTGTCGCGGAAAGAAGTGATAATTATAAACGAACTTCGACGCGTTGCTCAATAAATTAGGTACCTACATGGATTTAGTTCAGTTTAAATCTACTTTTCATTCGTATTCTCAGATCTAAAGCGTGTTCTTTGTGTGTTTGAGAGTTTACTAGTTTGTTTCGACTAGTAAGTATGTTTGGCCTTCTACCCAGAAGATAGGCAGATCAGAGCTGCGACACCTGGAGAATTCTTATTTCAGAGGCCAAGAAATCCATTTCAAATCGCTTAGCGAAATAAATAGCTCAAAAACAACAGCGAGGCCTTAGTCTACTCATATCATACCACCGTTTCGTTCCCAAAGCGTGCCAACGGAGTATGGAAAAAACAACCTTATGGGAAAGTAGAAAACGAAGTCTTATAAATTCTTAAAAACCACGTGTTATGTACAATATCAGTCGTCTAGTTACTACCCATAACACAAGCTCTCTACCCATAACACAAGCTCTGCTGAGCTTGGGGCTAGGTGATTCTGTGTGGATTGTCCAGCATTATTATAAGTAATTTTCAAGAAAAATGGCTCTCTGATACAGTATCATACAGCTAGACAGCCACCCTATAAGGACTGCAGATTAAAGTGAAACTGCCATCAAGTTCTCGATTGCTTCCCGTACATTTATCAATTAGCTGGCAATTGCACGTTGCTGTGAAGTTATCAGAAACAAGCGACAAGCCACTTTTTCTTCCTGTGAGAACTTTTCTATGAATGGTGCGTATATGTGAAAGGAAATCTACTGACTTTACTACCTACTTGTTATTATCTAATCTAGTATACATAAATGTATAATGTATTTCTAGCTATCCGTTTTCGACAAATTTAGCTTCGAAGATTATATTATGATAGCATGGAAAATCGTCGCAGGCGGACAATGACCCGCTGCGCCACAAAGGTCGTCTGAATGAAAACGTCTGATACAAACGTTATATCAGCTGTGTAATACGCGGAAATGGGGCCAATCTTAATTTAGATTATTTGTGACATTTCAACCGGCATGCAGCGGCGCCTAGAGATGACTGAGAAAAATCTTGGGTTGAACGGGGCAACACTCGATTGGTGGACTGATCCATCGGGAATTTGGGACTGATTGTTTAAAGATCTATTTTCATGCTTACACGAAAAACAAGCGTTTTATCGACTGGGTGTTAAAATCTTAGATGATCAAAACAAATTAACGATCTGTAGAGTACAAGAGCAAATTCCGTTAAAGCTTATGCAATCAGCTGTCGCTTCTAAACTGGAAATCAGTTATAAAATTTTGCAGGAGACTCACGAAATCTCCGTTGATTTTATTCTCTAAATAATTTAAATAAACTAAAGACTGAGACACTCAAATTTTCTTAAATGTCCCTATAATCTATTTATTTCATCCTCCAACTCTCACAATCTCCATCACTGGCCATGTGCCAAGATTCCTGTAAGGTCTAAAGGAAATAAAGCACTTTGATATGCATCCAATGATGATCATGGATCATGATTACCAAAGATTCCATTATTTTAAAGTTAATTGTCGTTTTCATTAGAAACTTGACTTTTTTCCAATGGCAATAAGTGTCTGATTTGAGTAAAATTATATAACAGAACTGTCTCTGTTACACTTTCAGATGCGTCATCATCAGCTAATTGATTGCGTGACCATGCCCATTACCATTAAAATATTACGGCTTATTGCTATATCTATTAGACTAAAAGGTAACCAAAATTATGTTTTCTCTATCTAGAATGTGGATGATTTAACTAGTATGCTATAAATTAGTTATTGTTTCGTAACGAATTTACAACCTTGCTCCTGAATTGACGCTACGTCTGTGTTATTGGAAAGCTATTGCTTAATACCTTCATTGCCAACGGTCCATACAAGTTTGAAATCCATCAATGACGCTTGGCAGTGAATGCGTTGTTAAATGAAATAATTACGCATCAATCAAACCTTTTTAGCACATACAATGCTATAAAAACTTATGGTATGGTGCATGTATAAAAGGTTAGTAAATGCAATCACAGTAAAGTGCAGTTTATTTCCTCAGTTTTCCTGTTCTCACGTACCTAAATAACACGTGCCAACCTTCACAGTCTATAAGGCACGGACTATATCCTTTAGCAATAGATTATGTAGGTATGTAGGTAGGTATAAGTAGGTATGGCAAGTCTCCTTGTAATTGAATGATTGCAGACTGACATTGAAGTTATTGTAGAACTGCAGTGAATCGAAGAATGGTCGTGGTATCGTAGATACATGAACGATATACTCAGATGATACTTGATTTTGTGACGATTAGTTTTTAGGCCTTTAAAAGGACACTAGTTTGTTGTTAATTAGATCGATGCAGATAATGTGGAAAGGCCTTTGCCCAGCAAAGGGAAGAACCCGGCTAATTTCAATTTCCTAATCAAAATATAAGTATGACGTTTCTAAGAAATTACTAATTATACGGTCTTTTTGTAAAATTATGACATTATGTTTGAGATAAATTCGGTTCATTTGATTTTTATCCATCATTATCATAAGTTCAAGTAGGGATGTTTTTAACTGAAATTTGTGAAGAAACGCTACGACACGGATATTGGTCTCGACAAAGTCATCATACGCGCAAGTAAACTGATTTTGTTGTGCTGATAAGCACAAGGACGAATTATTGATAATAACGATTAAAATATTATTGCATTTGGCGAAAAACGCTCATGACGTACGTCAATGCCATCTGAGCAAACTTTATCTATACTAACTAATATTATAAAGAGGAAAGATTTGATTATTTGTTTGTTTGAATTGAATAGGCTCCGAAACTAATGGACCGATTTGAAAGATTATTTCACCATTTGCATCTTAAATTTTCCCTGATGAACATAGGCTATAGAATATTTTCAAAAAATTTAGAGATCCGCATGAAAAATTATATTTTTGTTAGATACCCGTGCGAAGCCGGGCGGAGCGCCAGTTATCCATAAAGTAGACTTAAATAAGCATCAGTCGATATTTGTTCTATGAAACTGTATGTCTATGTATAAACAGCTGTTGATGCATCGCATTTACACACGGAAGGCTGCTTCCTTCGCTATAGGAAATGACAGCTTCGCTAGCATGCAGAGGTCGATTGGATATTTCCCATGGTGCATTTAGCAGAGGTTTATTGCCTAGGGCTTAAGGGATCAAAGCGATATACAGATGAAATAAGGCGACGTATTTCTTTCAGGTTCTTTATGAATGAGTCTGTATCTCTGCTTGTTCAGCATTTTCAATGATTCCTATTAATCACAGCAATTTTATGAGGATAATATCAATTTCCTTTACCTATGTATAAATATTATCTGGTTAAAATTTAGTTTTAGTTTCGGTGTAGTCTCATTTTCCGTGATGTTTTTACGTAGTTCTTAGCGAGACATGAATAAAATTATGTCCCCGAAATTTTTGTATGTAGCGTCAGATATTTTGCACATTATAGAAGATAAATTCGAGCATAAACACATAAATACGTATTAGCAGCCTACAGCCTTTGCCAGTCCACTTCTCGATGGACCAATGGCGGCCTGCCCTAATAGACTTATCAAGATAAGATATATTAAATTCATCAATAAAACTGAAATACTAAAAAGTTAATAAGGCCGCGAATTAAATTATAATAAAAATAATGCCGGACAATCCACACAGTATGATCTAGCCCCAAGCTTAGCAGAGCTTGTGTTATGGGTACTAGATGACTGATATCATAGATTACATAGAATCTATGTAATCTATGATATCAGTCATCTAGTCTATCTATGTCATAGATAGATATTTTTTATTTATAATAATCAGTACTGCATACATACATTGTTTTGCTGTCTTATCAATGTTAAATTAAATTCATAGAAATAGGTGTCAATGTATAAATACAATTTCCTTATAATAGTGGGATTTTTGTCTACATCATCAATCATGATGATCAACAGCCTATAATTAGTCCACAGGTCCGCTGGACACAGTCCTCCTCTATGAGCGGCATAGATGGCATTATTTATCATTTGTCTACATAATTGCCTCTTACTGAGTACACGTATACCTACCTAAAACTGGAAGTAAATCGTTTGGTGCAGTAATAGGATCTTTGTCCCGAGTTTATGATGCGTGGCGTGTCATTAGATCGGCTAGGGGCGATCGTGCACGACTTAACCTACCTTTGTTTTGATGACTAATCATAGCTTAATTTAGTTTTCGTTCGTTAATAATAATAAACCTAATTTGTCTTTTTATATAGGAATAGCGGTCGGCCCGGCTTCGCACGGGTATTTAAGAAAAATTTAATTATTCATGCGGATCTCGAGTAGGTAATATACAGGGTGGAATTTTGTAATGCCACCTGGAGGGAAAGTACTCTTATTACTGTAGATAGAAAATTGTACTCAAAGAAAACATTCCTTTAATTTTGAAAAGAAAGAAAACTGCATTCAAAGGTTTTCGAAAATTCGCTTGCCACACCCGGGAATCGAACCGACTAAAATCTGTAAAAATTACACCCTGTACTTTAATTGCATAGATCGTTAGAGTCAATAATAAGGATGAAATCTCTCTAACAAACTTAATAAATTAAATGAAAGGAAGACCATGAAATCTTAAATTATAAATTGAATGGGTCAAGCACTTTAACTTAAAGACTGTTTACTTGTGTCAGTAATTAATAATTATCATTGACGTCATTTATCCATTAAAAATGACGAATTAATATTTAGATAAGACGATTGAAATTTGCACGTGTTTGTACCTAATGCAATGCAGACTCCTAATCGCCGCAATAACCACTATTGGTCTCGAGTGAATCCTGTTCGTGTCCATGAAACTAACAGTCAAGTAAGGTTTTCTTTCAATGTTTGGTGCGGAATTATGAGAAATATGGTTGTGTTAGTCCACGTGTACGAAGGTCATTTAAACACTGTCAAGTATCTTGAAATACTGGAGCTCTTAAGAAATGAGTTAAATGGTTTCCCCGAGGCAGAGCGAAACCAAATAATTCTACATTAAGATGGTGCTCCAGCCCATAACAGCAGAATCACTACTGCCTACATTAATAACCATTTTAATACCTGGATTGGTACCAACGGCACAATCAGATGGCCTGCGAGATTACCAGATCTCACCCCTTTAGATTTTTTTTGTGGGGATATGTAAAAAATCTAATTCACATGAAATCTTATGCGAATGTAAACGAGTTGAGAGTTGAAGTTCAGAATACGATTTATAATATTCACCACAACACGTTATTAAAAGTTACTAGAAATGAATTCGTTAGAAGAATAAATTTGTGTATCCAAGAAAATGGAGCCCATTTCGAGCAACTAATTAGTTAGTTGACTTCTTATTGTAAATAATTAAAATAATTTAAAATTTCATGGTTTTCCTTTCATTTATTTTATTAAGTTTGTTAGAAAGATTTCATCCTTATTATTGACCCTAACGATCTATGCAATAAAAGTACAGGGTGTAATTTTTACAGATTTTAGTCGGTTCGATTCCCGGGTGTGGCAAGCGAATTTTCGAAAATCTTTGAATGCAGTTTTCTTTCTTTTCAAAATTAAAGGAATGTTTTCTTTGAGTACAATTTTCTAACTACAGTATTAAGAGTACTTTCCCTCCAGGTGGCATTACAAAATTCCACCCTGTATAATTTATAATTATATCTATGTACTCGTCATTTATTTTATTATGCATATCAGTTATCATATCTAAGCAATAACATAAGCTCTGCTTAGCTTGGGCCTAGATAATGCTGTGTGAATGGTCCGGCATTATTATATTTAATTAATATTTATGTGCCAATGATTTTGCGGCATACAAACACAATACATAAACCGGAGGTGTACCCGAAAGGGGTCCCAGCCTTTCGGGCACACAGTGCTTGAATATAGCGTTTTATATATGGAATTGAATTTTTTATTTCTTAATGTTTCTGGGGGATGGTTGTGGGTCGTTGACTGTTTTTGTGTTTGTAAGAGCTAGATATAATGTTCTTCCGTTTCATTATTTTGGAAGCTGGGCTGGGAGGTTGTCAATCTAATGAATATCATTATATGATATTCCAAGCACACATCTTCATTACAACAAAATTTCAGCCTAATTCAGCCGTGCCTACTACACTTTTTCTACCATTACATATAGGTACTTACTTTTAATGATATTGTCTAGAAGTTCATTCAAATCCTTTTCCATCTGCAAGTAGGATTCATCCTCGTTCGCCCAGTCGCAGGACAGGTTCCAGTCTACAATGTCCACCTTTTGGCCGGAATCATGGGGAACTTTGTATAACCTGGGACGGTAAAGAAAATTATTTATGTATTAGGTTCCGTAATAAGCACGCATCCATAATTGACATCTGATAGAATGATAATATGCTATCTATGATTTATACAGATTCTCCCACTAGCTTTTATTATGAGTACATAATACAAACTAGTGGGAGAATAAATATAAATCATAGCTACTAAACATAAAACAAGTAAGTTAAAGCACTTAAAGTGTCAGGTTCATTACTTTTGTGAGAGAAAATAAACTTGTCATTTATTCCATGCTCATTTGATGGACAGTTTTTGAGTAATAATCGCACAAAAAGACTGTGAATTGATTTGAAGAATATACAGAAAGGTGCCGTTTTCCTTCCTATAGTATCATAGTAATAAGAAATAATAGATGTATAAAAATAAATATGCTGGACAATCCACACAGCATCATTTTATCCCCAAACTAAATAGAGCTTATGTTATGATGACTGATATAATAAAATATTTTACACAGATAGATATTTATATATCTATCTATGTCATATTGTGCATCAGAGGTTGTTATTGGCAATGTGCAGACACTGCCTTTAAAATTAATGTTAAATTTAACTATCTTTCTTATGTATTATTTTATGCATTTGTGTCACCATAACATGCACTGATAAGATAGTATCATACCTCCTATCAGTTAGTGCCCTTAATAACATAATTATTATTTGTTTAATTTCAAAACACCACAGGTATGTTCTAGCTGTGGAATAATGTGGTTTTGTTTTCCTTATTATTGTCTGTTTGCATTATTATGGGCTAAAAACATAAATTCAACCTAGATTTAATTGTACTAAGTCAATTTCATAGCCAGAGTTAGGTAATATAATATGTTATGTTATATTTATCTAACTAAATAACAGATATATTTTTCAAGGGGTATGCTTTATTTACATCTTTTTATTGCAAGATAATGACTCAAGCAGAAAAGCACATAACTTTTAAATTTGAATTAGATAACTTTATGTTAAAAGATTTAATGTAGAATATTTTTAGGACATTGACCTCTTAACTCTTATCAGATAATAGTCATACAGGTTTGGAGATGATTATAATGAAACAGGTTCCTTATAAGGGAAGACTGGCTGTTCCCTGATAATGTAGACATATAGGAGAAATTTTGATAAGACCATTATAATTGTTACTTAAAGATATTCCAAGAAATAGTAGGTACGAATGTTTTATTGAAAAAGTTCTAAGTAACTGAGGTATCTATAACTAACAAAATCCATTACCAGCTGTGAACACTTGTGTCAGTGTGAGTCATAATCATAAGAGAACATCACCCACTTGCAAAAACCCAGGTTGTATACAGTAGACGAACTGGTTAAACCTGAATTTGCTGAACTACAAATGGTCTACATAGAAATAGAAATTGTAAACTGCCGACAGGAAGGCTTTTCGGGATGCAGTTTTGAGAAGCATTACTTTCCGGCATAGGGGAGGATATGTTTATTATAATGATATGTATTTACCAAGTCTGATCATCTCCTAAATCCAACGAATCCACGTCAATTAGATCAGAATCAATCATATCTTTGTTTATATTTTGATCAATCTGATTCATAACACTGAGCAGATATTCATTTGGCACTTTGCACGAATCACATATAATTTTTCACAAACCACAACTACATTTACCATATAAAATATTGTAAATACTTTACGAAAATACTAAACAAGAAAACCAACACGAAATATTCCCAGACAAGTTTAGTTTGGAATTTGACATTTCATCACCAACCAACTAAATGCCAAAATGGGTTAGAATGAAAAAAACGGTAAATTCCATAGACTAGAGAAATAGCGAGCGACTCAATTTTGTCTAATATTTAGTCGATTAAACTAAAGTTGTCTACGTTTTATTGCCATACTTCGGTAACCTCCGCATTTATTGGATCAATTTTGACCAAAAAATTGTATTTAATGTAATCTATCGTTCAATGTAATTTTGTACCAAAAACGGATCAAAGCAATTGGCTCACTCAATCAAGTCCCTAGCTCACAGAATAATAGTAATCCACTCCACACGCGTCCGCGCCGAGTGTCGTGCGCTCGGTCGTCGTCGGTCATCGACCGACCAACGAATATCTTTACAGTTACTTGGCAATATTAATACGGTTTCCGACCGTCTCTATCTGTCATGCATATGTCAATGTCAAAGTTAGCCATAGACAAAGACAACAAATACGTCTTTCTTTCGATTGCGAACACGTCGTGTGAGCACGTTGTTAGCCGGAGTTTTTCAAAGAAATATACAAAAATGTCGTCCCACCTCAATTGGATGATCATCCGCAACAACAACGCTTTCTTAGTAAAGAAGCGTGACATCAAGAAGCCGTTCAGCAAGGAGCCCAACAATGTAACTAACCTCAACTCCTACAGATACAACGGCTTGGTTCACAAGAAGGCAATCAGCGTGGTGGAGAACCCTGACAAGAAAGGTTTCGCTGTTGTGGTAAAAAAAGCTAAGGCTACCAACAAACCCGCGAAGAACTCAGTGCGCCGATCCTTCAAGGCTGGCGCGAGGAGATCACTCTTCAAGGTAAAGAAGCTGCTGAAAGCTAACCACTACCGCACTGATCTGACCAAGGCTACCCTCCGCCGTGCGTCCGCCATCCTCCGTTCCCAGAGGCCCATCAAGGCGAAAAAACCTAAAGCTGCAGCGGCTAAGTCAGAATAAGTTTTCTATGTAATGTAAGGACAATAAAAAAGTGAAAACCTCCATAAATCTTTTACTTTTATTGTGTATAAACCATTAGTAAATCCTACTTGCAGGTAGGTAGAATAGGTTTTATTTGTGATAATAATGTGCAATTTTCTATCTGCATTTACCCTGCACCAGAATATAATTCCTATTATCATCAGTCTTCAGAATTTAGGCTGAAGTTAGGTTAGGAAGAAAACAAATATTCACTTGAACCAATCATTTATTGAATAACAAACCATGATTATCATATCACAAACAAGGAATGTAAATAACAGCAAGTACTGATTTTTATATTATTAATGTGCCATATAATTTACCACTGCACTGATTGCATGCTAAGGTTTGAACATGATCAGTGTCTGTTTTTATTTGACACAAAGTTCTTGTCTAAAAACCACAGTTAAAATCTAATTTGACAACACTCAGGATTGTCGTACAAGGTTCTGCATGTACTGCTCCTATGCTGCAGCTCTATTGTCTAACTCAACTGGTTATAGTAATCAGCTTCAAACATGCCATTTCAAACCTAGCCTGGACTTCGATTGTCACTTTCGTATCATGTAAATAGTTGAAACTGAAGACCAGCTATACCTTAGACAATACCGACAACATTCTGACTGGGTCTACAACTGGTAAGCAGTTTGAAGTTCACTGGTAATGGATTTCAAGTTAGACAATAAGGCTGCTGGTCAAACTGCCGGGGATTACCATAATAGTACAATCACCCATTTAGGGATGCTGAATGTGCTATAGAGATTGACATTCAATGTGAGATATTCATATCTCAATAATACATTCAATTATCATGCTGTGGCCAGCCACACAGCATTATCTAGAGTAGATGATGCTGTGTAGATAGTTCATTCTTTCTACACTTAGATGGCAACACAGGGCAGAACTAACAAGACCTACTTGGTACAGAAATCAATGATGTCCAACCCCAACATCTACGAAATCAATTATTCTCATTGAATAATGGACTTAACAGTATTTGCATAGGTGCACTACATTTTATACAATCATGTGTAAACACTCAATATATCTATTTACAAAACATATCACAAATATATAAATTAAACTAGATATTAGAGCAAAAGTTACAGATAGCATGTAGAATTAATACTTTTTTTATTTGAAGGTAATATAGACAAAGAATGTTGGGGCTTTCCCCTATAGGCAAGAGTAATGCCGATTTAATGACAGTCTGTGTGCTTATTTCTATTTAATATTAAAATAAAGCACAGCAACATTTCTATAGTCACTGCAAGACACTTGCCTACAGAGTTAGCCCATATTAGTATCAAACAGGCTTGACCAATGGGTTCCCTTAGTAAGCTCCTATCGTCATAAGTTCATTTTCATTATTGTTATAAATAAACAGATATTTCCCTCTTAAAGTATTTAATGTTGCGATTTTCATAAACTCAGTTAAGGCTCTGGTGAGATGGATGAATGAAAGGAAATTCATCCGTCGCTATAGTCTTGTGGTTTTCACTTAATTGTCAAGTGGCTTCTTTAGTGCAGGCGATTTTGCGCGCACTTTGCCAATGTAAGAATTATCAGTTATCTCTACCTCTCTGCCAGATTTCGTCAAGATCCATTTAGGCTTGGAAAGTACCTACACACAGTCGAATTTACAAATGAAACTACACACATGATTTAATTAAGCTAGACACAAATCTTTGGGTTCTAATTCAATATTGTTATAAGCTTCTGTCCACGGTACTGCACCCATGTTTTCGGTAAAATATACCGCTTAGTTAGATAGTATCTAAGTTCAATGGATGCCAAATTTCATCTTGATAGTATTGGAGATCTAAAACACATATCACAATATTCATAGGGTTTGCACTACATCTCACAATCTAAGTTTTGAATATGCAAAGCAGTTTAAGAACTAAGTTTCTGCTTAGCTTTTTAAGGACATTGTAGTAGGTAAGGTTAGGTAGGTATCTAGTTTAACATATTCAAGATCAAACCAATAGAAACTTACTTTTAACGTGTGGACAGACAGACACAATACTCAAAGCATCAGGTACAAAATACACAATAGTACATGAAAACAAAAGGCACAACATTTATTCTATACCTAACAAAGGCACAGTACACCAAATATTTATATTAATGATAACAAGGTAGGAGATCTTAGAAATGTGATGTTGGGTATCGTTAGATGTTATTAAACTGGGATTTAATCAACAGACTGGCTTCGACGCCATTAAACTGCTCTCTTCAGTACGATCTATGACGAAGCAAAGAACGCACATGACACTTCGCAGTCAACCAGTTGAATAATGAAGTAATACAGAGGTACAGTGCGCGTCAGAATTACTTAAGTACCCCCCCCCCCCTTGTCTACATAATATTTACGACTACTTCGAATTTCCTTGAATATAGGTATCACAAATTTTCACATGCAAAAATTTATCACGCCGCCGCTCAGGATCGAACCACCCACCATAATACTCAAAGTCTGAAATTACCAACAATAACAACTACTGTGTCCCACATGGATTGAGATAGGGGGGTACTTATATGTGACGCGCACTGTACCTAATTAGGTATATCATTATTCTGAGATCTCAATACTCTAGTGAGAGGAGTTAAGATAATACTGAATGCATGGTTGAGCATTTCATAAATATTACACAATAATTTACGGTTCTAATTACAATGGACATTTTCCAAACTGTGTTTCCAAATAATAATTATTCGAAACATTTGGTAAAAATACAATTCAATTCACACAACTACAAGAAGCTCATGTATTGACGCATTTATTTATATATTTTTAATTATTTTACATATTTTATTTATAAGTGTTTATTTTACTAGACACATAACCTACGATAGGCACACATTTAATTATTCTACATGTTTAAATTCAAGTTTTAGTTTAAAATTTGAGTTAAGGCAGTGGATTACATCGAGTACATATCCAATAGAGTTGAAATGTCTGATAATTTGTTACGAAAATATTCTTTCAATAATTACACAGAATAATACTAAGTCGCGCATGTTCTGATTGCACGAAACAATATCGTTTGATAAAAAGGGATGGAGTAAAGCGGATTCTAATATCGATGTTTTAGCGAGTCATATTTACTTTTTCACCTAACTAAGCCATTGGCCACATACAATCGTTCAAATATCACACGCAAAAATATTACATGTTAATATTGTGTGATATTTTGCTGGAACTAGTATCGACATCGGTAGCTCAAACCAGCTTGTTCCTTCTCTGAATAATGTAAGTGCTAAAACATGGACGTGTGACAGAGATGCTGTTTTAGTGCGGCGCCTCTACTGGATATGTACTCGATGGTAGATTATAAAAGAGATTAAAACTCACAAAGAGAACTAGAAATACTATTCTTGGCCTCGGTGGCTATATCGATAAGAGAAATAAAAGAAGTAATTTCACTTAAATCGTACAAAAAATCCATAATTTAAAAGTCGAAGGGACATTGTCATATCTTACAAACATTTTTCATCAAAAAGCATAATGCTTTAGGACATATAATACTGAATTTGTACATAATTTATAACACCGTGTGATCTAAATTCACAAAAATACTTTACACAAGTTAATTATAAATAAAATGTATAACTAACATCAATGTATATTAATATTCCATACACTAACACATTAATATTAAGCTGCAAACAAATTTAAGCATCATAAAACCTTGCTATGTTAAAATTGTGCGCAAATCGTGACATGATTTTAAAATTATTAAGTAAGTACAACTTAGTATAAATAAAATTTGACTAGCGCGATAATTCCTTAAACTTAAAATATAGTTTGTACATTGTGAATTGGTAAGATATGGCTTGTAAATTTTTCAAGACATACTTAGATATTCGTTACAAAACGTTACCCTCCTTGCGCAGTCGGGTAATTAGAATCAAATTGTATAATATGCATATAATATAACCAAACCTAATTTAATATTTATCTAATTTCCTAATTTTAAATATCGATAACGGCGTTACTTTTCGGAAATATAGTGCAAAATATTTAGTATTCCGCGCAAAAAATCTGAAGATATTTTTTTCTTGTTTTTGTTAAACAGAGTTTCGGCGACGTATTTTTACTAAATATTTTCATATATTTTTTATACGCTGCATGTTACATCGTCGTTTCGTTTTCTATATAAAAAAAATACTTATACGTTCTACCAAAATATTATAATGTATGAATATGCTTAAATAATAGAATGCAGGTTCCACAACCAAAACATCACAACACAATAACAGCAATATTATAATCACACAAAATACTTAAAGGTATGATAATATGTCTGTGTGTAAAATAAAATGATGGTTGAATCAACCCCTGATAATTTTCATTGAGCAATTTAATTAAAACTTTTATTCAATTGCTTTTTATTAATTCATGGCTACCAGAATGGCGCTTTCAATTAGATTTTATCAAATCCGGTTCATGGCCCACAATGTAAATAAATGCAATTTCTTAATTAACTTACTAATATTGTTCATTGAGATATTGCTATGCATACAGTATTTTATAATAATGCCTTCTATCCAATTTACCCATTTGTGTCAAAATTAGACTTTCAATATTACAAATCTTTTAGAACTGTCGTGATTATCAACTAAATCCTATTTTAGGCTACCATTTGTTGTTACACTTCTAAAGGGGTATTTACCCTGCAAAAACCTTAGTAGTGCTTATAGTATACCTCTAAACATAGGATTATACTTGGTAGAGGTCATATTTCTCATAGAATTCTGTATGTAAAGCTTCTCAATATTTATTCGCAAGCCAGCTTGCTATCGAAAGAGCTCAAAGCAATACCAAAAGCCTGCAACGCGCACAACGGATATCTAAAATCCATCGTAAATATATCCTCTGCAACCCTGCCGAATTGCATAACCACATAATCAGGTTCAGAATCGTGTACAATTTGGAAGTTCTTCACACTTGCCTGGGTTACCCTGCCGTGAAAGTTCAGTACATAGGATTGTGTTTCGTCGTTCCAGACTGGTGTTTTGTTGTGGAGAACGACGATATCGTCGTTGTTTTGGGCCTTCCATCGCTCTAGGAGGGTTTCGCTGTCGTCCTGGGGTGCTATGGTCACGCGATCCCTGTCTGGAGTCATTCCTGGGAGGATTACGGTCATTTTCCTGGGTCCCTTGAAGCCGAGTACGTTTGTGTCCTGGAATTATGGAGATTGTATTAGTTGAGTAGGTGGAAATTATAATATAGCGCTTCGCTCTCATTTATGTGGTGAATTAGTTCACATTGTTTTGGCGCTACCCCGACAGACAGATACGATGTTGCCGTTTTTGCCCACCACACTATTTTCGTATCTCTGCTCAAGAATCCGGCGACGGAAAATTTCCCTTACAAAAGTAATACCTAAAAGTTTTGTAATTTTAGCATATTTTCGCTATGATCTGGTATTATTTGCATTACCTCCTGCCTTTCGTATATACAAATAATTCGTTCCATCCAAAGTTTGCCTGGAAGAGATCGCTTCTAACCGATAAGGCCGCCCATTGTACTTGTCTTATGTAATGTCTTATGGTATGTTATTTTTCTGGTGTACATTATAATATTTTTGTACGACTAAAAGCCAAGGCCCAGATCTCAATCAAATAACGATAACTTTCGAAAACAGCTGGAATATCACTAGTCGGAGACATCTGATTGAAGAGCTGCCGCCAAGCCGCCGCTCGCCGACACCCGCCAATCCGCGCCGACAGACACCGAACACCCCACGCCTACGCATTATTATTTCTGGGCCGCTGCCGAATATACACGCTTCTTAGTTCCTATGGAAATACTTGTTTCATCATCATCATCATCATCAGGATATGTTAGTCCACAGCTGGACATAGGCCTCCACTAATGACCATAGCGCCCTGTCTTTAGCTTGTCGCTTCAGCATGTGCCAGCAGTCTTTCGCAGTTCGTCATCCCGCCTGGCAGGAGGGCGTCCTACACTACGTTTACCGAGTCGCGGTCTCCACTAAAGAACACGTTTACCCCAGGTATCGGTTCTTCGCGAAATATAGCCCACTGCCACTTCAGTTTGCTAATTATTTCTAAACTTGTTTCATTTACTTCTTATTTATATCGAAGATTACACACGACACGAACAACTAGAGATCTAGCTATGGAGTTCTAAAATCAGATGACCTATATGTATACTAGACCTATAGGTACGCACGACGTGTGACCTATAGGAAAGCCTATACGTTCAATTGGCCATGCGTATTGATCGACCTTCACATATAGGGCGATTGACTCATACTAGTACCTATAAAGATACTTGTATTTTCCATTGTTTACAAAATTGATTGTTTTTTAATGAGTTAGTAATTTAGCCGAGTCAAGGGGCGTAGGCGTAACAACGTATTAAGTGAAAATGAATAACTGATTCTAGCTTTTAATTTCATTTGACCTTATTAACAAGATTCGTCAAGTGCGAGTGTCTACCAATTACCTCGGAGATTAGGAAGTAGGTAGGTGACTGGTACATTTTTCGACTCTTTTTGCCCATAGCACTAGATGACTGATATGTATATAATACGATTTTATCATACATAGAAGACGACCAGAACACACTGAACAAATATCTGCAGATAATACAACATTTGTTCCCAGGCGGGATTCGAAACCGCAACCTTCTGCGTCGCAGGCAGGACCTTCGCACACTGATATACCTATATTTATTTATTTGTAAACACGCACTTCTATCGTTACCGGCACACCCAATGCAATAGAGTACCTTTAATTCTAGTCTAATATTAAAATTATAGATTCCATATACAATAAAAGAAAAATTTAAATAATTATACAGTGTCACCGATAAATACAATAATATTTTGTCATATGGTTATCTAATATCTCTATCCACTTACATAGACAACAGCGGCGAGCTCATGCCGAGTCTTGGAATGGTCGTGCTTCCGCCACGCCTTGCCGTTGTCGTAAACAGTGAATGCAGTGCCCAGGAGGTTGGAGCGAAGCTTGCCCGCGAACGAATCCGCCTGTCTGGTCAACTCCGTCGGGTCGGTCGAGATCAGGTAGTTTGATGTCGCTGACTTCTTGCGTTTACGACCTGAGAATAATAAGTAAATAATATATAATTGTTTTTCTACTTCGGTAGGTTTTGCTGCAACTTTCTCTCAGTTCGGGGATGCGCTAGCAATTGGGGCTACGAGGTCAAGTGATGTAGGAGTTGATATTTATATTTATGCCAGGGCTTCTGCAAGAGATTTAACATACAAATCTTAAACAATTTAATAGTTTGGTATAATATCTCTATATAATATTAGTATAGATATAGATAAGACCATGATTCAGTAGATACTATCGGCAAAAGATATGCCTGTCCAGTTTGAAAATATTTTGCTTTGCGTTTGTTTTGAGTAACAGGTCACGCCTGTTTTTTTTGTTGTCTAGTTTGACCAATACGGAGTCTGCACAGTCAACATCTGCTCAACAGAATTTTTTGTATAATTATTTCAAACAATAGAAGACTTCTCGCCATCACTAGGTAAACATCTGTTTAGTTTGTTCGCCCCGTTATTTTTATGACTTTAACAATTTTACAAAAGTTACAGCCCTGAGTTGCAACAGTCAGTTGGATTAGTTTCGTATTTGTATGTAATTAAAACATTACCACTATTACAGGTAGACCTAATACAATAGAGTAGGCATCAAGTAAAATTTTCATATTGTCATAATACTAATCTTCATATAGTTTGTGACGATCGAAAGTGACAATCGAAGTCCAGGCTAGGTTTGGAATGATCTTCATATAGTTTGTGACGATCGAAGTCCAGGCTAGGTTTGGAATGCCAAACTGAAGCCGATTACGATTACCAGTTGAGTAAGACAATAGAGCCGCAGACCCACGAAATACGAAGCTCCTATTGGTCTTTAAAAACAAAAGAAAGTTAGAAAGCCGGGGGTGGCAATCGGTCACTTCACAGAAAAATCATCCTTGTGGTGTCTAGGCAGATCTTTTGTCGATAGTACATAATAATAATTGCTGTATTTTATAAATAAATAACATATCATAAAATAAAATAAATAATGTAAATTGTACATAATGTAAATATATACCTACTGAATAAAAATAAAGATTAATTTATAAATTATTTATTATATTCAGTATATATTTACCGGGGCGGCCGGCTCCGGCTTCGCACGGGTCCAATGCTGATACTAAAACCTTCCTCCTGAATCACTCTATCTATTAAAAAAACCGCATCAAAATCCGTTGCGTAGATTTAAAGATTTAAGCATACATAGGGATATAGGGACAGAGAAAGCGACTTTGTTTTATACTATGAAGTGATATAATAAATGCTTACCAGCCAACAAGAAATCTTTCTTCCCAATATCCTTCTCCAAATGCAGGAAGTATGTGGGGTAGAAGCCGCGATCCATTCCTTTCCTGTCGCGTGCGATTCGACATTTATACAGCGTGCCGTGCCTAGCGGGCGTCACCACGAAAGTTTCCACTGTGCCTTCGACCGTACCTTCGATTTCTGTCATCTGAAAGATAAATGCCTTTTGAGCTGGGCCTTAATTCATTATTGCGAATCCCAGCGCTTTTCACAGATATGACAAGACAGCGGCGTGGAATCGAACAAAATCTTATTTAGAATACATTGTGACTTCACACGGTTTGGGCAAGGAATCTCCTATTTTATAGAGAATTAATAAATAAATGTGTTATAGAATGGAGGTCGCGACTCGGCAAACTGTTAGGACACCCTCCGGGCAGGTGGAATGATGATCTGAAGGTGGCAGAGTAGCTATTTGATTGAAGCATTCCGCGGTGTGCGCCTTCTGTTGGTACTTTATTACTATATTGTTATTTGCCGTGTGGTGCCGGCATAGAATTCCACCACCCCCACTCTTCCCGTGGGTGTCGTAAGAGGCGACCAAAGGGAGACACATCGGGGGGCGGGCAGCAGCGCTCTCTGCAGAAGAACTCCACCAAACTGCGATCCCCAACCCGCATGCCCAGCGTGGGGATTATAGGCAATTACCTCCAAATGATAAATAATGCCAACTATGGCGCTCATTAGAGGAGGCCTGGATTTCCAGCAGTGGTTCAAAACACAATCGTTTTCGGTATGATTGGTCGTCAATTTAGTCAACTCTACTCGAATAAGATTGAATCAATGCGTCACCACTAATAGTTGTAGGCTTCATCGTCGTAAATGTTATGGAGATAGTCTCCAAAAACATTACGCTGGGTATTAGGTATAGGTACATCGTTTGCCAAAATGAAATGGAGGGTGGAGGGGGGTTTTCGCTACCTTCTCAACCTCCTCAAAAAAATCCTGGCTCCACGGAGGATTTTATGTAACTTTTTAAAATAATTCTTTGTAATTTACAAAGAATGAGTAATGCATTCTATGGCGCTCATTAGGGGAGGCCTATGTTCAGCAGTGGACTATCATAGGCTGTTGATGATGATGATGATGATGATGATGAATTTACAAAAGTCTACACATAAACTTATTATACTTAACAACTATAACTAAGGATATAAAAGAATATATTCAGTGTAGCCTCCAACTTTGTGATTGATTATGACGTGACCCCTTACCTCGCTAGGCGATGTGTCCCGCTTTCGACTCTGTGCCAGCATCGGCGCCATGGCAGCATCAGCGCAGATGTCATCCACACTTGCGTCTCGGGCCATGCCGCTGACAGGCACGTTTTCATCATCTTCTTAAGACGTGAGTTTCCCTTACCTCGCTAGGCGATGTGTCTCGCTTTCGACTCTGTGCCAGCATCGGCGCCACGGCAGCATCAGCGCAGATGTCATCCACGCTCGCGTCTCTGGCCATGCTGCTTACAGGCACGCTTTCATCATCTTCCTCTCCGCTGTGGTCATCACCCACTGTTAGGACCTCTACCTGGTTTCCTAGCTCTGCAAGTTTTTGATCAGTTCAAAATAAAACCAATGATAAAATTGAGCATTGTTTGGAGGAATTTAATTCGATTGAAATTTAAAGCTCAGCGCACATTATTGTTATTCAAGCTTAAAACAGTATATCAGTTCTTAATAAAATCAAAGAGAAAGAGAGACGATTGTGCGAACTTTAAACATCAGTGGTAACATGTCATCTGCTGATCGTCAATAATAATGGTTCTAAATGTAACGAGTTAAAAGCCGTATCTGTGCACTTTTTGTTGCTGTGCGGTAGCGGTGCAGCCGTTATTTGCATTTTTATTGACAATAAAAAAATGCGCTGTTGGATACGGCAAGCTTTTAATCATAATTGAGTATTTTCTGGTGCCATTGTTGATGTAAGGTGGAATATGCCTTGGAAAATCATACAGTGATTGTTGTTGCTTAGTATGCACTGAGAGTAAATCAGAAAAAAAATTATGTAGCTTATTACTAGATTCTGAATCAGAATCATTATATATTTTTTTCTAAATTTGAACTTTTATAGATTACTATAATCATGATTAAAACAAACTATATCAATGTGAGAAGATAAGATCAAAACTATGGTGGGCGAAGGCGCCTGCGACGCAGAAGGTTGCGGGTTCTATTCCCACCTCGGGAAAAATGCTTGTACGATCTACAGATATTTTTACTGGGTTTTCTGGTCGTTTTCTATAAATAATAAAAAATATCTATGTAATATATAGTTTTAGGTATATCAGTCATCTAGTACCATAACACAAGCTCTGTTTAACTTAAGGCTAGATGATAAAAAGTAAAACTGTGACAGAGGTAGGTATATATTAGGTTACACAAACAGCGCTAGAAATTTTTAAATATTTGTTTTTTTTTATGTAATAGCATAAAATTGGTGTTGGGGCTAGTATGGTCTAGCATGCATCCAAACATTGCCTGAAAGAGATCGCTATTATCGATAAGGCAGCCAATTGAGCCATACTAGACATGTATATAGGTATGAGGTTCTTGTTTAATTGTTTGATGTATTGATGGTGCAATAAAGTAAAATTATTTTCTAAAGATATGAAGTAAAACTAATAAAATAAATAATGTTGGACCATCTACATACATAGCATCATCTAGCCCTAAGCTAATCATTACAATTTAGAAACCTACAACTTATCGACAATTTAATTTTGTAGAAAAAAGTGAATAATCAGAATAATCAATTTATTGGTAAAAAATATTACATGTCAGTATATCAACATTAAATACATTAGTAAATAAAAATACTAAAATAATCATTTTAAAAAAGTGCTACACAAACATGTTGGTGTGGGTCGTAATGTCTAATATTGATTTCTTGTCCACTGTCTTATAAATCTTTTTATCATAATCATACATTATAAGAAGTGATTCAAATGCAATTGAACTTATTAACTTTAGTAGGTAATCCCTTTATGTTAAATACGAGTGTGAAAATCATCTCAAACGTCAGTATGTTTGACCACAGTCGGTTTAATGGTGCAATGTTAAAGTTTGTGCATGTAAATGTTCTAAACAAATATATATTCTATTCTATGTAGTTTTAAAGCAAACCATAATATAGGTATAATGTTTTGATGAGCATGAATCATATTATAAGGAAAAGGACAACAGATAATGAATTAATACTCACATCACATGACTAACACTCCATATACCAAAACACATTTTAGAACAATTGTATCCCGTATATACATTTCTAGGACAATCGGTAGCAAATTAAACAGATGATTCTATGAATATTTTAATTATTTTTGTGATTTTAATACTATACTTTTGTCTATCACTATGGTTACTAGAATCTCTGATCTCAATAACTCGCACACCAAATATTTTGTCTTTTTTATGTATGAACTAATTATTTAAACATTATTTCTTTGAAGAAAAGTATAAGAAGTATGATTTACCCCAGGTCTAGACCAAATTCATACAAATTTCTATTAAAATTATGACAAATTTCAGCCCAATCCATTAATGCATGAAGAGGTAACAAACATCTAAACATCTATAATATATGTATTTACTGTATGTGAGAAGTGTGGAAAGTTATTTATTTCAAAACTTTAATTAATTGTTAGTAAATTGCATTAGTGTCAATTTTGACCAATCAATTTAGTTAGGTAGCTCGCAACTGCCAAATAACTGTTTGTATGGGACACAATTAGTTCTCATGTTTTATGTAAGTAAATCTAAATGGGAATGCAGTCTACGGAGGTTGGTAAAAAATTCCAAAGCAATCTTACCATCATAAGTTGACATCTTGTTAGTCTGCAGAGGAATTACTTGGTCCGGATTGACTGGCGACATGAGAAATTGCATCGGGCCATCATAGCCTAACATGGAACGAAAAATTAGCGTAACTCAACAAATAAACATTCAAACCCATGCAAACAAGCTTACATCGAGATAAATAAAGGAATGGATGATGTAGTAATGGGGATGGGACCTTACCGTGTAGCTCTCGGGACCGGCTACCTGATATTGGACGTTTTGCAGAGCCGACCCTCAAGTCGTTGGCCTGAACAAGCCCAGAGTTCTGCCGTTTTTGTTTCATCTTTTGCTCCATGAGTTGCCGCTAAATCAAAGAAAATTGTAAACAGTAAGTATAGAAAAGAAAGTTAACATTAAGAAGTTCTTAGAACTACGGGTATTAGATCTACATTTGCGCGAAAAAAGCATTATATATTGGGATAACTTTAGCTTACTTGTTGTTCAATTTTATGATCCCGAATGTGTGTCGAAGCCATGGTGCACCAATGGTTTTTTGTCAAATGTATTGTTGGATGATTCACCAATAAAATGACTCGTTTCTCGAATATTTTTCTAGACTAATTCGCATTTCTTAGGAAGGCTGGATTTTTGTTTACAAAATCATCTTGCCCGTTGCCCAGGAAAATAGTGTTACCAGTAATGTCATAATCATAGTTGCCAGATATTTTATTTTTGGGACTACCCATGACCGACGACGACCACGACACGCGACGGCGGCGAGAAGTTTCGGATTTTTAGTGAGAGACTCAAATTTTCTTTAGAAAAACTCAATTCATTTATATAATACAAAATAATGGAATAATACCAACGATTTTCAGAATTTTCTCATAAAATGCGCTAAAGTAGAATGTTTGAAGCACATAATGCTCCAAATTCACTATTAAAACGTAAGTACGGGAAACGGTTTATAAAATCAGGTTATATGAAATCATAAGCCCGTTTTATATGAAATCATTTATAAACGGGCTGAAACAGGATATTAAAAGCAGGTTTCAGAAATTTTTAACTCATAAAATAGGGTATTATTTGATTTCATGTTACTTTTACCCTAATGTCTACGCTAATGAAATAGCGAGAGGGTCAGCCAGTAAAAGCAAAAATAATGAGCTTGCTACATGCATAAAATACACAGGTACCTAGTAAGGTACCCAAAAGGAGCGTCACGGGGCCACGAAGTCCGCGTTCCAATTGAAACAAAACATAATAATCTATAATCAATCAATAAGCTTCCGTGTTCGGGTCGAAGCAGACTTAGCGTCGCGCCCGACTGTACCCAGCGTGTCGCGCCGCGCCTTGGAGTGAGAATAAACCATGTAGGTAATGCACTTCATATCCTATTAAAGTCTTTATTTATGCCTTTTGCAGCTCTGCTGTTTCATGATCACGATCAGATTCAATACTATAGTTGCTACACTCAAAGTTGCTACAAAGTAGAATATATAACTTGACGAGGCTCTGCTCGGTTTTGCGAAAGATGGCGTATGGTGTCGTAGTCGCTACGTATTACGTAGTCCCGAGTTCACCAGCAAATGGATTTTTATGCAGTTACGTCAACATTTTTGACATAGTTAACCCTGACGAAGCTGCCTCATCGTTTGGTAAACAGAGATCAAGCTCGAAGCTGTGATTTAACATGTAAGTTTTTTGCATGTTGCAGTAGGTAGCACCGGAAGCGGATGTCCAGTTTGATTCAACTTCAACTTCTTTATTTATGGCGATGCTTGCTTTTCGCCATGACTCTTCCAGTTTCGGTGTCATGTCGGAGTGCCCAGTTCAGAGATTCACTTTAGAAAAATTAATCGAACTTTCATTTGAGAAATTGACGATGAGAAACTTTTTTTTAAATTGGTAGAGCTGCCAATGTCATATAAATCTGGGACGGTCTGTCATCTGTCTTGTGTACTGCCGAATGTGTCACATGTCTGTCAGTCATTTATTTTCCAAAATGGCTCCTACCCGGAGTATTCTTGGTTTTTTGAACCCAAAAACTCTAAGCTCCGTATTTTCCAGTAATTTATCCAAAACACAGTTCCGCTTCGCCCACAATAAGTGTAATAATTGTCATCAAATTTCGTCTGGTCCAATTATTTCTGGAAGTGCACTAGCTTGTAGGAACCGTAAGTTTTACATGCTCTCATTACATCACCGGTATTTGGCTGATTTACAATTATTCTACGTAACACGACGAGACTACGTTCAATAAATTATACCGCAATCGCATCTCCAAGATTTCTGCTATGTCCTACTATATCAATGACATCCTGAAAAAATAACCTAAATTTCTTATCTACATTCGTTTTAGGACCAACACACAGGTTTATCCATACAAGCAACAGTCTACATGCACGGGCAGACTATTACAAAGTTCTAGGAGTTTCCAAGAACGCTTCGGTCAAAGATATCAAAAAGGCCTATTACCAACTTGCAAAAAAGTATCACCCTGATGCAAACAAATCTGACCCTGAAGCTTCCAAAAAATTTCAAGAAGTTTCAGAAGCCTACGAGGTATGTGGACTAAAATATAAAAAAAATACAAAAAATTGATAATTTGCTGTATGTTAAAATGATGCAATAATTATCAAATTTAATGATCCAAATCCTAATTATCCAACACTTACAGATCCTATCCGATGATAACAAACGTAAACAATACGACACTTATGGCACCACGTCAGAACAGATGGGTATGGGTGGAGGCCCGTCTGGTGCTGACGGCTTCACCCACCAGTGGCAGTACAAGTCCACCATAGACCCTGAAGAACTGTTCCGGAAGATATTTGGTGATGCTGGATTCAAAGCTGACACCTTTAGTGACTTTGCTGAGAGTCAATTTGGGTTTGGAGCTGCTCAAGAGGTAAAAAAACTAATTTTTAAAAATCTTGTGATGTCCTCCTTTTTTTTGGCTACTAGCGACCCAAGCTTTGCACAGGTCTGATACTAATGGATGTTGTACATACAAACTTTCCTCTTGAAGCACTCTATCTAAAACACCAGCATCAAAATCTGTTGCGTAGTTTCAATATCTAAGAATATATAGGGACAGACAGCAGGAAGCAAATACCATAATATGTACCTTATTTACATAAGGCATAGTCACTTGAACATGATATTCATAATTGCCTTGAGACAAAGGCTAATCATGATGAGGTATTTACTGAAAGCAAGTGTAGCAAGAAAGAAATATCATTGTTGTTATAAATAACACTTTTTTGTCTTGTAACTCGCCAAAAAGCTTTAAAATACTTGTTTTTTTCAGGTGATAGTCAACCTTCGTTTCACTGAGGCTGCCCGCGGTGTGAACAAGGAAATAAATCTAAATGTAGTGGATACCTGTCATAAATGCAATGGCTCTCGCTGCGAGCCAGGCACTAAGGCTATCAAGTGCACCTACTGTAATGGGACTGGCATGGAGACCTTCTCTCGAGGTAAGATAGCAAAATATTCTAATAAATAACTCTTTTATTAGATACTAGCGGTCCACCCTGGCTTCGCACGGGTATTGAACAAAAAAAAAGAATTTCTATTATTATTAATTCATTTATTTCAGATCACAATCCATAAAGCGTCATCATGCGGAACCCTAATTTTTTGAAAAAAAATTTTAGCCTATGTTCCACACAGAAAATTTAGGATTCTATTGGTGAAAGATTTTTTCAAATCGGTCCAGTAGTTTCGGAGCCTATTTAATTCAAACAAACAATCAAATCTTTCCCTTTTTATAATATTAGTATAGATTAAACTAGTATTATTTGACAGGTCCATTTGTGATGAGATCGACGTGTCGGCACTGCCACGGTACTAAGATGTTGATAAAGTTCCCCTGCGTCGAGTGTGAAGGGAAGGGACAGTCTGTAAGTACATCATATCAGCCAACAGCCCCACACACCTCTAGCACTTAGAAAAACAGGGTTATAGGTAGATGATAAAGAACCTCTTATCATCTTCCCTGTATATTACCCTAAACCATTTATAAATCAATGGATTTACTCATTATGTCTTATATGCTTATATCCTATGAAATCCCTTGCCACGAACCATTTTATAAGGAATAGAATGGTGCACAACTGGAACATATTACCAGGAGACATAATATCAGTCATAAACGCTTTTAAGAATAAACTCAACAAGGGTTTACAAGACAAAAATATCAAACTAAAAAAGTGACGCACTGACAAAATTCTAAACTGTATGATATAGAAACATCTGCCATAGGATGCTCATCTAAATAAAAAAATAAATCTTCATAGTTTTGCATGTCCCACTGCTGGGAAAAAGTCTCGAATACAAGGGTCGTTGAACCGCGAGAGTCAGTAAGCTTACGTAAACCTTGCGTTATTGTGATTACTTGTTATATAGTAGTCAAAATAAAGCTAGAAACTAGAGTTCTTATACACTATAAGCATACACGCTTGTAATTACAATGACGATTCTTAACCTCTCTCTAAAGTTTTCTAGAAATTGACTTGACTTCTTCGATATGGCAATATGTGTCTGGTTTGCCACTTTTCTGCCAGTGTCCAGTTCATGGAAATGTCTTAGTCATGGAATGGAGGCAATTTACAATAATAATATGAGCGGTAATTTTTGAAAAACACCAATATGATTTTTACCACGCAAACAATAACTATTAAATTGAAAATGATGAAATTTATTCGTACATTACTTGTGTTTAACGACATATCTAAATGTCTTTATACTGTCATTATAGACTCTTTTTTAAATTAATTAAAAATGACATTCTTATGAATCCACACTATGTCCTCCCCTGTCACTTAAAAGCATAGACAACATCCATCACTGTCACAACATATAACTTATATGGTTGGAATTGCTATTTAATATACAAAAAAAACTAATTAAAACAGAAACTAAACACAACTACACACAACTCAAAACCTATTACCCTGTCGCCCTGTGACCACGATCGCTTCAACGCGATGGGAACTTAGGGGAAAATAAAAACAAAAGGTACGCAATAAATACCCGATAAATATACCCTTTAAGGCGCATACAGCACCTAAACTAGCGCCACCACCTACTTTATGTTATTATTCTTATTAAAAACAAAAGGTACGCAATAAATACCCGATAAGTATACCCTTTAAGGCGCATACAGCACCTAAACTAGCTCCACCACCTACTTTATGTTATTATTCTGTTTAACAAAAGAATTTTCAAAAATCCATCGTCCAGTTTGTGATACCTATCATAAGCTTTTTTTTAATGCCTCTGTAATAGTTTTATTCTATTTAGTTTAAGAAGAGATACGAAGTTGCCCTTGGAGGCCACCAAAATCTATTTTAAACAGAATAATAACATAAAGTAGGTGGTGGCGCTAGTTTAGGTGCTGTATGCGCCTTAATATGTCAACAAATCGTGAAAGTTTAAAAAGTACTAATAATTTGTTGCAATCATGCTGTGTGGATTGTCCAGCATTATTTATTTATTATCATTTATTTTCCAGGTGCAACGTAAGAAAGTGACGGTACCGGTTCCAGCGGGTGTAGAAGACGGTCAGACTGTCCGCATGGCGGTGGGGAGCAACGAGATATTCGTCACGTTCAAAGTGGAGAAGTCCAATTACTTCCGCCGAGATGGTCCAGATGTGCACACTGATTGTACTGTATGTATCATCACTCATCGGCTTATAATAGTCCACTGCTGGACATAGACCTCCCCTAGAGCCCATATATGGCTAATGCACAATACACTCCTACGCGAGATGTCAGTGCAGATCTTAGTTCCCCCACTTAGAATTTGCCCTTAGATCGCATTTGTACTGATGTGTCATCATCATCATCATCAGCTTGTGATAGTCCTCTGCTGGACATAGGCCTCCCATAGATCCCATAGATGGCATTTGTACTAATGTATCATCAACATCATCATCCGCTTATAATAGTCCACTGCTGGACATCGGCAAAAACCTTCCCCTTGAATCATTCTATCTATTAAAAATACCGCATCAAAATCCGTTGAGTAGTTTTAAAGATTTAAGCATACTAACAGATACTTAGGGAAAAACAGCGGGAACAGCGTTATTGTTTTATATTATGTAGTGATTATAATAGCATACAATAAGGTGGACAACCCCACGTGGTACCTAGAATCAAAAACTAGAAGGCCTACGCTAGACAAGTCTAATTAAATTACAGATAAAACTAGCATTACAACCTCCATTCTCATGATTAATCCACAACAGCGTAGATGCTATCATCAGCCAAATGATAACCCCAAAATGATAAACAATTTCTCATTTGGGGGTTATTGCCCATAATCCCCATGCTGGGCATGCGGGTTGGGGATCGCAGTTCGGTGGAGTTGTTTTGCAGAGGGCGCTGCTGCCGGCCCCCCGTGTGTCTCCCTTAGTTGCCTCTTACGACACGCACGGGAAGAGTGGGAGTGGTGAAAATCTATGCTGGCACCACACGGCGAACTTCGCTATGAGGCTTATGAACTCTTCAAATTTATATTTTTTTTTAATTATATTTTTTATTCAATTCCAGATTTCTGTTGCACAAGCTTTGCTAGGAGGCGCGGTGAGAATACAAGGCTTGTATGAGGACCACACATTGCAAGTAAGTATACATAGGAAATAACTATATAAATAAATATAAATAATAAATGTATCATTATCTAACATAACGATTATATAAAAAATAAATAAATTGCTTTATTTCCTTTAGACCTTACAGGACTCTTGGTCACGTCACAAAATACAAATTAAATAAGTAATACTGGGAAATAAAGTGATCACTTTGATTCATTGTTCAATTAAATCTTTATCAAATCAAATCAAATCAAAAATGCTTTATTCTACACCAGAAAATGAACACAACAAAAGACATTACATAAGAAAAGTACAATAAAGCATTTATTTTAAGTGTTGAAGGTTGCATATTCTATACCCGTATGAATAGTACATTTTGAAATTTACTTTGTTCTAGTATAATCTAATATTTAAAGGAATGACAGATAAATACTATTTTAATACAAATAACAGCAGTACGGTGAAAATATGCTCAAATTACAAATCATTTTGGTATAACGTTTGTATATACAGGGCGTCCCACCGCTATGCCACGTGGAGGGAAAGTACCTTATGACGACCACTGTGGCGCGGTGGGCGAAGGTCCGCCTGCGACGCAGGAGGTTGCGGGTTCGATTCCCGCCTCGGGACAAATATTTGTACGATCTGCAGATATTTGTTCAGGGGTTCTGGTTGTTTTCTATGTATAATAATGATATTGTATTATGTATATCAGTCATCTAGTACCCATAACACAAGCTCTGCTTAGCTTGGGGCCAGATGATGCTGTGTGGATTGTCCAGCATTATTTATTTACCTAAAATATTCTAGAAGGAACAATCTACTGGAAGAACACATTATTTTAATATAAAAAACAATTTAAACTGCATTCATAGATTTTTAAATAGTTACATCGGTGAACCGGGAATCGAATCCGTTCCACGAGAAAAATAATTACCCTGTAGCTTTATCATAACGATCGAAAGAATATGTAAGGTATCCATCTAGAACATGTGAGGTACTTTCCCTTCTTCTAGTGGCATAGCGGTGGGATGCCCTGTATTTGGGAAATTCATCCGTGTCGCCGGAGTTTTAAAATTAATAACATAACTTTTTATAAAACTAAACTATTTAACTCCAAATATGTCCAAATACCTTCCAGATATCTCCCGGCACGTCATCGCACACTCTCATCCGCCTCTCGCGGAAAGGTATGAAGCGAGTCAGTCTCCAGGGTTACGGCGATCACTATGTCCATGTCAAAATACAGGTATGTCTATATAGATGTTGTAAAGAGGAAAGATTTGATTGTTTGTTTGAATTTAAATAGAATAGGTATGTCTATACTAGTATTATAAAGAGGAAAGATTTGATTGTTTGAACTGAATAGGCTCCGATACTACTGGAGCGATTTGAAAAATTCTCCACCATTAGGATCCTAAATGTTCCCTGATGATGTGGCTATAGATAATTTTCAAAAAAGTTAGGGGTTCCTGTTTATTTTTTTGTGCGAAGCCGGGGCGGACCGCTAGTTGTTTATATCTTTGGTCCATTATACCCATAATTGTTTATTTATTTATTTATTTATTTATTTATTTATTGCATTCATGTCCTTTACAAGATGTTACATTTTAATAGGTAGAAATTACATGAACCCTGTAAGGGCGTGGCATAATTCTGAGTTCTTAGTTTACAATTTCATATTATTAATAAGTATTTAAATTTTTAAGATCGGTATAATACACACAATTTGTAAGCTTATCATATTTTATATGTCAAAAAATATATATTTATAGGTATTATTAAGTATTCAATTAAATATAATTATAGAAGCAATTCAATGAATGTCCAGAAATATAAATGTCAATGAAAAAATTATTTAAAAATTTAAATGTCAATGAAAAAATTATTTTAAATGTCATATGAAGCATGATATGCCCACCCCTGTCAAACATTTTATGCTAGATAATAAAGTCTATGTTCTTAGTAGATAATTGTCTTAATCTAAAATAATAATAATCAAACCTACTTTACACCTGTACAGGTTTTGTCATTAAGGAATTCAATCACAGTGTAGTAACATTTTCGTACAAGTAATAATTTTAATCTTGACTTAAAAATGTTGTCAAGTTTTTCATCTTTTATATCAGCTGGCAGTTTGTTATATATAGTTACTAACCTAGATTCTGGGCTCTTACTTACTATTTTTAGGGTTGAACATGGTTTAATTAACATATTTCCGTGGCGTCTATTATATTTCTCATTTTGTTCTGATTTAGATTTGAACATGTGTCTGTGTTTTCTTACAAAGAGCGACGCTTGAAGTATGTATATACACGGAAGGGTTAGAATGCTTTTTTCTATAAAATGTGGCCTACAGCTGTCACGGGTTGGGATATTTACCAGAATGCGTATACATTTTTTCTGTAGAATAAATAAGTCAATGACATCCACACTTTCACCCCACACAATAATTCCATAATTAAATAATGCGAAAGCCTGGGCATAATAGGCAGAAAGGGCGGTTTTATAATCTGTATTTGATTTGAGAATACCGAGCGCATATACAAATCTTGATAACTTTGATTTAATACTTTCAATATGGGATTTCCAGTTAAGGTTGCTGTCTATTGTGATTCCGAGTAATTTAAAATTATCTTGTTCTTTCAAATTAAGGCTTTTTTCAAGTGTAGTTAAGTTAAGTGGTTTTTTTTGGTAAGTTCTAAACTGTACCATTTTAGTCTTATTATAATTTATTTCCAGATTGTGGTCCTTTAGCCATTGCTCACAGTCGCTTAAAGTAGTTTTGATATAATTTATGTCAATATTTAGTGTGCTACTAAACAGCAAAGAAACATCATCTGCATATAAAACACAGGGAGTATTTATTGATTTAGGAAGGTCATTTATATAAATTAAAAATAGGTTGCATCCAAGAACGCTACCTTGGGGTATTGATGAATTTATAGTAATTATTTCAGAGGGTATATTTGTCAGTTCATGTGTTAATTTGTTAAAATTGTCTATTTGCACAAATTGTTTCCTGTCGCAAAGGTAGGACTTAAACCATTTGTGAGCTAATCCTCTAACACCAATTCCATTCAGTTTTTGCAACAATATCTTATGATCCACCCTGTCGTAGGCTTTTGTCATATCAAGGAAAATTCCGATGGCATAATTCTTGTCATTCATGTAATTATATATTTTTTGGGTGTAGTTACAAACGGCCAGCGTTGTCGATCGATTGTCCCTAAATCCAAATTGGTTATTGTCATACAGATCGTATTTTTCTAGAAATTTATTTAACCTTGTAGCCATAGCTTTTTCAAATAACTTAGAAAAAGCCGATAGTAGGGCTATCGGTCTGTAGCTGCTTGGATTTTTCTCAGGTCCGCCTTTCTTATGTATAGGTCTTAATTTTGCTAATTTTAATAAATCGGGAAACGTCCCTTCGTTAAATGATTGGTTTATCAAATCAGTGATCGGCCGGGTTAGATAAGAAATGCATTTTTTTATCAGTACAGGTGGAATCTCGTCTGCACCGTAAGTGTATTTGGAGCTCATGTTTCTTATCAGTTTAAACACCTCGCTATTGGAAACCGGTTCTAGGAACATGCTATTAGTTGAAGGTGAGATAACGGGGCGTCCGCACGCTCCCGTACTGCAATTATACCTACCCGGGTCGGAGTGATTATTGCCTATGGATGCAAAGTACCTATTGAAGGAGTTTGCCACTGATTTTGGCGAGTTTTTGGTAATGTTTGGTAAGTCAAGTTCTATATTTTTAGGGGTCGAAGTACGTTGGTTAGTTATACTATTAATAGTGGACCACATTGTTTTAATTTTATTCGTGGATGTCTTCATTGTTTTTATGTAAGAGAGTTTTTTGGATTGTTTTACGCATTTTTTTAGTAAACGGTCATAGGACTTGTAGTACTTTGTGAAAACTGTACTTTTTAATTGATTCGACAATATTCTTAGGTATCTTTTGTGAGTGCAAGAAACTTTTATTCCTTTAGTTACGTACCCTTTGTTTACTTTAGGTTGGTTTTTTTTTCGTGTTGCGGGGATATGTTTATTTAGAAGGTGTTGAATAGTTGTATGAAATGAAGTGTAGTTGTCATTAATGTTTGCGTTACTTATGATTATTTTATCCCAATCAGTGTTTTTCAGCGCTAGTTTGAACTTTTCTATATTTGAATTCGTAAACAATCTTTTAATGACAAAAGTGTAATCCGACTGGTTTTGGGGTAATTTTATATTTACTAAATCGCATATAAGGCTATAGTGATCCGATATTCCATTGTTTTCTATGCTAAGTGTGCAGTTTTTATGGTTCGTAAACAATAAATCGATACAAGATTGTGTGGTGTCGGTAACTCTGGTAGGTAGTGTAACTAATTGACTTAAGTTTAATTCTAGCATGGTGTTACATAATCTTTTGTATTCTTTTGAGCTAGTTTGTTTGTCTAAATTAAAATCACCAGTGATAATTATTATCTTATTCAAATATTTCCCTTTTAGTAGTGATAGAATTTTTTCAAGAAAAGTAAAGAATATTTCTAGGTCACGGTTAGGCCTGTAAATACTTACAATAATAATATTTTGCTTAATTATTTCAACGGCACAACATTCACAAATAAGTTCCGTCGAGAGCTGGGCGAAGTCAGGTAATTCCCTGCAGTTTAGTCCAATTCGGGTTAGGATCGCTACCCCTCCTCCTCGGTTGTGTAGTCGGTTGAAGGATGCTGCAAACTGGTAATCTTTGATTTGGACAGTGTGTTGTTGATTTTGTTGAATCCAGGTCTCAGTCAGACATGCTACTGGTATTTTTCGTTCGTCGAGTAGGTTTTCTAGAATGTGTGTTTTATTTTTCAAGCTTTGTGCGTTTTGAACTAATATTTTAGTGGCGAAAAGTACCGCTGATTTTTGGGAGGTCTGTTTTTTTGTCTGCATGAGGGTTTCGTTGGTTCATGTATCTCCTAGTTTCCATGTCACGTTCATTTGCGTATGCGTTTCCGTTGTGTGATATGGATGATTCATCAACTTGTGATGTGGACGGTTGTGTTTGTGTTGGCTCTGGCCGGTTGTCACTTATTCTTAACATTTTATTCGTAGGCTGGTTTGATGAGGTTGAGTGTCGTTTATGTTGATTAAGAGGGTTTTGCTTTGCTTGTAGGTTTCTCTTTTCTAATAGGGTTTTTTCATCCAAGAATTCAGACACAAATATTCCTGTGCTCCTAAAAGATTTTGCGTTGCGGAAGATATATTTGGTCATACGTTTGCTTATTAGTTCTAACAGCACGGGTCTTCTGCGGCCGTATTTACCCATTCGTTTAATACCTTCAACATATCCCGTCAGGTTAATATTCATAACTTCGTTGAACATTTTGATGACTCGGAGTTCTAGGTCTCTTTCGTCTTCTTTGTAGTATTCTTCGAGTCCGTAAATTACTAATCTTTTATCGTTGTCGTAGCTGGTGGTTGTCGGTTGGATAGCTGTGTTTTGTATGTTTTTCATATCTTGTAGTGTTCGTTTTAGTGCTATATTCTCTTCTTCTAGTTTAGAAATTTTTTCGTCGAGGTAGCTTATGTCTTCCTTCATGTTTGTTTGTTCACTAGATAATGCGTTTGTGGTTTGGGCAAATTCCTGTTTTACATTGTCAATAGCTGATTTTATTTGAGATTGCAGTACAGCTTTCATTTCCCTTATTATGGAGCTTTTTTGGTTCATTAGCTTTTGATCCAGGATTCGCGAAAAATTCTCCAAAGATATATTTGACGAGTTTGTATCCCTTTGTTTAGGGTCCGGGGATTTAGTGTCTGTTGTCCCTAGTAAGCTGCGATCTTCCGAATAGTAATCATCAACTGACATGGTTGTATCATTTAGGGTCTCAGATTGCGGTATTGTAGACTTGAATTTTTCATGGATTGAATTTTTAGCTTTTTCGCACGTATGGCAAATCCATGTACTTGTTAGGGATTGTTTATTTTGGGCGAAATAGTTTGCGTCCAAGTCTAGGCATTTGATGTGATAAGGGTCATTGCATACTGAGCAAGGGAGAAATTCCCTACGTCCAATTGGTTTTTGGCATATAATGCAGTTCATTTTCGAGTAGAGAAGGCAGTAAATGCCTATTTATTTCGTTACTTTCTGTATTCGTCAGCTGTGCGCGCGATGACTCACCCGCGTCACTGGCCAGTTCGGGTTGATTTGTACGTTAGCACTTCACTTCAAATTTAAATTCGTAATAACTTTGCACTGGGTTTGATTATCGCAGTCCTGTTTTCACCAATGTTTTGGATTCTTTGTTAGCTTTCTTTTGGCACTAGGTTCAGTTGTTTTGTTTAAGTTTTTCCGATTTTATTATTTTATTTTTGCGATCGACACGGCAACGCTGCTTCTTAGGTCAGGGCGCGAAGCGAAATTGTGGGATGATCTGCAAAAGACTAGGCAGATACTGGATGCGACAAGCTGAAGAATGGGTGCTATGGCGCTCATTTATCATCATCATCAGCCTTTTATAGTCCACTGCTCGTCATCGGCCTCCCCTAATGATTTATCATTTGGGGGTTATTGCCCATAACCCCCACGCTGGGCATGCGGGTTGGGGATCGCAGTTCGGTGGAGTTGTTCTGCAGAGGGCGCTGCTGCACCCCGGTGTGTTTCCATTAGTCTCTTCTTACGACACCCACGGGAAGAGTTGGGGCGCGGTGAAATTATATGCAGACACCACCGGATGTTTTGTCTACCTCTATATTGTTCTTTTTGTTTTTTCTTAGGCATGTTTTTCTAAGAGTTGCAAATAAAATATTCTATTTATTCTTTTCAAAATTGAGACATCAGCCGTTTAATTATGTTGAATAACATAGTTAATTTAATATTCATTAATTCAGTTGTTTCATGATTACATATCAAGTTCTTATGTTTAAAATTTAGTTCATGATCTTGGGGCGCTACAACATAAAATGATATCTAGATACTTCTACATATTTCTACATACCTATTATTAAACAAAAAAAAAACTTGCCTCAAGCTAAGCAGAGAATAGAAAAGTAAACTGCAACCTCTTTACTTCCAGGTACCAAAGACGCTATCACCGAAGCAGAAAGCCCTAATGTATGCCTACGCAGAATTAGAAGAAGACACCCCAGGGCAGATACACGGCGTATCCTACGACAGAGATGGTAAGAAACATGCTGACTAAAGTATACAACCGAACATTCATTATGAATGTAAGCGGGTTAACTACCAACCTATTATATGTTGTAAGAACACCAACGTTTCATCCCTTAACGAGGGACTTCATCAGGGTGAGTGCGGCTCACGTCGCGCCCGTATCGCCTCAATGCGCTCACTCTAGCGGGTTAACTACGAATAGGTTCGTAGTTAACCCGCTTACATTCATAATGAATTCATCAAACTACGATAGTTTTTATAGTAAAAAACAACCGAACATTTTTAGGATTTTATATAATATCTTAGAAATAAACCCTAGCGCAAAGACTTGCACTATAATATCAAGAATCTGACTAAATTTTGGTTAAGTAAAGGCCTATACAGATCTGCGCGGTATTCGCCACCTATACCTACACCATCCAAACTTGATGTACAATCTTTGTAAACACGACCCACATAACTAAAACTAGCTTGGGGTCCAGTTCGGATTTAATGAATCACTTTATTTCCCATTTTTGTTACTTAATAACTTGTATTTTGTTACATGTCCAAGAGTCATGTAAGGTCTAAAGGAAATAAAGCACTTTGATTTCGATTTTGAACTGTAAACATCAAAGTAACGTATCCCGTTGATTCAATTATGTAATTAGAGGATTGTCTTTTTTACAAAAAAAGTCAAAGAATTACTATTTTAATCCAAGAAAAGTTTAGTAGCATGAGATAAAGTGCCTGCTAGGAAACTTAGCATTATTTAAAAACAAATATTATAAAGCTATGAAGTTTCCTACTTACCTGATTCTTTTGATTACGATTACTTTAATGGGGTGGAAAATGTTTAATCGAAATTGAGTGAACGATATTTATAAGAAATCATAGTGGTCATTTGTATGCGCTTACAGCTTATAAAATAATAAAAACAACATTCAATTTATTTAAGCTATCTTAGATTTTAAGCATCATCAATCTCATCTCATCATAATTTCTAATAAAGAGCTTTTACGCATTCATTTGCAAAGGAACTTCCACTGGGTATACAAAGAATAAACTCCAAAATTTATTTTACAGAAAAGCAAAAAAGCACCGATCCAAAATCAGACCAAAAAGATGATACCCAAAAGATTCACTCTTCGAATCGCGACACAGAGTATTCAGGCCCAAAATCCCAAGCGTGGAGTGTATTAGAGAATTTTGCAGAATCATTTAACAATAACAGAAATACGTTCATGACAGGTTTCGTTATGGCCGTATTTGTCTGCATTCTGGCATTATACCAGCATCCCGATGACAAATATGGGGTAAATGCTTATATAGATCAATCCCTAGAAACGAGAGATCCAGATGTTCCTTTGGGGTATCAGAATGCTATTAAAAGAGAGAGGGAGAAAAATCCACACCTCTATGATGCTTGAGAGACGTATGATTGGTTGATTATAGGCTTATTTAAATTAGGCTCCAACTATGTATTCCATGATAGGATTATATCTTTTGGCTTAGCAAACATAGTTTAAAGTACCTTATTTCTCAAGACCAGCAGCTTTATTGTCTAACTTGAAATCCATTACCAGTGAACTTCAAACCGATTACCAGTTGTAGACCCAGACAGAATGTTGGCGGTATTGTCTTAGGTATTCAACTCGTCTTCGGTTTCAGCTATTTACACAATACGAAAGTGATAATCGAAGTCCAGGCTAGGTTTGAAATGCCAAACTGAAGCCGATTACGATTACCAGTTGAGTTAGACAATAGAGCTGCCGTTCTGCTAAACTAAACTTGGAATTTAGCAGAATCTGTTTAATTGACTCAAATGTTACATTTGAGAATGGTCTGTATAGAGTATAGTTTTAAAAACTATTGTAATATTGTTAAATTTTCACTTTAATTTAATAAGTGATGTAAAAATATGTTGATTAATATGATACAAAGTAAATTAATACAAACTAATACCTATAGAACGCTTGCTGGACGAGTTTTTCAAAAATATAAAGTCAATATTTTAAAATAGGATGAACTTAGATCATTTCATTGCTCTCCAATAAATTTACATCACGTAGAGTAAAACAATTGAATTCTAAAACGTTTAATGACACTATTATAACATGTTTTTGTATAAATGATAACAGTTCGAAAGATGACGTATGATTTTGAATAGGGATATAGTGTGATGGTTAAGTATTGTACCAAAATGTATCATCAATATATATTTATTTGGAATTCAAAGGTTGTTTCATTTTGTACCCTATGTCCTTACACCATCATGCTATATTCCTGCTTTACACGTTGCTGAAAATTTAAAAAGCTATAAAAACAATTTTTTTTAGAAAAACCAGTAGTCCGCTATGACTTTGCATGGATAATAGATAAAAATTATGAATTTTTGCACACTTATTCGCGTTGGATTATATTATTGAAGTTTTCATTTGGATTACTTTTTTAAAATTCTATAGCCTTTGTTCATCAGGGATAATGTAGGTTTCTAATGGTAAAATACTTTTCAAAACGGTCATATCAATAGTCAACAGTATAGATCGGAGAACAAAGAATGCCCATAATTTGTTATACACAACATTTCATAGACACTTTCTATTGTTATAAGTTTATGAAAAAGGATAAACGGCAATGTAAAAAAAATTTAGACCCAACTTATTTTGATGAAACATTCATCACATACATATAGATTTTAAAGAGTTTTGAAGGGTTTTGCAGCTTAGATTATAGAATAGAATCGATTGACACGTTATTTATTAAATCTGGTCAGTATTTTGGCGCTGCTGTGGTCAAAATACCTACCTACATTTTTACCGGCACCAAAATAAGCAGAGTAAATTGATGGTTTAACATTAGGGTTGTTGCTCACAAGTCTAACTCCACTGCCGCACGTACAAAAATATACTTGCTATTCAAATATGGGCTTAAAGTAAACTCATAATATTTAGATATACCTACCTATTTAAACATGACTTGCTTACCGTCCTATCTATAAGCGCGCCGGCTAATAGTTTATACCGCCACTGTTAATGAATACTTTTATTGTGCGGCAGTGGTGTTGGACGTGAGTGTACCAATATTTATTCCGCCACAGCTTCCTAGCTCGCAAGGTATCATATTCCTTCGCTCCAGTATCAACCATGTCGATAGGTGACTTGAATCTGCTTTCCATTATTTTAGGTGACACAGCCTAAATGAGAAGATAATTTTGTGAGTCTCACAAAAACATTCGTTTTAGTTTATCATTCCACTGTCTCAAAAGATGTTCGTTTTTCGAAAGGGGTGTATTCCAAAGGTTTTATTTAAAATTTGAAATTCGTGAAGTACAAAATAGAAGTTATATTTTGTTTTTTCAGGACGAAAAGTTGAATTAAAGCAATTCAGAAAATCTGTTCACGATATTTACCTCCAAACTCGAATCGCTTCATGGAAAATACATAAAACTTATGTTTCATGGATCATACCAAATATTTCTGAGCCTTGGAGTTTTCAAAAAAGTGTCAGGGCATGGAATATTCAAAAGAGTATTGGGGCATGGAACTTGCCTAAAAGTATTGATTCGTTGAAAACGAAGCAGAGTAATGCATCTTGGAAAATACGAAAAAGTATTGAGTCATGGGAAATTCCAAAAAGGATTCAATCATGGAAAATTTTAAAAGACGAGTCCATAAAAATATCAAAAAGTTTTGTGGCATTGGATATTCCGAAAATGATTCACTCATGGAAAATGCGACTAAGTATTGAGGCATGGAAAAAGGCAACAGGCATCCAGTCCTCGAAAATAGTAAAAAGTATTGAATCATATGAAATTCCAAAAAGGATTCAGTCGTGGAAAATTTCAAAAGGCATAGAGTCCTTAAAAATAGCAAAAGGTATTGAGTCTTTGGAAATTCCAAAAAAGATTGAAACATTGAAAATACAAATAAAGTTGTGGAAAACATCGGAAAGTATTGTGTTGTGGCAAATACAAAAAAGTTTTGAAACATGGAAGATACCTAACAGTTTTAAGTCATGGAAAAAAACTTTAAATACCTATTTAACGCGTAGGTACTTTGATTAATTAAACTACAATACAGATAATCCTTTAAACCAAATTCTGAAAAGACGAATGAGTACTTGGAAACCCCCTTTTGGAATAACGCACATATTTAGGGACTTATTTAGTTTGCTGTAGCTGCTAGCTCTCAATGATCGTATACCGTAAAGGCTGAAGCCACACGGCCGTGAAGATTTGGGCTTAGTCAACGTCCGCCATGTTGAATTGTTTTCAAAATGGCGGCGAATATCCACTATATTTGCGGAGACAATTAAATAAACAAAAAAAGTAGTATAGTGATCATATTACGTTTTATGTATGTAGGTTTTATCGTGCACCGCTATTTTGAAAAAAAAAACAACAAAATGGCGGCGGGGTACTAAGCCCAACAAAAATCTTCAAACCCCTTTACACGACGTAAGAGTGTGCAATACGTTATGAGATGAATTTAGAACGGAATGACAAGATGTGGTTTTCTCGTGAGAGAGATGTACAGACGATAGCAACGCGTATTTTCTAACCAAACTCTTTTCTAACAAAACCAACTTAACTTATCAACCAATCGAAAAATCAAGACAACTAAAGAAAAACTTCTAGGTTTCTTGATGAAACAAAAACCCCAACAAAAATATTGCTGTTCCTGGTATAAATAGCAAAATGTGTGCAAAATTAGTACTTTTAAAAAATATATAGAAAATTTTCACTAATCGTGTTTTTAAAACACGTATCGGTATCTTTCACAGATTCTGCGATAAATAATGATTCCAAACTACAAAATTGCTTATTGCACACTCCTAATACTCGATGCACCAACTTACGTAATTCCAAAACGACGTCGAAATCAATTTTAGCTTACACACTCCATGGCTTCAGCCTTACTCATGTTTTAGAATCACTACACGAATATCATTATCGTAGAAAGCTTGTAAAATGTCGATATAAACGTTAACTAAACTAATATACTAGAATTAACTAAAGTAGAAGAGTAGTCTTGAGGTTGGAGATAGATTTAGTATATATATATTTTAGTATATATATTATTTAGTATATATATATAAACACATACAAAATAAATATACAATAAATATATAATTAATAATAAATATACACTTACCACTTAAAACCCACATCTGAAATCCACAGGTAAAAAAATAGCGATAGCTGAACCGCATACGATCTTGGACGCAATCAAGGAGGCTCTGACTGACAAGAAGTCTTTGGGTACCTCCAAACCCGAAGGTACTGAGAAGGCAACTCCTGAGGCCTCCACAGATCCACCAGAAGAGGCAGTCAAAAAGTCTAATCGAAGCAAGGCTTAGGCTATTTTATAGGCATAGGGTACTTTAGCGACATGATGGTAACGACCGTAATTTGAGGCTCGGTTGACGAATGATTTCCCATACCAACGTAATGATTTGTAATTTAAGCATACTTTCACCATGTACTGCTATTTTTTGTATTAAAATGGTATTTATCAAGGTTACGACCACAAGCTTTTTGAAAATAATAGTCTATCTACACAAATAATAAGAATGACCTTTGAATAAATCCGATTTGGTTTAATTTCATTTCAGTGAAGTGTTTTAAAAAAAAATTGTAGGAACCTAGATAAATAGTATTCCAATACAAATAATAGTATTACATGGTGAAAATATGCTCAAAATCAAAAATCATTTTGGTATTACGCTTGTATGGGAATATCACCCGCCACTGGACTATTAACTTGGTGGTGTATGACATATTATTATGAATATTAGCAGGCGAACTAAGAAGTTATGAGAACACCGTTTCATCCCTTAGCGAGGTTCGTAGTTCGGATTACATAGTGTATGATGTTATTGTGTATAATGAAGTTTATACAAAATTGATTAAATTTTAAACAGTTGAGCACTTATTAAAATGAAAGACTCGTGTACGCCGCTCAGATTACTCTCGTGTACCTCTGATGTAGCAAACTAAACTGGTACATTAAATCATAAAACACGAAAGTTTTATGTATTATTTTGTTGAATTTAGTTTCTTAGTTATTTTACAGATGGAATTCCCTTGAATATGCTTCTTGAAGTATTTAAAAGTTCATTTTGCTACATCTTATTTTATCCAATGATAAAATTGTTGTTTATGGAATATTCCAATTTATAGATTTAATTCGTTAGTCTTTCGCAAATATATAACCCACCCCTCATTATTATCAAACGAATTATACACATTCATGTGATAATATATGTGTTCTTTTCAATGAGGAGGCAGTAAATTACAGTTCGTCACAATAATGCAGGCGTTTGGCAACTTATCTAAAGTTCATAAAAGGTTATTGCATGTCTTACAATAATCGCTGTAAATAGCCGTTGACTAGTTTGTAGGAAATGGTAGGAAATAAAATAACAAATTGAAGCCATCGTTTTATTTCTATTCCTACATGTTTATCATAGGTGATCTGGGGAGAAATCGAAGGTGCCAGTAGACGAGCGGAAACTGTTCACTTTTACTTTTAATATTTTTGGTTCATACATCTATTCCTTTATGGATAATGTAAAAATAGATCCTAATGGTCTGGCCATTATGAGGTCTGATATGTTAAAACAGATGCTAGGTAGTGCTATATCTTACCATGACTTTTGTGTTGATATAAAATATTGTATCTCATAGTCCACACTACCTTCGCCTACAAGCTTTGCACCTTCCAATCATCCTGTATATTCTACTATCGAACCTCTCCGGCTTCGCACGTGTGCAATGCTGATACAAAAACCTTGTTTTTGAATTACTCTATATGTCATTAAAAACCGCTTCAAAATCCGTTGCGTAGTTTTAAAGTTAAAGATCTAAGCATACATAGGGACAGACAGCAGGAAGCGACTTTGTTTTATATTATGTAGTGAAGATGCAAATCCTACTAATATTATAAACGCGAAAGTTTGTAAGTATGGATGGATGGATCTTTGTTACTTTTTCACGCAAAAACTACTAAACGGATTTTGATAAAACTTGGTACCTACACAGATAGTTTACGACCTGGAATAAGTATGGGCCAGTTTTTATCCCGAAAATCCCACTGGATCGGGAATAACGCGGGTGAAACCGCGGACACCCAGCTATTCTATTAAATTGCATCACATAGTCTAGCTGACAGATCAAAAGCATTATAACAGTTTATACTAATACATTTTAATTAGAATTATGGATGATCAGACGTTATAATAAAACAGTCTGTATTTCTGTGCGAAAGAGTTGATGGCCGGGTCGCTGCGCCTGCGCAGAATTGCTAGTACGATCGCTAGCAGCGCCATAGCGCCTTCAACGTAGAAACCGTAGATAATACGAACGTGGCTTGGTACCTAGAACAAGAGGTTTGATTCTTGTCGTCAAAATTCATTGTGAATTCGACAAGATAGCAAGTTATGGTCGTTAAGTACATTTGTAAACCAGAATTGACTATCGAAGATATAGTAAGTGCGGCCTTAGTGTGGTTTTTTATGCTAAAGCTCTGGCGACACGGATGAATTTCCCTAATTATATACAAACTAACTAACAAATAAACTAACAAATAACAAACAAAGATAGGCAAGTGCTGCGGTAGATGTGGTTCTTAAGGGTCAGCGCAGACAGAGGAATAATCCTCGCGCGGTCTCGGGCATTTTCATAACGGATCGCGTATTCTCTAGCTTGCGCGCGACGCTTCCCGCGTAGCGTCGAGGACGCGCGAGGATTTTTTGTTAGGTTCAAGCATGTGCGTTTTATTTGAATAATTTTAAAGTTGATTTTCGAGTGCGTTATAAAAATCCTCTTCGTTGCGCTCCTCTCTGTCTGCGCTGACCCTTATGCTTCATACTTACTCTCTCCAAGCCGCCCGTGGTTGTGAACTCTATAGGAAACATGGCGGTGTCTATAGGACTCCTGCTTCGAAGCACTCCGAAGGCTAGGGCCCCGCAAGCGTAGTACGAGAGGAGTGCGACTGGCGCACATTGGCAGGCTGTTAGGAGGTTGAGGCATTGCTGGAAAAAAAGGTGACATCATCATCATCACCAGCCTATACCTAATAGTCCACTGCTGGACATAAGCCTTCACTAATAACTAAAAAAGGTGTTTTTTTTAATTAGGTAATTACGCTGTGACCTTTATTAACAATTGAACTGGGTATTTATAATTGAAACAATTGAGGTAGGTAACTACAGACAACTAATTTAGCTGTTGAAATTAGATATTGACTAAAGTATGGTGTACCAGACACCCTATCTATTTAGAAAAAAAACATTATAATAAGAAGACGTAGGTACGCTAGCTGCGTACGTCTTCTTATTATAATGTTTTGGCGTTATCTATATTCTTCTAAGATATTATTACGCATATAAACTGCAACATTGAGCATCATAATCACGTAACAGTTTAGATGTGTTTTTTGATTGTTTCTACGGGTACGAGATGTAGGTAATGTGCATCTACGCTGCTACCAGTGAACGAATTTAAACTACCACCTACGACGCGACGTATGACTACGCCGCTTCGACGCTACGCATCTACACCGCTTCCTTCGACGCTACGTATCTACACCGCTTCCTTCGACGCTATGCATCTAATGTCGCCAAATACCTATATTATCTGGTTTATGACAAATATTTAACTTGGATAAGAAACATGAAAAAATTTAATATGTAAATATGGTGCTGAAATGGTCATGCAACAAAGCGGTGGTTGTTCCACCAGGTTCGATGCCTAATTCATTTAACATGATATTTCGTACTTTATCTCTCATCTACCTGTACGCAGACAGACCAACGCATTAATAAACACACAATAACAATAATCTGAAAATGGTTCTAATATCGTCGGTGGTAAAATTCTCAATTGCATGCACTGTTACTCAAAGTGACTCACCGATGTATCTCTCGCTCGTTGTCTCGTAACAGAATAATTCTGGAGCCGTCCGTCGGCGACGGAGAGCGCTGCGCACGCGCCCGCCTCCTCGCCTCGACTGCTATTAAGCCAGTCAGCTAAAATCTTTATCTACGTACGTAGGTACTGTCTAGGTACCTAGGTACTGAGAATATTTATTCGCCTTCGCGACATCTACACTGCTTCAACGCTACGCATCTATACATCTACGAATTTTTCGTATGCAAGATCTAGGAACTGCCCTACGGTCGGTGTTGGACACAAAGAAAGAGACCAATGCAAACGGACATGCTTAAAGTAGAGGAAGTATAACAGGCGACCATATTGCTATGAGAACTCTCTTCCAGGCAACCTTGGGATGGACTGCACATGGAACAACATCTGTATTGTGATGTGTAGGTTTAGTTTAAAAGAAAGAAAGTTGATTTTGTAAACTACTTCGAAACTACCGAACTCATGAATAAATTCGCTATCTATTCACTAAAATAACACTATACACAAACTTAAAACTTGCATATTTTTAGGTAGGTAGTTTAGATACCATAATCTTCTTTCGGGCGCTATAACATTTTGATGTTTCCAGTGCTTCTGAACTTGGATTGCTGGTTGGTATTTCTAAAACAAATAATTTTAATTGGTTATTTATCTTGGACTGGTACCAGAATATAGTAGCGCAGCCAGACTTGGAGTGAGATAGATGTAGGATGTAGGATATAAATAACATAAATAATAATATAGAATTTTGTTCTAAAATTTATAGATTCTTAGAGTAAAGTATAGATTAGATAGACTATTACTGTAAAAAGTATCTTCATGTCAGGGCGCTCTAATTCCTATTTCATCGCTGCGAACCACCGTTCGTAGAAATAGCGCCTATAAGAACCCAAGGAAATAGTTTGAGCAGAAACATGTAAGGGTACCGAACACCCTCGTAAGCTATGGAAATGTAATCAACCGCTCCACTATGATAAACGAAGACAGATACCCTAATCAGCCCTTACATTAGTGCTAATTCATCTTTGCAATGAATTGCCGACCCCTATCGGGAAGAAACTTGGATTAACCGAATGAGCGCGCGGGCGTAGAGTTTGGACTTAGGTATGTCTAAACTTACTAGATACGTAGAGACAATGGTTTATAAATAATGCTGGAACACACAGCATCATCTAAGCTCCTTTAATAAATTTGTTGTTAATTTCTTGCCGTTTTGGTCAGACTGATTATGTTAAAACCACCCATTCTATATTGAGATTAGAAAGCCCTTTAAATGGCCTTCGTCAATTACAATTTGTATGGAATCGCCTTGAAAGGCCTTTGAAATGCCATTCAAGGCGATTCGAAGGGTTTTCAGATGTCAAAATAGGAGCCTGTTTTATACTGTTATCAGTCTGCAGGTCACGCTTTATCGCCATTGCCCAATGATGATAAAATAATAAACACTTGGAAAAAATTTAGCTACGTTGTTACTGAAAGATTTTTATGTGGATCTTTCTGTTCTAATAAAATATCAGATTATGTAGATAAATAAAAAGGTTTGCGACGAGTATTGCTACAACTCGAAAAATAACATCCTAAATGATAAAGGTTTCTTGTTCGCTACTTTACCTTAGAAAGATTGACTTTATAGATTCAAAGTGATCACTTTATTTACCAGTATTAGGTATTTACGAAATTTGTATTTTGTGACGTGTCTTAGAGTCCTGAAATAAATCATTTTGATTTTGTTTTTTTTTTATTAAACAATGTAAACATAAATAGAGAAGAGCCAGAGATCACAGAAATATCTAGAAGGGGTGTTAAACATTTCGTAGTTCGCGGTTGATACCCTCGGAATAAGATTATAAGTGGTGGCAAACTAGGTCAAAAGCAAAGCGAATTAATTCCTTGGATGGAGGTCTACTAATCCACACTGATTCGTGGAAAACCATTGAAACTGATGTTGTCTGTGATAAGGTTAGCTGGGTTATATACGGTTAGCACACATATGTACCTACAGCGCTGCATGTACTCTCTGTCTTTTTTTTAGTTTAACGCTTTAACCATCAACCCGATGGTCTTGCATATGATTAGGTAAGTAATTAGCCGTAGAAACACGTCATGACGTAAACTGATGACCCGAAGTAAATCAGTAGCATCAGTAGGTATGAAACAGGTCTTTGGGAAGGTCCTAAAACGCGTGTCAATGGTATTGAAGCTGGGATATCCACCGCGAAGGGTATGATCCATTGAAGTACTATTACTAGCATAATATGAGCGGGAAATATTAGGCGGAACGGACTCCTTGAATGTGCTTTAGTACATTTAAAAAAAACAGAGTTGTTCTGTTGATTTCCTCTGCAAAATGAAAGGTGAGTGAGCTGAGGTCATTTCAACGCTTTCTGCTCGATTATTTGAAATATAAGTACCAATGCAGTTTACTCTTGTGAGTCGGTCGGATCCTCTTCTCTCCGCTCACGCATGAAAATTGGACTTTAACATTAGGTATGCGTCCTGAGTTAGGTACTAGTTTTATGTACAGGATATCATCTAGTGGGTAATCTGTATTCTGTACAGTCAGTGAAGAAAAGAGCTAAGCACTAATTGCTTATTATGACCGAACGCATTCTTTAACAACTGACAATTCAAATGTTAAAATGAAATGACCTAAAACTATTTTTCCATAAATTGTTAAAACATACAACTACTATCGGAAGTTGTATTAAATGTAATACTTACTTACAGTTAATTAATTAATACTACTTAGATGTCTTTACCTATAGTTTAGGACTGCGATCCTAAAATCTATTGCTGCTATTTTTTTTCAGCCCAAAAAGTTCATTGTACCTTTTCTACTTACAAATCGTTCCTCCGATACAAGAGTTTTATACCAATGGTCTAACTTTTCTACTCAAGGAAAATACTAAAATAATACTTGAAAATTAGTACCTAACCACAAAAGTTCTTCCGATACACGAATGATAGATTCTAATGGTGTAACTTCGCCAAACGACAGGCGAACTTCGTAATTACTTGGTGTCACTATAAATTCGCAATTAGGAAACCAGGAAGGTATCCTTCCTTATTTCTTGATGCTGTCTGCTATATCTGCGTCCACGGGATGCGTTAATTTATATCATAAAAAAATGAATATGATAAACTAAAAATATGTTATTTCGATAGGTTTTGTAAAAAGCAATCGGAATAAGTATGTTAGTTTTAGTTAATAAAATGATAAAATATTTTTTTTAAATCTATGAATTTAGTTATAATAATATCTAAAAACATTTTCATAGGTTTTTAACACCCTATAGCGCTATATAGTAGCGGTCATGTTGTGACGTCATACGGGTGGGTGTCTACCCACCCTGGCTGACTGAAAAGTGTCAATTGTTAACTGAAAAGCGTAGAAAAGCTTTGTACTTTGTTCACACAGCCAACTGACGTAATGACGATTAGAGCAGTATGGCGAATTGCCTTTTTATGACTCTTATCTAGTGAATAATTAATTTTTGATTTTTTTTATGGTTTATTAGTACTAGAACTAACTGAGACACTTTTAAAAATGTGGGCGATATTTTGATTCTACAAAATACGGTAAAGAAAACAAAATTTATCTTTTTGTTTGTATCAAAAATGAGACATGCATTTGAATATAGTACGTGCTTTGAATACATTTTCACTTGATTTGAGTTTATTGCATGTTTTTGTTCTAGAATGAATTACAACAGATTATTGAATTACAACAGATTTGTCCGATTTGTGGTTGGCGCGTCAAAAACATGCAATGTACGGAAAATACGTTCCATTTTTCGCGTTTGGCGGCGACAACTTTAAATTCAGGCTGAATAACTTTTGGCTTTAATGTAAATTAATTTAAGTTATCCGGATTGTCCGTTTCGTGAATTTTTTTTGTGGTTTGGAATTTTTTCTGCGTTTTTAACTGTGATGTGATTTCCGATTTCTAAACGAAGTGGTTAACGATCGTACCCATGATGAAACGATCTTCGTTTTTATTGAATTATTTACATTTGTAAACGCCCTCAAATTTCTTTTAGTAACAACAATCAAGAAAATTAATTGTCATTGTCATCGCGTTTATTTAACTTCTTTTTTTCAAACTAAATGTCAGCATTTTATATTTATGCCTCCAATGTTAGTTGAGGTTTTAAAATTAAAATATAACAGCAAAACTGGCATTGGGCGTTTGGATGGCTTGCATAATGTTACATATTTTTGGCAGTTTGGCTGAATGCCAACGTATAAAGTATTATCTTCTTAATTAGCATTATATATTATATAGTTTGACTGCAGGTATACTGCAATGGAGGATATTGGAATTACCTACCTATCGATTGATATATAGATACAACTTTTATTTGAAATTGCTGGCACATTATAGTGAGCGTTGAATCAACGATAAAACAGTTTTTCTACAGTGAACGAGGTTTTTCTTTGCCGCAAAACTAATTGATTCTATTAACTTATTTTTTCGTTGAGTCAGTTTGTTTATGTGACATGCTGAGATCAATGATTTTTTAGCGCGAAAGTTTTGGTAATATTTCTCTGATATAGTGAAAATTAGTAATTATTTAGGATATTTTCACGACAGAGACTACAAATTTGTCTGCGGGGTACCGAGGCTCTCCGGGTTTATAAATTATCTGAAAGCCTGGTCGAAGCGACGTGTGGTGTGACCCGAGTGCTGGTCAGTATCTGCCGCAGCGCATCAGCATTGCCATACGAGGCAATGCAGCCAGCACCTTGGGGACGCTTCCGAGTGGTGTTGAAATGGATCAGTTGAGCTACCTGTAGGTACTTTATTTGCAGCAGGCATTTAGCTTAATTGTTTTCTTTTTTTTATAATTTTAAATATTAGTTATAATTGGTTATGTAATTGTAATAAAGGTTTTACCCCTTTATTTCGACTTTATGACTACATAGCAGTTATACAGGTATGGAATGAACCTACTTGTATTATTCGAGGTATTTCTGTCTTCTGGGAAAGTTTTCTTCAATGGACATCGAACCTCGCTGCACCAGGCCACAAAACATCTGCTTGCATTTACCACTGGAAAGAAGTATGACATCCAGTTAACACAACAGTTATATTTATCCTTTTGTTAAAATACTACATTATTGTCCTTAGTTGTTAGAAATATAGAACTTTTCCTCGATTTCTCTCCGCAAGCAGTTTTTTTAGCTTTTACATGCGAGGACACATACATGGTTTAAAGTTTAGTTATTACAGTTTAGGTGTAAACTGTTGGTACTTCAAAAAGTACTTTTTGTACTTTTGTATATCTATTCAAAACCTTCGATTCGGGCATCGGTAGCTTATAATGAGTCCGATCCCGTCGATTTCCTTAACTTAAAAAAAAATAGACACTATTTAATAATGGAATATTAAATATAATGGAAAATATTAGACAATTCAGACAGAATCATCTTATCTAACCCCCAGCTAAACAGCTTATGTTGTAGGTACTAGATGACTGATATGTAACAGATAGATATTTTTTATCATAAATAAACAGATTGTATAATTGATTATATAATTATTAGTTACGAGGTGTGAATCGAACCCGGGTGGACCTTCGCCCCCGTGCCACAGAGGTCATCAATATCAATATCGTATAGCTTAGGTAAACTACTTACTAAGATAAAAATGACAAGGTATGGCGATGAACGCGTACACCACAGCACCAGTTCTTCCCCATAACGTGTGAGGAACAGGAGCACCGAACCCTGCAATGTTTTTAGAGCTCGTATAAAATGGTACATAATAATCAATAACTATGTCATAAAGAATCATCATCATCATCATCACCAGCCTATAATAGTCCACTGCTGGACATAGGCCTCCCCTAATGAGCGCCATAGATGGCATCATTATTTGGGGGCAAGGAATCTCCTGTCTAAAGAATAAGGGCAGGGGTATTCTTTATTTGCCGTGTGGTGCCGGCATAGAATTTCACCACCCCAACTCTTCCCGTGGGTGTCGTAAGAGGCGACTAAGGGAGACACGGGGGGCGGGCAGCAGCGCCCTCTGAAGATCAAATCCACCGAACTGCGATCCCCAACTCGCATGCCCAGCGTGGGTATTATGGGCAATGACCCCTAAATGATAAATAATGCCATCTATGGCGCTCATTCGGAGAGGCCTATGTCCAGCAGTGAACTATGATAGGCTGGTGATGTGATCTGATTGTAGATACCTAAAGCGGTCATGACATAAACCGTGAAGAGGAATGTTCCCGGGAGGTCCCAGAAGTAGCCGGGGTGTAGTCTGGCACCGTGGCCCACTGCGAGGATCGTCATCTGCTTCTCCTCTTGGATGCGCTTCTCTATCGCCTCTCGCCATTTCGAGGAGAGGGGAGTTATCTGGAAGAAAAACCTTGTTAAGCCCCTAAGGTTTTATATAAAATGTTATGATGTTATGTATGAAACTTATCACAGGTTTTCGCGGTATGTAATTAAACAACCATATTAGAACTAGTATTTACAATTTAAACAATTAAGTTAACTGCAGTTTGTTGCAAACAAACTACATGTAGCTCAACCGGTCCATATCCGTAGTTTTAAAATTTTACGTCTTGTACAAGTACAACAACATTAGTCAAGACTAATTTTGCCTGAAATAAACGATTTATTTATTTATTTAAAGTCTTCTAAAAGTTTTTGGAGGACATCATGGTTTTCTTTTAATTTAATATGCAATACTTATTTATTTCATTTGATTTTTATGGTTGACTCTACTATCGGTGACATAAAAATACAGGATGTTATTTTTAAGATTTTAGTAAGTTCGATTACCAAATAGAGCTTTCAAATTGCTTACCAAATAAATTCAAAATTCCGTAAGTGCAGTTTATTTATATTTAAGAATTCAAGTATTACGGAGACTTACTTCCAGGCAACGTTCGATAGTAACATCTTTAGTTTTTTATAGAGCTCTGGGAACTCGGTGAAATCTAAGAATTTATGAAACCTAAAAATTAACGACCTAGATTTATACATAGATATTTATTGGTCTAAAGATCACATTATTTCATATACTGTATGGCAGTAAAGTCATAGAATGAAATAGTAATAGAAAAAATAAAGATTACAATCTTTCTATTATTTCATTCTATGGATTGTTTAGCCATAGAATTTATATATAAGAAAAAATTAAAATAAATAAAGTTTTAATTCTAGGCCAAGTAAAATAGAGGAAGGTTTCCCAATTGCGGTGACTGTCCCTACCCAAGCTCTACTTACCAAGGTAAAGTACGGTAAGATATGTATATGGGAATCGTCTTGTATACACTTTGCGTATCGATCAGGCTAACCCAAATGTTTGCTTACGGAACAGATGACGTCAAAAGGTCAAGTAGCCCTAGGGCTGTACTCGACAGCACCTGCCTAATGGCGCGGCACAACTAGCTGGTTACACTTGCTTGCAAAACATTGCCGTTAGATTCTAGAAAGAGCAATAATCTAACCTTAGGGAACGAAGCCACCACGTGACCGTTTCAGGGCCATTAAAAAAAGCATGTGCCCTTAATTAGAGATAAGATAAAATTTATTTGTAGCTAATACTAAAACAATGACATTCGTTCGTTTGTCGTCAGTCCACTGCTGGACATAGTCCTCCCCTAATGAGCACCATAGATGGACAAAACATTCATATGTCGTAAGGCGACGGACGTTCAGTGTTTATTTAAATTAAGACCTTATTGCATTCACACATGTTTCTGTCAAATAAATATGACTCAGACAGTGGGCTACATCATATCTTAAATTCCGAGGACTAGTGTTTGTCCGGCACTGTACCACACGCCCTCATTCGGTCCCAGCTAATGGTCTAGAATGCGAATGCCTACACTCCTCAAGCACGCTCATGCTTCCACATCACGACCACAGAGAACATAATACTAGTACACGACCCTCTATTGACCGGCTCATTAGCCTATTTAGACCGTATTTACCTTAAATAGTGCAGTGGTTTGATGTACACAACAAAAACCTTTTAACTAAATTCTTGAAATAATCAAGTAAATTTTGGGTATTATAGTGCGTAAAGCCTCGCACTTGATGTTACTCGTCGGTTTCTTGATATCGTGGCGCAATTGGTTAGCGTAGTCCCATACTAAAGTAAAAAAATATCACATAGTATACAATGCCCCATTATTGCGTGCATCACGTGCATGTCGTCTAAACACAAAACGCTGACACGGCTCGCTGTGTACCTTACTATCTTTTAAATGATAATATTAGAAAACTAGAGTCTAGATAAACCGAATTTACGATTTAAGACTCTACATACTATAAAAATTTCATAATTTCTTATCAATAAACGCTTATCTCTAGCATAAAAAGTAAAAAATCACCATTTTGAATTTCTTAAGCCGTTACACAATGAAAAGGTAACAATTAAACAGAGTGACTTCGCATTAATAATATTAGTAATTATGGTAAACCTACATAAGTCAGAAGTCATTAATTTTCTTGAGTACAGGTATATTTCAGTTTACCCGACAAGGTAGGCCAATAAATTCAAATTTTAAAACCATTTCTTTAAAACTGATTTATGAAACTTGTATGAATATTCAGTGCCGTCGGTATTAAACCATTTGCATTGATGGCTTTTTAAGACCACCATTTTTTACCGTAGATTCAATTTGCAACCAAGAAATAATGCTCTTTATAGTAGGTTAAAAGGTTTCCAATTTAGGCTACTGTTAAAATTTCTGTCTTGTGTAAAATACCTGAAAATTTTGCTTTTAAATATACAAAAAAAAATATATAAAGTTTGCATTTTAAAATTATATATAATGTACCTACATATGTAGAATAAAAAGTTCTTTACTGTGGTCAAATAAGCGTAGACAAGCACGGAAAACATTAAGTAGAAAGGGCGGCCTTATTGGTTAAGGATTTTTAATATTCGGACAAGCTTGAGACCTACCTAGGAAACGCAGGTACCTAATACCTGCGTTTCCTAGGTAGGTAAAAAAAACGTAAACGTGTATTTTTTTCATCGTAGGTACCTACAATAAAAAAGTAAAAGTTTTAGGAGTAGCGAAACTTTACCCTCAAACATTTGAAAACAACATGCAATTTTCATTCAAACTGCGTATGAAAGTGCAGATAATTATCACAATGGGGTACAATTTTTCATCCAATTATTCAAATTCCAGTTGGTCGTGGATGGTTTGTTATTCCGCGCACGGACGTGTGTGATTTACGTTTTTGTTCCAATGAGGATAACATAAGACAGTCATTTCTTTACTGCTGTTACAAAAGTATACGACTCATTTACAAAAAAATAATTAAGTTTTATTAAGTAGAAGAATTTTTTTTTACTTGTTTGATGTAAATTACTTGGTTTGTTCTACTTTGACACATACACCGAGCGAACTCTCGATTTTTTTTAAATACCTAGTAAGACAACATAGGCGAGCCAAGATAAGTTTTTAAGTTGTTTCTTTATGGTTATTTTATACTCTTTACTATCTCAAAGCTGAACACCTGCCTATTTTCATAACTCAGATATCAAAAAAAGAGATTTTCAAAGAAAAAATCATATTTTGATACCTCAAATATAATGAAAAATTACGTATCAAAGAATTTAGACTGGATATGGTTCTGAGTAAAATTATGTAAGCCTCCAATATTTTGAGAAAATTCAAAATACGGATATCAAATCTCTGTTCTCAAGTCTGATTAATTATACTTTTAGTTAATTACTACCTCGTTATCTAAGAAAAACCGCGTCTAGAGCAGACATAAGTTACTAAACAATATTTTCCCTTACTTCTTTACAATTAACCCTCCCAGTGCCAACTTGTACCTGTCGTCCTTTGTCCAAAAAACCCCAAAATTAGGCAAAAGAAGGACACAAGAATTTTTCCCGACCGGCGCGAGTATTTCAGATATTCAGTTTGCCCGGAGCCTCTTTGTCATGCAAAAATTTTAGACGAGATTTTTCAGAAACCATATTTCCTACGAAATTGAGTTTTGTTTGTGATAACATGCTATTTTGCATTTTTGCTTTGAACTACAAAAGACTTTTCTTCCTTACTTAAAAGGAAGTAGTTCAATGTAGTACTTTTATGTGTAATTTTGGTGATGAGATTTATTCTTTCAAAAACATTTTACCTTTATGAGTATGCTCACGTTTTCATTTTAAGTAAACATTTAGGTACGTAACTCATTTACTTAAAAAGAAGTAGTTCAATATTGTTATTTCATTGTATAAATTTTGTTCCCGAGATTATTTCTTTCGAAAAGCTTTTGTAAGAAATCAAATTATTTCTTTCGAAACCCCTTTAACTTTGTAAGCATGCTAACTTTTTCATTTCAAGTAAGCAATTACGTAACTCATTCAACACGATAATTTCAGTTAAAGGTTATCTTCCCGGATATAATTAAATAAAAGTAAAATAAACTTATAGAAATTACAATCAGCTGAGTTACCTAATTGTGCTGAAATTTTAACCAGCTTTGTGTTAACTCAGTTTATTATTATTATTATTTTTAATACAAAACCGTCTAGAGAGGTGACTCTACCAGCATTCTGGGAAGTCTACCTTCTAGATTTTTAGGAAATAGATAATGATTGTTAGTCAAAATTAGTTAAAATTGTTTGATTTTGTTATGAAGGACGCTCTTTAATTGTCTGTATACATTAATAAATACAAATAATTTTCCGTCAGGAGAGCATAAAAAGTCATATTATAAAAAATTCAAACATGAATACAGTTTAATTTAAATCCTACTAAGCAATAATGTGATATTGACCTACGGAGCTGAGTTTGGTCCACCAGTTCAAAGTCGCTCAGTGAGCTATGGAAAGAGGCGAAAGAGCTAATCGTATGCTCGGGGTTTCTTTTGTTTATTAGTTACCTACGAATCATAATCCTTCAAAAAAGAACCAAAGTTATCTATCGACATAGCTCAAATAATCAGCAAAGTGAAATGATAGTGGCCCGGCCATATCTCGCAAAGAACCGACAACCGCTGGGGTAAACGTGTTATTGAGTGGAGACCGCGAATCGGCAACTGTAGTGGAAATGTAGTGTGCGTGGTGAGATGACAATGACATGATGATACGCCAAGCTGAAGGCGCTATGGTACTCATTACGAGAGGCCTATATCTAGCATTGACCAGGACTAACATGGGCTGATGATGTGCATGATTGTATAGTATTATAATACCTGTGACATTGTTTAAATTGAAACAATAACTGTACTGATTCAGTCTGATTGTTCGTATAAATCATTTGACTGAATTAAGTGACGTAATTATTTATTCTGGGAGAGGAATCACGGGAATATTCATTAATATATTCATAAATAACTGCCTATTCATCCATTCGTTAATTCCACATTCATTATTTATGGTGTGAAACATAACGTTAAATGTGTGAATGTTTTTTATCACGTATCTCCGCAACTACTTTATTTATTTACATGATATTTCGTTTGTTGATAGCATTAAGGTTCGTGTATTAACAAATATGCTAATCTTATTTTGATTTATTACTTACTGATGGGGTTTAAAAGGGTCGTAAAGTGTCTACTGAACTGATCATTCAATCAAAACTCGGTATAAATAAACTGCACAAAGTAGTTTATGTTTTGTGATTGTTAATCTTTTGTACCTATAAATTTTTCTGTGTGAAAAAAACACAGTACCTATGTACAAAAAGTGGATTTGTTGGAAACATAAAACAAAATGAAATTTTACAATGCTATGCAAACATTCCGAAATACTTTACTCAACTCATTGCGAGATCGGTAAAGCTTTGGATAGGAATTCGAAAACCCTGACGTTTTGATTCTGAGACGACTGTGAATTCCATCCATTTTTTGGGGTCTGAACACTATCTTATTATTGCCGCACTAATATCTATACTAATATTATAAAGAGGAAAGATTTGATGTATGTATGAAAATATATTGAAATGGATTTGTATTGTATTGTACCTAATGCGATAGTGTACTCATTTAATCACAATAATGACCAGTAGAGTCAAATTCCACGATCCCACAAATCTAATGCGTAGTAATTATTTCCATCCAGAGGTTGCCTGGAAGAGATCGCTTCTTAGCGATAAGGTCTTGTCTTATGTAATGTCTTTTGTTATTTTATTTTTCTGGTGTACAATAAAGCGTATTTGTATTGTATCATACGGATCAGATTCAGATTCAATAACTTTATTTCTTTAGGCTTACAAAATAAGCACTTAGACAAGTCAAATTTCATACAGGTAATTATTAAAATAAGAAATAATTTGTTATTGATTTCTCTTCACTTCAATTTTTTGTCCACTAGTGGAAGAAGTGAAAAAGAAACCACTAGTACATTCATATAAAACTTATGTGTCTAATACAATTTTTGTTTTGCCTATCTAAATCTAAGTTTAACCTGATTTCGATTTAGACCAAAATCATGATACCCTTTATTCCGCGTCGGGTGTATAAACATAACAAAATGTAGTATTCCATTATTACAGCAAAAATAAACCTTATTAGGATTACTTAAGTACGATCCATCAATCACTTAGCTTTTATGAAATTTCAGCGAAGATGAAGTATTATCCGGACCCACGGAAACCCACGGAGACTCTCTATTTGTAAAAGTTTTGACCTTTGCAGCTAAAGCAAATTATACCTTGGTTTATAAATACGTACAACCTTTTGTTCTTAGCTGTGAAATGCAAAACGGGTACTTTTTCCGGTTATTTAGTTAGATATGTAGTTATTTTATTTATGCAAAGATTGGTTAACGTTGTACTTACTAGCACAAAATAACTATACGGTGTGGCAAATTTAGAACGGTTAGCTAACAATTACAGGTAGTATATACACTTGTGTTTCTATTCCCTAAAAATCTAAGCCATCACCAGAATGCAGATTGCCCAAAATGTTGGCAGCATTGCCACCTTGGATGGCGATATATTTTTGTTTTTTTATTATAGTTTTTTAGAACTACAGAATCCATAGAGATATTTTTCATAAATTAGTGTAACATTGAAACGGTTGAGCTAACCGCAATCTCCAAACAATCTAGGAAAGTAGGCCTAGTAAGTAAAATAAAAGCGTTATTACGTAAAATCCCTGACTATAAAAATATAAGACGACGTTTAACAATATTTCCTTTACCTTTATCTGAAAAAGGAGCTGGCGTGATGAAAATCCTCAGGATTGATGTCCCTAATGCCCCGTAATTTGTAAGACTTTGCATATGTGGTAATACGAACAGATTGCGGAGTTGAAAGATCGATGTGTACCGGGAGTGGTTTTGAAAAAGTTGTAAATTGATTCAGAGAAGAGATTTTATGAGGAATTAAGATTTAAGGTTCCGGCGACAGATGAGTTTCCCATACAAACGTAATACCAAAATGATTTGTAATTAGCTATTATTTCTCTGCAATTTTACTATCTGCTATTATTTGTATTAGAATAGTACTAATGTAGGTTCCTGTTTTTTGAAAATAATTATCTATCTACACAAATGATAAGAGAATGTGTTTTCTGAAAATCCGATTTGGTTTAATTTCTTTTCAATAAAGTATAATGAATAAAATGTAGCAGGAACCTAAATAAATACAATTTGAATACAAATAATAGCAGATCATGGAGAAAATATGCTAAAATTACAAATCATTATGCTATTAACTAAGATTTTATTGCATTTTTTTCTCAGGAAATATAACACCATTAAAGATAATCATCGCCATCCAACATGGCAATGCTGCCAGCATTCTAGGCATTTTGGCTAGGCCTTTTGGTGACGGCTTAGATTTGTAGGAAATAGAATGGAAATAGATAAGTGAATATAATACATGTAATTGTATTATTCTGTTAAGTACAGTGATTTTCTTTGTTATCAAAATAATATTGAAGATAGTATCTCAATTCAGATGATAAGATAAGATAATAATAACTTTATTGCACCTTTTATAATTGTATAACAACAAACTAACTACTACTAAAACTAGTGTGGCACAATCGGCGGCCTTATCGCTAAAAGCGATCTCTTCCAGGCAACCTTTGGATGGATAGGATCGGGTAGTATAATACTAACGGTGGCGTAGTTAAAAGTAAATAATATGTATATAAAAAAAACAATAACAACAAAAAAAAAAAACAACAATTGAAAAAGAAGAAAGTTAAAAAGAAAAACAAAAACAAAAAGCAGTTATAAAAATTAAGCAAATATTTTAGGACGATATAGTAAGAGTGGACAGATAGTGCTGATGAACCAAGTCTTTGAAGATAGGAAGGGATTTGGCATGCCGAATGGATACAGGAAGAGCGTTCCAGAGTCTGGTAGCTTGCATGGTGAAGGAATCACTGTAAAATTGGGTCGTGTGCGATGGAATTTTAAGGACATTAGTATCAGAGGAGCGGAGGGATCGTGAGTGGGAGAGATGGAGAAATTCAAATCGGTCTTTAAGATAACAAGGTGTTGACGGAAGAAAGAGGATGGAGTATAGGAGGTTTAGGATATGAGCATTCCGGCGAAGACGAATAGGGAGCCATTTTAACCTGTTACGGTACTCCGAGATGTGGTCAAACTTACGCAGGCCGAATATAAATCTAATGGAGTAGTTCTGAAGACGCTCAAGCTTGTTGAGTTGGTCTTCAGTTAAATCGGGATAACTGGCGTCTGCGTAGTCTAAGATGGGAAGCAATAAAGATTGTGCTAGCGCAATTTTGGTGGAAGTGGGTAGAAAATTTCGCAATCGCTTCAAAGAAGCTCCCGTGCCGAACGTCCTTCTGCTTAATGCTGCTACTTGAGGGCCCCATGACAGCTGCCTATCTACAATCAATCCTAAGTCTTTAACAGTTTGGCTGATCTCAACCGTAACACCATCAAAAGTGACTTTAGGCAAGTCATACCAATCTATGATGGCAGATGGCAACAAACCTTCAGACGTCGGCAGACAGAAAAAAAGAATATTCGTGAAAAATATTTAACCATTCGTATTTTGTAACGTGTCCAAAAGGGCTTAAAGAATTAAAGCACTTTTAAATTTGTTATCATTGCAAAAAATTACGAAATTGAATCCCGCAATCTTCCACATACTATGTATGGTTAAGCACTATAAAAACAAACAAACTTGTACCTCATTTCCTGTCGAACTAATTATCATGAACATTCATATATGTATATATACGCACACATTTGATGAAATGCTCAGTAGTCGCCACTGTGCTCCACTGGATTCGAGACCCGACCTAAATACCCCCACAATAAGGACGAAATACCTTTGGCAACCGCAACAATTTGCAATATCTACTCTCCAATCACGCCATAACTCAAAGGAATCAAACATCACAATTGCAATTATGCAGTGAATTCTACGGTAAATGGACCATCGCTCGGTAGCGACATGGGAACAGGGAAATATCAGGCTTATTGTTAGGAGGTTGAGGTTTGAATTTCATTGATAAAGCTGGACCATCGTTTTGTGGCAGTGTTTAATGTTAGAATACTTCTCTGGTATTATCGATCTCCCAGCAGTTTATTTATTTATAAAACAAAATTCACAGCTTTTAAGATCTAAATAATAAAAAAACTTATAATGTAACCTTAACCTACAGCCAAAACAGGATTTACATTTTATACAATTAATCTGAAATTGACTGTTACTAAAATTTAAACAGTAGCTAAGAAATGTTGACATTAAATAAATTAAGGCGTTTCGCCGAACTAAAATAGCACGTAAGGTATGATAGGTTTACCCCAGTTTGTGGTGCCAACTTATCATAAGCTTTTTTATGCTTCTGTTTTATTAACAAGAGACAGATTCCTTGAGAACCTACGAGTACCTATGTATAGTTTAGGAAGAGATGCGAAAATAAGTTTGGTGGCCAAAGGTCAACTTTGTATCTCTGCCTAAACAAGGAGTTCTTACTTCTTTGGCCTAAACTATAGATTCTATTGTTTTTATACATAGTATAGAAAATAAAACTATTAAAACTATTACTAATACAGGCATTAGTACGCTATTATTGGTGCCAAAAACGGTACCAATGAATATTTGGAAATTTCCTTTGTTGAACCGTAATAGGATGAAATGGGTAGCGGCGCTAATTTGTGGTAGCACGTAAGTGGTATTTGATATTTGGAAATTCATTAGGCCAGCAATGTATTTTACCTATAATCTGTGGTGCTGCTCCGAAAGACTAAATAAAACAGTTTCGTTGCAATACTATATTAAAATCTAAAGGAACTTTCTTTTTTTGTAACAAAATTAAGAGTCCTAATAACGTTCCTTTCATTATCATCATGATCATGATCATCATCATCACCATGATGATCATTATAATCATAGGAGCCTTTTATGTGGTACACTTCCAACTGGTACGTGGATCAATTCAGCTTACCGTAGTTTGTTGGCAACAGTCTGCAGTTAGCTCATTTGTTTCAATTGTAAATACTATTCTAATTTGGTTATTTAATTGTAATTTTTTACTTTGTTAGTAAAGGTTTTACGGGGACGCTTCTGAGTGGTATTGATATGAATCAGTTAAGCTACCTGTAGGCCAAGCACGGCATTTGTTATCTAGGGTAGAATAGACAATAATGACATCGCATCGCCCTACATTGCGTACATTATTGAAGTTGAAGAAATTAATTTCAAATAATTTACGCATTCGATGACAAAGTGACGTAATTTTTGTCTATTCTACCTTAGACAAGAAAGCCCGTGCTTGCCCTACTGTAGACTATTTGTAACAGTCAGCAGTAAGCTTAATTGTTCAATTATTGTATACAATAGTTTTAATTTGGGTCTGTTATTTGATCGTAATTTTCTTTGTTAATAAATTATGGTTTATTCCAGATTTAAGCTTGTTTCGAGTGATTTTTTTCCTTAAAAACTGCCAAAAAATTAAACATTTCGTATTGGGGGGTTAATGTTGTACGTTTGTAATGAAAACCTTAATTGCACAATTTACAAAATCCCTGTTAAAACGCGTCCGTTTTCATTCAGATATACAACTGTTATTAGCCGACTTCCCTCGAGAGCTGATAAAGCTCTGGCGGGTTGCCAGCTGTGAACTGCCAAAATCGGTTAAATGCACATTCCACTACGTTGCGATGTAAGATATAGCGCCAAAATACATCGTACGCTTTCAATCGAAATGTTTCCGTCCGAAGGCGAAAACGGAAAATAAAAAATCATGATACCTACTTGATTTTTTTTACTCTTCAATAAAATACTTAGGTTCAATCCAAAAGTACAATAGAAATTGTTGTATTTTTGTTGAATTGGCTCCAGTCTCTTGCCAACTAATACTCGCAAATTCCAGCAGTATTTTCTGAGGCGATATGATAATTGTATATTATATTTGAATAATTAATTAATGTAACTCCCAGCAATACCATGATTAAAACCTCAAGCAAAAACCTACAAGTCTACGTCAGTAACGTGTACGTAGACAAAATATAATTTATCTCGACAGTGATTAGTTTTTCCAGCGATATTAAAAGGCTTCTGGACAAACTTTGATTAATTTGAACGGAAACTTCTAAATCATACTCGGACTTTAATAAAAACTTTGCCTTGATCCAAATCATAAATCATAAAAAAAGTAAAAGTACTACGATGACTCATAGTGAGCTCAGGACATCATCCGCGGCGACGACGTAGGTCAACCTGGCAACGTACACACTACTGTGGCAGAAGACGTTGCCATGTCGATACCAAGTCAGTTAGCACACCATACTGAAAAGAACTAGAATGAAAAGGTTGGTCCCATCTAGAAAGTTTTAAGTATACAGTGAAGCTAGAAACAGACTGAGCCTTCTTATGCATAACTATTTGAAAAAGGTAAAAATAGACCGAGTCAATGCCAAGTAACGTCCGCGACAAAATAGACGAAACGTAGGATAGCGCACGAATTCATTATTTTGATTACACAAAATCCACAGCTCTCTTATATAAAGGTAAAAAGGACAATTGTAGCCAATAGCTTTATTATTAAATTTAAATTGAAAGATTAACGCCAGTAATTGTCGATTTTGAAGAAAATAGAAAATCATTGACTACGAGCCACTACCACTACGTTGAGGTATTTATAATGCCAATGCAGGTATTCCACTTATGAAACATAATACATATGCCAATGATTTTATTTATAAACATTATTTATTATGGAAACACAGAACTGTGAAGCATTATTTTGATGGGATTTTTAATTTTTTTTTTCTATTTAACTTTAAATTTGAACCATTTATTTCTTTGCTAATGGTACACATAAGATCAAATTTTTTTTTACGCTCGACGAAATCTACTCTTTCGAGCGAACAAAGATTTATTTTGTTTGTCTATCTATTGACTAATTATTGTGTATGATGAATTATTTTATACATTATAAAATTATTTATCCCTATAAAAAAGAACTTGATACATGGAAAATATTCGTAGGGGGCGGCGGAACTAAATTACAAACAGTACTTTAATCCAGACAGTAAATCCGGATTTTCATGGCTCGTCAATATATTTTGGTTCCGGATCAGTCGTTCGTGAGAAAATTAATGTGCTCGTAAAATTTTCCTCTCCGTTTTTGGGTGAAATCGGAGGAAATTAAGGGATTGGCAAAATACGAATCCCTTTAGTATAATTTAATCGTTTTTCTGTTCCGATATGTTTTATTTGGAATTTTGGATGTGTTGATTTGGCGGCAAATGTTTGTTTTTCAAATGACCTATTTTTTACTCTTCTCAAAATATTACTTCGATCCTCCGATCTATCAAGTAAACCCAAACACGACCTACTCGTACAAATACTGAAAAGGTATCTAAATATTCAAAATACGCAATTGATCCGTTTTTTGTGGAAATTACTACTATTATTATGTTAGATATATATCTTTATAAAACTTTAATTATCATCATCATCAGCCCATGTCAGTCCACTGCTGGACATAGGCCTCCCCTAATGAGCGCCGTAGCGCCCTGTATCCACATCTTTCTTGCGCCTTATAACATAATTGAATTTTTTTTTACAATATTCGCTTAGTAATAATAGTTAATTAATGCTTTATTGAACATGCTACAACTACGCGCCACCACTATTGAGCTCGACGCGTAGTAGTATTGTTTTGATTCTGATTGCTTAGTTTGAATTTGACTACATTAATGTGATAGTGGTACGGTCTAATGTGCGCTTATTGTGTTTAACAAAAACATACCTAGTAATGTCGTCATAAGCCCAGAAGTGAGAACACAAAATAATGACTATTAAAGAAAAATATGATATTTTGGACCGCTTAAGTCGTAATTAATCTTTCTGCAAATAGTTTGGCAAGTGAATTATTATGGTGTTGTTTAAGTTTAGTACCTATATTTAATAACACTATAATCGACATACAAAATGAAGTATGGGATACACTTCCAACTGCTGTTGATAGGGATCAGTTGTTATTTGCAACAGTCTCAATTATTTCGATTGAATTTGAAATACAAGTTCTAATTTGGTCCCTCTTTAAAAAATAATACTTCGCAGTATAATGGTAGGCATGGGCCTTTTCCCCCCCAACTTTCCTCATAGAATTTCGCTGTAAATAAAAAACTTTACCAAACTGTCATCTAAATAAGTACAACCCACTTTCCTAGGCCTCCCTCGAGACGCATCCAATACCTGGTCCCAGGTAAGGATATTCAAATTTCATTTCGGGAATGTATGCAAATTGTTATGTTGTACAAGAACGTAGGTTCAGTATTTTGAGAGGTGCAATGGGGAGTTTTTAACCGACAGGCAAAAAGGTGATTTTCACAGGCGAACTATGATGATGTGTCTTAAGTGTTTTAAAAATAGAAAAATTAAATTAAATTTTAATTCAGTGTAATGCGTGCCGTAACAAAATAACTTTATTCCTAGAGACCTATGGGTCGCATGAAGTCTATACATATTGTAATGACAATTTGTATAGTCTTTTGCAAACAAACTACAGGTAGCTCAACTGATCTCTATCTAAACAATTTGTATAGACTTCATGCGACCCTTTTCACGTTCACTTTATGTGTTTTTGTCGAGATTTCTTTCGTCGGGATGGCGTTCACTTTTTGTTTCTTTTTGTCGGGACCGTAATTTTGGCGTGAAGAGGTTATATACTACCCGGAATAATAACCAACTTTTTTACCCAACTTTAAAAATAAGAGGAGGAATTTGTTTGGCTGTAGGTATATATGTTTATATGTTTGTTCGTCGACTTTACCTTCAATTATGGACCGATTTTGATAATTCTTTCACTATTGTATAGATCTCGAGATAGCGCCTCGATTAATTTGTCCTGCAAAACTTATACAACAGTTTTAGTCAAATCCTCAACGGATTTGGGACGAACTTAAATTAAAAAAAAGAAGCACTAATTATTACTTCGGTTTTCAACAAATATTCAACTTTGTTTTTGAGTGAAAATTACACATCAAAAGTCCGGTAAGTAAACTATGCAAACCTCATTAAAACCCGTATTTTTCATACGAACGAGTTTAAAATACAATCCCCGAGTAGAGAGGTTATTCCTGGGTTATTACAGCACCTTCAAAGTATTTCAAATTATTTTACATCATAATACAGCGCTCACTCCGAGATAAATAGCACAGCAGCGCTGCTTCATACGGGTCCTTTGCGTTCCCGCTTCCAGAACATTGGCAGATGTAGAAGGAATGTCGGGAAAATAAAGGCGAAGATAAATAATATTAATTAATTGTTTGTAAATATCGCCTGAGCTCATGATAGGACTCAGGTGTAGGACCTAGATCCTATCTCTATTTAGATGGATAAACAGATTTGCATTGCATCACACAAACAAAATTAAACATAGTTTCAAACAAAATTTAACAAAAATACTATTTAAATCATAGCAAAATGTACGTGCTAGTAACGTGATAGTTGCCATAATTTGGGATATTTTGAGTTTTACAAGATTTCGACACTATGGGCTCCATTAAAAAAATCGGTCACCCATGTTTCCGAATTTTTTTATCAATAATATTGAATACTTATAAAAAAATGCGGAGAAAACATGCACATATTGTCCATTGTCATTGGACAATATGTGCATATTGAATTTTAATTTAATAGATTAGTTTAATTGTATCTAATGTTTTTTTAAGTTTTGCGGGATAAATACTTCTTTCTCGGTAGTATTTTTTTATGGGACCGCCTTGGGATAATCCTTTATTCCCACTAATACAAAAGAATCAGCCACAAGGTCCATGACGGAGAAGTTACATAAAAATAAGTGTATCGTATAGGTATTTTTATATTGCTTTTATGGTGTTTGTTATTTTAATGAATTAAGTGCATATAATTGTTATAGTTCAATTCACGAATAAAGTAATATTATATCTTATCTTATCCTAAAAAAAAACATACAACAGCCGAAGACAAAACTGCTTTTTATCGAAGTCGGGTTAAAACACTATGTTAGAATAGAAATCTAAAAACAACACTTGGCATGTGGTTTCTATACGTAATGAGTTGTACAACTTGTGCAGAGAAAACAATGCAGCGCGATGTGCGAAGTTGTTCTGCCTGGGATGTGCAGATTATTAGTTTAGTTTTGTAAATGAGATGCTTTTAGCTGACACCTGCGGAAATAAGTGCTGTCTTTACGAAATATTATCTAAGCTTTTAAAAAAAATAATTAATATTCATTTATTTTTTAAAAGCTTAGATAGCTTAGATATCAGCTTAGCTATTTCAGGCAACGTTAGTCTAGGACAAGATGGAAAATACTTAAAAACTAAGGCCCCTTTAAAATATATACCTTATTATAACATACATAAAATGAACCTAGTTACTAACACGCATTGACGCAAAATATAATAAATAATGCTGGATAATCCACACAGCATCATCTAGTCCCAAGCTAAGCAGAGCTTGCGTTATGTGTACTTGATGACTGGTAAATATATTTAGTACAATACGTTAGATGGATTTTTTTTATTATGCATAATGATTATTTTACATGTACATGACATGTACATAACTAAGCCATAATTTTGTTTATGAAATCTACACTATTAATATAAAGAGGAAAGATTTGATTGCTTGTTTGTTTGAACTGAATAGGCTCCGAAACAACTGGACCGTTTTGAAAAATTCTTTCACCATTAGAATCCTAAAATTTTCATAAATAATAAACCCGGTTTTTAAATGATAAATAATGCTGGAGCAGAGCTTGTGTTACGGGTATTAAATGACTGATGTACATTCATAATACATTATCATCATCATCAGCCTATGTCAGTCCACTGTTGGACATAGATATATATAATATATAATACATTATATAATACTTTATATAATACATTATATAAAGCCTTTATTAACAAAGAAAATTGCAATTATCTTACTAAATTAGAGCTACTATTTACAATTGAAACAAATGAGCTAACTGTAGACTGTTGCAAACAAACGTACATACATTATATTAAATTATCTCTTTGCTCGAGAGAGATGTCAACAACAAAATGTGGGCAACACATTTTGAAGTGAAATCGAATTTTTTTGGGCGACCTTCGTTGTATCTATTGTTTCGGCCCACAATGACTTTATTGAAACGGAATGCTGTAGACATATGATTGGCAGGTTATTTAAACTTTTGATGAGCCGTGTACGAGGGATCGCGAATAACGCTTGTGAATTTAAGGGTAACCTAGTAAAGGATGCCTCGGGCCGCCGAAGCTTAGATCATCATCAGCCTATGTTAGTCCACTGCTGGACATAGGCCTCCCCTAATGAGCGCCATAGCGCCCTGTCTTCGGCTTGTCGCATCCAGTATCTGCCAGCAGTCTTTCGCAGATCGTCATCCCACCTGGCCGGAGGGCGTCCTACACTACGTTTACCAAGTCGCGGTCTCCACTCAAGAACACGTTTACCCCAGCGGTTATCGGTTCTTCGCGATATATGGCCGGCCCACTGCCACTTCAGTTTGCTAATTCTCTGAGCTATGTCGATGACTTTAGTTCTCTGTCGGATGAATTCGTTACGAATCCTATCCTTCAGAGAAACTCCGAGCATAGCTCTTTCCATAGCTCGCTGAGCGACTTTGAACTGGTGGACCAACCCTATCGTGAGTGTCCACGTCTCAGCTCCGTAGGTCATGACTGGTAGGACGCACTGATTAAAAACTTTCGTTTTTAAACATTGCGGTATGGATGACGAGAAGACTCGACGTAGTTTTCCGAACGCTGCCCAGCCTAGCTGGATTCTCCTCTTGGCTTCCTTCTCGAAATTGTTTTTACCCAACTGCAAAATCTGCCCGAGGTAAGTGTACTCAGAAACAATTTCGAGAAGGTGGCCATGTACGATCACCGGTCTTGGATCAATGTGGCCATTGATCATGATTTTGGTTTTATCCAAATTCATGCCAAGACCGATACATCGGGAGGCTGAAGCTAGACCATCCAGCATCCGGTTCAGCTCCTCTAGCGACTCCGCCATTAAGACTATGTCATCAGCGAATCGCAGGTGTGAGATGTACTCGCCGTTTATGTTGATGCCCTTGTCTTTCCAGTCCAGCGTCTTAAACATATCTTCCAACGCGCTCGTGAACAGTTTCGGGGATATAACATCCCCCTGCCTCACTCCTCTGCGCAGTTGGATCGGTTTAGTCTGCTGGTCCTGTACTCGGACACTCATCGTAGCGGCTTCGTAAAGACATCTCAGCACCTCGATATAACGATAGTCTACTTGGCATCGCTGTAAGGATTGTAGAACAGCCCAGGTTTCAACGGAGTCAAAGGCCTTCTCGTAGTCCACAAAGGCCAGACACAGGGGCTGATTATACTCTTCGGACTTCCGTATAATCTGCCTCACTGGGTGAATGTGGTCTATGGTACCATATCCTCCGCGAAACCCAGCCTGCTCCGGTGGCTGAAACTCGTCGAGTCTCCTAGCGAGACGGTTCGATATAACTCATGAGAATAGCTTATAGACGTGACTTAGGAGCGAGATGGGTCTATAAATTTTAAGCAGGGTTTTATCTCCCTTAAAAAAAAACCACCAAACTCCCACTCCACGCCTTTGGAGTTCTCCCACTGTGAAGGACGGCGTTGAAGAGGCTCTGTAACTCCTGTATAACAGGGTATCCTCCAGCTTTTAAAAGCTCTGATGTTATTCCGTCCTCACCGGGGGCTTTTCCATTTTTAAGCTGCCTCAGAGCTAACACAATCTCGTCTTGACTGATGTCTGGCAGTTCGTCGGTATAGTGGCGTATCAAGGTGGCTCTAGAATCGTGGCCGTCTCGTTGGGAACGGGGAGCATGAGCAGCGTATAAACGGCCATAAAAGTCCTCTATCTCGGCCGATATCTCCGGCTTCGACAATACGGTCCTTCCGTCGTGCGTTGTAAGCTTCGTCAGGTGGCTCCTGCCAAGCTGCTGAGTGAATACTTTGGACCCTCGGTTTCGCTCTATCGCCTCTTCAATGAGGCGTGTATTGGAGCTCCGAAGGTCGCGCCGTACCATCTTCGCAATTCGCTTGTTCAGGTCTGACCTTTCTGACGAAGTCGCTAGGGTGGTTTCCCGTCTTTTTGTCATCAGCCCAAGAGTCTCATCCGAGAGTTTGGACTTCTTACCAGTACGCTGCTTTTTGCAAAACTTGATGCCCTCGTCCCTCTAAGTTTCGACCAGATTGTGTAGGGTCTCGTCAGCGTCATCAGTGGGTTCCAAGGCAGCGAATCTATTCCCGAGAAGCTGCTGAAACTTTTCGGTGCTTGCCAGGATTCTGATTGGGTTCGGTCGGAGCGTGGACTTCATCAGACGGTTTCTTTCGAGCTTCAAATTTATATTCAGAGAACCTCGAAGGAGTCGGTGATCAGATCCGGTATTGAACCTGTTGATCACTGAGACAGCTCTGAATATATGCTTGCTATCCGTCATGATGAAGTTGATCTCATTTTTAGTCACAGAATCGGGACTCCGCCATGTCCACTTCCTTTGGGGCCGTTTCTTAAAGAAAGAGTTCAAACAGCCCCTCCTTCTCAAGGAAGTTGACAAGCATTTGTCCCCTGTGATTTCGAACACCAAAACCATGCGGGCCTATTCGGGATTCGTTGCCATTCTGGGTTCCCACCTTGCCGTTAAAGTCCCCCATAACAACGTTGAAGTGAGCCTTGGTGGTGTGATGTAAGGCTTTGGATATGTCTTCATACATATCCTCCACTTCATCATCCGAGTGTGCCGAGGTCGGTGCGTAGACCTGAATGACCTTCAAGCTGTAGCGCTTAGACAGCCGAAGGATCAGGTACGCTACCCTGGTCGACACACTGGAGATTTCTTCCACGTTGTTAGAGAGGGCCTTATTGACGAGGAAACCTACGCCACCCTGGGATGTTTTATCACCCTCACGAAAGTTGAGAAGATGGCCCGAGTCTAGGGTTACGGTGTCCTCCCCCTCTCTACGGACTTCACATAACCCTAGAACATGCCATTTAATGTTCTCTAATTCCACTTCCAACTGCGCTAGATGGTGATCAAGCCTCAGAGTGCATCCGTTAAACGTTGCCAGGGTCAGTTTGTGTGGTGGATGGTAGCCTGGGGTAGCCCGGAGATTCTTCGCACCCCCTGCCCCGCCGTTCAAATAACGGTAAATATCTCTCCAAGTCATTTAACTTATTATTTCATTAATTTGCGACAGTCCGCAGTTAGTTAATTTTTAATACTAGTTCTAATTTGGTTCTAAAATTTATTTATTGTATTTTATTAATGGATGCTAGTTTCTGGAAAACAATAGGTAATTCAGTACAGGTTTCGCTAAGCCTGATCTCGGGCTGTACTAAACTTTTTTGAATTATTTTGCTTATTGTGTTTTGATTAATTAATTGTTTTGCCCGTTAATATAAAGAATGAGGACTTCTCTATTGTATTAGGTCATATCCTGTAAGAATAGATGTAAGTGTTTTCAATAAATACAAATATAAAATACATATTTTAGCACTAACCTGCCTCAGCTCCGTTGCAAGATCAATGACGAGCTGGTTCTGTTCCCTGTTGAAATCCTCAGCTACCTTCATCTCATATGGTTCTGAAACCGCACAAATTATTTAGATTTCAATTTTGTATTTGTATTCCTTTATCAATAAAAAACAATATTTTTTTAAAAATTATCTTAGCCTCTGGTCGAAGCGACGTGTGACCCGAGAGCTGGTCAATATCTGGCGCAGCGCATCTTAAATGAATTTCCTCGCCGAAAAAGAAAAAAAAAGGTGCTATGCTCTCCCGACTAGCTTACCTTCAAAAATATTAATCACGAACACCCACACAAGAGTCCAGAGCACGAGTATACTCATCAAACCTAACTGGCAGGCGATACAGCGGAACACAGTGCAGCATATGGACTCGTTGTCTTTTTGAGGCAGTGGGTACACTCGCAGCCATGTGTCTGAAACCTTGAGAGAATCGCTGGGAGAGTGAAACTTAAAGCCTTCATAATTGAGTTTGGAACTATGAAGTGCCTAATGTACAGTGTGCGTCACATATAGTACCACCTATCTCAATGTATGTGGGATACAATAGTGGTTATTGTTGGGAATTTCAGACTTTGAGTATTATGGGTGGAGTTTGATCCTGAGCGGCGGTGTGATAAATTTTTGCATGTCCAAATTTTGGTAACATCCGAACCCGCGGGCAGGAACAAGTTAATCATAATGATAAAAAGATTCACATTTAAATAAAAAATATTTTAAAGCTTTTATATCATCTAGAACTAAAGTAGAAGGACTAATCTCAGGAGATACGTCGTCTTTTTTTGTCTTGATTTAGGAGTCCCTATCTACCTGCATGGCTACCTTCTGCCTCGATCATCATACCAGCTCGATGTCACTACCACATTGTATTATCATTGAAAACATACATAAGTATGCCAAATTTCAGTTACAAGATTTGCCAAGTTAAATAAAAGCTGTATAACCGCGAATCTAATTTTACACGTCTAAAACACACCGAATATGTCAAAAACTTACGTTGTTTATAAACTCCCTTGATTGTACAAGTTTATCCAGCTTCCCACTATTACCACTGTTATAGTTTGAATTATCCGTAGCCATTATTTTCCCCGTCGCTTTATCTCTAAAATTATAAACATTACTGATCACAGCTTTAGGGGATACAACATCACAAGTCCCAGGCAAAAAGGCATCCTGTGCTCTTCTATTAAAGTTTACATTGGCTATCACATCACTTATTTCTCTTTTCACGTTAAAATCGTGGCCATTTAGATTATAGGTCTGGGTTACTAGTACATGCCTTGGATATACTTTCTTGTACAAAGGTTTTACTAGGTGGCTCTTAAATTTCGTCTGTAGCAGTTTGTTTTTCATAACTCTGTTTTGTCTAAGATCTGGATTGTAACTGGTTCATATAACAGAAAAGTTGTTCACTGTTCGCCTAGATTTTCGGTAGCGTGTTCGAAGTTGAACAACTGCGGGTACTTGAACTCGATTGCTCATCAACGGAGAAACTTTGGACAAGTTTACGAAATGGGATATCAGGAGCTGTTGAAAAGTTTGGAAGTTGGTTTTGTTGGTGTTCGTGCAGATTCAATCATTGTTATTGCCGAAATGAAATTTTTTTGTTGCGATTGGGTTATGTTAGCGTATCTTTACATTATATTAGCAGAAAATGTCTGTAATAGTTTAATAATTTATTTTGTCTTGAGTAAATTTTGGGTAATTACGAAGTGATTCATCTCTTCGTTATCACCTCAAACGGAAATTCTTCGTCACATAGTTTCTATTAGGATATACCTATTCAAACCCGGTCTTTAATAATATTGGAGTGTAAGTGTGGTGTAAGCTGTGATAGACGGACCAACTGCAATCCAACCGCAAATTGCAGTTCAGGTGCAGTTTGAATGCAGTTGAGACGACTGCAATAGAACTGCAAACCAAACGCGCAGTCCGATTGCAGATTAATTGCAGTCGGCGTACAGACGTTAGAAGTACAGACCGACTGCATTCAAACTGCACCTGAATGCATTTAAGTATGCTCTATATGAACTAACAACCCGAATTTTATTAGGAAGGAAATCAGCACCAGTAATGGAGGTAGCTATTTAAATGTTTCCTACAAACAGTTGAAACACAGCTTTGAAGGTAATATTTAAAACCTAGTAGGAGTGTGTCGTTATGAGAATTTCCATTCACTTCACTTACCTATCTAGCAACGTTAACCGTTAAAATAACTATCTATCGTTAAGAATCGTTAAAAAACAAGAAGGTGTGAATTTAACGATAGATGTAGCAAAACGCGTGAATGTTGGCGCAACATACGTTAAAAACACTGCAGCGATTATATCTAAAGAATGGGGCATGGTGTTATGAAATAACTTCCCTTCATACTTTTCGAGGCTTAGGACTGGCTGCATATTGAAATGGCAGGCGTATTTAGAAGTTCATTTCATTCTTTATATACATGACGAGGGAAGAACCCTCGTTACGCTTTTTAAATGGGTGACGTCACCAGGACTGACGTCACTATCATCATTGTCTTGTTGGTAGAAGTCTGCTCCATCCAACCGGCGACCCGAGAAAGAGATTCCTGGCCCGAACGATCCCACGACACAGCTGATGACGTCAGCAGTGATGACGTCACGATTTTCGTTGTCCGGATATTCCTCGATAGAAGGTAGTCTCAATGAAACAGCAGTTAGAAACAAGAACGTTTGATTTATTCCAGGGAGGTCCGTTCCCTCCGAGTGCTCGAGCAAGACTGAATGTTTTACTCGCCCGGTGGCTTTATTTATAGCAAAAGGTTGCCTAGCGTTTTCACAATAACAAAGGAGCAAACTCGGGGCGATGTTTTTGAATTATCACAAAGTTCTTATAGGAAACCTAACCAAGTCGATGACTTGGTTAATTTTAGAGGTTTAAACACTCAGTTAATTCTTAAAACTAGATCGTAGTGTAGAAATAACGTCTTCGCGCCGACACGGCCATTCTGCACGGCGGTGCGCGCTCTGCACCAGCCGGGTCAGCGGTTACTGTAACTGTAACAAAGGTTTTGCTTTTAAGTTTGGTATCTGTGTACAACTCCATCGAGTTGCAAACAAGGTTCTCGTAGAAAGTCAGGTTTAGTTTGTAAGTTTCTCGAAGGAGTTAGTTTAGTTTATTTATCGAAGGTTCTCGGAGGTTCTCGTAGATGGTACTCGTAGATGGTACTCGGAGGTTCTCGTAGAAGGTCAGGTTAAGTTAGTTTGGAAGGTTCTCGAAGAAGTTAGTTTAGTTCTCGTAGAAGGTCAGGTTAACTTAGCTTGGAAGGTACTCGAAGAAGTTAGTTTAGTTTGTATATCGAAGGTGCTCGGAGGTTCTCATAGATGGTGCTCGCAGGTTCTCGTAGATGGTGCTCGCAGGTTCTCGTAGATGGTGCTCGCAGGTTCTCGTAGATGGTGCTCGCAGGTTCTCGTAGATGGTTCTCGGAGGTTCTCGTAGATGGTTCTCGGAGGTTCTCGTAGATGGTTCTCGGAGGTTCTCGAAAAGGTTAGTTTAATTTGGTCATGGCTGTGTGGTTCTCGTATGTTCTCGTAGATTCTGTAACAAAGAGAAATTGCTTTTAAGTTTGGTACCTGTTTATACTACAACGAGTGGTAAGTATTACGAAAATGGGTAAGGTCTTTGGAGTTTATAGGTTCTCGGAGGTTATAGGTACTCGGAGGTTTCTCGTAGATGGTACTCGTAGATGGTACTCGTAGATGGTACTCGTAGATGGTACTCGGAGGTTTCTCGTAGATGGTACTCGGAGGTTTCTCGTAGATTAGGAGGATAAGAATAGGAAGTGAGATGTAGTTTGTAATGAAGCATGAACGCTCGCAAGTAAAAGTGGTTATCAACTTATCTGTTTATCCATCGTGTCTAGCTGACGAAGTACACAGCGCGGTAAGTAGATTGGTTTCTTCCACCGACATGGTTTGTTGCACGCCTGCTCACAAAGTACAGCACGGGAAGTAGACAGTGTTCAGAGGACCTTCTGGACTGGTTTCTTCCGCCGACACGGTTTGTTGCACGCCTGTTGGGCGGAGATAATCTAGGGCCATCTTCCACGGTTGTTTATCCATCGTTTCTAGCTCACAAATACAGCACGGGAAGTAGAAAGTGTTTCGAGGACCGTGTGGATTAGGTTCTCCCGCCGACACGATTTGTTGTTTGCCTGTTGGGCGGAGATGATCAAGGGCAATCTTCCACGGTCGTTTATCATTCTCCAGGACTGTCTATGCGTTCGGCTTTTCCTGCCATAGAGGGGCTTGGTGTATCCGTGGTTGTTATACCCCGGAGTAGTGGTTTTACTGGCTGGTACGTGGTTATGAAGTTATTGAGGCAGTGATGACCTCGCTGGGTGGTTTGGATCAGAAGCGCTAGCAGGCCCTGATCCCACTTCTGATGACGAGGGAAGAACCCTCGTTACGATTTTTCAAATGGGTGACGTCACCAGGACTGACGTCACTATCATCATTGTCTTGTTGGTAGAAGTCTGCTCCATCCAACCGGCGACCCGAGAAAGAGATTCCTGGCCCGAACGATCCCACGACACAGCTGATGACGTCAGCAGTGATGACGTCACGATTTTCGTTGTCCGGATATTCCTCGATAGAAGGTAGTCTCAATGAAACAGCAGTTAGAAACAAGAACGTTTGATTTATTCCAGGGAGGTCCGTTCCCTCCGAGTGCTCGAGCAAGACTGAATGTTTTACTCGCCCGGTGGCTTTATTTATAGCAAAAGGTTGCCTAGCGTTTTCACAATAACAAAGGAGCAAACTCGGGGCGATGTTTTTGAATTATCACAAAGTTCTTATAGGAAACCTAACCAAGTCGATGACTTGGTTAATTTTAGAGGTTTAAACACTCAGTTAATTCTTAAAACTAGATCGTAGTGTAGAAATAACGTCTTCGCGCCGACATACATAATTTTTTTCTATAATTTTTTTGGTTTTTTAAGATATTTTTTTACAGTTTTTTTTCACTGTAAACATTAGGTAAAAAAATTACAATGATGACTTCTTTGATCCTTTGACCCCCAGCATTGCCTCCATTATTGCGAATGGGGAAATTGTTCTGAGCACTCATCTTTTGAACCGGAGCTAACAGGCGGTGCTGCTGTGCTCTGCTCTCTGATGATGGCTGCTACCAGATCTTGTACTTTGGTCTTTATTCTTGCTGCCTCTCCCTGGTTTTCGAACCCCATCGTTTTATATCTAGGGTCGAGAAATGTACAAAGGCCAAATACCTTATTACTATCAATATCGGGTAATCGGTCTTCTAACCCGGATTTTAATTTATTGACTACGAGTGCAGCGGGCACACAATATCATTATTCAAGCTGTTCATCATGTCGTCGTTCATTAATAAGTTTTCACAGGGTTTTTTTAGACATCTGGTGATCACAATAACGGAGCTTCCTGTAATATATTTTTCTCCACTCATCGATGATGTGACGTCATCAAACGGCTTCAAAATTTTCGAGAGTTTTTTGTATAATTCTCATTCTTCGTTAGTTATTATTGGCATATGATCCCAATTTATCACTGCCGTAGGAGATCGAATGGCTGCCTCCAGCTTTACCAATCGCTCCAGCATATGGAACGTGAAGTTCCAACAGGTTAAAACACTTTGTACCAGTTTAAGGGGAATACAGTTACCATTTTAATTTTTCTGATATTTTAGCAGTTTTTCGGTTGCAGTTGTACTTTTTTTGAAATGGGCTACAACCGTTTTCACTTTTTCTAAATTTGCTTCCACCAACTTAAGCGCATCCATTACAATCAGGTTAAGGGTATGGGCATAGCAGCCGTAGTGTTCGTATTGGAGGCTTTCTACGGCATTCACTACATTTTTTGCATTATCGCTTATAGAAAATTTTTTTTTCCTATAAGCCACCATTCCTCCACTGTTTTTTTAAGGAAGTTCTTTATATTTTCTGCAGCATGTCACTCACGGAAAGAATCGCAAGCTAGAAAAACACTTTTAAGCACAAAGTCTGCAGTTATAAAGTACCCAGTTATCGCTGTAGCTTTCCGTGGTTCTCGATGTCCATAAATCGAACGTGATGCACAATATGCACATACTCAAGACGTTCTTTTCATCATCTAATAGGTGCACCACCTTCTCTCTTACTTTTTCGTATTCGTTTGGAATTAGTGTAGACGATACGTGTTTTCTAGACGGAAGATCGTAACCTGGTATACAACTCGCAAATTTTTTAAAAGACTGTTCGACAAGGCTTAAAGGTTGGTATCCATCAACAAATAAATTGAGTAGATCGCAATTTCCTTTTACTTTTTGATCTTTACTGGTCTTCTTGGGAACGTACCCGTCAATACAATCTTGATATACTCTTTTTGTACCTCTCGCCACCGATGTTGACGCCTCCGCATTCGTAATATCAACCACTGATGTGAGTATTGCTTTTGCAGATTGTGCAGGGGCCGACGCAGGTTGTTCGTTATTAGGGCCTACCTGCTGTATGGCTATGGACGCGGTTGTTGGTAGTACATTGCTACTGTGGGCTATGGCAACGATGCGGTAAGTTTCGATATGTCTTATTTTTAAATGCGTTTTAAAGTTACCTGTAGTTGTTTTATAACTAAGCAGAGCCTTGCATATTTTACACTTAGCTCTCTTGTCTTGCTCGTTTTCTTTATCAAAATGATTCCATAGTTCACTGCTATTTACACGCATCATTATAATTAGGTACCTATTTACAAAGTTTTCAAACTAAATATTTACCTAATACCTATTATATAATATGATATTTTTATTTTACACACTGAGGTACCTTCCTAGTTACGGTACCTATACCTACCTATTTGAACATAATATAGTTACTTAGTTCACTTCACTGTGTCTATGTACAACATTTCGGTATGTAGGAAGACTTCGTCTCCAATTGAACACCTTCGTCGACGTTAAGCAGAAGCAGATGACCCGAAAAGTAAACAGGCACGTTTTCACATCGAAACAAAACTTTGAAAACTTTTTCCGTTTATTATCGAGCGAGTTTTCTTTTTGGAACTTCGATAAGACAGAGATAGCAGAATAAGAGGAGAAACCCAACCAAATTCGATAAACCATCCGTCAATCTTTGATTGTGATTGGTTAATATAATATCTTTTATCTTTGTCGGGTTTAGACACAGTATTGGCTATTACCCTTTGGCCGACTAGGTAGAATGATTATCTTGGCTCTGAAAGGTAATTCCAAACCGCATATTTAAATTTGTAAATTAGGTTTTTACGAGAAGCCAGCCATACTTAAGCTAATAAGGAATAAATAATAATAACAAAGTCAATTATTTGCAAAGCTGATAACACAATGATTTTTATGATTAAGAAATCGCCAGGTTTATTTATGAATTGCTTTGACTATGCTACTTGCCAAGAGATGTCATTTCGATCGATACTAGTTTATTTGTAGGAATTCAGTGCTTCCGCTTTGTGACATTAAACTTCTGGCTGGGTTGGTTCAGTTCGGTTCGGTAAGAGTATTCGAATTTATTTGATTGTAGGTAGATGGTGGTCTTAGATTATTTAGACAAGTAAGATTATCCTACCTAGACGATGTACCTATGTCCTATTTGGTTTGATTGTTAGTTAACTCGTGGCGGGAAATTCAACGGTCAAAACCTAAACATACTCGTATAACTAATTTCAAAGAAAATAGACAGACCCTGGAAAGGGACATTAAAATCAAGTCAGGCGATACTTTGTCTGCATAAACTATATTTATTTAATAACAGGAATTTATTTTGCTCTGAAAAATTACACTATAAGTCGGTCAACGAAATAACAACAGCTTAAGTTAAACTAAATTCACATGTTCGGTCCACTCACTCACACACAAACCAAAATTTCACGTAAACTAAAATTCACTCATTCACATAATATTATCTGTTTCACATTTCACTGATTGATTTCACTCACGCCTTGCATTCACGCTTCACGGCTTCACGATTCACTCAAGTTTTTCACGCATTCACGATACGGCTTGCGAAGCTACACGACGCGCGTCGTTGTTTCGTTGAAGTTGAAATTCACTCGTGAAGATCGGAAGAGTTTATAGATAGTTATGGAATTGCGGCTTAACGTTAGCTCTAAGGAATCCTGTTAACCGTTTATTTAACTATCTAGTGAAATAACGACACACTCATAAAACCTACCGAAAGAGGGTTTGTCCTTTAGCTTTACAGAAATCTTAAGTATTTAAATTTTGTGGTTTACTTCCTTACCTACGCTTAGATTAGGCTCAATTTACACCGGGATGTCAGCGACGCCGGCAAAACCGCAGCCGCGGGACCTTTCTGAGTTTTTAGCCAAATATTTATATTCCTTTGTGTTGGTATGTAGATAAAGTTGAAAATTATGACACCATTTTGATTCTGACAGTATTTGCCGCGTCATCGTCGTGTGAATTGAGCCTTATAGCCAATTAATTCTTATAAATTTTAGCTGAAAGCACAGCTGAATGGTTGATCATGACTAGGACATTGTTAATTTTATTTATTTATTTAATTAGGATTGTATCACCTTAACTTAATACAATCTCTAGAGGTAGGGCTCTTCCTGTGTTACAAAGATTTTCTTTTTGATAAAATAATAAGTAGGTATAGGACTTCATTATTCTTCATTATTTAAGTGCCCCAAAGACGTGAACGAAGATGAAAGTCTTCCTAAATTCCAGTGGGGTTACCATCCATATTTCCAGTCCATTTCCAGCCATTTATGCAAATTTATCAGGAATTTTCCAAGCAGGTTAAATATGCGGTGATATCGATCTTGCTACTGCGCATGCCTAACGGCCGGCGCGCGCAACCTCGCTGTCAAAATAACACTTCAGCATGTAAATAAATATTTCTGTTCCTATTTTTATTAATAACATCCATATAAGAGAAAATTACACGACATATTCTCATTAATTGAGGTCATAGTGAGTGAGAGCTACGTGAAATGTGATTGCTAATGTGAAAATGTGTAGGATGTGATTGATGGTGATATGGTGGGGTTTGTTTTCATATGTTTTAGGCATCCATATACCAAGTTTTTCACCTTAAAGGGTTGAATAAACCCGAAATTAAGGGAACTACGAAAAATAGGAACAATATTCGCAAAAGGTCCGACGAGATGTACAAAATTTACAAATATCTTAAACAATGACCTGTGAAAATGTCGACATGCCTACGAAAATGTGGTGCGTACTCATTCAGGTTGTCACGGAGGCACTCGACTCTACTCCTCATCGCTTCCTTCATCATCACAGCAATTATCATCCTCCAGTTATACTCGTACAGAAATCGAGGTCACCCCCACGTCCAATCAATGGTCGGTGACTTCGAATACCGGCCGGGCAACTTCCTACGTGGTCGCGAGCCTGAAAATAAAAGCTATTGCGAATTCAACTACGGCCTACCATTCGAACTCAAATGGGGTACATTCTCTATATATAACTCTCCAGAGATGGGGAATAAAGGCCCGTACAGAGTCGTATACAACGCTATTAGAGGAAAAGCTTTCGCTAACTTTAGCAAGTTTGATGCGGTGACGTACGCCACGCAGGCGACCCCAGAGTTTCTGTACCATATTCTAGAAATTGCTAGGTTTTGGGATGGCCCTATCAGCCTAGCAATTTTCGTGCCAGACTACGATTTGGATATATCAATGCAGTTATTGACACAACTTTGCCATTGCTATTACGGGATGTCTAAAGTATCGGTGCACTTATTCTACCCCAAGAAGTATCCTCCAAAACTCGTAAAGAAAGAAGACATCGTTGTCACTACTGAAACTCCTACGACGGCTAATATTAGCGCCGAAGAAATCATGCAAAGGAAACTAGACAGATATAGAAACTTAAACAACAAAACGAGAGCGTTCTACATTCAATGGGCGAGACAGAAAAAGATAGAGGTGATGACAAGGCGAATGCCAAGAGATTATCTGAGGAACCCTCATCTGAAATTTCTAGATTGTTCAGGGTTAGAGTCGCAAGGAGTTTTAACGTTCAGGCGCGAAAAGCATATGGTATACCCTGTAAATGTTGGAAGAAACATCGCAAGGAATGCGTCTACTACCAATTATTTCATCGTGTCAGATATTGAGATGGTGCCAAGCGATGGCTTAGCGACGAAGTTTCTTGCAATGATCAGGAAACTCATGGGAGATAAGAAGAGAAATGAGGGTTGTGTGTTTGCTAAAACCGTGTTCGTCGTGCCGCTGTTTGAAGTGGAAAGGGGTGAGGAGATTCCTAGGGACAAGGAGACGTAAGTAATTAACAAAGACTGTTTAGGTTAACTATAGTTGGATAATCATACACTTATTGTTAGTAGAGTACTTGAAATAGACACGTATAAATTAAAATCCAACCTTGTGCCTATTGATATAAGGATCGCTACGCTACCTAGGACCGATTACCAAACCAATTTACAAAGGACGGAATCGATTGAGCCCACGCCATGTACGCGATTCATTATGAGATCTGGATTATGTTTTATTTTTTATGTGTCTAGCCATCAGTTTCGCCATTTCAGGTTAGTATTTCAACACGCTATAGAATCAGAAAATTCTTTGATGCTGTGCCTTATAGTAGCTGTACACAATAAAGAAAATCCTTTGAAGCAAAACTCTAGCTTTGTTCGTTGAAGTGTAGGTGTATTCCTATGGATTCTGTGAGACTATTTTCGCAGCAGATATAGCACCTTTGTGTAGGACAATATGAAATCTAGTCTTTGTGCTCTAAGAGCGACAGGTACACCATTCGTCCTCTATTGTAGTTAGTTAGTTACATCAGTTAGACACTGAAATAATTTATTTTCTGTTACTCAAATCCACTCTATTTTTTTTATATCCTAGGCATACTTTATGATGATGATAATGTCTTCGTTGCCGAATTTTGGCCACGATGAATCCCCTTGAGAATCACAAAATGCAGCATCAATAAAATCGATGATATAAAAATAAAGTTAAAAAGTAACCCCTTTTTCGAGGCATAAAACGAAATGGGGGTTCGTCGTAAACGTCATTTTATAGTAAAGAATGTTCTTTAGGTACAGCGGGAAAGTGCCAGCAGTTTGAATCGCTCGATTTGGTTCGAGGATGGCGATATGGTGCAATCGACTGATAAAATTAGGATCGTATAAACTCTATTGCCTTGTTATCGATTGTTACTACAAATAACTCGGTTATTTAGGTTAAAAGCTGGTTTTATATGCATTTTCTTTTCCATTCTTTTGTAATTATTCGGAGAATGTTTTGACCCGCTCTTTGAGAGCATACATGGGGCCGTAGCCAACAATAAAAGTAAAAAATTCCAACAAAGTTATGTACAAGTAATACAGAAGTACATATTCCAGTTAATGAAGTTATATAGTATTTGAGTCGTAGTAAAAGTAAAAAATCATTAATTTAAGAAATTTGGGAATAATTAAGGGGAAATCAACAGCTTGGAGGCCCTTTATGAGAATTAATCTAAAGGCGAGGGCTACATATAGCGGGTACCATTCTCTGTTGCACAACATATATTAATATTAGACTAGAATTTAAGGTACACTATTGCTTTGGGCCCGTAATGATAGAAGTGCATGTTTACAAATAAATAGATAAATATTTTGTACTGGCGGATATCATTTTCAGGTGTATCATAATCATAGTAAACCGATGATATCCGCCAGGTGTAAAGCTTATTGCAAAGGGAAATCATAATATTTTTTTTGTAGGTTGGTCAGCTTGGTCGCCGCTAACCGCGCGATGTACTTCCATCAGAAGCTCTGCTCGCATTGCCAGCGGTTCCCTGGTCTCCAGTCTTGGCTGATGAGAACATCTCCTGGCATTGTTGAGGTAAGTTTAATAGTTATTAACTCTCGCGTTTCTATCCGCTTTAGTCCCTAGTACACGAATGTTCACGTTGTTTCTTAGATCAAAAGACTGTGGGTTATGTTTCAGATCCAATCTAAACCTATTTTAAAAATTTTTACGTTCCGTAGTTTTGGCTTGAAAAAGTGAGTAGTTGCTGATATATTAATGGAACAGGATAGAAAAAAAGCGAGTCCATAAAGGTTTTGACACCGACCTCAAAACCCTAATAACTAAAATCGCGAATATTATTTTGCTTTCGAACGCTTTTTACTTATTGGAACGAATTTGAACAGAACTGCTCGGTAATTTCCTAGATAAAATGTAAGCCAATAGCTATGAATACTAAATAGCATGGATTAGCATTATTAGCAGGTTATACCTACGGTTCTCCGTTTTTACCAAAATAGCATGAAACTAGGGTTTTCGAAATAACTATAACTGATGACCTAATCCTCCAGTACCTAAGCCTTAGCAGTTACAGAAATTTTCTCAAAGCGTTGAAATATACGAACACTTAACAATTTTTAAAGCAAAAGAAAATTTATTCTGAAACTACTGTTAACTAACCAAACGAAATAAAGATGTTCACAAAGATTATTTTTATTGAATGTTTACAAGGATTTCAATTCACACGTGTTTTCTCCTGCACGGCTCCAAACAAGATTTCGTTCTTCAATATTCTAGAATTTCACCCGCCATTTTCCCCCGCACTCTAAGTAAATTCCTTGCGAGCCTTCGAAATGGCGGGAAAGTCAAGAATATTTCGAATTCAGAATAATCACTTAGGGTACATATTTCGACACAAAAACACGATATAAATAATATATTCTACTTCTTCTTAGTCATGAACTCTTGGCAGAGTGCTCGTTTCTGATCGGGGGTCCTGATGAATAGCTGCTCCTGCAATGCGCCGCCATCGTTCCTTATTGGTAGCGTCGTGGGAGCAGTCGACACAAAAACTCGATCTAGATAATATTCTACGTCTTCTTAGTCGTGACCTCTTGGCCTAGGCCTAGCCCAGGATTCAACGAATTCACCCGCGATCTCGTTAATATTTTAAAATTTTCATCGTATTCAAACTCAAACTTAATTCTAATATTCCTTATTATATAAGAAATTTTTCAATGCTTAAAATTCTAAACAACACATCAAGTTCAAAAATCTTGAGTCTTTCTTGAGTGAATGAATATTAAAACAATACAAAGGTAATAAAAAAGTAATATAAATAGTTCTAACTGGTTCAGTCATTTCATTGGCAAAGTTAATTAATTCGAAATTGATGACACTAAGTTTGAATATTATTTAAAGATTTAATTCGGCAGTTTCATATTATTAAGATTATACGAAGCGGCAGTTATTTAAAATAAAGGATCTTAATATCGGTCGGCTAAAAGCTTACTGCAACGTCATTTTTATATTTTATATATGTATTTATTTATTTGAATTTTGAATAACCAGGGTATAATTTACAGCTGGTGACACTTGTACAGAATAAATCAAAGTCAATAATTTATTTTATTCGTTGTGATTTAAATTATGAGAGTCAAAAAATCAAGGTAAAAAGCTAAGCCAAGATTTGACGGAATCAAAGGTTTTTCAAATTTAATTTTAATGTGATCGATTCTTTTATGTAATGTGAATCAAAATGACCAAGATCCATCACCATTCTTTTAGTATTTCATTTCACCGCTTGAGATAACAAGTCACAAAATGTTTATACATCATTTTTATGCCAATATTGCATGTTCCAATGTAATACAGAGGTGGCTCCTTTTTATGACAGACTTCTCTTGCCCAGCCCGCGGCTTCACTCTATTGAAAATGAATAAAATTTATCCTATTCTGTTAGTGTAGCTACCAAGTAAAAAAATTAAATTGACTTATCAAAAAAAAGAACGTTTAACTTTATAAAAGACTAGCAGTCCGCCCCGGCTTCGCACATGTATTTAATATGAGTTATACATTTTTACTCACACTTTGTTAGGTTACATTGTTGAAGTTTTCATATGGTAGCCTAACCTTTTTTGAAAATTTTCTATCATTATCAGGGATAATGTAGAATTCTAATGATGAAATGATTTTTCGAATCGGCTCAGTAGTTTCGGGGCCTATTTAAATCAATTATACAAATAATAATCAAATCTTTCCTCTATATAATTTTTCTGGATTTGATTCTCAATCCATTACAAAACATTTTAATTCTTTCGTTCCCGAAGTCGAATCTCGGCAGTCAAAATAACAGCGAGAAGAGCGAGCCGAAAAAATTTGGCCCCTGTCCGGGTGATCTATAGCTGTGCATGTGGCAAAGCCTTGCAAACCAGTCTTGTGGAGGCAAGGGCCCTGGCTGGCAAACGCCATCTCCACTATATGGCAAGTTTAAAAAGTTATTAAACCATTAATTACTAAAATAACACTAAAACCAGCTAAGTTTCCACCATTAATCAGTCAGGTTGCCTGGAAGAGATTTTATACCGTAGCGATAAAACCGCCATATATACTTCCTCTACTTGAAGCATGACTGTATATAATATTCTTTAGTGGTGTTATAATAAAATATTTTCCATTCTAAAACAAACAATTCATTGCGTATTTTGGAGAAATAAAATACAGTTTCTGTACCTACCACCTACATTCAAATTGGCTTGCGAATTTTACCCCGTTTTAATATTAGCACAGACGTGTGTACTAAAGGTTTTATGTCGACTTCGTGGAATTTCACTATCGTATTGTCTCGTTATTAGGTGTTCTGAGAAGCGAATATTGGTAAATAGAGTAGGTACTTTTTCTTTTCAAGTACAAACAGGGCTCTTGAGCTTTTTGCACGCGAGCTTTATGTTCTTCGATTGTTTCTAGGCATGTGTGTAATAGAGTACTTACCTATATCTGATATACTTTATACATATGTATTACATCGAGGCATCAAAACGACTGAAACGGTATTGGTAATTTCGAAATACTCGTCAGAAGTCTTTTTGGTTTTTAGACGACTTCTGTGGCGCGGTGGGCGAAGGCCTGTCTGCGACGCAGGAGGTTGCGGGTTCGATTCCCGCCTCTGTACAAAAGTTTGTACGATCTGCAGATTTTTGTTCAGCGTGTTCGGGTCGTTTTCTTTGTATAAAAAATTATCTATCTGTCTAATGTATTGTATTATTATAATCACATCAGTCATCTAGTCAGTCATCAGTACCCATAACACAAGCTCTGCTTAGCCGAAGTGATGCTGTGTGGATTGTCCAGGATTATTTATTTATTACTCTTTAAATTATTATTTTCCCTGATTTTATTGGATTTTGGTGTGCGTGGCGCCGCGACACGCGTTAATTAGGAAGACCAGCGCTACGGCAGGATATTTTTTCCATAGCATCCGCTGAGTATTTTCCATTTTTGGTTTAGCTCATTTTTGTTTTAGATTTAATTTTATTTTTATTGTTTGAATTGTTCAACAAAATACACAAATAACTTACCTTACTATTTCAAAAGTTCAAAGAGACATATTAATGATATTATTAAGATTTGTATGTTTGTTTTGCTGAAAACGGCCGGCATATATATTCTCGGGACCCTGATTCTGATTAGTTACATTAGTTTAGTTCCGGATTAGCCCCGGCCACTTCTGGCACTATAAATCTAATAAACTCCAACAAGGTTTAATAAATAAACGGAAGTTTAGAAAGGAACTAAAGCTTCTGACCCTCTGGTTAACATGACTCGGCCACAGTACCACACGCTTAGGTGTTGAGACAGAAAAAAATCAAAGTATATATTAATCATAAATAATGCTGGACAATCCACATAGCATCATCAGTCTCAAGTTAAGCAGAACTTGTGTTCTGGGTAATAGATGACGTACGTAGATAGATATATTAAATTATACACATAATATTACCAGGACACCCACCGCGCCATAGTGTTATAATTTCATCTTATAGGTTCAGATTCAGGTATAAAATGTGATACGATATGAACAGAAATAATTTATTAACTGTTGAGAAGGCGCCAGTGTGGTTTTACAAGTTGAACAACGGTACCCTTCCAATCCAATAAAGCCGGCTTCTAGCGACGCGGTGTGAACAATGTGGTTTTGACTACTAAATGATCCAGGTAACGAGAATTTCTCGGCAGTTCCGTAGTTAAATTGGTGTCCGTAAATTACAGGGCGATTCCACGGGCATCTTACAAAATGACTATCGGTCGATGCGAACTTCTAATTTAATACTTCAGCCGTGCGTGCACCCATGCTTACTAAGGCAACACTAATTTAAAGACAATATTTTTTTTGATTCGCCAAGGCAAAGCTACAAATAATATGAAGAACTTCTCTACGAACAAACATCATATGAGTTTGTTCCTAATTGGATGGCTGTTACTACTATAAGTTGTTCCTCTAGTTTCATCTAGATTCAGATTCAGATAATTTATTGAAAACGCTTGTTACATGATTGTCATAAAAGTACAAATAATAAAAAAAATGGTTCACAAATGTGGCATAGTAAATCATTCCAAATAGGTACTTATATTATAAAAAATGATTATAGGTATTATTTATTCTATGATAGCCTAAAAATACAAAGAAAAATAAACAATTAAGTATAAATGATACACCGTACTACTTTCTAGATAGAGAAACAACTTCTTCTACCATTTATTTTGCAACTTTTAAGGCTAACACTACTAAAACAAACTTTTTTTTAGTTCGTATACTATGGGAAACTCGTACCTACTATAGACAGATAAGTAGTCGGTACTGGAGTCCCGCTGTACGTGACAAGGTCCCGGAAACTCAACAACTCGAGAAAATGTCACGGGAACTGAACAACTTGCGAGGTTTCGAGAAAAAAGAGGATAAGTTTGTTTTGGACTTCATTAGTTGTCTTAAGTATTTACATACATATCCTACTCACGTAGAACGAAGGTCTAAAGATTTCTGTGAATTGTGTGTCACAAACGCCTAAGATTTCAATAACTTAACTTCTTTAGGCTTACAAAATAAGCACATAGACAAGTCAATTTCATACAACACATTATTACAAAATAAGAAATATGGTGTAATAGATTTTTCTTCACTTTATGTTTTTGTCCACCAGTCAGTGAAAGCTGTGAAAAAGAATACCTACTCTTACATTGATAAATCACTTATATGTGTTTTCTTTAACTATATCTATACAGATACTATAAAGAGGAAAGGTCTTATTGTTTGTTTTGTTTATTTGTTTCAATTGAATATTTTTGTATTTCTTTGTTTTGTATTACAAAGTAATTTAGATAGACTTCGCCTTCGCACACGGTAGTCAGGTAAATTCCACGTCCGCACAGCCAGCGCAAACCCACGCAAATCGCAAACAACAGAGCACCCGTCACAAGTAGGTCAGCCTGTCACCTACCACGCAACATCTGCACGGTACAAAAAGAGCACGTTTCCCTGACGCGTGCCGGTCGGTTCACGCGCGATCCTTTTGCATCGCATGCACATTATCTGCGACTGCTGTTTGTTTCTTAAATAGGAAATATTTTAATGCCCGAAACTATTCAAAAACTAAATATATGACCGTTGGCGGTCTCATCGCTACTGAAACTTAAAGGGGTTGTGTTGTATTACGTTTTGGCAAAAGTCATAAACAAAAGTTGTTAGTCTTGATTTACCCAAATCGCCTTTAAGAGGTTATTAGTCATCTAGAGGTTATTTGTTGGCCCGAATAATGACATACACTCATAAGATTCCGTGTAAATCAAGAATCTGATCATCCACCCGTCGACAGATGTCCTAGATAGATGGAAATATAGTTAATAAGGAATCCTGTTAATAACTCGACTTCCATATTATATTCCATCTGCATAGCATCCACGTCCGCAAGTCAATCAAACTGGGCTTCCGTCCCTTCCGTCTAAGACTAGACAAGTGTTCATACTGAAAAACCTAACGTTTCATACTAATATTATGAAGAGGAAAGTTTCGATTGTTTGTTTGTTTGGATTGAATAGGCTCCGAAACTACTGGACCGATTTGAAAAGTTCTTTCACCATTAGCATCCTAGATTTTCCCTGATGACCATAGGCTGTAGAATATTTTCAAAAACGTTGGGGATCCGCATGAAAAGTTAAATTTTGTTAAATACCCGTGCGAAGCCGGGGTAGACAACTAGTTTACAAATAACACGCAAGTTATAAGTTTTTATATTAAATTTTACTAAGTGCTTATTTTTTTAAGGCTTAAAATAGAAAGTGATTAAAATCTGAAACCTGTTTCTTCTAAAAAATGTACTGTTTGCGTTAGTTTAGGTTTGCTTCAGAATCGCAACGTAAGAATATCGCCCTAATAAGTATCTTATTCAGCTCGTGGATATCGTAAGACCCGACTAAAGGAACCTACCAGACTAAGGGCAGACCTTCCTGAGTATTTTTAACACCCACACTGCGATCATCAATCCGCCTGCAAAGCGTGGTGAATATGACGTTTAGTTTTTAAAATAATGTTTGACGTCTTGGAACATAGCTCTGTAAGTCAAATTGAATTGAATAAAGGTGTGCGGTTTCACTTTCCTGTCAGCACTGCGCTGTTGCAATCATTTTTAATTGAACCCGGGTGGTTAAAATTTTGCGCTTTTGCACTCCGCCAACGTTTACCTAAGCACTTTGTCTACCCGTGCCAGATTGACGCGCCTTACCGCCGCCACAATTCAGCCACGTAACCGTGAAAGCTGCTTCAATCAACTTGTACACTGGCTCTCAATATTTTCTATTCGTTTTATATTTGGCGACTGGTTTTGATATGGATAACTGTTTTGTCTTATATGTACCTCATGAATGCTGTTCTATGAATAAATCTTACGGTGTCGTCTATGGTCGAACGAAATCACCCTCTAAGGACACATGCTTTCTTAATTTCATTTGAGTTATATAACTAAGTTTTAACTTACTTTTATTGTTATTCATTCATTTAAGTTATAATAAAATATGTATCTATGTCACAAGTTATAAGTCAAACGCAGATTTCAGTTGAGTTACATCTCAACACATACTTTGTTTTTCCTTATCTAATATTTACTCATTTAAAGGCTAAAGCATAGAAAGGGCACAATTTAACCCTAATAAACTTAATCCGTCCTGGCCATTACAGCTCGTAATTTTAAGGGAAGTTTAGATATCCCAGCCACCTTAGCACGGGGATTGTTCTCTGGGGTAGAATAGACGATAATGACATCGCATTTTGTTCATTATTACGACATTCATAGCGTTCATTATTAATGTAATCGAGTAATGGTGAAATAGCCAGTCTCATCATTATTCGATTACACTGAAATTAATATTTACTAGCAAGCGGCGCGGCGGCGCATAATAAAAAAAGAAGTTGAATATATAGCGCAAAGTTTTAATATTAAATTTTTCATGTAGATCCCTTACTTTTTTAAAATAAAGGCTATGTTTAAGTATCAGAGAAAATTTAGGATTTGTTTTGTACCAAAGTTGGTTTATTGTTTTTTAATTTAATAGGTTTTTTCTGAGATTTGAGACAACCACTGTAACACAGATAAATTAAAGGATGTCTAGCCGAGTTAGAAAAGCACAGCCTTAATTTAAATGCCGCGCGTTGCATACTCGGATTAACCAATCACAGCGCTGCTGGATGCACCACCGCCATCAGCGCCTCTTGCGTGAGAAAAACAACAACTCACTTCGGCTCGTGAAAAGGCATCGAATAAACCGCGACGCGATCGAATGCCTTTAAAAATTTATAGAACTTTGCGTGTTTCTTGACTGTGGAACTGTGGAAGCACGGGCTGACCACGAACAACCCCATTACATACGACGAGAGTTGTGCCTAATCTAAAGAAGCCATCCAACCGTCAGAAGATTCACCGGTGGACACGAGGAGACCAGCACGCCGGCGGTGAGGAGAAAGACAAAGGTTAGCTTAATATACTAGGCGTAGACAGATTCTATTGGTGAATAATTTATCAAATTGGTCAATAGTTTCAGAGCCAATACAATTCAAACAAACAATCAAATCTTTCCTCTTTATAAAAGAAAAAAAAAAGAAAAAAGAAAGAAAATCATTTATTTGGTTCACAAGAAAAAAACTTAAGTAGGTACAAAAAAATAATAATATTAATATTTATAATATTACTATAGAAAAAACATGTTAAGCAATAAAAAATTAAAAAAGAGGTTTTAATATGAAATAAATTTTGTCATTCCTTATAACTCAGTTTTAGGGAATTAATATCAAATCGCTACTCATAGTACTCATATAGTCCACAGGTGGTCGGAATGCTGGCTTTTGTTTCGGTCAACGTATTAGCATCCAACGTGGCAATGCTGCCAGCATTCTGGGTACTCTGCCTTCTGGTGACGGCATAGATTTTTAGGAAATACATAGATATAAGTATATACTAGTTAGAATTGTTTTCTTAATAAATACGATATCAAATAATTTACACATTCGATGATAAAGTGATATAATACTCTATTTAACCCTAGACAACAATCCCCGTACTATGAGGACAAGAAGCTATACCGAACCCCATCTCATTTTAACGATATGGTCTGCTTATTGACAGGGTTAACGTAGACTCTCTTAATGAAATGTTAGGTAGACGTAGACCCATAACCATTATTATGTTTCACGTGTTATAGGTACCTACGATACAATACAAAAATGCTTTATTGTACACCAGAAAAATAACATAGCAAAAGACATTACATAAGACAAGTACAATGGGCGGCATTACATAAGAAAAGTGAATATCGCGTATCTTTTATGTATGGAGCTATAAAATAAACAGCAAAACTTCTTTATTAGACATCTATTAAAATAGAGTTACCAATATTTTATGGAAAGCAGAATGTATAAAATATGATAGCTGGGAGAAATTTTATCTTCTTTATTTTATAGGTAACTAGCTAATTTTACGTACATCAAAATCAAACATTTATAAACTTCACCCTCTTTATAATATCTTTTATTCCCGTTGTAGGGTACAAACTAAAATTTTGAGGATGCAGTTGGGTACAAACCTAATACAATCAAATATGACCAAAACATGAATATTCCCGGTATATACATTGAAATAGGATCAAAAACATGAATATCCTAAAGTCGGTTTCCAGGTTCACACAGCTCGTAATTCCATCTGTTTCTTAACAAAATTAAACAGTTTGAGATTCGCAGCCTTGACAGCTTCTAATACACTTAGGTACTCTCTCCCGTAGTTGCTTCGCCTACACTTAATTGCCAACTAATTATTGCCGAGTAGGGTGCCGGCTGTGTTACCAACTGTATAAAAGATGAAAAGCGAGGTGAAGTTTGTTCACGCTCTGCTAATCAACTTGGGTTTGCAATGCAATGAGTCCACGTGAGAAATAATTGCTTTATGTTTTCTCTTCGCCAGAAATACGTTGAATAATACTACACGTGTTTTGTAAGATCAGAACTGTGCAATATTAGATAAATTCGGAATGAACCTTCTCGGAAATATGAGGATATGTTTCCGAACCATCCTCAACACGGCTTATCTAGATATTATTTATTTATAAATACGGCTTTGTTGATGAATAAAACATAATACTCGGATGGAATATCCAACGTTTCGACAAAACAAAAAAAGAAATACAAATTACGGCTTTTTGCACGTTTAATTTCATTATTATAATCATGTAACCTATGTTTTTTCAATGGTCCCTCTCCTAAGCTCTAACACGAATCGCGTTCGTTGATCAGGTCCCATCAAACTGTCTGGAATCCGTTTAATTCCTTCGTCTATCGATCATAACTTATTTCTTATTTCAAAATATAAAATTAGACCAGTCTTAGTGGTTTGTACGCCCTAATAAATTCAGGTGATAAAATCTAAAATAAGTACTTGAATAAAATGAATAATTTGGCCGAAAAGTGATAAAAAACAAGACGCTGGCAACACAGGCGCCGACCTTACTAGGACACTTTGCTCTATTATTACATTGACACCCGCTAGCTCTGTCGCCACTTAATTTGCATCTGAATAAGATTACGTTGGAAATTGTCTAGGAAAATAGTTAGGGCGGTACACTTCACATTATCATAGAACTATGTACAGTTATTGAATAGTTAGTCTAGACATGATGGTGTTATTGATCTATCGAGAAATAAATTCTAAATTCAAATAAATTATATTTTATCAGAAAACACATAAAAATACATTATAAACCGCTTAAACTAAAAATTTAAAAAATCGGACTCCACTCAGCATGTGCAATATTATAGCAAATCGTGCCATAGCGCTCACACAATAAAACAGAATGATACAAAACAATAAAATAAAATATAAAAAATAGGTAACATCTTAGGCCTACATCACCTTTAAACTGGTACATAACATGCTATGCACTTTATCGTGGGCGTAAAATTAAAAACGTGCCGTTCTGCGCGACGGTAAAAGCTGTGCATATTTTGTCGATTTTGCATTATATCTCTATGATCTAAGCGAGACAGCATCATATTATTTACATCGAAACCTTTATATCTAAGACTTGCATCTATAATCTTCACGACATTATATTAATATACTGCCAATAACCGGAGGGTGGGCAGCAGCGCCTTCTGCAGAACAACTACACCGAACTGCGATCCCCAACCCGCATGCCCAGCGCGGGGATTATGGGCAATAACCCCCAAAAAATGATGCCATCTATGGCGCTCATTAGGGGAGGCCTATGTCCAGCAGTGGACTTTTATAGGCTGGTGATGATGATGATGACTGCCAATAACGGTGCTATTAGGTAGTATTTTATGAAAAAATTATCAAGCTCAGCATATACTCGTATTATCAATTTTGCATTATAATGGTCTTAACGGGCAGCATGTCATTTTCAACCCCTGTCTTTATATACACGACTTATATCTATTTTATTTTTTCATTTTATTTTATTTATTTGGGGTAACAAACAATTACACTCTTAGCCATATAAATAAATGCTTATTCTAAACGTTATACTATAAGTGTAATCAATCTCTTTATAATTATTTATTAAAAAACATGGCAAGATTATTATGACAGATTCCCATAACATTACTATGCTAGTACACATTAAGTAGCCAAGTGTCTAGGAAATTTAAAAATCTTTTTTTTGATATTTACCCACTCAGACCTCGTGATGAATCTGCTTTGAGAATCCGTCAAAATCTATAGGCTATATCAGTTAAGTTGCTTCATAACCGTTTAAAACAAGGGCGTCGCCAGCCCTCGGCCCAGGGGGGGGGCAAGCCGTAGCCAGTAATATGTACCTACTCATCGGGGGGGGGGGGGGGTAGAGCGATATGCATCATATACTTATGCTAGCCCACGGTTGGACAAATAACTAAATGAATCCACACTAGAGCGCTCAATAAGAGAAGCCACATAGGCTTCACCAGCACCTGATAACATGGGCTGATGAATATGTACGCTAACTTCCAAGTAATTTTTATGCCAAACTGTTTAAAATTTTCCTATTTAACTGGTCCGCAAACAATATGATCTACAACTGTCATTCAACACTGCAAGTGAATGAGCCGGCACGACAACTTGTTACTTTTTCGGGTCACTAGGTAGTATAAAAAAATTATAACGGAGTGTAAATAGCGCCGATATTTTGTAGTGTGCGGCTGCTGAAAATAGTGGAAAGTGAAGAATATAGAGTAAACGGCGAGCGGAGCGAGCCGCGATTTTTTTTTACTTTTTCGGACGTGTGCAAAAATTGTAGAAGAGTATGTATATATTTAACAGCAAACGGAGGGAGCAATTCAATAACGGCAAAACAAGAAAATAGGTACTTAATCCATTCATTGATTAACGAAATTAAAATTAATGTCGTGATCAGCCTTCCTAGATGGAGTCGGGCGTAAATGTGATGCGTGTGCTTAGCTCACTTACATATAAGGTACACCTACACAATACGAATCGAATGATACTAAGCGCGAGGGCGAGCCATTCGACGAATTTTGACGAAAAAAAAAATTAGTTTTTAGTGCAGAACAACCACTTCAAGAGCTCCCACGTGTGACACGTATCCGAGAAAACTTTACATAATTGAAGTTTTATGATAAACGGTGCCTCAACATTTCGGGGGATGGCTTGAATCCCCAAAACCCCCATCACTACGGACCTGTTTGTCTGTATTGCGATTGTAAATAAATGTTTTCAACTTCCATGTCAAAGCTTTACTATAGTTCGACCGAAACCGCTGTACCGCTCCTGAGGTATGCGCGCGGCGAGACGGGGGGGAAGTATCGGCCGCTCCGATCCATCAGTCTGCCGTCGACGCTCACGGCAGTAGGTCGCCTTTGTACCGGACGGTCTATGTCAGATACACATGAGATAAATATCCAAAGATGGGCCGAGCGCTATCTCGTGATGTCAAAGCCATAATTTTTAAAGTGGCCGAATATTTTAAGAAAAGAAAAGCAGACAGAGAGAGCTTTGAATATAAAAGTGATGCAAATATTGCCAAAATCGTGGCAGACGCTACGGGGTACTGCGAAAAAACCGCAAGAAATGTGATAAAAGAGGGCAATTCATCAACTGAAAATTTGGGCCGATTGAAATTTAATTCGCCAAAACAACCAAAAACTATAAAGAAAAAACATGTTGTTGATGATTTTGATTTAGGAGTTATCAGTTATTAACTCTTCTCTAGATGAAAAGATAAACTTATTGAATACATTGTTTTCGGAGTTCACGGCGGAAAAATGGCAGAAATGTGATGATCATGTCCAAAAAAATGAAAACAATTACTGGGATCGCGATAGTAGATTTGATATTATTATCGATCCATTAATTATAAATTTGCAGAACGACTCTGATTCAAATTCCGATGGCGAAACGGAAGATGAAGTTGAAGCAGAAGCTCTGTCAGAATATCTGTAGATAATTTAGTTATAAAAAAATATAAACATATCGATATAATATATAAAACAAAAATATTGTTTATATTGGTACGATATCGTAAGATATATCCGACAATATCGATCTCATGTGTATTCTTGCTCTTTTTTCCTCGGCCATACTTCGCCGCACTTTCTTAGGGAGCGGTACAGCGGTTTCGGTCGAACTATAGCTATATACAGCACGAACATAATTATAATATTTTGTTGCAAATGACCGAACAAAAAATATTACTATATATAGGTACATTTTTTTAAAAGTTTTAATATTGTACTAACTGTCACTACTTATTCCTAGAAATAGTGAATTTATGCCGAATTTATCGGTAAAGGAAGACAATAGCAAGACTTTCTTTGATTCGCAGTTGGCTAGGTACATATTTTTGGTCTCTAGGGGGGGGCAGCTGCCCCCCCCTGCCCCCCCCTGGCGACGCCCTTGGTTTAAAAAATGACGCTTCAGCGCCTGATCTGATATTAATTTAAGCCAACAAGCTCGAACAGTTCACCTTCAATAACCCCTAATGCTTTTATCGACGAAACTCAAAGAAAAAGGGGATAATAAATCTTGTGAGTTATGACAGTTTTGAGAATAGTTTGATCTATGTTGAGAAGTTGTCGGTTTCTTTGGGAATTATGAGGGAAACACGTTCGCAACTGCGGGGTTAATATGATCAGCGAACTCGAAGATTCAAGGATGTATGCCAAAGGGGAAAAGTTGTATGTACTCAGGGTTCGAATTAGGACACTGTAATTTTTATTGTAGATTAAGTTAGGTATAAGATTATATTGGTGACTGCTTGTTTATGCGATTAACTACAACATGGGTCTCTTCAAGACTTGACTGAATAGGTCTTCTAGACCTTTGTGATACACCGTCGGCCACATCTTCACTTATCACGTGAGATTGTCAAATGAAGATCTACCAGTTATAAAAAAAATGTTTTGTTATCTATACGTAGTGGTGTTAATTGAATTGACACTCAATTTTTAAGTAATATGATAGTGCCTTTCGAAACTACTGAAATAATACAGATGGCAACATTTCTATGCAAATAATTTTAGCTATGGCAATGTCTGCATTGTAACCACACAATTACCGTACCCATACCATTGTGACGACCTCTGTTGCGCGTTGTGCAAAAATCCGCCTGCGACGCGGATGTCGTCATTTCGATTCCCGCCTCGGGACAAATGTTTATACGATGTTCAGTTCTTTCTTCCGGCTGTTCTGGTCGTATATACTAAAAATATCTACATATCTATGATAATATTATATTACGTATACCAATCATCTTGTACATAACACAAGCTCCGCTTACTGCTCTGCTTACCTTGTGATGATGGTGTGCATTGTCCAGTATACTAACTACTAATCAATCAAGATCCTGTACCGTCTTTTGTCTTGACCTCCGTTTATCTTCACTGAAACCAACCCTAACCAGTTCCAATCTCCACAGCCGATGCTGATTGCGAGACGGGAGTACCCGTACCACAGGTGGGAGCCGTTGTACTTCGGCACGCATAAAGAACCTTGGTACAGCGAACCGCTGTCCTGGGAGGGCCGTCAGGATAAAATGACGCAGGTGAGATAAAAAATGTAACGGTCTTCAAAAGAAGGTAAACCTTGCTATGTATCTGTAACATGCTGTATCAGTTAAATCCTATGATCCTACCCATCTGCGGCTGTCGGGTAGAGAGAGATCTTTGGCGATAAGACTACCAATTGCCACATCTCTTGCAATTTTCATTGTAATAAAGAATTTTTTATTTACCTATCTTATGTTCAGAGGCGTTCATTGTTATGTTACGTTTAAAATAAATTTCTATGTAAACAGAATAACTATAATCTTTCGGTAAAATATACATTTTATTTGGTTTCTCCGTCATTTGTGGGCAGAATTTGAAAAGTTTTTGCTATTGTAAGTAAAATGATCCCAAGATAGTCTTATAAAAAAATATTCAAGAGGAAAAAGTTTGTTGGCACGCATAACTTAAAAACAGGCTGAATTCGAAATTCGAAGTCGGGTTTTTTTTTTTTTTAAACCAAATAATTAAATGATTTTATAGAGTAGGCCATTCATACATTATTAGCTTTTGCTTATCAGCTTGTGTTATGGGATAACTGCTAAACTTAATGTTATTTTGTTAGTTTTATTTCATTTAGGGCCTAGATTCTTTTTTTCTGCCTAAATTTTAGGCAGAAAAAAGAATTCAAATGATTCAGAAGTTTTTATTATTTTTTTGAATTTTGTTTCGTACTTTATTTTGTGATTTACTAGTATTTAATTATTTCGTAGATGCTCGAAATGTGCTTTCAAAACTACAAGTTTTTCATACTGGACGGCTGTTTCCTCTGCCATGCTAAAGAAAAGCCGGATCTAGCGTGGACTTACGATGACATGGAATTCGTCATAGGTGCACTGAAAAAAGGGAGAATGGGCTTCGCCTCGTTGATTTCGTACATTAGTTATAAATATGGGAAACATAATAACAGAGACATGCTTGTATGTAATCACTGGAATAAAAAGTATAGAATATAAAAATATACAAGAAATTTGTTTAGTAGAATATAAGTATCATAGAATTTGATATGTCTAGCTTTTGGAGAGAACAGAACCTTTGGTTTTGCTAAATCTTGCAAAGCTTAAGCTTTATTCTTTTGATTTTTGAAGTAGCAAGTTGGTACTTACTATGCTTATTATTTGACAACAATAAAGTACTCGTAAATATTCAAACAAGAAAGAATTATATAAGTACATGGTTTTTTTTGAGTATTTTTTAGGCGATTGTTTTTTATTAAATAACTTAAATTTTCTTTTATTTTATTCGTTTTGTAAAATATTCCGACTGTGTTTTAAAATATTATGTAGGTTTCATAGCGGATAAATACAATTAAGTTGATATTCTAGTCATGATACCAGTAGAAAATAAAGATATCTTGTAGGTAGAAAGTCAGGCGAAATGGGCAGTTGTCCTTTATTGAAATGGCTTTAGACCTTCGAACGGCCCAGGGGAGACAGGGGACGTAATGCTTGATGAAAATGGGCTTTTTATTAAAATTTTATTGCAGACTACGTTCTAAATAAATATTAGCTTGAGACATTTTGTTACTTGTTTTACCTTTACCATGTGTATACCTCGTTAGAACGAGAACTGCTGTTTAGGGTTGAAAAGAGAAATATCGTCATAGGAAAATTGTGTCATCGAATACGTATGAATTTGAAATTAATTCGTTCATCTTCAATAATTTATACAATGAATAGGCGATATGGTGTGATTATTGTCTTATTATACCTTAGAGAACAATCCCCGTGCTAACTTATGTTGTTACGAGAGTAGGCAAGGTATCTTTGTATTATAGTAACTAACCCTGCCCAAGTTAAATTCAGATAATATACGTGATTCTAGTTGGTTAATAAAGAAAATGTTAGAAAATAGAACGATGAGCTGGGAAACTAGTATGAGTAATACACAAACACACCTGAATAATGTTGTTGTGTGTCTTCTGTACAGGTTTAGTCTTTACTTGAAAAAACTTGAATCAAATTAATTTATTACATGAAGTACATTTATAAGTCGTGATAATGTATATAGGTAATGAAATGTCACAGTATTTTCTGTCTTATTGGGCGTGCAATGTATATATGTATAATAAATAACAAATATAATTCTAAAGAGATTCGCGCTGATAATAGTGTCTTTTATGAGGGCTACAAATCCCCAACTGATATGAAACATGAAGTACGTAATTTAGCTCCTCAGAAAATTTCTGTATATACATTTAGACATCTATTTTTGTAATTTTTAAGCATTATGTGTAGAATGTTTCACCACAAATGTAATAATTGTCATCTTCTATTTTCGTAGCATCCATTTACAATATGAACCAGAGATAAATGGAGTGGATAGCCAACCTAACCACAGCTACGTTAAGGTTGTCGCACATATAATCTACTCGGAATCGGAGAATCACCGCCACTGTATTCGTTGCATGAAACTCTATACGCTATTTTAACAGAATTACTATACACCGTGTAACAAAATATGTGTACTAAGCGAAAAGGGGTGAATTCCCACCCCCCCGGGGACCAACTTTTGTTCAACGACTTTTCGTATTTCGATCGGTATCTCGGAAAAAAGTGCATCAAAGTTTCAACATGGACAGCTGATTTTTTACGAAGTGACAACCCTAAAGGCAGCGGTTTCTTGTACCTGTGACAATGACGTCAGTATGGTCACAGATGTAGAGTGATAGATAGATAGATTAGGTAGTCTCCCGCCCCGCCATAGCTGAACTCTACGAATATAAATACCTACCTACCTGCAGTGGTAGTAGGTATGTACATATAGGTTACCCGGATAGGGTTGTTACTTTGTAAATTAAAACTTTTTGTATGGGAAACGAAAAATAGGAATTTTTAATTATCTCCCCCCTACAACTGATCACCGTTGGGGTCTGAAACCTCCCCCTTCGGCTTAGTACACATATTTTGTTACACCTTGTATACTTACTATTATACATATACAAAAAATTGCATTACAACTATGCTCACATAAATATAACCAGCATCGTCTCTTTTGTATTTGGTTACAATGAAGTGTCCTTGTGTTGTTTGTTGATTTAAATTAAATCTATTATAAAATTATAAGGACTTCTTATCTCGTTAGAAAGGTTTTAGCTGTTGATTATTTTATAGCAGAATTTTCTCTTGACGAAAAAGCGAAACAACAGTTTCGACTCGCCAGCTCTGCCGTTTCAGAGTTAAACTTATATGTGCGACCGCCTTTAAACTGCTCTACATTCTAAAATATTTAGCCACTATTTCAGGCGCAGAGCGCTTCAAGCGATCCATAAATTTAGCGCAACCGTTTTGGAAGCGTTTCAGCATTTCCCGAATTTAAATACCTCAGACCGAGCCGGGAATAGTGACATTTATCAAAAAGAAGAATGAAAATTGATGAACTTTGAAGTATGCCTATTAATTACCGGGAACACTCGTAAGATTATGCTTTTAACCTTATATTTATTTGTTTATTTACTGAACCAAGACAAATCATCTCAAATATCAAATCTGCCTTCAGATTTTTTTATCTGTGCACTTCGTAATATGACTAAATAAACAAAATTTTTCCACGTAGATGCTAGAACTCTGCCTGCAAGAGTACCGGATGGTGGTGCTAGATGGGGGGTTCCTTTGCCACGCCGCGGGTGCCAAGGGTGCCACCCGTCACTCCAGAGCCGAGAGGATCAACACACAGCGGTACATGAAGATCATAGATGCTTTCAAGAAGCAGTACCCTGAGCGGCCGCAGTGTAAAGTTAATTGGAAGTGTTAAACGACTTACGTCACTTGCCTTACTAAGCCTTGAGTTCGTTGAGTCTAAAATACCTTGTCGAGACATTCAACTTTTGAAAGCTTTTTGGTACAGCGCTGACTTTACGTGCCAGCTAGTAGAGTAACTACTAGGTGTCCCGAATGGTTTTAGAAATTGTGCGATGAAGAAACGTCGCGCGAAACTAGTGCGTCGACGAAATAGTGCATTCACACTACATTGAGCCTTAGAATGGTGTGTTGTGCTACGCCGAGACCCAAGTACCTGTCATATGTTTAGAAATGTTCCTGAAGTTATGGTCTAATCTAAAGTGCTGTAGGTCAAATTCAGATATTGTTGTCTTGGGTACAATGGACAAAATGAGATCCCAGAGTCAAAAATTGCGTAAATTATTATTATACTGAACGGTAAAATTATGCAATGTTTGATTATGATACGGGAATTCATTTTGATCAGTTGAAAATTCTTCTCTAATCTACCCTGGACAAGAATCAATGTGCCTTTTGCACAAAAAAACGAAAAGAAAATATCCACTGCGTATTTTGGAGCACTCTAATATGTAGTAAGGTTTTGCAAACAATGAAATATTGAAATAAAACTAATTCTTTTTAGGATTTTATTCACAAAACATTTGTGTCAAGTAATAGACTTATACTGATGTCTTCAAATAAAATGAGATATGGTTTATGAACAAACCAAGTTCTTCATATACCAGTAGGGCAAGCACGGGCTTTCTTGTCTAAGGTAGAAAAGAGAAAAATTACGTCACTTTGTCATCGAATGCGTAAAATGGCGTTGCGATGTCATTATTGTCTATTCTACCCTGAAGAACAATCCCCGTGCTTGGCCTACAGGTTTACTTTTATTTCTTACGATATTATTATAATCAACATACATTTGTGCAATATAATTAACATACTTGTCTCGCTGAACCGCTGAAATTTTGCTAACAGCGAGTTAGCAAAAATATTCTAGGGACGCATCATTATAAATCGACCTACAGATCACAGACAAAGATAAGATGTTGTTTATCAGCAAGAAACCCCATTTAAGGCTTCGGGGACGGATTAATGTCCATACAAACGTACACTAACAACATATTTTTTTTTTTAAATAATAATTAACTGTATGAAATTGGACTTATCTAAGTGCTTATTTTTTAAGCCTAAAGAAATAAAGTTATTGAATCTGAATCTGAGTCAGTACCTAAATTATTTATAAACATTTTTAAAATACTTTTCTGTAATTAAATTAAATCAAATTGCATTTTACATCAAAGTAGACATGATTTCTTGGTATTTGTGTTGTTAGTATTTTTAAAAAAGCTTGTATCAGGAACCCATATAAATACTTATTTATTACAAATAATAGCAAACCATGGTGAATATAATTCTCAATCCACACAGCATCATCTAGCACCAAGCTAAGCAGAGCTGTGTTAAGGGTACTAGATGACCGATATACATAATACAATTTTATTAATCATCACTTGTACTAACACTAAACATCACTGTACTACGTTTGTATGGAAAATTAATCGGTCACCGGAGCCTTAATGACGCTTCATCAGTTTAAATCAATAGACTATTCAGCGCCAGAACTCCTTTGAACCAATTTAATTAAGTGTAAGTCAATAGTAGACTTCGAGCTATTGACAGTCCCTATCTGTGGATCTTACCTGGTTAGAAATATATGTTGTACCGTTATAGAAAGTCTATGACGCATTGCAGTGAATGAAAATAATCTAGAATATTTTTGTCCACCGTCTTTTTAAGCGTTGAACATTGTGGGGGGGCACTGGGCATTTAAAATTGTTATATCAAAAGACTAAAAAAAGTGATTATATGTAGGTTATTATTGCTTTATTTAAAAATAATTATTTTTAATTGGACAATAAATGATTGAGAACGTTAATTTTTAATGATTTCATCGCGATTGCTTTAATCTCCGGCCTAAGAAATCTGCAAAATTGTAGGTATAGAAAATTGTATTCAGATATTTGTTAAAAGTGTTAACCCCATTTAACTTTGAGTAAACCTCAGCTCTTTCGGGTTTATTTATAACGATTTGAAGGTTTCGTAAGCTTTATACTACATTCAGGAATCACGTAAGAATTGCGCCGGATGCGTGTTAAGGAACGTAATTGATTTCTAGTTGTGGAGTAGGTATGTTATGTATGTCGCTTTTTATTAATTGTAAGAACCAAACTTCGTTGGTTGTATATTATAATTATAGAAAGAAATTAATATAAAATGTCATTTTTACGCACTCATGTAGAATTTCTTATAATCACAGGTTTATGAAACAAGGTCCAAAAAAATTGTACTAAGTAATCAGTTTTCTTGAAATTCTTAAAAAAACTGTAATTTCATACTTTAGGGCTACATAGTTATGAGAGTTTTCAATATTCACCAAGCAAAGTTGTTTTTAAAACTGATTCTTAATATGTATGTATAATATTAAAAAAAACCGATGTAGTTCGTATTATTTATGTATATACAGGGTTATTATAGGTAGATGATCAATAACCCCTTTAAGTCGACTTGGGTAGATCTAAACGAAGAAATTTTGTTCTGACTTTGTCTATATCAATGACTTTTTTCCATACAAAAATAAATAAATAAATAAACTTCCCATTCTGATCTTCTTAGCTCTATGTAGTTCGTCTTGGTCAACCTAAGTCGCTTTTAAGTGATTATAATTATCTACCTATAACCCTATATAATAAATCCTAGCATTATATAATGTATGTACTTTATAAAATAGCAACCAGTGAAATATTGTGTATTTTTATGTTCCTATCGCAAAACAGTAAAATAAAAAAAAAGTACTATAAAATAAACTCACTATATTATAATTATACATATATAAAAAGTTTAAATTCTACTCACAAAAGGCCTTACTAAATTTGCATACACACATAAACATTATTGACCTGTTTTGTGAGTGGGAGATTGAGGTTGGTTAATAAAACATGTACCTGTACATTATATATAATTTATATCTATATTGTAATTAACTATTTAATTTTGTAGGTATGAGGTATATAAACAATCTTTCAATGAAAAGCTAATTATATAAAAGTGTATAAAATATAACATATTGATCGGCAGCCAGCACGTCTTGGCAACAATTCCGACTGGTATTGATATGGATCAGTAGATTGTTTACAACAGTCTGCAGTTAATTCAACTGTTTCAGTTGTAAAAACTAGTGCTTATTTGATTCTGTCATTGTTATTTTCTAAGCTAATAATTAAATAAAAAACATTAATTAAGAAAGAATATTTAAGGTATAATATAAGAATATTTAAGCAAGGAAACAAAGCGTGCGTTTCGGCCGACCACTTCCACTTCAACGGCGACGCGCACAAAAAGGACATTGAACCAGTGCCTAAGTACGTTCATCAAATTTAGGGTTCCGTGGAAATCAAACTAAAACCATATTATTAGTATCTTATAGTAATTGGTCAAAAATATAGTATAAGATGAAAGTATACTATAGTGCAAGATTTCATTATGGGGATGAAGTACCAGAAGTCACCTGACTGTAGAGATAGGGCAATCCATCCCCCTTCCCCACTGTATAATTGAGAGCTGTATGTCTAAGTAAGAAAATTTAATCTAAGAATGCGAATAAGTCTTTATCGCAGATAACACTGTTGAGTTTCACCTGGAATCACTGTTTTTAAGATTTTTATTATATATCATTGTTAATATCATGCTAAAATCGACTATGTACTATGAACGTCCTAATTAAAAACTTACTTATAACATTGTTGTTTAAATTAATATCCCCTTAAATGACATGAAACCGAAAACGGAAAACATAGAGGGCATTATCTTTAAAAATAAAACTCTTATTTAAAAATTTAATTTGGTATATAATATTCGTTAACAACGACTGTTCAAATAAATTGATTTGCTGTCTTTCTTCTCTTTCTTACTAAGCTAAAAAAGGATGTCGCTTTTTATCAATTGTAAGAACCAAACTTCGTTGGTCGTAAGCTCTGCTTAGCTTGATGCTAGATGATACTGTGTGTTGTCCAGGATTACTTATAATATATCTTTTTGGAACATCAATATCAATATGGATGTAGACCATCTACGACGTAGAGCCTCTACGATGTAGAGCGTCTACGAGTGTAAACCCTCTACGACTGTAGACCATCTATGTCACACCATTCAAATCCTCGTCGTCGTCGTAGATTATCTACATTTGAAACAAATTGACATCATCATAATTTGACTATTCTATATTTTATACAAACTGGAAAAAACAAATAAACAAGCTGTTGATGATCTTCTTAAACCTTTTTAAAAGTATTTTTAATATTTGAAAAACCCGAGTAGCAACAATTACTAAAGCTATGAACATACTAAGGTTAATCGATATGAATCTAACACAAGGTAAAATGTTAAGAATAGATTTCAACTACACACAAAAATCACCATTCGCCGCCGCCTGGCCGAAGGGACACTTCGCTAAATAGATCAAGGTCGTATCTAATTTCTTATCCCGTAAATTAGTTCCATGGCTTATTCCATAGCATAAAAACTTCAAAACTTTTATAACAAAAGCAAAGTCTATACCTGTACAATAGATACGTGTCCATCCAAAGGTTGCCTGGAAGAGATCACTTTTAGCGATAAGGCTGCCCATTTTGCAACTGTTTTTGTGTTCATGTTTTTCTGTACTATTTTACCCTATCTTGGTGTGCAATAAAGTGTATTTGTATTGTGTTGTATTGTATTGTAAAGCGTGTGAAGCTACGGAAAAACAAGTATACAATACAAGCTATTATACCTACCTATAGTTTTAGTTTAATAAAGGATTGTTTGACTTCACTATTGACGCAAACAATTCTTTGTTGGAACGCAAACATGCGAGCTATAAATAATGGGAATTCCGTGCACTGATCACTGAAACATTTTGTTTGTACATTGAAATTATTTCACATTTGCAACTGAACGCGATCACCTTAAGATAAAGTGAGTTTAGCGCTCGCAAATGTACTATGTATTATGCAGATCAGTCATCTAGCACCCTTAACATAAGCTCAGCTTAGCTTGGGGCTAGATGATGCTGTTTGGATTATCCAGCATTATTTATTTATGTCTATGTTCTTGGTATTCTCTATCGATCCTTAAAACATAAAAAAATGGATTGAATTTAATTCGATCGACATAAATCATAAATCATTTATTCATGGAAAACATGTCATATATTACTAATGAATGGTGTTTAATGTATCAGAGGTATCAATGCAATACTACCAGAATTTATGATCTGGTGTGTGAATATTAATAATACACCTACCTACTCAGTACAAATTACGCTTTTGAAAACTTAATTTTAAAATGTCTTGTTGGTTTAAATTAAAATATTCGTTTACGCTACAAAAATAATGAGTCATTAACCATTTATTAAGTCTATTTTTAAACAATGTCATTGGCAAGTGCTTAAATTCCTTCGGTAACTTATGAAATATCTTTATTGCCATGCAAAACGAATTTCTGGCGAAAGCTTAGAAAGGTGATTTTATATAAATCTGCCGACTGCTTCGACTGAATGTGAGTAACAAGACAAACCTCACAAGGTTTATATGGTATATGGCAATAATGTAATGTTGATTGAGCCCATGCAGCCAGCACCGCTACCGCAAAACACACTTGCTTACCGCAAGCTCCAAGCTACTAGCCCGCTGTCTGCTGTTTTATGCTATCACGGTAAAGTGAGTCTAAAGATTCGGAGTATGAGCCGATATCTGCTACTTCCTGTGCTGTGCGGTAACGGTGTTGGATTTATATGTCATGTCCGAAATAGATAGCATTATTAAAATAATCATACTTCAAAACTTTTGTTCCATTATAATATGTATTGTTCAGAATTCCTACTATTATAGTTTAGAACTCATGTTTAGGTACCTACTAAACGTACCTATAAAGGGCAAATTTAATGTGGTAACCGATATTAAAAGGGTTTTATTTGAGTTGCTTCGAACAAAAGGCTATCCCTAAGGGAATTATTACGAAACCATTAGGGCAAGCACGGGCTTTCTTGTCTAAGGTAGAATAGAGAAAAATTACGTCACTTTGTCATCGAATGCGTAAATTATTTGAAATAAATTTTTTCGACTATAATAATGTACGCAATGTATGGCGATGCGATGCCATTATTGTCTATTCTAGCCTAGAGAACAATCCCCGTGCTTGGCCTACAGCACCTTATTGAAACAAAAGTTAGGGAAATATAGGTACTCCTAAGTATACTATTTCTGCTATATCTTCGTATAGATATTATATTTGAGATCACAAAACTTGAAGAGATTTTCTGAGAGATTTGGCCATCTATTGGAGGATGCGGGTTCAATTCCCGCCTCTGGGAAAAATGTAGGTATGTCCTATCTGCACATATTTGTTCCAGATGTTCTGGTCGTTTTCTATATATAATAAAGAAAAATCTATCTATGTAATATATTTTATTAGACATAGACATAGACATATCATTTATTTGCCACTACATACACATACACAACTCTTAATTTTAACATTAACAGAATAAGGAACATAACACAAGCTCTGCTTAGCTTGGGGCTGGATGATGCTGTGTGAATTGTCCAGCGTAATTATTTATTAATTGTATATTGTGAAATGTTCACAAACTCATTTTTGTAGTATCTGATTCCACTTTGAGTACCAGTAACTAAGTTTTTTACTTATCTATGTGGCGGTTATTTAGTTTACCCCCTGTTAACTCATATATGCCCAGAAAGATTTACGTCTCCGATTTTCGTAATTTTTGCATATGTTGTTCTTAAAGGAATATAATTAGACCCATATTTTTGTATTTCGTGTTTCAGCTACTGAAAGTTCCTTTTTTTGAAGGGTCACTATCGACCCCGCGGGCAAATAACGGTCGGTATGACAACAGTGGAAAATATGTGGGTAAATTAAAAGCAGTATGTTATTTTTTGGTTACAAAATTTTATATTTCTTCTCATTTAGGTACCTACTAGTATTTATAATTAGAAATCTGGAACTTAACCGAACATCACCTGGGCGCAGATTGTCATTATCAGCTAATGAAGGTATCGAAAGATCTCTTCGAATCGATTGCTTCGCATGGATTTGGAGACAAGAACATTATGAGTGTACTCGTTTAGTTCCCAAAATATTCGTCATGTCGGCAGGGGAGCGTAGCCACTGACTGAGAATAAGTATCCCTATGAAGCACTATATATCATCAGAAGATAGAGTAAAGCCCGTGTCCGAATCTTTGCTTACGGCATACATAACCGAATGTCTCACCATGAATTTTACCAACTCCTGGTTGAAAAATAGTTCCAAAAAGTCAATGAGCTAACTTGCTTCTAGCAAAATATATACTGCTCATGGTAGAGGAACTGTCCACTCCTCAGTTGACTGATGCAGATCCCGCTTGATCCATTTTCTAGGCTGTGGTTGAGATCCAGCACTTCGTGTTTGCCTCGATGTGGATGGGATGACGGGATCAGTTGGGGGAACAGCAATTGCTTACAGCTTCAGGGACCTCGCAATCTTGTATAGATATCTCAGGTGTGTTGTAAGATCAACTCGGTGCGGGCAAGCAGCTGATGTGGGTTCAACCTATCAATATCGCCGCAGTTTTCATCTCTTGAATCACCCATCTGATATCGCTCCATCATAAGTCAACGTTTTGAAAACCTTCGTCTTTACCCAAACTCTTTAGGATATCTACTATTTCTTTGGTAGACAGTACTCAACGTGACCTGTAAAAAAGGACAACATTCTGTATCATATCAGCCCAGAGGGTCGATAGTGACCCATCAAAATATTAGTTCTAATAACGGGGTGAAAAACACTATTTTACACAAAACTTGTTACTTGGGTACCTATTTTATATATTTAGTTTACTAATATTTCAAAAATAGAAACTAAAATCCTAGTAAATAAATAGTTACTTACATTTTTGTCGGAGCCGGTGCATAAATTTCGCGATAAAAATCGAGTCACAACTTGCACTGCAAATAATCGACTGAAATTGAGCTCTGTTGACATGTTAACTGTGATGGAAGATTAGCTATAATATCATACAATACTTAAATGGCGTAAAGTACAATTTATTATTATAAATTTTCATTTTCGAGGCAATTAAGCGGGAGATGAAAGTTTGGGTCGTTTTCGTGCTTTTGGGCATATATGGGTTAAGTTTGAAGTCAATTTATGTGAATGCATAAAAATATCAAAAGTTGTTCAAGCTTATTTTCAAGGTGTAATTATACAATTTATGAGACGAAACAAAATAATACATTCAAAATATTTCTTTATTAATAAATTTTAATTGTGTTACAAAAGTATTGAAAAGTTAAAAATCCCAAATGAAAAAATAAGTGCGCTTCAATATTGATGGTGTCTTATTTCTTGCGGCAAGCTGAAACAAATAAACTTGTTTTAATTATCTACCCTCAAGCAAAATAAAAGAAGACGAAATTAAAATTTATATTAGATGAAAAGCTTTTCATAGTTTCCACAGGTGATCGAAATGCTGGCTTTTATATCGATCAACGAATTAGCATTGTAAATTGTAATCCACAACAATCTGTAATTCTAGTAACAATCGCGAAAAGAATTACAAATTGTTACTACTGGGGATGATTGGGATAAAATATTTCGGGTTATTCCCGCTCGTCCCCTCGCTTCGTCCCCAGAGGGGACGAACGGGAAGAAAACTTCCCGCTGGCCCCGATGGGGACGAACGGGAAGTATACTTCCCGTTGGTCCCCACTAAAATAACAGTTCCTACCTCCTGATACATTTATAAAAAATATATTAGAATATTAGGAACGAAAAAGCCAAAAAAGTAAAGAATAAAATATATAATTATAATATATTGATTATTATGCTGCAGCGACCTGGGCAGCTGAATTTTAAAGAAATTATATTACTATTTGTAATTTTTTTATCACGTTATAATAGTTTTAGTCTGTTATTGTAATTTTCTTTGTTCATAAATTCTACATTTTGTTCAAATATCTATTATGCTAAGATAAAATATTACTGACGACCTCAATGCTGCAGCGGGTAAACGTCCGTCTTCGACTCAGGAAGTTGCGGGTGCGGTTCCTTTCCTTATTTAGGGCTTCTTAAGGATCGTCTAAAAAGCAAAACCTCCTTGTTTGGGGCACTTTAAAATAAATAAATAAAATAAAAAATGACATTTTTCGCCTCTTTCTATTCCGTTTCTGGACCTAAACTAGAATTATACACAAAAATTTACTACAGATAACAGGTAAAAGGACTACATTCGGCAATATGCTGCGCTGATTTTAATTCTACTCCCTAATTGGCATAATGTCTCGTAGTTTTTGATTATTTTATATGCAATATAGAATGTTCTATATATCCTCCTCTCGTCGGTAGGTGATCACCGAGAAATTGAGATGGCGGGCTTACTTCGGTTTTTTTTCTATACAAACATTTATTTCAACCGTACAATAAAAAACCTTCTGTAAGATGTATAGACGGTTACTTCCATGTATGTTCATACATAGACTTATACATTATCTCTAATAGTGAGAAGTTCATACATAATAGCCAAGTATCTATTATTATACTTACATTTTTCCGTTCAGCACTAGACGTTGAGGTATATGAGCGAAGACGCGGTTCGAGCTAGTATGCCAATAAAAAGGCGATCTAATTGTAAGTTTGAAAGTTTACTGATGCATACTAAAGGGCTCCGATACAGCCTCTTTTATAAAATATGTCAGGTAGTTCAGGACCAATCTGCATATTATCAAGCTCAGTTCAAACTTTATAGACAGAGGCTCTCAACATTGCACATAAGTTCGTGAATATTCGTTACGAACTTTGAGGACCGAGCAGTGGGCGGACCAAACGGTTTGTACGTATTTTTGGATGCTTTTATATTTAAGCGCTGAGCTTATTATTCAGGGACGACATTCATACATAATCAAGCTACGAGTAATTTTATAAATGTGAAAGATTTGTTTGGATGAACGCATCTTTTTTACTTTTATACTATAACGAATGAAGTCTGAATTTATTAGATATATAGGTATAAGCAAGATATTATTGTTTGGTACGTACGACGGACGGCAACGGATGAATTTCTCATAAACGTAATACCAAAACTATTTGTAATTTGAGCCTATTTTTACCATGTTCTGCTATTATTTGTATTAGAATAGTAATTATTTAGGCATCTGCCACAAAATTTTGTAAGTGAAGGTGGGTAAGATAAGAACTGGGATTAACAAAAAATAATATTTCTAAACCATTAAGAATGAATTGCTTACTTATGACTAGAATGGTGTGTGAAAAATCTAACATTATTATAATTTAGTTCTCTCTCTCTTTGGGAAACACTGACCCACTTGGTTGAACTTATTTGAAAGTCTCACGATTTCTGTCACGGGTGAGTTTCAAGACTGGTTATTAAATTACAGTGGTAAGAATCAAGACGGGTCTCAGACGGGTAGACCTTTATTATATGAACGTTATTTGATTTTGTTGAAATGAACTGTAGCATTCTGAATAGATTAAAAGTACGCGGATTATGCGATCAAGGGTTTACACAGCACAGAAAGACAGATAGTGTGGACATATCTTTGTTTTATTGACATTTGATACTATCCTTTAAAAAGATTGATGCACATTGGATTTTTTTGCAAATAATTATGAAAAATGTAGAGTTTAATGTAGGTAGAGTTTTTAGTGTAGGTTTTTTTGTACCTTCTCTTGTTTTTTTGTGTGTGTGCTAATAAAGTTATATTAGATTATATTATACTCGTGTACGTATTTCTTTGACTGGTGTAGGGTCTAAACTATAGGGGCATGCAATTGTCTATTCTACCATACAGAGCAATCTAGCTAGAGGGCTGCACTTGCTACTCACACTTTTATGCAGTTCTTTATTAACACGATAAAGGTATGCTTGCCGAATGCCTTTTTTATAATCTTAAATATTTTGCTAAAAAAGACACCAGACATAAACTTACGCGTACGTTATATCTACAGACCTGATCCTGATAAACGTAAAAATCCTCGCTCTTTATAACTCGAGAGAATTTTGTACGAAGATGCCAGGGATCAGCGTCAATTTATTAAAGGTAATATAGTCAGCAGGGAAAAATCTCTCATATTATTAAAAAACTTACTTGGGCTGTATCAAATGAAAGGGCATCTTCCTAACCGCTTCCTCAGCGATATCCAACGGGAAGGCGAATTCCACCATGTTCTCGTTGAGACAGTCGTTGTAGGTCGATGCCAGTTGGCACCGGTCCGACATCCCATCAATGCTGTCGATGCAGAGGCGAGACACGCTGTTCAGTTTGCGGACCACTCGGGAATTTTTGCCGTTGACCAGGCTGGCAAGGTGGACGAGAAGTTCTCGGTTTATCTGAAGAGAAAAATTACGTGTGACTCAATTGAATTTTAGGGTCTTAGGTTTGTGTTTATATATATATTATATTGCAATTTTTATGATATATTCCCATCCGCCCCATTATCCTCCCCATCAATGGGGCAGTTGGGAAAAAAACCCAACTGCCCCATCATTCAAGTCAATGGGGTGGATGGGATTTTTGCCCCATTGACTTTTTTATAATATAAAGAATAAATCTCACTATTCATATTCAGATACTCTTGTTCCTATTTACATAATTAACTGTTAGTAGGAACAATAGGAAATAAAAAGGCCAACTTATTTGAGCTAATCAAGTTCTGGTTTATTGTAAATATTTCTTTTCGTACTACGCTAATTTAAAAATCAAATAATAATCTTAGGAAAAGCAGTGAGAAATCAAAAAATCATAGTAAATTAGTTTTCTAATCTTAAATACAGTTGTTTTTAAATACTTTATATCACAGTGAGATAATCACATTTTTACAATAATTATTTTTATAAAAACTAAGGCCTTAAAGGTACAAGTGCCACATAAAAAAAACTAAAACATTAACTTAATTAGCAATCATTTGCTTATATTTAAAATCTTTGTTTTATCACTTGTTTTACATCTCTTTCTTCACACTCTCTTTCAATCTTTGAAAATAGTATAGAATCGGTTTTTTGTTTATAAAATAACTAGACTGCAATGAAATCCCAATGCGTGCGAGTGTTTACGACACTGTCCCCGTCTTTGGGTTAATCTTACTTAAAACAGGTAAATATGTCCAGGTAGGTTTGTGACCGCTGTAATTGTCTCGCTCATAAATCTGTCTTACTCAGCTACGCCCGAGTGTCGGCAAAAGAGTTATTTATACAGACAAAGAAACAAATCAATCAGAATGATTAAAACATGTTTCACAAATGTCATGGACGTACAAGTTCCACCTAAACATGAGAAATTCTTGTTAGGGGACTTTAAAGAGTCTGGAACACGTGTACTACTATTTGCAACAGATCAAGGCAAACGAATGATGGCTGAATGTAAAAGTTTCTATGCAGATGGCACGTTTAAGTCGTGCCCAGTTCCTTTTGCTCAGGTCTACACTGTGCACGGTGACTTAGGCTCTAGCGAACAATGCTCAAATATTGTGCCGTTAGTTTACGCTCTCTTGAGCGACAAGACAGCAAAAACATATCAAATTCTGTTTGAGATGATTAAATCACAAATACCTGAGTGGATACCAAGCTACCTAGACCGACTATGAAAAAGCGACAATGAAAGGATTACTCAAAGTTTTTCCTGACGTGACGCTGTCAGGATGCTACTTTCATTTTAAAAAAGCCGTATGGAAGAAAGGTTCCGACCTAGGGCTCACCAAAAACAAGGTCCTTCGGAAACAAGTAGCACTTTGTTCAGTGTTACCTCTTTTACCGGAGAGTAAAGTTATAGAAGGGTGGTTTTATATCGCAGAAGAGAGTCCTGACGACAACCAGAGTCAGAAGTTTCGGACATACATGCTCAAACAATGGATCGAAAACAGATTTTTCGACAAAAAGATATGGTGTGTCTTCGGGCAACAACATCGGACGACCAACTTTGCAGAGGCGTGGCACAATAAACTGAATAAAATGGTAGGCAAAAAACAACCAAACATAGTTCATTTACTCAAAAAATTGCAGGACGACGCGTCATTCTATGATGTTAAGGCGCTACGCGTTAAAAATAATATGCCAGTAACAAAACGAGTTAAGAAGTCAGTCATGTTTGATCAATATGTACACGAAATTCAAATGCAGCTTGTGAATGGCATGATTACGAACGGGCATTTTTTGGAGAAACTCCGATAAAACAAAGTTTTAATCAAGCAACTAATTGTAAATGTTGATTTTTAGTTTTTATTACAAAGATGATTGTAAGTGATTACTGTGATAGATATTTTTATTGAGGCTCTTGTACCTTAGAGGCCTTATCTAAAAGATAATTATTGTAAGATTCTCTGATTACACACTGTGATAAAAAATATTTGAATGCTACACTTTATATAGTATTTGTTTGAAAAATAGTAGTAAAATATGATGTCAGTAATCACACTATAATTTACTATTATTTTTATATAATATCTAGTTATTTTATAAATAATAAAAAAACATTAGTTATTATAAAATAACTTTATTACAATTTGTTGATTAGTTTCTATTTTCAAAGATTGGAAGAGAGTGAAGAAAGAGGTTGTGAAATTAGTGATAAAACAAAGTTTTATAGTATAAGCAAATTATTGTTAATTTAGTTGATGTTTTTAGTTTTTTTTTATGTGGCACTTGTACCTTTAAGGCCTTAGTTTTTATAAAAATAATTATTGTAAAAATGTGATTATCTCACTACACATCAGACAATGTGCAAAACTTGAAGAAAGAGATTGCAAACTGCTTCAATAAATACGAGATATGAGACCATTACAGATTACATACTAGCTCTACCAGGAAATATTTCTTCAACACATTCGTATTGCTGAGGAAAATTACAGATTTTAGTATACAGTGAAATACGAACCACGTTACGTTATAACTTAGTTACAAAAATTTGCGATATCTTGGCGAAATTGACTATTACACCACCACACTTCACTTCACTTCGTATTGCTGAGGAAAATTACAGATTTTAGTATACAGTGAAATACGAACCACGTTACGTTATAACTTAGTTACAAAAATTTGCGATATCTTGGCGAAATTGACTATTACACCAACACACTTTTACAAAAAAAAAACGTACAAAAAAAACGGACGTATCAATCGATCAAAATAACAAAATCATATGATCAGAATACGTACGTTTTTCTTTGTAAAAGTACGTTGGTTGGATCATACGTTATAGTTGTATTTTTATCGATTGGTACTTTTTTAGAGGCTACTTCCAGGCGGAGACTGATATAGGCCGATAATCTTTTGGTGGTAGCTTTTGATATTCCTTCTTACATCTCTCTTTTCTATATTATTGTTACATTATTCAGTATTTGCAATATTTCAGTTCTTTATTATTTTTATCCTAATTAGAATGAAAGATGTGTGTAATCTATTAAATAGCTCTGCTAGAACCACATCGTCGCATAGTTGGTGTCATGGGCATTGAAACTGTTAACATAACTCAGGCTTTCAAATATTCAGTAGCTATTTGTCTGCCTGTAATATTGTGCGTAGCACTCAAAAGGATGAAGGGATTTTAATTTTATATTTTTTAAGGAATGTGGGGGTTTCAATTACGAGCCTAAATTATGTTTGTATTGAATACCAATGGGCACTGCTCAGGGTGAGCGCGATTTTATTTGCGCGCGTCTTCTTATTGAGTGATTTGCATTTCTTTAGTACCTGGGCTATCAATGTTTTACATCATACAAAAGCAGAATATAATAGAAAATTAGAAGCATTACAAGTAAATATTGGCCGCGTATATCGTGTGCTAGATGTTCTTCGAAGCCCTGAGAGGTAAAAAACATCTCTTTTTAATAAAATACTAGAAGACCTCGACTTCGCAGGTTTTTTGCGGTGGAAAATATAACGTTAATTTATCTTCAAGGACGCCAACTTTGTAATAAATTTCAGCCTAATAAGATAAAAAATAAAATAAAAAATGATACTGGACAATCAACACAGCATCACCTAGCCCCAAGAGAATCAGAGTGTTATGGGTACTAGATGAGTGATATACATAATACAATATATTAAAGACAGATATTTTTTTATTATACATATAGAAAATGACCAGAACACCCTAAACAAATATCTGCAGTCGAACAAACATTTGTCCCGACAGTGCATTCAGTTTACCAATACTTATTCCTTCATTCTGTTTATTTTTATAAGTTTGAAAAAGCGCGCGTTTTTAATATTGTCTAGAAAGAACGTTGACTGGATATATTCATTTATTTTTTACTCTTATTGGTTAAGTTCATGAACAAAGATCTTTTAAGATTTAATTGAAATTGAATGCATTTAGCGGCTCGTGAAAAGTACAAATCGTCTCAACGTTAAACACTCTCACCATTTTAATATAAGTAGGATAAATACAGAGTCTAATCCTTCACAATTGAAAAAGCTCTCCTTTTTTCTAATATCCCATCCTCTGCACTGCAATATTGTCTAGAACACAACCAATTGCATCCACAAGAGCAGAGAAAATTGCTTTCTATTTGCAGAACAGCGGGCTCATATCCATCATAGGATCGATCAAATATTTACTGTGATTTGTTTGATTTTCTTTGACCTTTTGCCGAGCGATATCACCTGATGACGGTTTTGTTTGTACAGAACCTAGACGTTTTGTTCAAATAAATCGTCTATAATGGGTAAGAATGTCGAAATAGTGTTCGAGTTATATTATATAAAACACGTTTCGCACAGTGTTTGCTGTGTTTTTTATTTGTTTGTTAGTGAAAAAATTGACGTCAGTTATTTAAGATCAAGTATAATTTTGTATTGTTGGTTTTTCGTTTTATATTTTTTTTTATCTTCTTGTCGCGACGGCGCGGCGGATGTACGGAAAGCGTGGTGATGTTGATAAAGGTTGTCATACCTTTTCTAAACTTAGAAATAACTTATTGTCTATACAAGTATAAAGAGTTTTTCCTGCAAGGGATACGCGGGGGTTGAACTGACACAAATTTGCGACAGCAACCAACATAACATTTCCCTTTTTTTTAGGCCATGAGGAACCATGATAGTAGATGATTTTAAGCAATCGGTGAAAGGCATTTTCTTAAGAAGTTTTGGATTTTTTCGATCATTTCGAGAGCGGTCCCATTCGCCAGAAGAAAAATAATAAAATTAAATCAATCCGGCGAATGGGACCGCGGTCCCTTTACCTAGCGGTCCCAATCGACGGAAGCCTCCATATGAATAACATGTCATGTTATATGAATAACAACAACAACAACATCAGCCTATATAGTCCACTGCTGGACATAGGCCTCCCCTAATGAGCGCCATATGTGGCATTATTCATCCTTTGGGGGTTATTGCCCATAATCCCCACGCTGGGCATGCGGGTTGGGGATCGCAGTTGGGTGGAATTGTTCTACAGAGGGCGCTGCTGCCCGCCCTCGGTGTGTTTCCCTTAGTTGCCTCTTACGACACCCACGGGAAGAGTTGGGGTCGGGTGGTGCAATTCTATGCCGGCACCACACGGCAGTTATATGAATAATAGTTTTATTCTTTTCTATATGCCTTATGAATAACATTAATAGTCGGTATGAAGGTATATAATATATTTATAGAATCGTTATAAAAAATATTAATTATACGCAAGTTTATTTTATATATTGTTTATATTATATTATACGTAGTAGTCTATTAAATAAGTAGGTTAAAATTCAATCATGTATCCCCTTTTTTGCACACATACCCACGTTTGTAACTTTGTCTCTGTCTCCCAATAGGGTTTGCTGGAAGAGAATTCTTTTTAGGGTTAAGCTCGCCTTTGCCATTTTTCATATTTTAATGTTTTTTTGTATATTTTATCGTACAATAAAGAATGAATGAATTTATTTTGTTATGCTAGTACGCCGACCATCTGTATAAACTTTGTGGTTTTGTTCTGCAGGTAGATAATGCCTCGACATTATCTACCCTTTGTACGTTTCCCACCCTTTGTAAGTTGTTAATTAAACAACAGTTTTGGTTTTATAATTCGATCTAGTCGCTAACAAACGAGCATAGGTATCTACCTACTTTTCTTTTATAGTATTTTTTTTTAAGTTTTTCTGTTCCGATAAGTATTTGCCATTATTAGTTTAAGTAAGTGTGCGAGTTGGATGTGTTTACCTTAAGAGATGGGTAAATACATTCAATATAACTTTTATATAAACATACCTTAGAGATTGAAGCTTACGGACAAACCGTATCGTGGTTTAAGTTAGCTAAAGAATTATTAGATATTGAAAACAAAAGTGTCAATTGGGACCATGTGTCCCGATAAATTTGGTCCAAATCGACAGCCACTCAAAGCCTCTTACCTTTCCATGGTTAATGATATCGCTTTGCTCCAGCATGCAAGCTGCAAAGCATTGCCCAGTGCGCGCGGTCGGCGAGGAGTTGGTAAAGTAGGCGCGGACGTCTTTTGGCGTAGCGCGGACCTTGACCACGCAGGATTGGGCCATGCGGACGAGAGCGTCGAGGTGGCCTTGGACCTAGGAGAAAGAAAGATCAATTTATTTGGCCAAAACATGTAGCTGCATACTAAACATTTAACATAGAAAGAAGAAAAAAATAAGAATACAGCACAGATAATACAATTTAACAAGTTATGACTTAGGTACATTTATAAATAGCCAAAAAGGGTCAAACTCAGCTTTATGCGAAACCACGCGAAAGCGCGGAGCAAATACTAATATTATAAAGAGGAAATATTTGACTGTTTGTTTGTTTGTTTGAATAGGCTCCGAAACTACTGGACCGATTTCAAAAACTATTTCAACATTAGAATCCTATTTTCTATAATGAACATAGGCTATAGAATATTTTAATGTTTATTTAAATTTTATGTATTTACGCGTAATATTTTATTTTGTAATGTTTGTTAAACCGACTTTGCCTTCAAATTTTTTCCTACTCTCAATGATTAGATTGAATTCTGTTTCAAAATCGATTCTTTTAATATTCGTTTAGGTTAAAAAACTTTGTTCTATAATAAATTTGACTAATCTTCTCGCATTAGTCATAAATCGGAGTGAGAAACAGTTAGTTTTGTAGTTTACAGATTATCTGTACATAAAAGACCGGTAGTATGGTCCGTTAGTTTTGGAAAACTTAAAAACTGCTTGATCGATCTGTTTTTTTTTGTTTCCTTAAGGTTAAGGGGTTTAAAAGAAAAATAGGTATTAGAAATTTCGTTGATAGGACCGTTCACAGGGTCATCTATTATAGTTATGATTTAATCTCTTTGTATAACAGGATAATTAGGATATATACATTGTATATATCCTGTAGAGTAAGGACCCCGTGACCCACAGGTTTTATAAACCTCTCACGGGCACCAGTCTCTAGCAAAACAAGTAAATAAAGTTTAGCCATATTCCGTAAGAATTATCTTTTGCAATACAAAATAAATATATTTTTTATTTTTTTTAACCAAAAAGCCTTTATCAACAAAGAAAATTTCAATTATCGAACTAAATTAAAGCTAGTATTTACAATTGAAACAAATGAGTTAACTGCAGACTGTTAAAACAACTGTTCATTCATTCATTCAAAATCAAAATCAAAGTGCTTTATTTCCTACCTTACATGAATCTTGGACACGTCACAAAATACAAGTTAAATAAGAAATAAGATCGGGAAATAAAGTGATCACTTTGATTGATTGTTCACTTCAATCTTTTTAAGGCAAAGAAAAGAAGCAAACAAGAAACCTTTACCTTGTTAGATTGTTAGTTTTAGAGTTGGAGCATAACTCGTCCCAAACTTTTTTGTCGTATAGATTATATGATATTAAATTATAGTGAGCCTTTTTGCAAAGAATATTTTCTCTTGTTACAAAGTGAAGTATATAGTTCTACCTCCCAATAACAGGCAAAACCTCTCGCCATAATACTGACCTTGGGATCGCTGAAGTCCACCATGGTTCCTGCGTGTGACCTCCCAGCAGTGTTGGTGGCCACCGCCAGGGTCGGTAGCAACACAAACACGAGGAACATATCTCTGAAAATGAGAGCGAGTTAATGAGGCGTTTACCAGTTATCAAATATATTTAATTATAAACCGCACAGAGGAAACTCAACATATGTACAAAAAACTTAAGAAGCACAAAACTCATGTCAATTTGAACCTAAGTTCTTTCTTACTTTTTAAAATACGGAACCTTAAAAATATAAAACCTAGTATTGAGAGTAGAACTCCATAGAGTGCAATGTAACGTGGCGACGCTCTATCGTCTATGCACGGACTCATAGTCTATGCACGTTCTAGAAATTTAAAAGCTTTAGACTGTCCATATACTCTGTGCGACGGTTCAGGGCCCTTTATTTAGTCTAGTCGAACTAAACTATACATTTATTAGGAAAGAAAATGAAAATAACAGAAAAAAGCTATACAAGTGGTATTTACACTTCTATTTAAAACTCAATGCGCCGTTAGAAGATGGCATACCAACTGCCAAAATTACATGGAAAATTAATTCAATTCAACAGTCGGTTACCACAACTGTTTTAATTGTAAATACTAGTTCTAATTTGCATCTTTTACAAATGTCGGCTAGTAAAAACAAACATTAGGCGATAAAAACCCGATTTGAACTCTACCATTGCCATTGCAAAATATTCGAACAAATATTGGGCGTAAAATGCATGTGTAAAGCGTAAATACTTTGGTATCGTGGGTAGAAATAAAATGCCACTGGGAGAACCAATATATTTGCGGTCGGAAAGCGTTGCCGCATTTTTTTAGCAATCACCATTAATTTTCGCTCCCCAATGGCTACTTTTTTACCAATCATTTTATTGTGAAGGCATCAGTATAAGCATAAAAAAGCTATAAACTGGTTTTTTCAAGAAACAAAAATTCCCAGTAGCATGCCTGTCGCTCAACGGTTGGTCACGCGCCTGACCTCTCACCGGTTGGTCTGCGTCTCATCGAATTATCAAAGTAAATCGAGAGCACCTGTGTTTGTACACACATTTTGTGCACATGGATAGTCTCTGTTGAGACTGAAAGTTCGGCAAGAGCGACACCATCATAATGTTACCGTTAGACTACATTAAGGTAGTCTTCAATGTAAAGGAAAAATCAGATCACAAAACGTTCATTTACAATATGTCAAAAAGCCATCGAAATCCATGCAGACCGAATGTTAATTGGTAAAGGTTTAGCTTATATAGCTGACATAGCTGACGCAATTCATACCACATAGAATAGCTTAGGTTAAATAATAAATAAATAATGGCGGACAATCCACACAGCATGATCTAGCCAAAAGCTAAGCAGAGCTTGTGTTTTGGGTACTAGATGAAGATGACTGATATACAAAATACAATATATTATTATTACAAAAAACGACAAGAACACCCAGAAAAAAATAACTGCAGATCGTGCAAATATTTTGTCACGAGGTCGGAACCGAACCTCCTGCGTCGCAGGCGGACCTTCGCCCACCGTGCCACAGATGTCGTCAGGTTGTTTGTTGATTTAGTTTGTAGTCTGCACGGAAAACTTCGTTAACTGTGCTTCGCCAAAACTATGTTTGGTTCTAGAATCCAAGATATTTTAGGTCAACAAAGGCATGTATGAATACTTGAGTAAAAGTGATATTATGATAGGAAATAAGGCAAACAGGGAGTCATTTAATGACAATTAAATATTCGAGTGAAGTAGGAAAACTGACGGGAGACGTTTGAATAAATCAATAAAAGTTTTTATGACCATATTGGTTGGAACTTTTATCACTAGCGCAGAGAGCATGCTCTAATGATCAGTATCATGAAATATCTTAACCAAAATGTCTATGATTTTGTAATTTCTTTGTTTACACAAAATATCTATGATCCTATAGCTGAGTATAAGTCAGCATTGCCTTCGGTCTTCAAACCGTATACACCATATTGATGCTTCTGGATTGTCCAGCATGATTTTTTTATCAACCTAAGCGACTTAGTCACATATCAATACATACAAAAATTATATTTACATTTTTATCCATTTCTCCATTTTCAAAGCGCTAACACAAACTGCGTCACGAAAAGAAAACGAACCGTATTTCCCGTTGCAAACTACTACAGTGAGTCAATTGAAATGTGAACTTTTCACTCGTAACTCCCAACTAAAGGACAAAATAACTTTCAATTTCAACTTGTACGAACTCAATGTTCAAGATTTCCTTTAGAACTGGAACAGTGAGGGTGGTATGAGGTTTTAAAAAAGGGAAAATGCATTGTCGACTACAATACTCTTTGTTGCGTCAAGAAAGTTCTTTTGTTGTGGTGTCTCAGTGCCAGGTGCAAAATTGTTGAGTTACTAAGTTTCAAGTCGAAACCGAGTACACTTTTTACCCGACTGCACATTCTGCACAAGAAAGATTTGTTTCTCTTCCTGTTTCTTGATGAATAGCATTCTATATAATCTACTTTTATATTTTTTTTAAGTCTTGGTTACATCATACATCATCCACCAGCCAGCCTATAATTAGTCCACTGCTGGACATAGGCCTCCCCTAATGAGCGCCATAGATGGCATCATTATTTAGGGGATATTGCCCATAATCCCCACGCTGGGCATGCGGGTTGGGGATCGCAGTTCGGTGTAGTTGTTCTGCAGAAGGCGCTGCTGCCCGCCCCCCGGTGTGTTGCCCTTAGTCGTCTCTTACGACACCCACGGGAAGAGTTGGGGTGGTGAAATTCTATGCCGGCACCACACGGCAAGTCTTGGTTAAATTAGTATGAAGTAGTTAATTTGCCATAAGTAACGCATTAGATTAAGAAAAGCTGTTATGTTATTTATATGCTTAATAAAGTGAATTGAATTGAATTGAATTGAATCTAGCCTCGAACGGCCAAAAACAATACATGTTTTTTTCTCTGTCCGTCTGTGACAGTCGTTTTTTTCAAAATAAGCTGTAGTATGGTTTTTGTGTACGTTTGAAAGACAGCAGCAACGAATCCTAAAACTACAAATATTCCTCTAGAGCTCTAGGAGGTACAGAATTTTCGAGAAAATGGGAAATACCCAACTCATTGGGGCAATAGTTACTAACATATCCGACTCCACGTCTAGAAATATCTAGATTTTTTTTCATTAGTAATTACTGTTATAGCACTATTTTAAAAGAAAATAAATTTCAATCGAGTTGCTATCGAGTCGTTTTGAACGGAGAAATTCAAATGGTACTGAAACGCTGTTGAGCAATATTCGTAAGAAGTACAATTTCTATAGGTGATTTGATTTTGGCGACTGAAGGTGTTATGCAATAATACCGGTACGACGAAATCAAATGTATTAAATAAAAGGTGACAAAAGCTGTAGGTACGAGTACATCGGTCACCTACAGCTTTTTAAAGCTACGGGGATTTTGCCACTACAAACGCAAAAGGATCGCAATATCCTCTACAAATTGTATTTTATTTCACGCAACCTTAGTCAAGTACAAGTATAAAATATACACATAGCTTAGTCTAACATACATAAACTAAAGCTATTTACTACTACACTGTCAGCCTTATGTCATGCGATATGTGCTGCGACCGGTAATCGTCCGCAAAAACGCCAACTGCACAGTCTTCGGCCAGAATTCTTCCTTAGGTTGAAATATTCTAGTAGAATACGCATATTAGAATGTTCTATAGTAAGAATACGCACCACAAATGATTAAAGTTATTATGACGCGATCAATTGGATCTACAGCTTACAAAAGAAAATAAATCAAACAGAATTTCACCACAGATTTCACATTCTTCTCCACCTCGCAATTTAATTCGAGATTGAATACCCATACAATTCTCCAAAGGAATTAATCTAAGTGCAATTTCATAGTACTGCGATTGATCCAAGTCCACAGGGAAATGTTACATGCTCGGAACAAGCATGGTGAGCAGTAGATACACATTCATAGGTAGCCTGTAAGATAGAAGAAGGTCTTACAGCCCCGTGCGGGAAGGACCTTAAGCAGAAAGTATGTTCTAGACGAAATAGGTGTCCCGGATGGCGGTCTTGTAGCCCCGTGCCTCGGAAAGTACGTTAAGCAGAAAGAACGTTCTAGACGATAAAAAGGTTGGGGACGAGTTTTGCTTCAACTCGAAAAGTAACAATCTAACAAGGCAAAGGTTTCTTGTTCGCTTCTTTACCTTAAAAAGATTGAAGTGAACAAGAATCAAAGTGATGACATTATTTCCCAATATTATCTACTTATACAATTTGTATTTTGTGAAAGACGAGTTTTGCTTCAACTCGAAAACTAACAATCTAACAACGCAAAGGTTTCTTGTTCGCTTCTCTACTTTTCTTTACTGTACCTTAAAAAGATTGAAGTGAACCAAGAATTAAAGTGACGACTTTATTTCCCAGTATTACTTATGCAACTTGTTTTTTGTGGTGTCCAAGAGTCCTATAAGGTCTTAAGGGAATAAAGAACTTTGATTTAAATTTTTTTGAAGCCGATTCTGTGCCTTACCTCTCACCTAGTAATCGGTTTGCGTTCCATAGGATTATGATATCGAGGAATAGAGAGTGCGCCTGTGTTTTGCATACACTTGTGCATTGTATTGTAATATGTCCTGCGCAAAGGTCTATTCTCTGTTGAGGCTTGCTTCCGAAATTTGACTAGGAGAACATCATCAAAGAGGAGTAAAGTACTATATTCACGGCTGAGATTCGAGAAGATTTTACAAAAAGAATCATAGTTTATAGACAAATCTACTCAATATTTTGGTGTAGAATTGTTGCCGAATTACACCATTGCTAGAAACTCTTGGAGATTGTTGCTTGCACGCTTATTATACGAAGGACCGATAACACAGACCGATAAACTTTTCATCGTACCTTCTGCTTGTTAACAATTCATAATGTGAAAGGCAACGATAATTTCTTAGAACTTTTGTTCTCTATACTACAGCCCCTTATTTACTTTACTGCTAAATTAAGGCGTAAGTGAGAGAGCAATTCGCTCTGTCTTCTTCTAATGACAATGTCAGAATGAGATTTGAAATGTCATTCATATCTCACTGTCTCATGATCTACTAACATGGCTTATTCCCAAAGGTCCACGACTAAACTGGAAAGTAATGACTTAGCAGTTTATGTTTGTAGATAAATATAAATATGTAAACAAGGAGGTTGCAATGAGGTGGGTGCTAATGACACCTTTCAGACCATATAGAACTATGTAAATAAACATTTAAAGACACAATAATATGAAAAAACAAGGAAAAAACTTCTCTCCGGCTACCATCGTTCACCTAAAATATACCCTTATTTGAAGGATTTTAGTGCAATATGAACTTTAGAGTCAGCCATTTGTAAAATGAGTAAAGACCAATTGCTCGAGTTACTTAAGTGCTCAATAACGGGCGCCGAGCGTTGCGAACTTTGCAATAAGCACTTTACGAGATTGTTCTACTGCAAAATACTTTCTGTGTCACTTAAGTTATGTGCAATATTTTGAAGAGACTTCGCGCTGTCCCTTGGTGTCGTATGGTTATATTAGAAGGACGCCTTCTGAGGCCCAGGAGGTGCGAAAAATCTAAAGAATAAAGGACAAAATATGTTCTAGTTTTCTCTCTCTCAGAAAACTAGAACTAAATATGTTAAAATCTATACTAATATTATAAAGAGAAAAGATTTGATTGTTTGAATTGAATAGGCTCCGAAACTACTGGAGCGATTTGAAAAATTCTTTCACCATTAGTATCCGAAATGTTCCGTGATGAACACAGGCTTTAGAGTATGTTCAAAAAAGTTAGTATTATAATTTTTGTTAAAAACCCGTGCGAAGCCGGGCAGGACCGCTAGTTTTTAATAATCTTCATGAACCCTGTGAGGGCTTTGCAAAATTCTGGGTTCTACGATGTAATAAATGATTTACATTGTATATTTAGTTATTAAAACAACATATAAATTCGCAAGTTAGCGTTGGGGAATTTTTTTTGATACAAAAAAATGTACTTACATAATATACCCGCATCGCCAAGATCAAGGTCTGACAGCACCTACGTGGCAACACCATTCCACATACAGCTATTAACTTTGCAGGTCTTCAGTATAAAAGAGGTTCGTTAGTGAGGTACAGGTGAAGTCTAGTTTCACGTTTTACTTGATTTTTTTTAAATAAATACTTTCTACTCCGTTAGTTAAATGTTCCCTGAAAATACTAAAAATAAAAATACCTAAAAATACTTCATAATAACCGCTCACCATGCATAATAGGTACCTACCCGTGAATTAAATAAATAATGCTTAACATAGCATCATCTAGCCCCACGCTAAGCAGAGCTTGTTTTATGGGTACTAGTATGCACATTACAATACATTACAGAGTTATTTTTTATACATAGAAAAGACAAATAACCATTATTAGAACTAGTATTGAAACAATTTACCTTACTGTAGACTGTTGCCAACTTATTACAGGTAGCTCAACTGATCCATGTCAATACCAGTCGAAAGTCCTGAAGATGTTGACTGCATTGCCAAGTTCTCGGGTCACACGTCACTTCGACCAGACGCTCTGATATATTTTTTTAACCAGGAGAGTTTCGGTACCTCACGGAACTAGGATAGTTAATGTTTATGATAGTAGGAAGTGGTCTTTTAACTTAGTTTTGGATATATCTTTTGCACTTTTTCGAAACGAACAGATGGACATTTAATTTAAAAATGCACTTTAATTTAAGTACACATTGATTCATGGCTAAACTATTAGGTTAACTTTTTAACGGAACCCTTAAAAGAATAAACAATAAAATCCTTGCAAAACTTAAATAACAAATTATTTCTTCTAAATCAACCCCCAGGGAAATAAACCTTGGCTTTTAAAGACCCTATAACGTCTTCAATCCCGCGTAATTTGTTTGAGTTTTATTCGCCGCGTTGCCTGTAAATACCGAAAACACTAAGCTACGACGTTATTGCTACTTAATGAAGGCCAGTTTAAGATGAACTGTCACCCAGTTGCTTGTTAAGCCAACTGTTATAAGATGGAGGATTTAGCCTATTGGTGCATTTTAGCCATTGGCTATCGCGGTAAAATTTATGTGCTAATTATGAAGGTAATTGATACGAATCTTCGGCCAAATCGTAATTTGATATCAGGTGAGATTGTGGTTAAAGCTACACTGTCTGTTATGTTACGACAATGATATCGTCCTAGCCAAAATAGTGCCAAAATGGAGAGTTAAACTTTTATTATTTAAAGGAAATTACAATTCAATGACAGAACCATATTAAAACTAGTTTTTACAGTCGAAACAAACAAGCTTACTGCAGACTGGTATGAAAAATCTACAACTTATCTATATAATACCAGTCGGAAGTGTCCCCAGGACTCTGCTTTACCTCGCTATATGTCAAATGGCAATGCCGATGCGCTAAGCTGTATGGATGGGAGTTATTGAGTATTTTGGCCAGCGGTTATTAGTTGGGTATTTTGTTTCAATAACGCTAGACCCAACTGATACCCAATAACGTTACACCCCCCCCCCCCGGAATTTCAATAAAAATTTTAGATAAATTATCTTTAATTCTATGAATAATATGAGTACATAATTTTTTTTGTCTTGTTTTGTTTTGGATGGCGGTTAGGTCAACTACAATACAATGAACGCGATCTACCGTTTTACCGAAAGTCAAACTTAGGTCCATTTATACAAGGCCCGAGGCAAATTTCACGCCACCTGTAAAAAACGTTTGAACGCAGTGTTGCGATGGAAAATTGCCAAAGATAGGAATACCCAAAAGTATAGGGTACCTATCTCGTGCCACAGAGGTCATCCATCACTTATGCTTCTGTCTGTATCTAAGGCTAGTCAATCCATACAGCATCTTTTCACCCCAGATCTTCTGTTATTATTAGGTACCTAAATAGATAACTGATGTAGCTAGGTACCTAATGCTATAAATATATATTATTCTTTACTATACATAAAAATCATTCAGATTCCGAACAATAGCAATTCATAATATTATTTAAAGCGCTACCTATCGATATGCTCGTGAACGAAGTTGTTTAAGAAATATCGATAGACAGTGCTTATAATTGTATGTGTAATTTACTAAACAAGTGGTCTTTATTAGTGGTCTGATTAAGCACTAGATGGCGCTGACAGAAATAATTATCAATTTTATCATTCTAAAGATTATAACAGGGTATTTTATCGAGTACTTTTTTAATTTTCCCCTACGTTCGCATTGCGAATGTTTAACAAGTTTATCACTCTAGTAAATAATAATGTGATAGTAGATAGGTAAGTACTTTCCCTGTTTTATTTCCCATTATATTCATGTTCTTTACATATTGTTGTTTTAGTTGTTGACATAGATGGCAGCACATGGTGTGCGAAAAAGAAATTCCAGAATTACAAGAGCAATTCAAATTGCTAAAAGAGAATTTTTGATAATATTGTATGACGTAATAAAAATAATAAGAAAAAATAGAGGCGGCGGTAGGAAGGTATTCACTGCCAATTTAAATTAAAAGGTGGTAGGATAGGAAGGAAACTATGTCCGCGCCACCAGTAAAAAAATCTCGTACTTAAATGGTTGTGTTGTGTGTACTGTTGTCTGTTGAACGCAGTATGGAAAATAACCTAACTATCTCTTTTACTCGGATCAGAATTCTGGTGTTAGACAGGGATGCCCACAAGTATTGGGTATTTAAATTAGCTACCTATCTCGTTTACTCGCAATAAAATCCTAGTGTTAAACAGGGATGCCAACAAGTATTTGGTTATTTCTAACTGATTTGGTTAGAAATACCATGTTAGGTATTCCTAACTTGTTTGGTTGGAAATACCAATTGCTATTTCTAACGGATTTGGTTAGAAATACCATGTTAGGTATTTCTAACTTGTTTGGTTGGAAATACCAATTGCTATTTCTAACGGATTTGGTTAGAAATACTTGTTGCAGTTAGATAACTTTACGGGTGAGCGGTACTCTAGTATGCGTAGATGATAGTTAGGTTAGGTTAGGTTAGGTTATGGCTCACGGTCGGTTATGCGTGATGATTGCTTTGCACAGTTATTCCGTAGCGGTAGGCGGACTTTCCAATAACGTTCGATATTTTAGGATCATGCTAACAGTTACTGAGTTAGTTATTTAATACCGGACTCATCTCTACTAAGCTGATCCGGCCACCTGATATGTTTATAAATCTACAGTATGTATTTCTTCTCTCTGGAAGATCCCTTAAAAATATAAATATTCTCTTACAAAAAAACATCAAATCAAGCTTTAAAGAACGCAAATAATTCTACGGCACGAACACATTTACAAGTAAAACGATGTGGGGGCACTTAAACATCCTAACGATTAGAGCAAACACGAAACAAATTCCACAAACCAGGAAAATGTTAAATAAAACCAGCCCTTTCCCTTATGAAAAAATATCAAAGGTCTCGTAATCCTGGATGCCTCGGTAATGGCTGTTTATTACATCCCGTGTTCCCGTGAGGCTTGTAAGCAAATTATTATAAAACGCCCGTACCTAAATGTTATGCTTTTTTTCTTGTTTTGGCAATGAAAATATGGTGGAAATTATTAGATTTATTCTGTGAGATGGTTATGGCAATGGCTAGAATTACGCATGCCTGTGTAAAATCAAATACTGTATCTGAATTTTTTAACCGCGAGTCGCGGGTTGTGTTTGTCTTTCTATGTGCTGGCACGCTTTATTATCTCGTCGCAACGGCTAAATATAAGATTTGATTAACATAAGCTATAGAATATTTTCAATATATAAGGCATACTCGTATGTAAGGGATCCGTATTAAACCATTAATAATGAAAACCAACGGGTATTTTTTGTATTTACAAAAAATATTTGTGCGTATTTTTTGTTAAATACCCGTGCGAAGCCGGGAACCGACAGCTATCAATAAAATTGTTGTGAAATTCGTTTATAATTTAACCAATTTACCCAAAATAACTATGACCTTGGATTGCAATCAAAAGATCAAAATCAACCAAAGCGAGCTCATTATACCATACCACTCCTCATTTACATTCACATCAGGCACAAACTCACACGCCAATATGTTGCGGAAAATATTGATTCGATTGATTATAGTGCTGTCTATCTATTCTCTTCTATTCTCTATGGTGGTCTGCCAAGAGGAGACGACTGCTGCCCCAACGACGACGCCTCAAGAGGAAGAAGAACCTGAGGAGGAGAAGAAAGGCTGCTCCATCTGGTGTTGGATACAGAAGATTGCTATGTTTGTTATATCCCAACTTTTGAGTGGTTAAAACGATTCTTAATTATACCCCTAAAGATTCCTATTTATGTATTATAATTCCTATTTATGGATCAGCTTTGTTAAGATAAATTTTTCAGTACAATTTGTTCCTTAATTTTTGTAAAAGGCAGATGAGATGAATCTAATTTTGCCGGTACATTCATTGTGTTTTTCATTTATCTTAAAATTGACCTATAATGTTCCATCAATAAAAATTTAGTGTATGAAATACGCTTTATAAAAGTTTTTATATTGTAATGGATAATCACTATATTCCTTATTGGGCGTACAATGTTTTTAAATGTATAATAAATAACAAATACAATTCTAAAGAACATAAAACACATTCACATACACACAATACAGTTATTTTTATAACATTTTTTATTTTATTTTTAAAAATACTACCTAAACTCTTCATAAATCACTATTTATGAAGAGTTTAGGAGTTTCACTATAGTTGTTGAGGTCTTTTTGATGATGATCATAATACGTAGGTAACTAAGCCCTAACTAGGTGACGTTGAGTAGTACGAGCAGGCAATAATTTTTTTAAACAGACGCAGGAAACAATTATTTTTGGTTATTATAATGTAAACGTAACTGTAAATGAAAAATATAAATAAAATAGCATCGATTTACATTAAATTATTATTTGAACAATTCCGAATATTCGGAACTCAATAAACGCGTAACATTATCCAAAATACAGTAATTTGTTCCTTCAATAAAGTAATATTGTCGCTGTCTTTTCATTGCCTCGAGTTTTCATTATGCGATATTCAACGTAGGAAAATTGTGTTTTCAATTTATATATTAAGTAGCTTTTGTTTACTCGTAGGTGTACTTCGATTTTAGGTGAATCCACGAAGTTTAATCTAAATTATATAGAAATACTGGCCATTTTAAAATACTTCGTTTGGAGGTATTCCTGCCTATAGCTATGGTAAATATTTTTGAAGACTGCTGGAAACTCGCTTGGAACTGATTCTGTCGATCTGAACTGAACTGAAGTGACACCAGTTTATACTGGTTAGGAGTGTGGTATGCGAAATCAAGACTGTTCCTCCCATACAGCGCTTTCTGCGGGATGGCTATGCATGGCAGTGGGAGGATGCCTAGAATGCTGGCAGCATTGCCACGTTGGATAGCAATGCTAGCAGCATTCAACGTATCTGTTTTCTGTGCCTCATTCTCCTATATAAAATTCTACTGATAACAAAAAGCATGTGACCTTGACAGTGTCATTCATTTTCGTTGGCGTACATCGACCTGAAAAAAACCCTCGCGTATTAATTTATCTCAGCTCTCTATCACAAATTAATAAAAAAACTTGTATTTCATAACCAAAAAACAAAAGACACCGGCTGTAGGCTGAAAGGCTTTGTCATCCCGCTATATCCCGTTCGAGTGACAGCCTAACAATCCTACGCAAACTTATTTCGGACAAGTCAACACTGGTATGTTCACAACTGAATCATGCATGACAGGGCTATTGTGCGCTGAACAATGCAGTACCTGTGTTACGTACGTACGGATCATGCAATAAGTCTTTGTTGTTGGGAGGTTCGGATTTCAGTTGATTTTATGTTATAGTTAGTTGATTTTGTGATGATAACTTTTTTTGTACTCAAACCAATCTACCGGTTCGATAGGAGTTTTTATGAGTACCTATATGAGTCAGAATCGATTAGCATTAAAAAAGTTTGAAAGGATCTCGGACTGTGGAAGAACTCTAAGGTGCGCTGGGCGATTTGTCCGCCTGCTATGCAGGAGGTTGCGGGTTCGAATCCCACCGCGCAACGTTTGTACGATCTGCAGAGATTTCTTCAGGGTGTTCTGGTCGTTTTCTAATACAAACAATATCTATATTGTGTTAAGTATATCAGTCATCTAGTAGGAACCCAAAACGCAAGCTCTACTTAGCTTGGTGCTTAGAGGGTGTTGTATGAAATGTCTAGCATAATTGATTTATTACTAAATGTAGCTAACACTTCGCCACACAGAGCAATCTAAATTTATATCGGCGAGGTAGTGAACCACATTGTTAAGATAGCTAATCTCACCTCAAAGCTACGACAGGTAAATCTAAGACAATGAGATTCATATAATAAGCCCTTCGTAACTAACCCTTAATAACCTTATTATTACTGTAAATGAAATCGAACGACCTATGTGGCACAGCGGGCGAAATTCTGCCTGCGATGTAAGACGTAGGTTGATTTTCTTCCTCGAGACAAATATTTGTATGATCGGCAGATATGATATAAATCCGGGTGTTTTTCAATTTTACTAAAAAATACGTAATTTGGTGTATTTCTTAGATCAGTCAGTTCTTTTTCTTGAACCCGACGACCTCGTCGCGGTGGGCGATGATCCGACAGCGACGCAAGAGTTTGCGGGTTCGATTCCTGCCTCAGGACAAATGTTTGTGTGCTCTGCAGATATTTATTTCGGGTGTTCTGGTAGTTTTCTGAAAATATCTTCCATCTATTGTTTTATGTATTCAGTCGTCTAGTACCCATAACACAAACTCTGCTTATCTTGGGGCTGGATGCTGCGTGGGTTATCTAACATTATTCATTATTTTTTATTTATTTACATAACACAAGCACTGTTTAGCTAATTGCGAGCTTAATCACGGTCATTAGCTTGTTAATTGTTTAACCAATTAATGAAATTATTCGAGTAAGATTTCAGATTTCAATTACTTTGTTTCATTAGGCTTACAAATTAAGCAAATAAACAAGTAAAATTTTATACTTTATACAGATATTATATAGGAACTATTATCAAATAAGAAATAAGGTGTTATTGATTTTCTCCCCACTTGAATGTCTTCGTTGAAAATATTAACATGTAGAAAGAAAAAGTACCTATCCTTGGAGTAAAAATATGAACAGGTAGTTAAGAATAAAAACACCAATATTTTTATGATCACTTTGTTTTAATAATTTTGATTTAATTTAACTTTTGGTACGTATCCCAAAAGGCAAACTTTGAAGCTTGGATAAAACTGTAGATACAAACTGTAGATGGAAAAATATATTTTTTCACAAATACTATAGCGCTATACTTTTGCGAGTATATTTTGTCAATATACTCGGAAAAATTACTACATTGATTTGTCTTACCTTGTTGGTTTATATTCATAATTTTCGCTATTAAATACTCTTTATTACAATTATCGGGTATTTATCGCGTAGTTTTAATTTTATTTTCGTTTAATTTTTCCATTTCATGGGGGAAAATAAAACAAAAGGTACGCGATAAGTCTATAAAATGTTAAAAGGTAGCTACTTGTATTTTTATGGATTTTCTAATAGCACCATTTTAAAATTCAGATAAGAATATTCTAATTTTATTTTGACGTATATTATTTTCATGAAATAAATAATATATTAAAAGTTATTTTAAAACCGATATGCAGGAATTGTATAAGTTAATCACATTCAAGTACCTACCTTACAAAATGTTTTTTTTAAGTTTCTTAATTTACTATTTCTTTTTCAACAGTATCCTGTACAGATGAGTGCATTCGTTGAAAACTTTGGCCTTTTTGCAGACATCTTGTTTGTGCTGGGTGGCCTCCGCGCTTTCGATGCAGGTGCCTCCGAAGTCTCTGCCAGTGGCGCTCACCTCGTTTTGACGAGCTATCAGGACTCTTTTCCTGGAATATACAAGATTAGCTTGAAAAGGTGTCATTGTGATATACCTTCGGCCACATCGTCATTTACTAACAGGTGAGATTGTCAAGCGAACGTCTATTCACGATAAAAAAATACAATACAATAATGTGTATTGACACACCAAGATAGTTATCTATCTTGGTGTGCAATAAAGTGTATTGTATATAAATGAGTATCTGTTATTATAACAGAATAGAAAAAAATAAAGACAAACTGTTGCACAATGGCTTTATAGCTAAGCGCGATTTCTTCCATCATAAGTTATGAACATTTATTTTACTAATAAGTCTTTTTTCTCTAAACAATCATATTCCGACAAAAACAGCGAAGTATTACATTAACTGAGTAGTAGATAGATATCATATTCTCTTATTAAATGTATAGTTTTAAGAATGGTCTAAATTGAGGACTCTGTCGTGACTGCTGAGCTATTGAAAAACCTTGTTTTAAAATCGATCTAGCAGTTTCGGAGCCTATTCAATTCAAAGAAACAAACAATAAAATCTTTCTCTAATCTATTAATATAGCATTTTCTTATTACGTATATTTATTAATAAAAAATGAAAACACTGTTCATAAATATTTGATAACTATAGTGTGTCATTTATAGTAATTATGCTAAAAAATAATTAAAATATTTTAATATTGTATTTCAATTACTCGAACATCATCCGAAACTAATTGAATTGTAGATTTTACCCAACTTTGAATACCATTATATAATCAACAAAATTCCATTATAAAATGGTTTCAAGCTTAATGAAGGAGATAATTTAATTCTGATCCTGGAATTAGGAGGTGGTAATCCACGTTCAAATTAATTTTATTTTCCCCTGAAAGCTGGGATGAAGGTTATAGGGCTTTTTTGATATTCATTGAATGCGTGCGTAACGAATCTAAATGGACGTAAACTGTCCATGCGTCCTGGGGCACGAAAAAAATGGTATAGCCTGTGATACCAATATTACATGTTCACGCTAAAACTACCGTACGAATTAGGCAGACAGCATTCAGTAGGTATTTCTAGGCTGGGAATAATAGGGATAAAACACATGCTACTTTTATCCCATTAGTCAATTCCCACGGAATAGAAATAACCCCATAGAAGCAAGGCGTAGAAGGCGCCGCGGGTAGAAACAAGTAGGTATACTAACGTGATTTTTGTTTATGTTAGAGCGTTTGACTGCCATGACACATAAGAAAGCAAAGACTTGACTAGTAGCCACACTCAGAGTTGCTTAGTGGTTGCTCAAATCGTTCCTTAGTGTAGATTTGAAAAGGTCACTCTCAGATACGTAACGTCAATTAGTTTTATGCCTTTGGCTGAACAACAGCGCTGAGGATGAAATGTTGGTTGTCTAAGTGCTTATTTTGTAAGCCTAAGGATATAAAGTTATTGAATTTGAATCTGTTCAGCTCACGCTGATCCAAAACCCATTTTGACGCAGAGTCTTGGTGGCAGAGCCACCTTTAATATTTTAATCACACTTTTATGATACTTTCTCTATGTTATATTATTTTTGTTTGTTTGTTTATTTTATGCTTATTTTTCTGTACCTGTGTCCAAATAAATATTTGTTTCTTTTCTATTCTAAGATGGCGCACGCTTCCCAAAAGGCGCTTATTCACTTGGGGTTTTGAGTATGTCAAAATATCCTAAGTGAAGAGTTAATGCGGATTATAAAATTCGTATAAACTCTTTCATAGAAGTCTTGTATTATGTTGCTAGTACCTATATGCTTCCAAATTGATGATCCCATTCGAGTTCATGATCCCGAACTTCTTGAGGACACAGAAGATGATGCAGCTCTCGTCTGACTCCTGGAGCTCGATGTGTTTGACCTTGAAAAGAATATAAATAAATAAATAATGATGGACAATCCACGTAGCATCATCTTGGCCCAAGCTGAGCAGAGCTTGTATTACTGGTACCTACTAGATGACTGATAGGTATACTTCATACAATTATTACGTAGATAAATATTTTTATAAAACTAGGCTTTAATCTCCTATAGGTATGACAAGAACATCTGAAACATATACCCGCTGTAAAATATTTGTCGCGAGGCGGGAATCGAACTCGCTACCTCTAAAACCTCAGGTGGACCTTTGCGCGTTAATCTTAACTCTACCACACAGCTATTTAAATATACCTATAATGTCCTGCTAATTTAAAACAGTAGCAAAGTAGTGGTATGTTCCTCTCTGACTTATGTCAATAGACGAAGACAGTGTGGGAAGTAGCAATTCTTTTACATAGCAAAATATTATGAATAGGGGGTGTTATCAGAGAACGGATAAAACATGGAAGCATTCCTTCAAGGAAAATACGCCTGCAACTTGACATAACATTGCAAATAAACCTACTTGTAAAAACTAAGTCGCTGATTTTGCAACAATTTGTTAAATCACGCGAATAAAAATACAGTTAAAAATAGACTGTATTCGCCTAACTTTGAGATTAAATTGTTGTTTATCGTGTAGGTCGCTTATGTCATTTTCAACACACATTATCACAGCACAATTTGCGTTGGGTCATTTAATAGGGCAAGGAATGCTTCAATGTTTTATGCGTTCACTAGTGCTCGACTAGGGGTTATCTTTTGTTATCAGTTAGACTCTGAGGATGGAAACACCTTGGGGAACATCTCATTGAGGCACTGTTCTGCGATGATGTCACTGTCGTGATCGTGGGCGTACATTACGGAGATTCGGGCTTGGCTGCTGGCTACTATCAAAAGGAGAACGCCGAGAACTGAAAAGAGGAAGTTACTTAACAAAGTCATATGCGTGATAAGGAGATTTTTAGGGGATTTTTATTGAAAACGTAGAACGCGAATAAAAATATAGATGATTTACTTCTGCTCGCAGCTTCGCTAACGTGTTCTTTTAATTGCCTGTCTATGCATATCTTGAATGAGTGAATGAATGAATCAAATCAATCATTTATTTGCAAGAATACATAATTATCATATATGTACACACATCATCATCATCATCAGCCTATGTTAGTCCACTGTTGGACATAGGCCTCCCCAAATGAGCGCCATAGCGCCCTGTCTTCGGCTTGTCGCATCCAGCATCTGCCAGCAGTCTTTCGCAGATCGTCATCCCAACCGGCCAGAGGGCGTCCTACACTACGTTTACCGAGTCGCGGTCTCCACTCAAGAACACGTTTACCCCAGCGGTTATCGGTTCTTCGCGATATATGGCCGGCCCACTGCCACTTCAGTTTGCTAATTCTCTGAGCTATGTCGATGACTTTAGTTCTCTGTCGGATATAGTCGTTACGAATTCTATCCTTCAGAGAAACTCCGAGCATAGCTCTTTCCATAGCTAGCTGAGCGACTTTGAACTGGTGGACTAACCCTATCGTGAGTGTCCACGTCTCAGCTCCAGTCAGGTCATAACTGGTAGGACGCACTGATTAAAAACTTTCGTTTTCAAACATTGCGGTATGGATGACGAGAAGACTCGATGTAGTTTTCCAAACGCTGCCCAGCCTAGCTGGATCCTCCTCTTGGCTTCCTTCTCGAAATTGTTTTTACCCAACTGCAAAATCTGCCCGAGGTAAGTGTACTCAGAAACAATTTCGAGGAGGTGGCCATGTACGATCACGTCTTGGATCAATGTGGCCATTGATCATGATTTTGGTTTTATCCAAATTCATGCCAAGACCGATACATCGGGAGGCTGAAGCTAGACTGTCCAGCATCCGGTTCAGTTCCTCTAGCGACTCCGCCATTAAGACTATGTCATCAGCGAATCGCAGGTGTGAGATGTAGTCGCCGTTTATGCTGATGCCCTTGTCTTTCCAGTCCAGCGTCTTAAACATATCTTCCAACGCGCTCGTGAACAGTTTCGGAGATATGACATTCCCCTGCCTCATTCCTCTGCGCAGTTGGATTGGTTTAGTCTGCTGGTCCTGTACTCGGACACTCATAGTGGCGGCTTCGTAAAGACATCTCAGCACCTCGATATAACGATAGTCTACTTGGCATCGTTGTAAGGATTGTAGAACAGCCCAGGTTTCAAAGAAGTCAAAGGCCTTCTCATAGTCCACAAAAGCCAGACACAGGGGCTGATTATACTCTTCGGACTTCTGTTTAATCTGCCTCACTGTGTGAATGTGGTCTATGGTATCATATCCTCCGCGAAACCCAGCCTGCTCCGGTGGCTGAAACTCGTCGAGTCTCCTGGTGAGACGGTTCGATATAACTCGTGAGAAAAGCTTATAGACTTGACTTAGGAGCGAGATGGGTCTATAGTTTTTAAGGAGGGTTTTATCTCCCTTCTTAAAAAAGAGCACCACCAAACTCCCACTCTACGCCTTTGGAGTTCTCCCACTGTGAAGGACGGTGTTGAAGAGGCTCTGTAGCTCCTGTATGACAGGGTATCCTCCAGCTTTCAAAAGCTCTGATGTAATTCCGTCCTCACCGGGGGCTTTTCCATTTTTAAGCTGCCTCAGAGCTAACACGATCTCGTCTTGACTGATGTCTGGCAGTTCGTCGGTATAGTGGCGTATCAAGGTGGCTCTAGAATCGTGGCCGTCTCGTTGGGAACGGGGAGCATGAGCAGCGTATAAACGGCCATAAAAGTCCTCTATCTCGCCCGATATCTCCGGCTTCGACAATACGGTCCTTCCGTCGTGCGTTGTAAGCTTCGTCAGGTGGCTCCTGCCAAGCTGCTGAGTGAATACTTTGGACCCTCGGTTTCGCTCTATCGCCTCTTCAAAGAGGCGTGTATTGGAGCTCCGAAGGTCGCGCCGTACCATCTTTGCAATTCCCTTGTTCAGGTCTGACCTTTCCGACGAAGTCGCTTGGGTGGTTTCCCGTCTTTTTGTCATCAGCCCAAGAGTCTCATCCGAGAGTTTGGACTTCTTACCAGTACGCTGCTTTTTGCAAAACTTGGTGCCCTCGTCCCTCAAAGTTTCGACCAGATTGTGTAGGGTCTCGTCAGCGTCATCAGTGGGTTCCAAGGCAGCGAATCTATCCCCGAGAAGCTGATTGGGGCTGATTGGGTTCGGTCGGAGCGTGGACTTCATCAGACGGTTTCTCTCAAGCTTCAGATTGATATTCAGAGAGCCTCGAAGGAGTCGGTGATCAGATCCGGTATTGAACCTGTTGATCACTGAGACATCTCTGAATATATGCTTGCTATCCGTCATGATGAAGTCGATCTCATTTTTTGTCACAGAATCGGGACTCCGCCATGTCCACTTCCTTTGGGGCTGTTTCTTAAAGAAAGAGTTCATTAAGAACAGTATATATGCACACACATTATTTACAATGTCATGTCTAACTAAATAAATAATGCTGGACAATCCAAACAGCATCACCTAGCCCCAAGCTAAGCAGAACTTGTGTTATGGGTACTAGATGACTGATATACATAATACAATAGATTACATAGATATATATTTTTTATTATAAATAGAAAACGACCAGAAAACCCTGAACAAATATCTGCAGAGCGTATTAAAACCGCTGACACTCCAATAAATCAAATAAAAAGGACAAGATAAAAATTATACCACGCTGAAAGCTGAAAATTTTTCCTTATTGGGTCATAATTTAATTAGAAAATTCATCTGCCTCAAATTATAAACCGCTTCCACCGAAACTTTTTTCTATAAAAATATTTTTTATGGAAGCATATTTGAAGCTATTTTCACAGAGCATTTTTATCGTGCTGCAGTACACACAATCTTACATAAGGTCAGCCTACCTTAGTTATTTTTAAGTAACCGCTTTTTTGAAAACGTCTGTTTGAACCTTTAACCTTGAATATTATGTTTTATAAATACTAGTTATTATACGTAAACTTTTATCGACAGAACTACTCAGTGGTCATTTTGATATCAGTGGCAAGTTCTCAAAACTCGCTGTATAACCTAAGTTACATATAACATCATCAGCCTATAATAGTCCACTGCTGGACATAGGCCTCCCCTATTAGCGCCATAGGTGGCATTATTTATCAGTTGGGGATTATTGCCCATAAGCTATTAGTAATTGTAGATATTTCAAATCTCATAATCTAGCCCCGAAGTAGCCCAAAGTAAGCAGAACTTGTTTCAAGAACTCTGAGCTAACTCTGTAAGGCTATTACGGAATTTACTGGAAACCTATTTCACGCGTGTTGCACTCAGTTTCTAAAGTTTATGAAGTTGTCATATAAGACATGAGTCGCTGGTTGTAAAAACAAACTTCGCTTATACTATTATGACCACACCCCATTCCATGACATTGACAGTTCATGAACTGACTGGCAGAAAAGTGGCAAACCAGACGGACGCCATCGAAGAAGCTCCAAAGAAGTCGAGTCATCAGATTTGACGTTTTATCGGATTATTCCCCCTGCGACGACACGACTCTGCGTCGACGATAAAAATCTATTGTTATGCTCATACACAGGCTTTAAACAGTGGATCAGCACGCCCATTTTGGAATAAAAAGTAGCCTGTAAGTTATTTTAGGTCCACGTCCTTATAAATAAATAAATAAATAATGCCAGACAATCCACGCAGCGTCATTAGTCCCAAGCTAAGCAGAGCTTGTGTTATGGGCACTAGATAACTGATATATTGTACATATAATACAATATTATAACATATAAAGATATTTTTTATTATGCATAGAAAACGACCAGAACACCCTGAACTAATATCTGCAGATCGTACAAATATTTGTCCCGAGGCGGGAATCGCACCCGCTACCTCATGCGTCGCAGGCGGACCTTGGCCCACGCCCGCGCCACAGAGGTCGCAATATATGTATGTATATTTGCAATGTTTCAGCTAAATTAGTTTTAGCGTCTTCTTCGGCCAAAGATCTTCGCATTACAGCTTAGCTATAATTGAGCGTTACTATTTTTCTGAATTCACCAGCCACTGCGAGACATTCGTCCTCTTACATAAAGACTCGACTTTTTGGTGTACCATAAACAATGAACATTATTTGAATTTTGAAAATGGAACTGAAGATCCTTCTTATATAGTAGAATGCCTTCTGCGTTGTGTGTAGCAAAGACATTGAAAAAGTAGTTGATAGCGGGAAATATTGTTTACTAAAAAGTAAAGGTGAAAGTGGCTTAATTTAAATTAGAAAGAGATTTGTACAGTGGCTATGCAAATGGAACAGAAGGGCAAAAATAAAATTCATAATACGGTTGCGATGCAAATAACATGAAATTACATTTATAATTTACAACAAACTCGTGAAGTAGGGATGTGAAAAACTTGTAGGTACATTATTATATAAAAAAGGGTTCATTATTAAATAAAAATAATTCCTGAGGGTAAGTTTGTCTTCCAGGCTAGATCCGGATACATAAATTACTTTTTAACTAGAAAATCAGTTTCCACGGGATATTAATAAACAAAAATAACCAAATACTATTTGTTTATTTTTAATTACAATAAATCTTTGCATGTACATCAATAAGTCAGCAGTTGTTTCTAGGCTTTCGTAGGTTTCTTCTGTTATGTTATATAAAGTATTTTTCTTTGTTAATAGCAATAATTCGATCATTATTAATCACGTGGCGATATGTTTATTTATCCTAAAAACAACGCATGCGAAGCTTCGTGCTGAAAATAGTTATTCGTAACTTAGAATAACCATAACTAGTGAGCCTACCGGGAAATGTAAGGATGTTATTTTGTTAAATTTAGATGTGATCCTAAACAACAGCGGCCACCTGATCAACCTTCCTTTGTTTTTCTACCGTTATCCGGGAAACCCTCCCAACTAAAATAATAGGAAAATCCTGTTTGCTTTGATATGCAGAGTACGTACCTGCTCATAATGATAAAATCCTTTTTTGTAAGCTCATTCTTTTGATAATAATAATCCTGATGGGGGCTTTGGTTTCAAAAAGGTTCGTAATGAAAGATTATTATTATGAGGCTATTCATTTATTGCGAACAAATATAAAAAATGTAAATCAATATACACTACCTGTGTTTATCAAGAAATTACAGCACTTGGCTGATATTTAACATTACATTTCCATTTTGTAACTATTAAGGTAACTAGGGAGGTCCTATCTTGACCATTATCGGTGGACAGCGGATTCAAGAGAGGACCTCCCCGCCGTTAGCAAATCCAAAATTGCAGTCATTGAAAAGTTTTTTCTGCTACCCACTGACAACATAGTATACGAGCAAATGCTCGCAAGTGTAATAGTTAAATTATGACCATTCTTCAGGCTCCGTATAAGAGACCGCGTACAACTGCGTGCAGTCATTGAACACCTTCGCCTTTCTGCAAACGTCGTGGTCTAAATTCATTTCATTGATGTTCGCAGCGCAGGTCTCCCCAACATCAGAGATCAAGATCCTGGGGTCGTATCTGTGGATTGCTTGGACCCTCTTGTAGTAATTCTTTATGTTAATGAACCCCTCGTTTGTCATGATGCCAAACTTTTTTAGCACGCAGTGGATGATGCAAGGGATGTCGTTCCGATCTATCCGTAGTGGGTATTTGTACAGGTTTCGAGGGTACATTTCGGTTAGGCACTCGTTTTTGACTTTGTCGCTTAACTGGTCACGTGCGTACAGTATGGATATAGTTGGCTCGGAGTCCATTGTGTTCGAAAAGAAGTTTGATCGAAAACAGCTTACTGTCAGCAAAAGTGTCGAGAGGATGATTATCTCTGAAATTGTCGATAGAAAATATTGGCGATTCACAGACACTAAAATTGGAATGGATCGTTTGTCATTTCAAAGTCAACATTTATTTTAGAGCTTTTTGAAATTGCGCTTAAGCTTTTGTTTTTTTGTTAACAAATGCTGTAAATGATAAACGTCCTAAAAATAAGAATAATTTTGAAATATACACATTATTTCACCCTTTTTTTTACAAAGCAAACTCACTTTTTATCATGTGGATCCAAATCGCATTATGGCTAACAATTCCCTCTTATAATTTCCCTTTACTTTCCTGCTTTGAATCAACCTCCGAAAATATAAATTTTTGCTAAAAGAATTGAATTATTGTCGTAATTCTTTTGTATTAGTAAAACCTCCTTTGTTGATTTTTATTCACAAGAATGTGTAACCTGGATGGATGGATGGATGGATCTAATGTGTATTTTTACTGTCTTTTATTTTTTTTTCTTTATTTTTTCTTTGCTTTTCTATTTTTTATTAAATTTTTTTTTCAAATTCATAAATGTTTCAATCCTCGAATATCTAAATTATAATATTACATTAACTAATGACTACAAAAGCTTCTTTATCTTACCACTAAAATATTAAGGAAATTCGAAAAAAGTGAGCGAATTACCATAAAAGAAAAAACTGAATTAAGAAAGCATGAAACGTCACTATTTATAACAAACATTTGATGGATGATCAAGTCAGATAAAATAATATGATTTTTTTGTTTATTTTTTGTGAGAAAGGTAGAATTTATGCTAACATATCAACTTCTCAATCTTTGCCAATTAGTTTTATAGCTGTCATTATTATAGCACCAAAAATACATAAAAACAAAAATTATAAGAGAAGCAACTTTTGTCTGATATTTACTCATTTTGTGTACACTAGTAGGTTTAAAGTAAATAGGTGATCTTGTTATTATTATTTTTATTGGTAATTTATGCACCATCATCGATAAAGCGATTTCGACTTCTATTTATCATATTAGTTAGAAGTCATGACCAATATAGTAAAGAGTTGAAAATTCGTAGCAAAATTCATGTTGTAATGAACATGCAAGACTAATACGCTAGAAGTGTAAATATAATCAGTTTAGTTAACTAGTTAAAATCCAGTAATGAATTAAGTTGTTTACATGGTAGAAATTGCCATTATCTATAAGGTGGGTCACCTTATTATAATGGCAAAATTATAGCATTTTTATGCTTTTTCAGGAAATGACCTGAAACTTATATTCGGCTAATTTGCCACGTATTTTATGGGGATCTTTCCCTATTTTTAAGTCTTCTAAAGTTTGAGTTTATAGGTACTTACTTTCCATTTTCACCCTATTACGATTTACACCGCTATTTTCAAAAGAGTCCAAAATTAGAACATCGTATAGTAACCGCGAGTGTTGGAAATTTACTGAAGCTTTGTTGAAGTTTTCTCTTATGTTGTTAGTATGGCTTGAGTTCTGTTTATATAGTTTGGAAAAACAATTGGCTATTGTGGCTGCGATAAGAAAAAGGTTTATTTTTGGCCACAACCAACGTAGAAAACCATGAGTCGGTAATATGGCCCGGATGTTGCCAGCTATTGTGTTGTCAGGTGTTGCTATTACATGGCATTTTATTGCATAAACCTGTTATGTAACAATTTGCAGTTTTGTGTTCATTTTACTTTGCCGTCGTACGCTAGAGAGCATGGATGCGTCTAAGTGTCATTTCTCCGGTACATGTGTAAAGTCCTGTTGTCTTACAAGGTCTTGCGGTTACCACTTTACCGGTACAGGGTTTTGAACGAAAGGTGTCAATTCCAATGATAAAATAAACCTTACCTACTAATTACCGTACTAACAATAATGCCTTTTTATTTCGATCGATCTGAGAGCAGCTTCTTATTATTGTCACATTAATTTAGTTTAGTTTTGGCGACATCTAAATTAGCACTAATAAAAGTACCTACCTATTAAAAAGATAGAGGTTCCTAACAACCTATTCTAAAAAATAAATAAGTGCCAATTTCAACTATTGTTCTTATAATATATTTAATCATAAGTTTAGAAAGATATATTCTACTACCATTTAGTTTATCTGTCTCTTATTTCCTCGTTGTACGAGTTGTTGGTGGATTTCATTCATAAAACCGTTGGAGGAACGCGGCATAAAACCGTTGGAGCAGAGATCAAACAATTTCGCCAGTCTTCTTTAGATCATATCATTGGTTTGTCGAATAGAACCTCCTCCTTTCACTATAGTCGGTTTAAAAATAACCATAAAGCATTCGGGAATTAAGAGCTTTGTCAAACAGAAACAGCCAGCGGCGACAAATTATAATAAAAGGAAAAGGAAGTATTGCTCAAAATCCCTTTCCCTTGAAGTCAGAGTCCTTTGTGTTGTCCCTTCAGGCTATTCCGGCTGTCAAATCTATAGATACCTACTTATGGACTAAAGAAGGTACAAAATACAAAATGATTTATTTTCCTTATAATATAGCCATATTCCATAAGATAATGTTACATTTATATTTAGGTACTTAGTAATTGCAGATACTGCGTTGTGGTTTTAGATGTGAACCCATGGTCCCCGCACTAGGCTAGGCCTGTTTCGAGAGAAAAGTAGTGCCGGGCCATTGAATAAAGGCTTTACCGCGACCCAAATCTAGCCCAACCATGTATTTATTTACTATCTTATAATAACGTGGAACAAAGTATATTTCTAAAATTTCATTGATCAATATTTTTATATATTTGTGGCAGAGATACAAAATTGCGCTTTTTGACCACCAAACTTTATTTTCGCTTCTCTGCCTAAATTATATAAGATTAAACTACATATTTCAGAGACAGCGCAATGAAATTTCAGAAATTTCCTTTCATAATCTTTACATAACGTTAAGATAAAACAGGTTGTGGCGCTAGTTTGTGTCGGGGTAACGCGTTAGTAAAAAAAATTAGTTCTTATGTGTAAGGTGTTAGCTTAGAGACTTTTTCGTACTGGAAAATCTATTATAATTTTAATAATATATAGGAAGATACATAATAATTATAGCTATTAACTTTAAAAATAAAGATTAAATGCTATACTAAAACTTGTATCTATCTCAAGCAGAATTGCTTACTGATATTAATAGGTCGCATAAACAAAGCAAAACAAAAGTAAATGGCGATGCCGCCGCCATCGTTGGGATTCACTTGAAACTGGCCACCCACCACCGATTCAATAAAGAAATACCATAATAATAACTGAGGTGTAGTAATAAAACATGGAGGTACAGAGCCAACTGCTGGTAGGCATTTTATTAAAACGAACGACATACGTAAATCTACCCTACCTACCCATACATGTATGGTGATGCGATGACCTGAACTCATTATTGTCTATTCTACCGTTGATAATCACGTTCAAGAACTTACCCCAATAAACTAGTGTGAAACTGACTATAGTTTCAATCATCTCTAAGTAACTCTTGCACGATAAAAAGTCCTACTTTTTTGATCCAACACCATATGTCACAACTCTTAGGGGTCATTTCAGTGGTTTTAGGAGTAGAATTTTTCATAGATTTAACAGTCACTTTATTAATTGCTTTTGTTGTTATTTGCGTGTGCATATCGTAATAATCATCGTAATTTGGTATATAATATCCTGAGCCGTTTTCGATAGAACACATTAGAAGCCAAATCGAGAATACGAGTTTTACTATCATAAGTTTCATTGTAACTGTTATTAAAATTAATAATACCCACGGCACAGGTTTGATTTTTGAGTATTTCAATGTGGTGGGGTCTTACTGGACCTCCTTATTGCAACCAAGCATCAAATCGGCCCAAGTGATTTTGATGAAGTGATATCTACGCAATCGTCAGGCTTTCTAAAGTCTTTGATTCATTTCGAGGCTTTCGCCCTCTCATATTCATATGGCAAAAAAAGTGAAAAGCAGACCGAAGAAAAGAAAAGGTCCGATGTCAGGGTTTTTTGATCATTGGTGGTTGGTCCTTTGTTGGACTTCTTGGATCCGACCATTAAATGATCTTAGTACATTTATAAAAAATAATTTCTTTTGAAAACCAAGCACGATCCTGAGCAGAGAGCCATCGGTATTTTACCTGAAAAAAACAACAGTTATCCAAGTTAAAAATGACGCTATCACAGCAGAAATTTCATACGGAAAATAAATTATATTTAAACTTAAAACTTCCTATTCCACTAATTTCATTGTTTTGAAAGATCTAAATAGTGACTTCGAATTCTTTCATTTTAAACTTTTTTAAGTTTTGCGGCACAAAATATATTTCTCTTCAATGAAAATGTTATCGTCACCTGATTACCATTTTAACGAACCTACATTATAAAAAAAATACATACAGCTGAACATAAAACTTCTTCCCTTTTCGATATTCTCGAAGTCGAAGCGTATGTTTTGGTTCGGATATGTACTTTTTTTTACCAATAGTATATTTAAAAAGTAGTAAATATACACAATGTATGTTTATATATTGTGTATATTTACTACCCCTTAAAAACCGCGAAAATACGCAGGTATAATAAGATGTTGCAGCTATTTGCATTAAAAGTGTAAAGTATTAATAAATAAATTTATTAATATGTTACACACTTCTGTAACAGTATGGACTTCAGTCCATCGCAATATGTTTTGATGGAAATATTTCTTGTTCAAGTTCCACAGAACGTTGCTTCACGAAGCTCTCACTGTTTTTATATTGAATAAAACATAAATTAACTGTCCGTCCACGGGACATCGGACGAACCGCGTTATTCAAAAAAAAGAATTTGCAGAGTTCTAAACTTGGAATATAGTGGACTATTTACTCTTTATTTGTTGAAATCAGACCTAAGCGTATATGTACCCGACTCGAATGGTCCGTTGTAAATAAAATAACATTTTATTTTATTAGGGCCGAATATGGCATACAAAGTGAGACGAAGGAAGATTTTTTGTAGTGGGCCGGACTTACTAGGGACGAATACGGCATAAATCTAAATGAACGGTAACAATGTTCTTAGACATTTTTTACTTTTGTGTCTTATTTTATCGTCGATGGAAAGGTTTATTTTTGAAATGTGTACCGCATTTACCTACACCAGTTATCAATTTGAACATATAATATTCAGTTCGCAATCAGCCGTCAATCGACTCACGCGTCTCACTATTATTTAAAAAGTAACTATACTCACCTGGTGTACGACCGTACAAAAAGCCTATTTAAAGTTATCTCACGGTCTTGCAGAACACTAGTCAACGATTTGCTTTTAGGTTAATTTTGAATTGAACATTGACACAGAATAAATAAGGTTCATTATATTGAAGGCTATTTGGTTTTGTTATTTTTAGATCCCTATCACTGAAACCGGAAAAAGTAATGGTTGGTCCATAAAAAATGATAAAGGCCGTAATCGCAATCATTTTAAATTCCCATCAAGGTCAGTATTATTTAATTTTTGTATTTTCTAATCAGTGCCGTGTGGTGCCGGCATAGAATTTCACCACCCCAACTCTTCCCGTGGGTGTCGTAAGAGGCGACTAAGGGAAACACAGCGGGGGGCGGGCAGCAGCGCCTTCTGCAGAACAGCTACACCGAACTGCGATCCCCAACCCGCATTCCCAGCGTGGGGATTATGGGCAATAACCCCCAAATAATGATGCCATCTATGGCGCTCATTAGGGGAGGCCTATGTCCACCAGTGGACTATTATAGGCTGGTGATGTGATGATGTGTGATGTTGTGACATTTTAGGGCTAAGTAGATATATTTACAATTTGAATTTATTTAAATCAAAGTGTGCACAGTACCGTTATTTACTCACGCGGTACTTGCAGGATCTTGAATACGCGCAGGTAGAGCACTTGTTGGAGGTACAATCTTAGTTCTGGTTGCATGGGGTGTGTGATTAGTGTTTTTCAGCTTCTTATTATTTTTATGCGATATAATTTTTTTTGTTTTTATTTTTTATTTTTATTTTTTTTTTGTCTTTGGTAAATGTAGTTCTTAAGTAATTAAATTCCTTAATATAGTTGTAACATATAAAGTATTAACGCGGATTCCTTATTCGCAACTATACGAATATAAAAAACCTAGTTGCATCTAGTGCTGGTTAAACTTATCTGTAGCCGGAGGGAAGAGCCCTTGTGTCTCAATACAAGTTATTCTAACTTAGTGAGAGCAAGAAGTCATTTTCTTTGACTGTAGGTTTATTTTAAGCATGTTTGTGCTAGATTAATAATCACTCCAAATGTATATTATCTACTATTAATAATAAGACTAGTACAAATATTGTAAACCTTTTTGTAAATAAACATTTTTATTATTATTATTATTATTATTATTATATTTCTGTAGAAGTCAATTGACGACTATTTACACTGACTGATTTTTCAGAGGCGTTTACTTTCATCGACAAGCTATTGAAACTTGCAAGTTTCAATCGCTAGTAAGTACCTACTTACTAGCATAAGCGCGAGCGTTTGTAATATTAGTATTCTGTGATTTTAGCATTGTAAGTCAATTGCACAAGTCCACTTCCGCAAATTATAGCATCGTTGATAATAATCGTTAGCGTCCGTGGACACTGCATAAGACGTTATGTAATATAAAATGTATGAATATGTATGTGACAAATCTATATCTATACTAATTAGAACGTTAGTGCGCAGTAAATATTCAAAGAAGAAGGTGATGTAAGCCTTGAGTTCTCGAGATGCCATGTGATTTCCGAATAAAAGCGTAATTTGGCAAATTCAATGTGGTCGAACAATTTTTGACATTACGAAAAGGCCTCATTCCGAAATTAAATATTTCACCAGTTCATAACTCGGATTTATGTATGCGTTCATAGCTTGCATACCTCTGAGATATGTATTTATTTATTTATTTATAGAGTTTTAGGGAAACTTACAGCTAGGTATTAAGAGTAGGTATTTACATAAAATATGCCGGTATATACCAGCGCATGTGGGGGCCAATTATGAAGTTTTCAGATATGTACTTAAATATGATTGGTGCGGCGCTAGACCTCGTCCAAAGGCAAATCGGTTGGGTCCCGATATAGATTAACTATTGACGCACAGTAAAAGTAGACTTTCGATTTGTAGATGCCATTCTATGTTATTTAGGTACGATGAGAAAGTATCTACTGGTAACACTTACTTTTCTTGTCAACATCAAAATGAAAAAGTAAACAAACTTAAATGCAGGTCTCGTCTGTGAAACAATTAAAAGTTGTTCAGCTAATTAGCTAGCGAAGTATTGTTCTCTTCGTACAAATTACTTACTGGAGGATCGTTACGAGTTGACGCGAGATTCAAATTATTTTATGGTTTTCATTGTTTTTCTGTTTGAGAATGTGTAAAAGGGAATTAAAGCCAGCCAGATATAACAGAAAGAAGGTTTACTCAGACAATAATGTGACGTTTGTATCTTCGTTTGTGTATACAATACAAGATTCGTTGGAAGAGGCAGCGCCACCGTCCATGTCTCCTTATGTAGTCCGTGCAGCAGCGCCTTATTGTGTTGTAGTTTTGGTAATTTTTTATATTTAGCCCAGAATCGGTTATATTCACAAAATGTGCAATGTGCGAAAATACTAGTGTAATTTTTTAATAGTTAGGTGTAGAAAATGTTTAACGATTGGTGGCAAATAATTTTCCGTTAATTTTATTCCTGGTAGAAAACAATAAATCTAAAAAAAAGAACAGAAAAATATTGGTTTACTCGCCAACAAGAAACGGTTGGCCTTAAGTTTATTCAAAGTGTTTTACGTAAAAAGGTACTTCTTCGCCATTTTTTGTAAATTTCAGACCCTTGACAAAAATATGTTATAGGGCATCTCCTTCTGTTCAACTTTTATTTGAGTTTCTTCTTCAGGCGGCTGGAAAACATTTTGAGGTGGAAGCAACCAGAGATTGTTTGCGTAAGCTGGTGATCTAAGTGCTTATTTTATAAGCCTAAAGAAATAAAGTTATTGAATCTGAATCTGAATCTAACTTTAAAAAGAGAAAAACATTAAAAATTTTACTTACGTAAGCAGTGGAAGCTTAAATAAGACAACATATTTAAATAACAGATTAAACGTCTCTAAGTACTTTATAATTTTTTTATATCCTTAATTTTCTAGCTGAAAGTTTTCCCATAATTCTAGAATAATATAAATAAATACATTGCAAATTTAGCGAGACTTAAACTCAGTTACGAGTAGCATGTCTACGCGCTCACCGGTGTAAAACCATAATTGAATTGAAAATATTATTCATTTTCTCTAATACTTATATAGATTTTCTGCACGTTCCACCTTTGCAGTGTAGCTACAGAAAATATCTAACTAATCAGACTATCCATAAATTTTTCGAGAAATTTTCATCAAAATCCAGATCCCCATCAAAGTATGGCCAGTTATCAAGATTAAAACTTTTTTGCATGTCTTTCATTCTGTTCCTGTTATCTACAAAATCTACCAGTACAATTTTTTTTTCTATATATTATTTTTTCTCTATTTATTTGTATTTTAATTGTTGCCTATTTTTAACGCTGCCGCCGCCTGCTGGTCATGCAGTGCCCATAGATATGTGCATCGTAGGACATGTAAGTGGCGCCTTCTGCACCCGCCAAAAGTCCATTAACGCTCTCATGGCCATCTCAACAACAGCATTAAAGTCCATCCGAAAAAAAAAACATTCGGGTTCGTGGGCCATGAAAGTGTTAAGCTATCCGCGTGGTGTTTGTCGACGCAAACAAACAGGGATATTTGCTTCATATAATCCAATAAGCTGGTACAAAGGTTATAATTACACAATACCAGTTATTATAACGTACAGAGTAAATACCACGAATTCCCGCAAAGGTCGCCTGAGCCCTTGAACTTCGGCAGGGGCACGTTCGGAGCCCCTAATGCTATGTGAGGGATAAAGAGTGATCATGTAGACGCGATATTCAAATGTATTTATAGTTACCAACGAAAAAGTAACTCCGAGGAAGCCAAAATGCTAGCCAAGCTTTATTTGCAGGTTATGTAGGTCAGTTAGTAGTTAAAATCCTTCTCATCGTTTGTGATGTAGGAGACGCTAGGTTTTTAAGTAAGTTTTAAAGCCACACAGTGTTATCCACGTCCTTACGTGGCCATGCACTGTCATGCGGCAATTTGATATATTTGTCATTTAATTTTGTTGATATTGTGTGTTTTGCATACGGACAAAAAAAAAAAACGAAAAAGTAGGTTGCCGCAACCTGTCAACAATTTTATAATAACTTATGAAAATTAGAGCAGCCCTGCTCCTCGAACTCATATAGTTAGCGCCGCGCACTCTGAAGTTATCCTATCTACTCTACAGGTTTCAACTAGTTAACGGTAGCTATAAACTTGTTTTATTGAAAAGCCAATCTGTTTCAACGCTCGATATTCAGCCACTCCAAACATGTCTCTTTACATATTCAATAGCGTACCTATGCGAGAACTCGCATAGGTACGCTATTATACCTAACATAGGCTTGAAGGTACTTCTAACCGAAACTTAATGTAAACTTTTTTAGTACCGAAATAAATAAATAAATAAATACGTCAAGCGAGCGGCCTGCGCACTTTAAGGTTATAGCATACATATTCCACCCGCTCAGCCCATTCATTGGCATTCAAATTGTAATCTTGGTATATATTTTTACTACTTTGCGCTACACAACAGCCAGTGCGCAGTTAGCGCGCTTGTCGCAACCTAGTGTCTCGTTTGCTGACGACTTGCTTCAATCAGAGAGATTCAAGTGGCAAGTGGTACGCTCGCTATAGCCGCATGGATCGTTTAAAAGAAATTATAAAGTCATTACGTTAATTTTGACCGTGCTGCTAGCTGTCGCCACGAGAACAGCGTGCGATCAACACGATTTGAGGCGGAGGTGTAGCGCTATGTTCTAGTTTGCTACAACCTTTAAGCTTTTTCTACGCCTAGAAAGTAGCTCACCATATTAGCAAATTAACAGAGTTTCGAGACGCTCCTACGCCCTGATTAGGTATTCAGATAACACGCTTCACAGATTTTCACTATATATGATAATCATATTTTATGTTACCTGTGCAAGAAAATACTTTGATTTTTTTAGCAGACTAGAAATAACCTGGAGTTATATGAGATGAATATTTTAAACCAGGGTTATCGAGACCAGTAAGAGGAGATGTAAATGCGTACAGGAATAAATAAATAACAAGTTATCAATTGGAATGTCTAAGACATCTACCGTACTCCCCGGACCTTGCTCCAAAAGATTACCATTTTTTTCGAAATTTGGATAACTTCTGGCAAGGTACAAAATTCAACTCCGATGGGGCAATCCAAAGCGCCTTCATAGATTTTATTGATTCCCGTCCGAATGGTTCTTTTAGTAAAGGAATCAATAAACTACCTATGAGATGGCAAAAGTGCATAAATAGCAATGGTACATACTTTGATTAAATAAATATATTATATTTTGAAAAAATCGATTTTAGGTTACTCCCTTACAAAACGCCAATTTCATATGTTAGGACCTAATATTATGCGACGACCTTTGTGGTGCGGTGGGCGAAGGTCCACCTTTGATAGAGATTGCGGGTTCAATACTCACTTGGGGATAATTGTTTGCTCTATCTGCAGATATTTGTTTATACTGTTCTGGTTTTTCTATATATCGACGGGTTCCGGGCTAATTGTATTAAGCGACACTCTGGGCGATATAGACTTTTATACATATTTGGAATCAGCAAATTTTTCTGCGTCGTTAGAGCTGGGTTTGGTGACGATCGGAGCACTTTTTTGTCGCTTAATACACCCGCATTTTTGGGGCCCATTTTGGACTGCAATGTATGAAGCAACACAAAATATTGACAAATTTAGGAATTGTGTACTTAAGCTAACTACCAAATACCAGACAGTCGTTTAAACTTTTTTCCTGGAGCAACAGTACTGAATAAACAAAATGAATAAATAGGTATATCAGTGATCTAGTACCCATAACACAAGCTCTGCTTGGCTTGAAACTAGATGATAGTGTGTGGATCGTCCATTATTTATTTAGGCGTACAAAGCTGTGTCCAGAAAGTTTTAAGTAAATTAAGTTCCAGATACCAAAATTCCTAGAATGGCCCTAAAAGCTTCAGTTTAAAATTTATAGCCAACAAAATGCCAAAGTAACTTTATGGGTTCGTTTGAATACTTCACATTTCTACGAATCAAGTATCTGATTAGATTAGATCAGTAGTTGAAGTGCTTCTAAGTACTTATTCAGTATTCAGGACATGTTTAAATGTCAATGAATCTGTCGAACATGTGAAAATACATTTTGATACATTTCGGATTCTAAATGCTCAAAGCATTTCGGCAAAAATATTTTTGATAGCACGGCCATTAAAGACAAAGAATATATCTGTTAGCTCTTCGGTCTGCATTTTGTGGCCGTTATTTCTCTAGAAGAAATCTACCAAGATATTTGACGGGTCATATTCCGAAATTCATTTGACGGCCCGCGAGCACGCAAAATAACTAATAGTCGCTTACTTTAAGGGCTAGATGACGTTGAAATCTTGCCCCGTATATTTTTTCGTTTTTTTAGTATAGAGTGGGACTTATTTCAAACTAAGATTCATCATCAACCTAACTAGTCCACTGCTGGACCTCTAGGCCTCCCCTAATGAGCGTCATATAGATAGCATTATTTGTCATTTGGGGGCATGCGGGTTGGGGATCGCAGTTTTTATAAACTAGATTAAACTAAGATTAAACAAGATTAACTAACATTCATCTCCAAGAAAAACCCAATAAATTCCCACCTTCCTACACCCCGTGGATATAAATAAATACGCGTATCAACCGAATTGAGGTTTCATCATATTAATAAATTATTCATGGCGTGCCTCCGAAGGTACAATTATAGGGGAGATCGAATTATGGCGCTCAAATTAAGATAGAGGATATGATTCTATTTAAACGATGATTGTGCTGGCTGCTTTGCTTTGATAGACATCATCATCAACATAATGATGAATCGGATTGCTGGCTTTTATTTCGGTCTACGAATTAACATCGCCATCCAACGTGGCAATGCTGCCAGCATTCTGGGCACTATGCCTTTTGGTGACGGCTAAGATATTTAGGAAATAGGTATATAATCGCATAATTTTTTTATTCTGTTAACAAGGTACTATAATTTTCTTTGTTTATAAATATTTGGCCCCTATTTTACATAGTATTATGAATTAATATGAAGTATTTATTTATTTGACAGAGCCCGAGCCATTGTAGTCTCGAGGATATATTATGTCCGGCAGTTAGCTCAATTGAAAATACTAGTACTATTTTGTTAAATACACAAATCTAAATAGGTACTAATTAATCCTTGGGAAAAAGCAACTAGCACAAACCTATTATGTTGTTTCATTTATCGTTCTGTACGTAATTTGTTACATAATTTAAGTCGTGTCAAAATAATAAATGAGTCTGATCAATCATTCGAATGTCTCCGTTCTAGAGAGATCTGAGAACAAAATAGTCTAGGCAAAAGATAAATTACTGTAATATTTTGTTCTTCATCCCACATTTAATTTAGTTCTTGTAATTTTCTCTCGGTTAAAGAGATAAATCTTTTGAAATCATAGTGTTAAAAATAATGTAATTTATGACGGATTATTTAGGGTTTGTGTCCACGGATCCCGGGATCAGATTTAATTAGCCACTGATACCGCCAAGTTTTATCCACCGATACCGGGATCGGCTTCCAATGAAAAAAGATTAAATATTTTTGTCCACTGATCCCGGTATCCGTGGCTTTACCATGATTTGAGTTCCGGTTTTGATTTTTCCAATATATCGGTACAGTTTCATGCGCCATGATCACGGATTAACTGAAGTTACTGCGACTTTTATCGGCTGACATAGCGATATACCCTCATTCTGTCTTTTACTACGAACGGTGCCACTGCCAACGGTTTCTATAAAACGCAACTAGATCACACCACAAAACACTGACGACGATGTCAATAACTATACTTATATTTTTAGCTTAAAAATACATTATAACTTCTTTGACTCTATGTCAATAGAAGAAGACAGGGTGAGAAATAGGGGGGTGTTAGTCTTTCATCATCATCACCAGCCTATAATAGTCAACTGCTGGACATAGGCCTCCCCTAATGAGCTCTTAGAACTTCTCTCTTCAGTTAGTCTTTGCTCTCGTGCAATTCAGTCAACTAAGACTGAAGATGTCTGAACGCGGTCCGCATCTTCTGTTTTTGTACATTCTCACAACAGGGTTCCCTATTGCCATCCCAACAAAAACAACAAGTGAACATGATTGCGACGCTGGAAATCTACAAATGGTGTGTATTAGAAATAAAGTTATTTTATACATTTCCGATGCAAAAAAAACTGATAGGTAGTGTCAAAATTAACAGATCATATGAAAGTTTTCATATAATATAAAAAATTACATGAAATTTCTAAAATTGCTGCTTATAATGGCTGATAATATCAAAATATACAGCATATGTAATGTCTAAAATAACATATTTTGTTCCGAATAATTAGAAACCTCCTTCTCTATCTACGACGATAACTTTGGTTCTTTGTTGGATATTATTGTTAAGAATCCTTTAGGGATACTCGTGCTTAGGTCTTTCCATAGTTGAGCAACTTTGAACTGGTGGTACCACGGTCTATACAGTAAAAGCCTTTAATTTAATATTGCGTGCGGAAGCAAGTTGATTGACGCACAACCATTTTTCCTGATAAGAAAAGAGCTCATTTTATCAACCCATCCACAATTTACTGCTCGTCTAAGAACCTGAGACGTCATAATATGAAATGCGTTGTAATATCGAACACATGCTTTAGTAGTAAACGCAATTTATATTAGGTGGAGCCAATAAAGTTTAGAATTAGGATATGCGATCTCGAATAAACAAATACAAATACAAAACTGCTTTATTGTACACTAGAAATAGAACATTAGAAAATACATTACACAAGACATGTACAATGGGCTTATAAACGTGGCTTGTAGGAAAACAAAAACTTTAGCTAGCAACAAAGATTCATTTAATTAGGCATATCATATAGGAGTTCTTGAGTGGAGATCGCGACTCGGTAAACGTAGTGTAGGAAGCCAAAAAGGGTAAAGCTCACCTTTGTGCTGAATCACGTTGATGAACGCTAGTTTTCGGTTTTATCCTGTTTTATTGATATCACGAACATGTAACGGAGCTTCTCAAACAAATATCAATTTAGATAAAAAAATAAGAAGTTATCTTACTAGAAAAACTATCGTAGTTTGACGAATTCATTATGAAAGAAAACTCATCCTGTTGAAGTCCCTCGTTAAGAGATGAAACTTTTGTGTTTTTCCAACACAAAATAGGTTCGTAGTTAACCCACTTACATTCATAATGAAAATAAGAAGTTATTGGTAAGTAACCCAAACCGGCTTTTGCCGATCGCTGCAAAATTGAGGCCAATAGCTGGCGAGAGCCAGAACCAAGCTTGGCCAAGCACAGCGATGGTTATTTAGGGAAGAATAACGAAAATTATGCACCGTTTTCGAATGCATTAAAATTCATTCCCAACTTCTATAATTAACGCGATTATGATGATGCGATGTCATTATTATATTCTGGAGCTTTCCCTGCTGTTTAGGTTTCAGTCTACGAAAACGAAAAGATAATCGCGTTAGCTTCAAACAATATCTTTATAATCGGTCTTTGCTATCTTTGCACATTTTCGGAAAAAAATAAATAAATAATGCTGGACAATTCCCACAACATTATCTAGCCTAGTAATATAAGAGTGCATACTTAGATATTTTTTTATAATACATAGATAACGACCTAAACAAATAAATGCAGATCGTACAAATATTTTGTCCCTAGGCGGGAATCGAGAACCGCAATAAGTATAAGTAGTGTAAATAAAGATTTTCGCAATTTTCATGTCTAAGAGACAGCGTGACATTTTCAATCACAATCTTTATCTACGCGACATAAAGGAACAAGTTGAGATATGAGATTCTTTGGAATTATCATCTGATTATGTCTCCGCAGACCCAAATATACATAAATTGCTGAACCTACTTCTATATCCACTAAACCCGCTCGGTTTCAGAAAGCGCTTACCAAAATAAAGGACGAAAAGATCAACGGAAACGACCAAACAACAATTTACCAGCCTATTTCTTTCTTTACGAATTCTACTATTCGGTTTATATTTTATTCAGATGTTTGTCGTTTCGACATCAGTAAATCCTACTTAGTTTCGCTGTTCGAAAACACTTACATATTCAGTGTCTAACATTGCTTCATGATGATTTAGTTGTTTTAGTCGAGACTAGCTCCTACTAGAAACTATATATATATCTACATCTATGTATATTAAACGCGTATTTCTTTTTTAAAAGTATATATGTGCAAATTTCAGAACGATCTTCAGTAGTTTTGATAGTATTCAGCCAAACAAAAAAGTGGAATTGTGATAGCACGAAAATCTACAAAAATACAGCAAATTAGGAAATAAACATTTAGCTTTTCTTTACTTGGACAAGAATAATAATACAATACACAAAAATAATTACAGATAATAGGCAGAGAGATCAAATGTACATACTCCCCTAAGTAGTAGTAAGTGGTCACCGAGGAGTTGGCGATTTCTCTTCGCTTGATCGAATGAATATTATCAAAAATTTTATTTTTGTGCTTTTATTTATAAGGGCTTCAACTGAATACAGGATGCTTAATCTATCTAATTAGTAAATAAATCGAAACATACGAGTGATAAAATAAAAATAGCCTAAGCACTACACCTATGTACCTAGATCTTAGAACTTTAAAGAAATATAGATTTTTTTAAAACAGTCTAATATTTTATATCACTGTAATATCCCAGGAAAGGCGGCAGCTCCTACCTAGGTGAACTAAGTCTACCGTGGTGCGTAGCACTTAATGCACCCAGGTGCATTAAGTCTACCCTGCGTAGCACCTTATTCACCCAGGTGATCAACTTCAGGTGAATTAAGTCTACCCGACCACAATATTGCGGAACTTTGAACTGATATTTTTCTATGGACCTAAGGTTGTTTTTTTTTTGTTCAGTAGGTACTGTATTTTTTTATACTTTAGCATAAAAAGGCAAATAATCATGGAATATTTTGAACTTTTTACTTGGCTTTGGCCAATGAATTGCATAATTTAACTTTTTAACAGACGAAAAAAAAAGCTGTTTTATTTTTAGGTTCGTTGAGTTCTCCATCAATTATAAACCGGTTTGGAAATATCTTTGGCCATTGTATAGAACATTGATCCGAGGTAGTCCCATTATTTTTTTCCGATAGTTAAATCCCAAAAAACTTAAACATATATATCATATAGGTATATCATAGAATATCAAAGTCGGTTTTTAATTTGTACAAACAAACAAGTTATTTATATTCTCAAGATCCATTCATATAATGTAAATAGACGTATCCAAGTATTTTTTGAGTTCTTACGGCGAATAAATAATGTTGATCCTACATAAGCATCAAAACATTCAGCGTTTGTAGATTTATACTAAAATGAACGCCGACAGCGTATATATAACACATTCTTATACATAAGCACTTATTTATTACTAGCGGTCCGCCCCGGCTTCGCACGGGTATTAAACAATAATTTCAGCAATTATACACACTAACACGTTATTCACAGTTTTCATACCCTCCCTTAATCCCTCCCCCTAACTTTTTTTGCACCATTGTCGAGTCAATGTCATAAACCAATGACATTGACTCGACAATGGTGCAATGGACACTCCTTAATGACACTCTATAACTGACTCTTGCCATAGAGATTAAGCAAGCAGTGAAACCATAATAAAAAAGAAGTTGAATATATTAGTGCACGGTTAATTTATAAAATTTCGTGCTATGCAAAAATTAAATTTATGATTCCCTAACTTTTTTGAAAATATTCGTTAGGCTATGTTCATTACGGAAAATTTAGGATTCTAATGATAAAAGAATGTTTCAAATCCGTCTAGTTGTTCCGGAGCCTATTCAATTCAAACAAACAATCAATTATTTCCTCTTCATAATATTATAATTGTATTTAATATTAAAACCTACTGTAATTAGTATAATTGGCCTATGGTCGTTCTAATTACGTCAATAAAGAAAGAAAGAAAGAAATAATTTAGTATAGAGGTATAATTACGAGTAGGTTTAGCGTTCACAGCCTTTGCTGCAAGCGTTGAACATGTTAATGTCAGAACTCGTTGAAGCTGATTTTTTTGATGAAATCTGATCTAAGTGCATCATCATGATGTATCGCTCCTTTTAGCTGTCATCAGCATGTAACCCTCAGTGTAATCAATCAACACCCTAATGGAGTTCACGGAACTTTGCCTTTTAGGGATCCACAGGTAGTTTGCTTATAAATGTAGGTGAAATAACGAAAGTTCTTACGATTTTGTACGAATTTTGACAGTTTTAAGGGTGTGCTGGTCGTTTTCTATATTATCTATCTATTTAATATATTATATTAAGTATATCAGTACTCATAAATAACAAATCTCAGCATTATTTATGTTACGTAAATAAAATTCATTATGGGGTTTATTTTTAAATATCAAATAATGCTCGACAAGGTTTTTGTCTGTCAACTGTAAATTTTACTTTCTCAGTTATTTTATTTTGGATAATGCAATACTTTGTTAACATTTCAAGTATGATACATACATAAGTAGCTACATTGCTACACTAAAAGATTTGCTGATCACAACGTCCACAACCAATGTACGGAATTCGGTCGCTAGCAAGATTCAACTCGCACTTAACCTCTTTTCATATTGTTGTAGAGCTTGCTGGAATCATAGACTACATACTTAAGTGCTTTCAGAATGGATTCTTATCTAACCGGTAAAAGACTTGTACGGTCGTCGCTATTCTAAATACTTATATTATAGCTAACATTGTGAGAGGTCCCTATTTTTGGTTCATAAGAACTACAGGTTCTTACGGGTTACCAGTTCTACTATATGCCCCAAACAAAACATCTACATAAATACGAATTATATTATAGTTTATGTTTAAATGAAAATAACTTAAAAAGAGAGTGGCTGAATGTTTGTGTTTTAATATAAATAATAATAAATAAATAAATAAAATGTTTTTATATCAGACCATATTATTGTTAGTACAAACTTATACTATGTTAGTAGGCACAACAGATTATAAATAAGTGTGTCATATGCGGCGGTTCTCCTAAGGACATCAGTCTCTTAAGAGTCTATCAATATATTATTGCTTCTAGCGACCCGTTCTAGGTAGCTAGCTGCCCACATAAAAATAATAACAAAATAATATAACAACAACTTCGCCAATAAAATTTCATGGGTCTAAAAATTATGATGTAGCAAAACTAAAACAAAATATGTGAAAAGCTGGTAGTTTACTGAAATATTGGAGGGCTTTTAAGCTTTCAGATGTAATTTATTGGTTTTGTGCAGTTCTGCGCCGTAGAAAATAGACAACATTTTTTAAATTGAATCTCGATGAGGCAGGAGTGCTCAAGGAAATAGAGGAAATCAATTTGCATTTCAGTGTGCCAAGTATTTATTTATTAAGATAATATTATTATTTTATTATAAACTACCCTCGGTTTGGCACGGTTTTTACTTTGGAATCGTTTAATGTTTTTACATTAACCCAAGGGGACAAATGTATGGGATTAAAAAGCATATGTTTGATTGATGTTTTGGCATGACTGCCCGAAATTAATCAATGAGGACACCATCTTTATATTAAAAGGTCTCCGGAAATACTTTTTTTAATGTTATAATGTAATGCCCTGCCATTTGCTCGGAATTTCTCGTCTTTGTGTCCACCCTGTGCGTCTTCTTTCAAAGCCGGTATACCTATGCCGTGGAATTCTAGACAAAAGGTCCAGAAATATATCCACCCAAATGGAATTTGTTCGCTTGCGACGTAGGAGGTTTCGGTTTAATTTCCCACCTCGGGACAAATCTTTGTACGATCTGCAGATATTTATTCCAGATGTTCTGGTAAGTTTTTATGTATAATAACAAAATATGTACCTATCTATTTAATATATTACATTAAGTATATCAGTCATCTAGTACACATAACAAAGCTCAGTGCAAAGCGAAGCAAAGTGGATTGTCCAGCATTATTTATTTATTTATATTAATTTCCCCAGAGGCAGAATGGCAATTATTGCTTTAAGCCTGTCCAAATACTAGTGGATAAAGCCACTAAATAGACAAGGTGTTAAAAAAAATAACTTCATTTATTATGTTTTCTTCAATATTTTGCACCACATTGCTGCCACTTACAAGTAAGAAAAATAAAATAAAACTCCAGACGAAAATGTGAATGTTGATGTCCTGCATGGACTTGAGATATAGCCAAGCTATAATATCGCTGAACTTTTAAAATACTAATAATGCTGGACAAGTAACAAAGCATTATCTAGCTCTAACTGAGCAGATTTTGTGTTTATTTATTTATTTATACATTAAGGAACGCCAACAGCGTATACATGACATTCATTTACTTAGGCATTTATTTAAGGTTTTTATACACTAATAACAGTCGGACACATCATTGTAACATCGTCTGTCCAATGGTCAACTCGCCAAAGTGGCATTTTGTATTACGCACTTGTCTTACCACAACCGGCCAGGGGCCCAATTCCACTAAAGTTTTAAAAAATGCGATTATGGCGCCATGCTACTGAGATAGAGATTCAGTCTTACCTTTATTTGGTATTCTACTAACGTTTCGTTACAAAGATTATGATTCAAAATAGCTTGTCAATGGAATGGTAGGATAGTGTGGCCATTTTTATAAAGGAAGGTATACTTTCGCATAACAGAAAAAAACAAAAGATATAGATTCTGTATCAATGAAAGAGACTTAATTATGAATATGAACAGATTTATTTATTTATGTTTTGTATGGTTTTATTGATAGTTTTATTTATTAAATTAAAACGGTAATATAAACCAATCACATTGATTAACTAATGGAATATTAAAATAATACAGCATCACATACATACATTAATGTCACTAAATCTAATAAACACAATGAAAAATCTATTAATCACCGATGACGTTCACAAACTAAAAAAAAATACTATCTTTTTAACCTTCATTACATACTACGTCATTTATTAACTTAAATATCTAATCCATAAATATCTAAGCCGTCCCCTAGGACATAGTGCCCAGAATGCTGACAACATTCTGGGAATCAAGACGACAGAGATCCCCTTTGCCAGAACAACATAGAGATGAAAACGCATTCGATAGACTGACAATAGCGTTAGAAAGAATGGCATCAAACAGAATGCTGACAGCATTGCCACGTTGGATGGCGATGCTTATTCGTTGACCGAAATAAAAGGCAGCATTCCGATCACCTGTGGAATCTAAATAATTATCTCTTTTAATAAACTGAGTCAACCTGTCAGCGAACAAGTCACTAATCGCCGGAAGCCTCACTATTGGGGCTGTCGCTGTTATTTCATCGCTTGTAACTACACAGTAGAACCTGTGGTAGAACGTAGAAAGCGTAGCTGTCGTAGCTCGTTGCTACGTGAGTTCTCCGAACTACAAAGTAATTTACTACGTGTCTTTTACGAAGTCTCTTTGACATTGAGTGGTGGCTTAAAGTTTAAAAGTAAATTTGTACGTTTTCTTTTTCTCCTTTGCCCTTCGTTATTGATGGGATTTTCGCAAGAAAGTTTATGTTTTGAAGTGTTTCTGAATTATAAAATACTTACGTACTTAGCTAAAAAGCTAGGAAGAGCAACAGCGGAGAATCTTTCTAAGAATTCAATTCTTAGAGGAAACATTGTACAAAGCTCTCCTTAGAAGGAAAAGAGTAATAAAGAGTGTAAAATAATTTAATAGCGAGCAAAATGTATAGATTGCTTGCGTAAAAAGTGAAAAAAAGTTCGCAATGAATTGAGAGAGAATTCATAGGAACTATGCTTTCGTGGAAAGATATTCCCGTACTTTCTATTTTTATCTTTAGGCACATAGCGGTTCTGAATAAATATATAAATAATGTTGGACAATCCACACATCATCATTTAACCCCAAGCTAAGCAGAGCTTGTGTAATGGGCACTAGCTTACTGTTAAACATAATACAATAGATTACATAGACAGATATTTTAATAACAAAGAAAAGAAAACGACCAGAACAAGACCAACAAATAAAAGAATTGATGTGTAAGTTGACATGATAAAAATAATTACAGTAACTTCAGTGGCTGTCATGCATACACACGATACGAATAGGAAAAATAGACGTATTTGTCACATTTTTAGGACAACCCACTTTGTGTCGTGTTATTCTGCTTCTTATTTTAAAATTAACTACATACTTACTTAACGGTTCTCAAAAATGTATATTGCAAAGTTTTGCGCACAGCCCATACTAAGGCCTCAGGCCTTATTACCATTTTTTCAGAGATAATAATTATAAGTTTCACCAACTGTACACGTACACGTGTCTCCAGCGAAGAACCTACTCAGGTATTATGTTTAAAATATCTTTTTATTTAACATGATTCACAGTATATATGCTACATAAAATTAAAATAAATGTTTTTCTTACGACCAATAATGGATTTACACTTTAAAGATCGATAGTTTGGCCTTCCCTCCGCGGCGTCATACGGAATAGACGTGTTTGCTCTATCACTGCTCTGTTATTTTATTTTTTAATTTATTAATTTGGCTGTGCGGTGCCCTGGGACTTCGCCGACATTCCTCAACCTAACTGGAGCCTCGCAGCGAGACTTCAAACGTGGACTTGCGGTCGGTGGCTCGGAGCAGGCACAACATCTACTGTGAGTTAAGCACAATTTTATCGCCTCCAGTCGGGTGCGAGTTCGCGGCGTGTTGGATCTCGGCCGGAGACCGGAACCACTACACCACTGACTCAGTTAGCGTAGCGGTCGAAATTGTCTATCAGTCTACAGCTACACTGAGCAAGTGCTACGAAAACACTCTCTACGGCGTAGACGTTTCGTAGCGCACAGACCCACGTGCTACAAATGCTGCTACGCGCGGTGACTCACGACAGGCGAACTGTTTCAGATAATATAGAGATTACTGAGACCGTGCAATAAAAAGTTGCCCACTTACGCCTAGCTTTTGCTGAGCTGCTGATACACCTAACCCATTTCATCATGCCGCTGAACCGGACGCCGCCCCCGTCTTCACCTGTGCGGGCATCAACTAGTAGCGAAACTGAGGCAGCGCTCTCAGTACCCATCACCGCTGAAAGCGTCACAGCGCCTTTGTCATCACAACCGTCAAATCGAATGCCCACGCGATCCATATCAAAGGATTCCTTGAGACTTCCTGCTAACCGAAATCTGCTGAGCTGCGGCTCCGACCCTAACCTAACTGAGTCGAACTTATGTCGAGGCAAGCGTCGACGTCTGGATGGCGATGACGATGCACTAAATGACTTTATGACTGAAATTAGACAAATGTTTACTACATTTCGAGCCGAATTGGATAAACAATACGACAAATTATGCTCGACTGTCGAAGACATCCGTTCAACAGTAGACTTTATGGCCGAGAACTGTGAGACATTAAAGAAAAGATTGGAGCAACTTGAGGTTGCACGACATGGCGACCTGCAGTATACCAAGTCTCTAGAAAATAGAATAGATAGTTTGGAGCGCAATTCTAGATCTACCTGCCTGGAAATAAGAAATGTACCGCCCTCTGCCACTGAAACTAAACTGACTCTCCTAAACACATTCCTTGACACGACAAAGGTTCTAAAAGTTCCCTTGCAACAAAATGATATAAGGGACATTTTCAGAATTAACACAAAGACTAAAGCAAAAAATACAATCATTGTGGAGCTTGCCAGCGTGCTCCAAAAGGACAAAATTGTCTCGATGTTCCGCCAATTCAACAAGAATTCATCAAGACTGACAACAGAGCACCTACATATAAAAGGACCCGTTGCACCTATATATATATCCGAAAACCTCACTAGTAAAATGAAAAAACTATTTTACCTAGCCAGGGAATTCGCAAAGGAGAACGGCTACAAGTTTTGTTGGGTTTCCCACGGTAAAATTTTCCTCCGAAAGAAGGAAAATGGGCCTCTGATGCGGGTGACCACCGAATCCGACCTCGTCATACCAACTATATGACTATATATTTTCACTTTTTGTATTTTTCATCTTGTAAATTGTATCCGCATGTATACTTATAGGAATTTATTTTGTTACTATTTCGTTATTACAGTCGAGTCTCTACTCACAACCCCAAACGTACACTCTACACATGCACACATCTTAAAACTTACAGATAGTTGCACAATTTACATCACAGAAACAAGCACATTCTACCACACAAACACACAACACATAATTATCGTATACCTACTGCCTCTCCTCGAGTATGGCTATTCCCTTAAGACTACTTTAGATCTGAATTTGAAACGTAAACAAATGCTGACCTTTAAAATCTATTATGGATGACATACATTCCGTAAATAGAGATTTAGAACTTCTCTCAGTCTCAGAATCCCTAATTTGTCAACCTGAAGATACTAATAACCACATGTTACAAATTGGACCAGGGGGTCTGAAAATCATTCATCTCAACATCCGTAGTATCAGTCGTAACTTCGATAATCTTTGTGTTCTCTTAAATAGAATACCAACTAATCTTGATATAATTATCTTATCGGAATGCTGGCTGTCTAAATGTCCTTTTGTCCCTTCGTTGCAGGGTTTTGATCACTTTGAGTCTGACTTTTGCAACCAAAATGATGGCGTGGTAGCTTACATCCGAAATGGAATAAACTGTATCATAGAACGTCCAAAATTTAGTGATGCAAATTGTCTGATTCTAAAAATACCTAGTAATATAGCCATAATAGCGCTCTATCGCTCTCCCTCGGTCAAATCTATTGATTCCTTCCTTAACAGCCTAGACATCACCTTAAAGTCCTTAAAAACGTTTACTACAACTGTTATCATAGGAGACGTTAATATAAATATCCGGCCCCCCACACCTCACCCATCAGCGGAAGAATATTTGAATTTACTGGCTTCTCACGCAATGCTTCCTGCACACATGCTTCCTACAAGAGAAGACAAGTGCATTGATCATGCTATACTCAGGTCACCGAACCCAGCAATTACTATGGTCCTTGACTCTTTTATAACTGATCATGCCCCAATTCTTCTATGTTGCTACTCAAAATTTCAAGATTGCTCAAACAAGCGTTATTTTGCAAAAGCTGATATTCCGTCTATAATAAAAAAGATAGAAAATACTGATTTCGGGTTTGTAAACGAAGCTAGTAATCCAGATCTTCTTGCTAACGTGTTAGTGAGTAGAATATCTACCATCGTCAGAGAATGCAGTGAGTTTGCCCCCATCCCTAGCCGCAAAAGAATTATCAAGCCCTGGATTACTCCAGGACTCCTGCGCTGTATTCGAAATAGAGATAGACTATACCGAAGATTTAAACAGGACCCTAAAAATTTAACCCGTAAAACCACTTACATTCGTTATAGGCATTTTTGTAACTCCTTACTCAAAAAAGTTAAACAGGAATTTGAGCAAAATAAAATACTAAAGGCAAAAAATAATTCTAAAGCTACCTGGAACGCTATAAAACAGATAGCCAGCATTCAAAAACAAAAGTCACATTCATCCTCTCTTTTAAAACTACAAAAAACACCCTTGGAGTCCGTAAATAGTATTAATGACTTTTTTGCAAGCATAGGAAGTGACCTGGCATCTAAAATTAAATCCTCCCACTCTTCTACTCGCCTACAATCTCTTGTCTCACTCTCCCCTTCTGTCTGTAACTCTATGGTTCTCTATGAGGTTGACACCGAGGAGATCGATAACATTATCCTTAACCTAAAGAATAAATGCGCGGTGGGCTGGGACGGCATTTCTACTTATATTATTAAATCCATCAAACACATACTTTCACCTGTATTAAAAATTCTTTTTAATCTGTGTCTCTCTTCCGGAATTTTCCCAAAGGTCTTTAAGAAAGCTGTCGTTCACCCCATTTTTAAGAGTGGAGACCGAGATAGTGTCACGAACTATAGACCTATTTCAGTCCTCTCTGTTTTTTCCAAGATTTTCGAAAAGATTCTGAACTCTAGGCTTGTTAAATTTGTTAATTCAAATAACATCCTATCCGCAAATCAATTTGGTTTCCGAGCTGGAAAATCTACCGATGATGCGGTTTTAGAACTCACAGAAACCGTTATCAAAAACTTTAACAATAAGCATAGAACTGTTGGAATCTTTTTGGATCTATCTAAAGCATTTGACACTGTCTCGGTGCCCATTCTTCTAAAAAAGCTTGAACTAATTGGCATCAGAGGTATCGCTCTTAACATGTTCCGTAGCTACCTTACCTCACGCGAACAATGCGTTAAGATTGATGAATATACAAGTACTTGCAAACCTATTCAGTTTGGCGTGCCCCAAGGTAGCGTCCTAGGACCTACACTATTTTTACTATATATAAATGATCTTTGTAACTTATCCCTTCCAAATTGTAAAATTATTTCTTATGCTGATGATACTACTCTACTTGTACATGGGAAAAGCTGGGAAGAAGCACGCTTTCTCGCTGAAAATGCACTTAGGTCCGTTATGCTCTGGCTAAATTCCAACTTACTTACCCTCAATTTGTCTAAAACTCAATTTATCACCTTCTATCTAAGCTCTACCAGTTCAACCGCCCCTTCTTTTCAAGTACGTGCTCATTCTTGTGATAATATTGATTCTGCCTCTATCTGTTGCTGTGCACTAATAGTCCAAACGTCCTGCGTGAAATATCTAGGCGTAATGATTGACAAAGACTTAACTTGGAAACCCCAAATTGAAAACACAACTTCGCGTGTAAGAAAGCTCATCTTTGTTTTTAAAAAATTAAGATCAAGTCTTAATCTTTCTACTCTGAAGGTTGTCTATTTTTCCTTAGTACAATCGGTCCTATCATACTGCATTACTTCCTGGGGCGGAGCCGTAAAAACCCACACGCTTAAAATTGAAAGAGCACAAAGAGCCATTCTTAAAGTAATGATAAGTAAACCCATTCGCTTTCCTACTGCCGAACTCTACTCTCTATGTCAGGTGCTCTCATTTCGCCAACTATTTATACTCCAAACGATTCTCCGCAAACACTCGCAAATACCTTTTAATCCCGTAACCATTGACAAGCGCAGGCTCCATAAAGTCTGCATAACTGAAAGTAGTCGCACAAAATGTGCAAAGCGTCATTTTTATTACATTAGCTCTAACCTTTATAATCGCCTCAATAAAGAACTAAACATGTACCCCCTTACTCTATTTAAATGCAAAATTAAATGTCTTGAATATTTACGGTCATTGTCATATGATGACACCGAGGAACTGCTTAGATTTGCCGAATAAAAACAACTTGGTGTTGGACTCCTGTTGCCCGGACTCTTAAGAGTCTGGTGTCCTCAGAAGCACCTCTCGCTCACAAACACACACACACACGCACATCTAAACGCGCGCACACACACACACACTTACACACACACATACACATACACACACACACTCACATCACCATACTGAGACTTAGTTTATAATTTTTTTTTTAGATTATTTGATTTTTCTGTATAAGTTTGTACTGTTTTTAGTTACTTTTTCTTTTTAAAATGTAAATTTAGTTCACTTATTTTGCATGGGTGTTTTAAGTAGATAAACAGCTCTAGTATTTTGTACCTATGTAAAATAAGTTAACTACCTATAAGTCAACTACTTATATTTTGTCTGCAAATTTGTCAAACTAATGTTAATTTTTTGTTTTTTCCGGAACTCTTCTTCTTTAACCTCGGAGGAGGGCGTTGTCATCTGCGACACAGTTTTTAAACTTCTGCAGGTGGCATCGTTTTCAATATTATCTTGTAACCATTGTTTTATGTTCCATAATAAACAATTTTGAATTTGAATTTTTGAGTTTTAAACAGACAGTCAAAAGGCAAGTTTACACACAATTACTAATTACAAGGTAAATCATAATAAAATTCATGCTAACCGTTAACCGAATTCAAATGATCCTTATAATCCCACAAATAAAGCTCACAATTACACTTTTTGATAAAACTGTCCTAAAGATTGTACGGTATTTACTTTATTTGTTTCTCAGGGAAAATGTTTCCTGACACGTTCCTGAATTCTTTTATTAGATTCCTTGCTCCATGTCACCGCGGAAGTAGCAACATACTGTTATATTCAGAATGGAATCTAAAGGTCACAGAATCTTTATTTAACGCTTCCACATAGCACGAAATCCAGGGATACAAGCAAGTAGCACATAAGCGACTCCGTACCGAAAGTGCGTAGGTAGATAGCGCGTTTTATGTCAACTATTGAGACGAGAGGTGGTGCGGGTGCTGTGCGGGAGCGGTGTTGTCCATATGTGTTTTGATCTTAAGGACCGAGTCAAAAAAGTTTATTGAACAAATCAATAAATTCATAATAGTAACAAATTAGAACTAGTATATGCAATTGAAACAATTGAGCTAAGTGCAGACAATCTATAGGTAACAACTGATCGATATCAATACCAGTCGGAAGTGTCCCCAAGACGCTGGCTGCGTTGCCAAAACTAACAATAATCTTACGAACTTAAAGCAAATTTGGAGTATTCTAGATGTTCGGCTAAAGTTGCCGCCAAAACTACTGAATGGATCCAGTTTTGCACACGTAAAGATCTGGACCTGGAATACTTTTCTCAGCTTCGAATAATTAACAAATTTTATTTTCTATCTATACTAATATTATAAAGAGGAAAAATTTGATTATTCGTTTGTTTGAATTGAAATGGCTCCGAAACTAGTGGACTGATTTGAAAAAAAATTTCACTACTAGAATGCTATATTTTCCCCGATGAAAATAGGCTATAGAACATTTCCAAAAAATTTGGGATACGCATGATCAGCAAATATCAACTTTTGTTAAATTCTCGTGCGAAGCCGGGGCGGCCCCCTAGTATCTAATAAAACTAATGACACCTGTTTTTAATATTTTAATACCGCCATATCAGCTGTATAGAGGAAAAGGAACCTTTGTAATACGTTTTCCTCATTGGATTATATTCACTATTGCCAAACCTTAAGCGTTACACAGATACGACACGGAACCGACGCGGAACCGAAGAAAACCGTAATCCCTATGCCACATTTGTCGTTTCCAACCGCGACACGGTGCAATTCGGGCACGATTTTGAGGTCTATACTATATTATAAAGAGGAAAGATTTGATTGTTTGTTGAATTGAATAGGCTCCGAAACGACGGACCGATTTGAAAAATTCTTTCACCATTAAAATCCTATATTTTCCCTGACAAACATAGGCTATAGAATATTTTCAAAAAAGTTGGAGATTCGCACGAAAAGTTAAATTTTTGTTAGATAATGCTAATGTCTAATAAACGCTGTCGCTAGACAACTAGTCTTGTGGCTTAGAGTATTATTATTTTACGGTTCCACTAAGGCAAGTTTAGGAATCGCTCGCTTTTAGAACACGTGATTTCATACGCCGTGGGCAAGGAATCTCTTATGTCATAGAGAATAAGGCCCCTTATTGGGTTACGTACGTCGTCATTTGAATAAAACTAGTCATATGAAATCGTATATTAAAATGAAGATGTGTAGTAAATTGTTTTTAGTTCTATTGTTGTATTTTGAGCCTACGTGGAGTAAGTTAAATGTCATTTGATAATGTTGTCTTTATTACTATTATTTTTTTCTTAATATATGTAACTATTTATTTTGCTGAAGTTTTTATACGTGTGTTCCATAAATACCATGAAATTTACCTGCTGGTTGATTAACTTACATACCTTTTATTTTTTAGGTTTCATCGATTTTGAACTCCATCTTAAAAAAATTGTAACTTCGCGAGAAAGTGACCACAGCCTTGAAAAGGTGTCTTATATTGAAGGCGAACTAATATACGGAAGCTGCGTGGTGTATCGCGGAGATGGTAATTTACGGTTTAAGAAAAAAGGTGAGGTTCGTATTTTTATATTAAATTAAGGGTATCACCCGCCTCGCCTCAAACGGTGAATATTCTTTCTATGATTTGTATGGATGCGACATGCTGAATACAGGAAACTATTGCGCTCATTAGGGGAGGCCTGTCTAGCAGTGGACTAAATGGGCGGTGATGATGATGGTGATGTACGGACTCACTACATCAACTCTGTAGCGTCACAGCGTTGACCGTGTGAGGTCAACTTGTTGACCACGCGCCAAGACCGCGAGTGGATGCCGAGCAATTAGGCGGTACGGATCGGGTGCTGCCGGTGGGGTCCAGATAATATCTGGACCCCAACTGCGGGCACCTAGCTAGTTACTAAATATTTCCTTCCTTATATTTTTGACCGTTATATTATAACGGTTATATTATAACGATCAAAAATATAAGGAAGGAAATATTTAGTAACTAGCTAGGTGCCCGCAGTTTCACCCGCGTAACTCTCAAACCCCAGGGATTTTCGAGATAAAAAGTGGCTCATAAGTTATTCCAGGTCATAAACGATCTGTGTCCCAAGTTTCATCGAAATCCATTTAGTAGTTTTGGCCTGAAAGAGTAACAAACATCGATCCATACAAACTTTCGCATTTATAATACTCGTAATACGAGTAGTACTTCTATAATAAGCTTCCATCTGAAGCAACTGAGCTCCCTATTCGTAAATTTAAACAATACATAAAACAAAGCGATGTCGCTCCATTCCACACCGACAATAGCATGTAAGAAATTGAATGTTGTGCTTAGCTTCATATATGTATTTAAATAATTATTGACATGTACGAGTATCTAAATCATTTTAAACATAGATTTAGATAGGCAAAAACAAACATTATATTAGACACATAAGTTATATATGAATGTACTAGTGGTTTCTTTTTCACTTCTTCCACTAGTGGACAAAAAATTGAAGTGAAGAGAAATCAATAACATATTTATTTCTTTTTTATAGTAATTAACTGTATAAAATTTGACTTCTCTGAGTGCTTATTTTGTAAGCCTAAAGAAATAAAGTTCAATAACTTTACTTCAGATTCAGATTCAATAATCTGAATCTGAAGTAGGATAATACCATAGTCACTGGCAGGACTTTGTCGTTGTTCTCTCAGTGTCAGGGTCGAGTATTCTGGTGTCATGGTGATGTCTCGTGGAGACGAAATTAGATGACGACTTGCTTTGATATATTTTTTCTTTGTATTGTTTGTGGTATTCAACTCGGCAAAAGTAATGTAGGACGCCCTCCGGCCAGGTGGGATGACGATGTGCGAAAGACTGCTGGCAGATGCTATATGCGACAAACTGAAGACAGGGCGCTATGGCGCTCATTAGGAGAGGCCTATGTCCAGCGATGCACTAACATGAGCTGATGATAATGATGATGATGAAGTCTATCATTATTATTTATTGATTTTAGTGATATATTTATTTATATTGTGAACTGCAAGTTTCAGATAAACTTATCTATGAATCTAAAGCGACAAGTTTAGACTTATTATCAAGGGACAATGTTGCAAGTAATGCAGTAATGCAAATTAAAATGTTACCCGAATACAATAATTCTGTTTTGGAGTGTACTGATAAGATGGACACACTCTCAGTTCTTATACTTTTAGATGAGTCAATACCAGGTAAGTTGCTGTTAGCGATGGCACAATTCCTTTCGAATATTTTCTACATTTTCGAGTTTCAGTAAATAACGTTTTATTTTTTTTTTATAGATAACGCTCTCAATGTCAATGGATTTTGGTTAACAAAGGTGCCAACTTATTTAGAATATATTTACTTTATGAACTCTATCAACGAATATTTATCGATAAGTGTTAGTAAAAAGCACAAAATAAATGAGGATTCGAAAAACCAAGGTAAAGTTACTACCGATGTAAAGGCCTGGCAGACCCTAGCGGTATTTTCAGAAACATTTCACTCAGTTTCGCTATTCACCCCACCGGAATTTTCTGTCGGTAGCACTCTGGGTAGGTAGTATACCGCGCAGGTCTCAAAATGCCTTTAATATATGTTCTTGTTGATGATTTTACGCAATAAACAGTAACAGAACAGCGTCCCTTCTGCGTCGGGAGAGGGGCCTTATCAGTGGCTATATGAAACGTATGGATGAAAGGCTGGAAATGAACTGCGCTTCAGATGTCAGCGCATCTCAGTTCTCCCACTCAGAATTAGAATTAGATGAACTGCGCTCTTATGAAGTACTGAATGCGCTCACAAACTGTCATACGTATGTGAAAGCGATTGTGTTTCCCTTTAATTTAAAATACTTTTCATATTTTTAACTAACTTTAGCTAAATCTTAGGGAACTGATAAAAAAAAAATATTATTTACTCGTATGTGCCCTCAAATCATCTGAGAATATTTTGGTGTCAATTATAAATTTATACATATTTTTAGAAGATTCTACGAGACAAGGGTTAGCAGATGATGATATCACTGTACAGATAATATATCCAAATCAAGATAAAAGTATGGAATATATTTTGATGTCTAATAGAGCAAACATATTTACACATATACGAACTGTTTGTGGCACATTATGTTTTGGTAAGTTTTACTTCTAATGCTAAAATGTCTTTTTTTTAGTTTTTTGCAATTAAATACCTATATCACAGTTTCTGTCTAAGTGCTTATTTTGTAAGCCTAAAGAAATAAAGTTATTGAATCTGAATCTGAATCTATGATAAGTTACAAGGGAATTTGAAGTAGTCGTAAATATTACGTAGACAAGGGCGGTACTTAATTCTGACGCGCACTGTACATATAAGAAATAAAAATAATTCCGACCAAGTATTATACTTTGCTTATAAGCTTCATCCGATTCATATGTAAAAAAATATGTACTTGACTTTCGAATATTTCATTTGATTTGGGAATGTATAACTGAAATAGGGGCGTGTTAGGAAAGACGCCGGCTGTCCAACCTAAAAACCAGTGGCAGAACAAAATGGCCGACCCCACCAGTATTAAGAATATTAAACCTTATTTACCTATTCTTTACAGATCCATATTTTGTTAATCTAGATCCTAGTAAAGTTTTGGCCAAATACATTTCGAACAACAATTATAGTGTCGTTAAATATGAACTGGACTTCGAAGAAAATGAGGTTAATATTGTTTGTACATCTGTTTCGGGAAAAGGAATGATATCTGTTGCTGAAGTCAAAGGCGAATCTATCTATCATAGAACTAGTGGTAAATATGCAAAATTACATGATACCGATAAGTTCACATGCCGAAAGTTTCGGACTTAGAAAACCAAACAAGATTCTTAATATTATAATATTTTACAGTAAAAAAAAGTTTTTAAACACTGTAAATAATTTGAAATTATAGGTAATTCGAATTTTCATATTTATTCTTAGAGTTTAAGTTAGAGTTTAAGCTTCAGTAGAAATATTTAGCTGAGAGTACGATCGACCGACCAGGTTTCAATAACGGAATCCTAAAATGGAAATGAAATAGTTTCAAGGGACACAAGTACAAGCTGTAGCCTGCAAAATATTTTAAGACCTAAAAAACAAATTTTCGTGTATTTTAGCTCTTACATTAGTTGGTGCAAGTGGAAGATTTCGTTGTGATTTATCAGAAGACGGAGGCGTTAGAACAACAATTTTAGATGTCACTAGAAAAACTAAATATATAACGACGGTCAGAAAACATCATAGAAGGATCCAGGAAGGTAATATAAAAAACCAATATTTGCTTATTATATTTTTAATATCTTTTATATAAGAAAGACAGGAATTGGGAAGGCAAAATGGGCAAAATGGCAGAAATTGGCAAAAGCTTTTATCAACAAAACAGTTTTTTACAGTTTTTACAACTTTACTGTTGAAACAATTGAGCTAACTGCACACTGTTGCATACCAACTACTGGTAGCTCATATTAATACTAATATAAATATAATCTTTTATATTAACTCACTAGGTTAATATCTGGAATACAAGTCTTGCAAGTGAATTTTAGACCAGTTATCCTCATCTGATTGAGTAGGTATTTGTTGTTGGGTATTTGTAGACACTTCTAAACTATTATTTCGGTTTAAAGATAAAGTGGGTAGGTAAGATAGGAAACAGTGAGCGTTGCGTCGTCGCCGCGATTGCATTCCTGGCACAACAAATCGTGGAGTCGTTATTGGTAGTTTTTATTTTGGTATTTTGTACGTTAAGTTTTATTATAATTAATATAAATAAACAGATAAGGGTACTTAAGGGGATATAATGACTAAATATAATTACTACGATTGCATTTTCACGGTCTACCCGCTGTATACATATATAATAAAGCAGTCAGATTCGATCTTCAGCATGTGCTTAAAAATTCTTACATTGTCGTTAACTAACATCAAAAGTAGCTGTCTGATTATAAGGCTTGATGGTAAGCTAATGGTACGGTAATGGTAAGGTACCGTAATGGTAAGGTACGGTAATGGTAAGGTACGGTAATGGTAAGGTACCGTAATGGTAAGGTAATGGTACCGTCAGAAAATGATGGTAAGCTTCATTGTTTGATAAAAATATTTCACTAAATAAGTAATTTGAATAACATTTATCCTGTTTTTTAGATAAAACTACAAAATCCAAGGTCACGAACTTAACATTACCAAAAGGATGTAAATCAATTGACCAAAACACACGCGGTAGGTGTCCATCAGTGTCTGAGATTTTTCATTTTTCATTAATTTGTCTATAATAACTAATAAGTCATTGCAAAAATAATTCTGTCTATAAAATAAATCTATACTAACTTTTTACATTTCAGCATGTTATTGTATGAGTTACAAATAAATAAATAAATAATGCTGGACAATCCACACAGCATCATCTAGCCCCAAGCTAAGCAGAGCTTGTGTTATGGGTACTAGATGACTGATATACATGATACAATATTATGAAATAGATAGATATTTTTTATTATACATAGAAAACAACCAGAACCCCGGAACAAATATCTGCAGATCATACAAATATTTGTCCCGAGGCGGAAATCGAAGCCGCAACCTCCTGCGTCGCAGGCGGACCTTCGCCCACCGCACCACAGTGGTCGTCGATAAATCTATACTAACTTTTTACATATATATATGTGATTTTGTACTTACAGGTTCGTCAGAGATTTTGATCGCCATATTTGTCACCATGATATCTACCTCTGTCGTTATTATCACCATATACACGGGTAAGTCATCAAATACTTGCTCCTGTTACTTAGCTAGCCAAATTGTGACATGGCTTCCAAAAAACAAGTCGCAATTTTTCCCTGCCCTGCGCAGTTTCTGTTAGTCCTCCGCTTGTATCACTCGAGTACGGTTCCTCCACATCCTTTCAAGTCTTCAAATACAGTAAATAAATATTGGTGGATTCACCCAGCATTGTCTAGTCCCAAGTTAAGCATAGCTGGTGTTATTACATACATGTATAGGATATACCTAATACGTTGTATATTGAATCTATAATAATCGTAATATTATGTAGTATATCGAATCTATCCTTATTTCGTGTGTCATCAGATTCGTAAATTTATGGTAAAAATGACTTGTCTAAATGCTTATTTATTCGCCATTTTGATTATTTACAACAGTCTGCAGTTAGCTCACTCGTTTTAATTGTAGATACTAGTGTTCTAGTAGGTTATTTAATTGTAATTATTTTTGTTGCAAAGATTTTCTTTCTTTGATTTTATTCTTAGATTATATTTTCCAGTCTGTTTGAAGCACCGTCGTCGTTTGAAGAAACTATCGGTGGAGGAGGCTAATCCGAATCCTGCTAACAACGAGCCGTACTACGAAACGATTGGCAACGAAACCTCGAACCAACCCTGTAAGTACCTTCAACATCACCATAATATTGTGAACTTCTATCCACGGCTTTGCATGCATTATTTCTACGGAGTAATTGGAAGGGTTTTTATATCCTATTGTAACTTATTTATGGTAATAAATCGTAGTACTAAATATATATGCCTTATTTCTTGGTATTATAAATATCCTTTTTGTATAAATAAATTATACCGGACAATCAACACAGCATAATCTAATACCAAATCAAGCAGAGCTTTTGTGTTATGGGTACTAGATGACTGATATACCTAATAGATTTTATAAATATTTTTTATTATTCATAGCACCCCATAAAATACTCAGAGCACCCCGCACAAATATTTATACTAAGGCGGAAATGGAATCTACAAGCTGACTTATAATATATAATTAATATTATAATTTCAGATGACGTTGATAGACCTCAAAGGGAGCCATATCCGTTGCCATCGGAAGAATGTGAAGGTATCTTAATCCAGATAAATTTAATTTAAAACAGTCAACGCTCGTACATTAGACATATAGGTATCAATGTTTATCATCTTCTAATATTGTCTACCTTCGGCGACTTCTAGCAATGTTTAGATTCATTGAGCATCTTCTAAAATGGTCTACCTTCGTCTAACAAACCAATGAAACGCTCGATGCTAGACGAGCTAGAGACAGTGAACGGATAAAACATGGAAGCATTCCTTCAAGGAAAATACGCCCGCACAACTTGAAACAACATTGCAAATAAACCTACCTGTCAAAACTACGTCGCTGATTTTGCAACAATCAGTTAAAAGTAGACTTTATTTTCTTGATGTTTGAGATTAAATTGTCGTTTATTGTGTAGGTCGCTTATGTAATTTTCTACACACACATGTCTTTATCACAGCACACTTTGCGTTGGGACATTTTCTAGCGCAAGGAATCTTCCATGTTTTATCCGTTCACTGGCTAGAAGATTAGTTTTATTTGTTGTATTTTGTTCTTTTTTATTTAATTTTTTGACTGTCGGTATTTCGCAAAAACTTTTATACGTCTTTTATAAAATGTAAATCTTTTATTTGCGTAAGTTAGATCCCTAATAAGGTTTGAACTGTTTAGATATTAAGGGCTGTTGATTTTGCTGAAACAGTTAATAAGAAATTCCAGAAAAAATGAACAAAGAGAAAGGTTTTGCATATAAGTTTATTAAAACAAGCGAAGTAATGTGATAATGAATTAACTACGAGAAGATAAAGATGCTCTTTTTAAAACAAATACACAGATCTTGTTGTTTAACGATTTGTACTGTAGACTGCGCTATGACTAGAGATCGGATATTGGCATCTATTTTTACCTAAAATTGAGAGGCAATAAGATAATAATATATTACAATAAGCACTTCTTTATCAAAAAAACCAGGATACTGGAAAATTTAAGTTTTAGTAAATACCCGATGTATTAATTGGCCCTATTTGACTAATGAAAGTCAGTGACATAAATTAATATACGTAATATACAGTGATATATTACATCTTAAAGACAGACAACATGTTACATCTTAATGTTACGAGTTAAAGCCCATATTTGAATGCACATTGTCTGTGCTGTGCGGAAGCGGTGTAACTCTGATCTGATACAACTTTCATCTAGCTTTGTCATGCTTTGATGAGCGTGGTCTAGCGTCACAAATTATTATTTTTTACTTTATTTATTATTTATTTTTGCAGAAAATAAGAAATACCTTCATTATGATACGCCGTACGAGTGGCGGATATTCAGAAATCCATTTCATCGAGTGCAGCGTAAGACTCTCACTTAATTACGAGAATGAATGTTAAAATTTTAAACCAACTTGTTAATAAGAAGTTGCCACGTAAAATTTACGATTTTTTATTAACCCATCTAACCATACCAATAACACAATATGTTTTATTCTAAAATACGTTTTATATTCTTTTTTCAGCTAGGCGAAATGGGAGATTCAGTGAAACACAAAATTAAGCCGTAAATAAGCCGTAAAAACCCTGATTGCGGTCGACCAGTTATTTAAACTGAAGAATTAAAAATGCTGGATAATCCACACATCATATAGAAATTATGTTAAATAGCCTGTACATTTTGGTTTTTAATTCTTATCTTATAATATTTATTTTATACAAGTTATTCCAAATTTTACAAAAAATCTACAATTACAACCAAGTTAGAACTAGTTTTATAATTGTAATCATTGAGCAAACTGCAGACCAACTACAGGTAGGTAGCCCAACTGATCCCAATACTAGTCGGAAGCATCCACTAGACGCTGCTGGCTACATTGCCTCGCTGTATGGCAATTACTCTAGTGATTATTGTGATTAAATAGTGCACTATCGCATTAGTTTTGCCTGTATTGATAGATATACAATATTTTGAAAAAATACAAATTAGATACAAAACAATTTCTTAAATTTATTTTAATTTAATCTAATAAATTTATAAGTAATTTACATGTGTAAATTTCAATTCATTTCGTTTTTGATAAACACGAAAGCAACAGCAAAGGCCTATTCTAATCTAAGCAAATCGGAACTTTACTTACCGTTCACTAAAATCAAAACCCAAGCGAAATGAGAGTTACAGTTAACGCTTCCACTCTGGACACTGAGGGTCGTGGGCTAGAATAGGGTTTAATAGAGATGGGCCAAATACCATACCCTGCTGAAGGTTAAATTTGATCCAAAAATGTTGCTCGAAAATGAAACACAAAAAAGTACCTACAGGATTAATAAATTTTATTCGCAACACCTTAGTTTTTATATTTTTGATTAAAAACCCTTTTACCTCTTTTTGATATGTAGATTCTTTCAAAAGCTCTTGGACACGTATATAAAATTCATGGTGGTTGCAAAGTGGCCCACTTTAGAGCACTGTAACAGAACGATGACCCAATTTATATTGCACAGGGTATGAGCTAGGGTCTGAATTGGTCCTCAGCCATGTACATATTTGGTAGGTTGAGATTTGTATTGTTTAATTAGTTGGAAAGTGGCGCCAGTGTCAGAAAATATGAGGAGTAACAGTGAGCGTGGTATAAGCATATAATGTGGAGGGAAGAATGTCATGTTATGAAAAGAATGTAGATAGAAAAAAATCTAATGGATATAAAAGGACAGGAGGACCGAAGAATAGACGGATAATTGTGTTAAAGAGGGTAAATAAATAAATATTGCTGGAAAATCCACACAACATCACGAAGCTCCAAGTTACGGCGCGGCGACCTGCAGCGCGCAAGTCGGCAACGCGACGTTACGGCTGCGTTACATGCACTGTTAGGCGCGTGGGCCCACGCCAACCGCTCACTCTCCTTTCACGACATTGGAGATATTTAAAAATGATTTGATACCGGAGTAGCGCATAAGTCTAAATAAATAAAATTAGTACCTATGGAACATACAGTAAATTATTATAACTCGTCTTATTAACCCGCCATCCACCACGTATATCTGCTATTATAAGTAAAGATGATAATGACGTTTCACTTCTATACCATAACCGTCATAATACTGTCTTACTCACTATCTATGGCACTCATTTGGGGAGGCCTAGAGGTCCAGCAGTGGACTATAGGCTGATGATGATGATATACACTAGTTTACTAAAGAGTTCTAACTCGTTAAAGGGTACGTTAGGGCAGTTACATACGAAACCCCGAGTAATTTTAAGGGACGTTTACACGTACCCTGTTAAATCAATATTCATCCTTCCGGCTCTTCAGTCCAGGAATAATATAACTAAAGAGTTTGTATACTAATTTATAAAATAAAAACCTTTCTTTATTTTCTTTTAAATATGTAATACATCAAAGAAGCTATTTAACAACTGTACCAAGCGTTGACGGAAATATAATTTGACTAACGAAAGATTTTTTAAATATGCAATCCAACACCATGAGATCACCGCAAGATGATAACCCAACCTACCCTTCAGCATCACCAGCATGCCCCCACCAACTCCGCCTCAAAATTGGTTCGTAGTTAACCCGCTGACATTCATAAAGAACGAAAGACTTGACGAAAAGAGAAATGTAAATTGGCTGAAAGATAACCAGGCCGGAGCAATGGCTAGACCAATAGTGGATTTGACATACAGAATGTGACTAGTTTTGTTGACTTTTGAGGAGCGTGTAGTAGCTGTAAGCTCCCTTGATAATCTGAAACAATAAATAGAAGGTGAAAGTTGTGATGTTGATGAAAGTGAACAGTGCAACATACAGAGTAATAATAGTTAACTTGTTATTCATAATAGACTTCTAACCTGAAGCATTGCTATTTAATTCTCTGTATTCTTCTGTTCATAAGTCAGAGTCTGTACAACAACACCTGCAACTGTTTTAGGTTCCGGCGACTAATGAATTTCCCATACAAACGTAGTAAATTTATTTGTAATTTCAACATATTTTCACCATGGTCTGTTATTATTTGTATTTAAATAAAGTATATATTATTGTAACTATAAAAAATGATGGATTATGTGTAAAAGTACCTAATAATCTAGGTTCCTGCCAAAAACTTCTTTCAAAATACTTTTAGAAATCAAATGAAACCTATTTGCATTTTTACATCCAAGAAGACATGTTTTCCTGGTACCTATTTGTGTTCATAAGTCAGTATTTTTGGAGATGAGAACCAGGAACTTCCCCGGGAGCACTCGGTGTCCGTCGCTACTCACCAACAGCTCACCACAAGCTGCCCTGTGGGTTATCATTATTTTTATTAATGCTACATTACGGAGGAATGGTACTGACGTTGATGAATGTGGGCAGAGTGAGCTTCGCAAAGGGTCCTGATGAGAAGACACATTGTAGACGCATCTGGCCAGCGAGCAGTAACACGTCGCCATTGCCCGCCCCCTGCCACCACTCGCTCTCGTATGGACCCAGACATACGTCCATGCTCTGCACATAACAATATCACATAACAAGATTACAAACAATATAAATCATAATCACATCACATCACATCACCAGCCTATAATAGTCCACTGCTGGACATAGGCCTCCCGTAATGAGCGCCATAGATGGCATCATTATTTGGGGGTTATTGCCCATAATCCCCACGCTGGGCATGCGGGTTGGGGATCGCAGTTCGGTGTAGTTGTTCTGCAGAAGGCGCTGCTGCCCGCCCCCCGCTGTGTTTCCCTTAGTCGCCTCTTACGACACCCACGGGAAGAGTTGGGGTGGTGAAATTCTATGCCGGCACCACACGGCAATCATAAATCATAATCATCATCAGGCTATTATAGTTCACTGGACATAGGCCTCCCCTAATGAGCGCCACATATTAATATAACGTGTTGACTGAGAGGTCTAGTTTAACGGTTATACCGGCTTTAATATGAGTTTAATTAATTGATGGACCTTTGCTTCACATTTTTAACTGAATCGTTGATTTCTTTCAATTGCAAGGATTCAATATTCCAAAAGCCAAAAAGGTATGTAATATCAAATTGTTCGACCCGCAAGCAGGTGTATAAATATAACATATATCATTTCATTATTATTAACCAGTAAAATTCAATAAATTTTCATAATATGTAAAATTTTGATGTTCATTTACATTACACTATAATGAATAACCAAACATCTAGCTTTAGTAAGTAATGTCGTCCAACCAGGTCTTGTCAGCTGATACCTTGTACAGCACATGGTTGCTGTGCCAGCAGAATACGAAGAGCTGCGCCACGCCGAAGATCAAGAACTCAGCAGCCAGCACTTTTTCAGTCGTGTTCGGCGCCGTCTGACAAAATACAAGTGCTTATAATAAAAATAAGTCATTTATTTTAGGCATATGAAGATATCGATGCTAATTTTTTTTTTCTAGATATCAACAAATACCTTACTGTCAAGCACACATATAAATATAACAATCTTAATAACTAAAGAGTACAGAATAAGTACGACTTAATGGGGAAACTCACGGTCATAATGTATGTGGTGGTGCATAGCGTCATCGTACACAGCACCATGTACAGGAACATCACCGGCGACTGCAGCGAGTCGAACAACCGCAGGTGCCTGCCACAGACAACACACGGTCACTGCTTTTGGATGGTGTTGCTGACTGCCACGGCGGTGGACGAACTTACTCGATGAGGTCCACGTGTATGCGGTGCAATTTGGCCAGCGCAGCACGGCGTGCGGGCGGCGGCGGCAGGCGGCTCGCATGCAAACGGAGAAGGTCCATCTGCCCGCCGAAGAAAACCATTATAACGACCACGCTGGCGTCGTAGGAGGCGATCGACGTCATTCCATACGCGGCCAGCAGTATGTGCAAAAACACGGTAACCCAGCAGCCGGGCGAGCGCTCCTTGTCCCACGGCACCCACGAGCTGAATATATGCGGGAATGGCAGCGTGTGCGCTCGCACGCCCTCGCGCAATTCCTCCGTGCTCGCGGCCCACAGCACGAGAGGCTGCCCCACAGCCATGAAGACTGTGAGATTTAACAGCGCCCAGTAGAAGTACGTGAGCCGGCGGCAGTAGGCGGTGTAGGCGTCGATGATGGCGCCGCTGATCGCGTCCCTCGATTCCCGCTCGCGGCGGTCCGCTGCGCTCACGTAGTCCAGCACGCGGTGCCAGTGTTTCTGCCACATCACCAGCGTGTTGGACTTGATGATGCACATGAGGCTGACCATAGAGATCTTCAGGTTGAAGAGCACCTGGTCCAGGTTTTCGCGGACGATGTACAACTCCACGTACTGCGTAATCACGAAAAACGTGACGAGTTCGTGAACGAAGATGAAAGCCATGCGCGCTGCACGCCCCTCCGGTAAGATGAACCCCATCTTCAGAATTAGAATAAATCGTTTATTTGCAGAATACAATGATTATAAGTCAAGAAATGTTAAAGATAATGTAATATCAAAGTGTTCGACCCACAAGCAGGTGTGCAAATATTATTACAAATTTTCGTAATATATAAAATGTAGGTATTCGTTTACATAAAAATTAATAATCAAACATTATAGCTTTAAAAATAATTATGCACATATCAAAAACATTTTTCTTCGAAATATCCTTACACCACTGAGATTTATAGAGTATGTTCTAAAACTTGACCTTCTGACGAATTTTAACATCCCGTTTTATAAGTTGGTTAAGATTCTATACAAATACCCGACTTCTCCATGGTCTCTGGTATATTTCACGGTCGAGGCAGGACTGCAATTAGCGAAGAGGTTGTCAAGAAGGTTGCGTACCTTGCGCATCAACCAGTAGTTGGGGCCCACGAGCGGCCGCTCTCGATCCTCGAGGCTCAGCAAAAACTTCCCTAACATGGTGTCACGAAGGGTAATGGAAAAATAATTTTCTTGTCGACGTTTTTATATAGCACCGTGACAGGTGGTAACACTCCTAACGTACAATCAAGGACTAACAGATTTTCGAATTTTTTAATAACTATTCGTGTTCATTTTTGAACACCCATTTAGAGGTAGAAACGAAAGGTTCGAAAACAAAAGCAGGAAAGACAAAACTGACATATTATTTACAAACACTTGGTATGTAAAATTATTTGATTTCAAAATGATAATATATTTTTATTTAGGTACAGCTTGCAGCTTTTCATGCGATTTTAAAAGTTTTCTAAATCTGTCTCCAAGATTCACCTGACAAATTCCACGTATCATCAATTTCCTTTAAACTTATATGTATATATATTTATAATACGTAATGGTTTTTTTTTAACGTAATGGTTTTCTATATATTTATTTATAAGAAAATAAGAATTATTAAGACCCGTTCAGTCATTTAGGAGTAAAAACATTATTGACGTCTTCCTGTCAATAACGTTTTCACAAAAACTGTGATTTACAATTTATAATTCCATTTTTAGTGTGTTTTAAAAATTTTAATGAATTATGACGATAAGTGTAAAAAAAAATCAGTTTTCTCATCCCTTAGATAGAATTGTCGTTTAAAAAGTATGACATGAGGAACCCATAATTTGAGCGTCAGCGGCGACAGGGGGCGGCACGATATGCGATCTCTTTGGAAATATAAAAAAGTAATAAAGCCATTAAAACAACAGCCGACATAACATGCCGTGTGTCGATACACCAGTAATTACCTGAGTAGAATTCCCTAGCGAGTTTAGAAACCCTTCAAGGAGATATTAAAACACAACAACAAAACTAATGACTGTATCTACCCCCACAGCCCACGACTCAAACGCTTATTTTTGCTTGTATTAGTTTGCGCATTGATCGATTTACCCTGATGAAGTCAGTCGCTAAGCGATGAAACGTTGGTCTCTCCAACACTTGGTTTGTTCACCCGCTTAAGGCTCCGGCGACAAGGATGAATTTCTCATACAAACGTATTACCAAAACGATTTGTAATTTGAGTATATTTTCACCATGACCTGCTATTATTTTTCTGGGTTCCTACAACAATTATTTTCCATTGTTTATGTAATGCCAGCCTGCAGGAGAACCATGATGCTGAAAATGTAGATATTGTAATATATGTAGTATAAGATAGCATGAATCAACTAACTAACCACCTAAGCTAAAACTATGATATATTATAATGTATGCAATAATAGACTATAAATATAAATTATAATTTAAGTAGGTACAGAAGCATACAGTAGCAGGTAAAAGACGCGAACACAAACAGAAATTTTCAGTGTCACCTTCAAATGTTTGTACGATCTGCAGATTTGTTCAGGGTGTTCTGGTCATTTTCTATGTATGATGAAAAATATCTATTCGCAATATGCTCACAGGAATGATATGGAATTGTAACAGTGAAAGAATTTTTCAAATCAGTTATTTAGATTCCGAGTCTATTAAATCTATGGATGGCAAACAAAAAATCTTTCCCTTTATAATATAATTATAGTTTAGAAGAAAATGGCGTTTAAATGATAGAACCAAAACTGAACTAGTATTAATTGAAACAATTGAACTAACTGCAGTTTGTTGCAAGCAATGTAGATTGTTTGCAGGTGCAATTAGTCCCATTTGAAAGTTGGAAAGAAAAAGGAGGCTGACCACATATTACAGAAAAATGTGTTTCCTGCCTATTAAGAGTGTACCTTATGTAATTTTATAGTTAGAAATCGTTATTTATCTCAGAATCTGTGAAAGCTACCACCTTCATATTTAGGTAAATGATAATTCGAACTTTTATCTTGGATTCCGTCTTTTCAAAAACACGATTGGTGAAAATTTTCTCGATACTTTTATTTTTTGAAAAATACATACTCATTATATATAAATACACATTTTGCTATTTATCTCAGGAACAACCTCATTATTTTGTTGGATTTTTGTTTTGTCAAGAAACGTAGTAGAATTTCTTCGTTTTCGTCTTTTTAATTTTTCGATTAGTTGTGTAAATAACTTGTAATTAGGCATAACAGTTTTGGCGGAGCAAAATACGGAGCACGTCTATCGCTCTGTGCTTCTCACTCATACGAAAATCATATCTTGTCATCCTGCTCGAAATTTGAATTTTGGCTGAGGTATGGCACGCTCTGGTTTGTGTTTAAAGTGGCTCGGGAAAAAATAATATCACATCTTTTCAAGCCAAACGTGCAGCGGTTGTTAAAGAAAACTAATCAATATTCGAATACATCCTGAACATTTATCCGACTCTGCGTTGACAAAGTTACACGATACATGCAGCGAATTCAAAAACTCGATTCCTTTTCGCAGTTTCTGAAAATAGATAGCGTTTATTTTATATACAGGGCGTCCCATCTATGCCACATGGAGGGAAAGTACCTTAAATATTGAAGATTGAAAATTTCACTGAAAGAAGACATTATTTTAATTTTAAAAACAATATACTGCATTATAACGCTACATATTTGAAGCGGGAACCGAACGCGCTACACTACATAGTATAAAACAAAGTCGCTTTCAGCTGACTATCTGTTTGTCCCTATGTACGCTTAGATCTCACCTTGTAAAGGACATGAATGCAATAAAAAATAATAATAAATAAATTACATTATGGGTTCCTCATGTTCTTAATAACGACAATTCTATCTAAGGGATGAGAAAACTGATTTTTTTACACGTATCATCATAATTCATTAAATTTTTAAAACTTACACTAAAAATGGAATCGGCACAAAATTATAAATTGTAAAGCACAGTTTTTGTGAAAACATTTTTGACAGGCAGACGTCAACAATGTTTTTACTCCTAAATGACTGAACGGGTCTTTCTTATAAATAAACGGATTTTTATGCGGTTTTTTTTAATAGATAGAGTGATTCAAGAGGAAGGTTTTTACATCAGCACTGCACCCGTGCTACGGCGTAGCGGGTCGCGTGTTATCCTAAAAAAAATTAAGACAGTAGAGTTTTCTATTTAAAAACACGTTAATATCTAAAACTTTACGCAAACAAGCGAAACGGTTTCATAATAATTGTAAAGAAGCTTCTATTTTCAAAAACTAGAAAATGGCGCCAAGAAGATTATGTGTAGTAACCTAAACGCGATATAGTCATATCGAGATTTAGTCTTAAAGCGATCTAGTCATATCTGCTGTCTAGTCAAATAGAGATGTAGTCGTAAAGCTCCTAACCCGTACATAACTCTCCCTCTACGACTCCTTAAGAAATATTGAACGAAGATCGAGCAAGTTTTTAATAGTTTTACAAGGATTGCACAAGAAATTTTCTAGGTGGCAAAGATGTCGACTAATTTTGTTAGCTGTCTCTTCTGTACGACGGAGACAGCGAGCGATAATAATATAGAGACGATAATACCGTCTTCTTTTTATGCTACTTCAAGTGTATGATTTTTATAAGTATCTTGGCGTGGATCCGGTTCGATTCTAGACAAGAATAATTAATAACAGTGGCGCGCCAGTCGTGGTTGCAAGCGCACGCGTCTAGTGATACAGGCTGCGCGGTATACGAATCTTGAGTAGTCCTTACAAAGTGCTTACATAGCTAGTTAGGTGCTTGTTACTACCCACAGGCTCTGTGTGGTTTGTAACAATGACCGAGGAAAACTCTTCGTATTGTGACACGGGTGGAAGTGACATTGAAGTTGACGAAATTGTAATGCAAAGCGCTGATAAACAAGTTGTTTTGAATAACAAGCAAATGCAGGAGCCTACACCAGAGAAGAGAGCCTTAAGTGAGAGCGACGAAGTGGGTGAATTTGATTCCTTCACCACTGTTTTACGTAAAACAAGGAATAAAAAACAAAAAATGCTACCCAATGAAAATGAAAATCAAGTAAGCGACAGACAGGATGTGATAGAATTTAATGATTCATCTGATGAGTACGTAGTTTCAATTACGTCAAAGGAGGTTTTGCCGAAACAATTTGGAATGGCCAAATTACTACGATCGGAAAATATACAAAATATTAGTAAGATATCATATAGAAGCCCATATCGAGTGTTTGTTGCGTTTGAGAGTCGAGCGGAGTGTGAGAAACTAGTAAATTGCTCGAAGATGGAATCTTTAGGCTATAGATGCCAAATGTTTGATGAAATTACGTTATCTTACGGATTGGTCAGGCAAGTTGATTTGGACATAGACGAAAAAGAGGCACTTGAGATCCTAACATGTGATTATGAAATTTTAGCAATAAAAAGATTAAAGAGATTAGCGGCAGAGGGAAAATGGGTAGACAGTGAGACGATTCGGTTGAGCATAAAGGGCTCCACTTTGCCCCCGTACGTTTTCGGGTACGGGTGTAGGTTTAAAGTGGAGCCATATACATTTCCGGTAAGCCAATGTTCAGGCTGCTGGAAATTCGGGCATTTATCACGTGCGTGCCCTGCCAAAAAACCCGTGTGTCCTAAGTGCAGTGAAAATCACAAAAATTGTGATACTGACAAATTAAGATGTGTAAATTGCAAAGGTTCACATATGGCTTTATATAAACAATGTCCAGTATTTCTTAAAGAAAAAGAAATCAGAAATATAATGTCTAAAGATAATTGTACGTATAGGAAAGCTTTGATAAGTTATTCGCAACACAAACATAACAATTTTGAAGAAAAAGGAGACACGCAAAAGGGCATAGAAAGAAATAACAAAGAGATTGAGAAAGAGAAGGTGCAAGCATCCCAGCCATGGAAGAACGAAAAAAATAATATATCATATAGGGATATACTTATAACTAAAGCTGATGTTCATAGGGAAGATACGGAATCAGATAACGCTGTAGAAGAAAGGGGAAAAGTTGGCTTATCAGTTGATTGTAAGATGAATAAAAAGAAGAAAAAAAAGCAAAACTCGAAGAAAAACTTAGAAATAGAGGGAGTGATGGATGTTTCAGAAAACGAGGTAGAAAATGATAGTGTTACAAATGTTGATAAGAAAACTGAAGAGGACAACTATAGTAGTTTAATGAGTGGACTAGGACGGTTAGTGACGGGAGTGAAGAAAATTTTTGACTCAGATGATAGTTTCGAGGAGAAGATAAAAAGTGTGTTTAGTTTAGTTTTACAAGATGTTTTACGATACGTTCTTAGTTTGGTAAAGAAAGAGAAGTTACTTAGCCAAGTCATCACTTTCATAAGTGGTGACTCGTATTCATAGGTGGATCCGGCCCAACCCGTATCAAAAATACACTCTTTGAACTTAGTTCAATGGAACGCACGTAGTTTAAAGCCTAAGTATGGTGTTTTTGACCTTCTGCTAACACAAGAGAAAATTCATTTAGCTTTCGTCTCTGAAACATGGTTAGATTCTGAAACTCAGTTAAACTTTTCTGGTTACAGAATCTTTAGAAAAGACAGAAGTGACGGCTATGGAGGTATTGCTATAATAACACATAGAACTATTAGCGCACAGATTATTGACATGACCCACCCAAATACAGGTATAGAATTCCTATGCATCAAACTTCTGAATTGCGGTAGTTTGAAATATATAATATCAACTTACTGCTCTCCATCTGTGTCAACTACACAGGCTGATTGGGACTTAATTTTTGACTATTTTTCGAGTAATTGTTTGATTGTTGGAGATTTTAACGCACATCACTCGGATTGGTCATCCCGAAATGATGCTAGAGGTAGTAGAATTCATGACTCTGCTTTAGAATATAATTATGTATCATTAAATGATGGTCGAGCAACAAGAATAAAATTAGTTAATAATATTATCGTTCAAAGCTCCTCCCCGGATATTTCTTTTTCATCGCGAGATTTAGCAATAGATTTTGAGTGGCAAATTATGAATGAAAATCTAGGCAGTGACCATTGTATTATAAAGATGAGATTTAAATATAACGAGTCCTTAAATTTTTTTAAAAAAAGAAATTTTTATTTGGCTGATTGGGAAAAATATTCAAATTATTTAGAAAGTATTGATTATCCTTCAGATGAGGTAGAAATCCAAAATTCATATGACTTTTTTATAGATCATATTTCAAAAGCTGCGGATAAATCTATACCTATGAAAAAAGCATGTCTGAGTCCCACAAATAAATTTAAACCCAAACCATATTGGAGCCCTTCATTATCTCAATTTATTGCAGAACGTAGATTAGCACTAGCCAATTTTAGGAAAAATCCCACCCCGCGGAACTTACAAATACTGGAAGAGAAAACCTCTAAATCAAAAATAGAAATAAGACAGGCTAAGTCACTGAGTTGGCAGAACATGTGTAACAGCATAGATGAATCTACTACGGTTACCAACATGTGGAGACGGTTACGATGGATGAAAGGTTATAGGACACAAAAATTACAAGTTTCTTTTGAAGATAAGGATCAATTATTATGTAGTCTTGCGCCTGATTACGTCACTCCCTGCATTCCTACATATACTTCGTCTAACGAGACGTTAGAAGCTAAATTTACTATGCATGAGATGAACCGATGCATTAAAAAAACAGACACAGCTCCTGGCAGTGATGGAATAACCTATTCTATGATTTATCATCTACCAAAGAAAGCGAAACGTTATCTTATTAGCTTGTATAATAGAATAATTAATAACGGTACTATTCCGTCACAATGGCGGGATATTACAATAGTACCTATACCTAAACCTAATTTAACACAGTCAGTCGTAAAACTTAGACCCATAGCACTAATGTCTTGCCTATGCAAAATACTTCACAACATGCTCAATAAAAGAATTGAATGGTTTGTAGAAAAAAATAACTTGTTATCTCCATTAACAAATGGATTTCGAAACGGTCAGTCGTCTTTAGACTGCTTAGTGCGCATTATAACACTCATTCAGCTAGGTATTACGGACAACATACCTACGATAGCGTGTTTTCTTGACGTAGAAAACGCCTACAATAATATTTTGATAGAGAATACCACAAAAATTCTTGATAATGTCGGAGTGGGAAAATATATATGTTTATATCTATGGAACTTCTTGAGTTATAGGTGTTTGCAGATTAATGATGATTTGAATAATACACCCCATAATATTACGCATAGGTATACTAGTAAGGGTTTATCACAGGGGGACCCTATTTCACCCCTTTTATTTAATATTACTACTGCTAAAATTTGTAAAGAAATTAATTTTGTTTACATATGTCAGTACGCAGATGATTTCGTCTTATTTAAGAGTGATAAAAACTTAGATGATTGTGCAAATTCTGTACAAAATGCTTTATGTATATTAGTTAGTATTTTGAATGAGATAGGTTTAGAATTGTCCATCGCAAAAACTAAATTTTGTGTTTTTAGTAGGGGTCGTAGAAAACGGCCACTAAGTATTAAGATTAATGACTGTGAGATCGAGCGTGTGCATGTATATAAATATCTAGGTATGTGGTTAGACAACTCACTCCGATGGGGAAAACACGTGAATGAAACTGTAGCTAAAACACAAAAGTTTTTAAACCTATTCAAAGTTTTAACTGGAAGTGGATGGGGAGCCCATCCACTTCATTTACGTACATTATACATATCATTAATAAGGAGCAGACTCGATTATGGTTCCTATCTGTTTGGTAACTGTGCAAAGGTACATTTATACAAACTAGATGTGGTGCAAAATCAAGCCCTGAGAGTCATGGGCGGGTTTATAAGAAGTACTCCGATTCATACAATGGAATCTGAGCTATGTATACCGCCACTTCACATTAGAAGACAATACCTAGCCTACAAATATTGTTCAAAAACCCAAGCGTGGATCGATAACGAATCAATAAAATGTATAATGAACTTATCATCGCATTGTGTATCTAGCACTTATTGGGATTCTAAAGAAAAACCGCTTCTTGTTACTTGTTTGGATTTTGTTAAAAATGATAATATATATGCTTCTGCTCGTTTAGATATGTTTAGCTTGAAAACATGGGTTACTAATGTTGATACCGAAGATTCAATTAAAACAAACATGGATTGCATGAAGAACTCTAAAAAACATCATGAAGTAAATCTAATAAAATACGATATATTAAAAGAGTTAAATGAAAAATATTTTGATTATTATGCCATATATACGGACGGTTCAAAGAGTGAATTTGGACGAGGGGCGGCATTTTACGATCCGAATTTGAGGTCTAGTTCTAACGATTTAAATAATCAGTTTAAAATTAATAGCAATATTTCGATAATGTCTGTGGAACTCATCGGAATCTCGGAAGCCCTTAAATATGTTACTAGGGTGCCAAGAGAAAAATTTGTTATTTGCAGTGACAGTAAAAGTGCCCTTCAACATATCTCTCGATGCGCCTCTGGCAGGAGAGGCGTCTCGGTTGCATATAGAATTTTATCGCAGCTGATCGATTTCAATGAAAGGGGTATAGAAATTAAACTGCAATGGGTTCCATCACACATTGGCTTAAAAGGTAATGAGGAGGCTGACAGATTGGCAAGAAATGCGGTCATGGAAGGAGCTGAATATAAAATTTTACCTAACTATTCGGAAATGTTACCAAAATACAAATTACGGGGCTTTAAAAATTGGAAAGAGTACTTTGACAAAAGATCAGAAGAAAGGGGTATTTGGTACAAATGTATTCAGTGCGAGCCTCCTCACATACCTTGGTTCGGTGGCACAAAGCTATCACGAAAACTTATAGTAACAGCACATAGGGTAAGGACAGGACACATGCCTTTAAAAAATTTTTCCTTTTTAATGAAAAAGGTTGACTCTCCTAATTGTGACACTTGTGGAGTTGTGGAGGATGTATACCATATATTAAACGAATGTACAAGATTTCAACAAGAAAGAGAAACTTTATTTACATCCTTGCGTTTAAATCGGTATGATGTAGGTTTGTTCAATAAGATTTTAGCTGAGCCGACATCCGAAGCAGCGATACAGCTGTTCACAGTAGTGAGTCACTTTAAGTAATTTTTCTTATTTTCTTTTTTTTATGTTGTTATGTTTTTATAGTTTTGTTTTCTTTAGTGCTTAGTTTTATACTTTTATGTTTACACAATAGGACCGCCATGTATTAGTTATAAAGGTCCTGAAAATAAATATGATTAAAAAAAAAAAAAAAAAAAATAATTAATAAATAATGCCGAAATCCGTACAGCTTCATCTAACTCCAAGCTAAGCAGAGCTTAGCTATGGGTACTAGATGACCGATGTACATAATACTATATTATTACATAATAATAGATATTTTTAATTATACATACATAGCAAACGGCCAGAAAACCCTGAACAAATATTTGCATTGCAGATCATACAAATATTTTTTCCGAGCCCGCCTCGAATCCGCAAACTCCTGCGTCGCAAGCGGACTTTCGCCCACCGCACCACAGAGGTCATCGATATTTGATTAGCAGCCTAGATAAAAGCACAAATGGTTTCTTCTGTCTACATGAACAAATTATCAAGTTGCCAATAAAGTAACATAATATGTCATGTTTAAGCACCCTTTAATGACCAAGTCTGTTGTAGATACAATCGAAACAGTTGAGCTAACTGCAGACTGCTGCAAACAACTAAAGGTAGCTCAGGAGCCCATATCAAAATTAACGGGAGGTATCGGTAAGACGTAGGTTGGATTGCTCCGCTGTATGACAATGCTAATACCCATCTTTGATGAAATAATTGTCATAATTTGCTGCATTAGACACTCCCTACCTCTCAGCTCATGCATAGCTTTAACTCTGTCATTCAATTCTAATAAGGTTCCACGAAAAATAAATGAAAAACAAACAGAGCAACAGCCTTTTTCAATACGGTATTCAAAAAATTTCCAACTGCAATGCTTTACACCCGCGTTATTCCAGAACCTTTATCCTGTACCAGGAACTGAGTTTATCAGCTCTATAGAATCCCGCCCACTGAGTGACGTCGCTTCGCCCGTATAAGGGCGGGATTCGCACCCCGTACCTCACTCGCGTCGGAGCAGCCGCCCTGCCGGCATCCACGTATTTCGCGACACAACCACCGCGCGCGTATGTATTCAAAACATTCCTATCATTTAATTATATTTAACGTTTACGTTATTGGATAAAGTAATTATTTTAGATGAGCGGTGAATTTTTCGGTTTTCTTGGTATTTTTTAGAATTGATGTTTTTAAAAGGAGTTTTATGCTAAAGGAAAATAAGGGAAGAGCAAAGCCTTTTCTGTAAATTTTATATTTGTTGCTTTTACCGTTATGGGTAAAGGGAATGTGTTTATTAGGTTATTTTTAATACAATTAGGAAAATATTGGGGCTCTGGTAAAAAAGGTGTGTAGAAGTGGTGCCTTTGCGTTTTCAAGAAGAGATAAGGTGAGTCGGTCTTGTTTTCAGAGATTGTCTGCGACTTCTCGACGAGATTGTTTTTTTCTGAAGCGTTATAATTTGCCGTTGTTTTAGGTTTTCCGTTAACGCTATCTGCAAAGATCAAAGGGTTAAGAAAAAGCGATTCAACAGTGTTATAACAGGTGGTTAATTACGGTTAGTTACTAGTTTCGTTTCTACATTCCTTGTGATTCTTCAATATTATTTATAATTAAATATCTCAATTACGATTGTTGAAAAAAAGGAAGCTGTAGTTACGTGACTTTCAGGTTTACAACGATCTAATTAAATAATTAAAGACTACTAAATAATAATAAAAAAAACACTTGTAAAAATTCTTGATAAAAGCGTTATGACCAAGACGGCCAGTAAAAGCGTTAGAATAAGTACAAGAATAACCTTGTTCTGGGCAAATATTTGTCTGTGATGGTTGCAAAGGTGTGTAGTTATCTGGTAAGTAAAAGAATCGTGACATCGCATATCATAATCTTATTTAATTTTCGCTTTTAGTATTCATCCAACAAAACTCTTATTATAATAAGAGTTGAGTGTTTTTTTCAAATAAAACATGTACATTGTTGTAAAAACTGAGACTTGAATATTCCTTTGAACTTTTTAAAACGAAAGTTCATTGACCGAAGTCGAGAATAACAAAACTATGTAAAATGCATACAGTGTCGCAGCTGTTCCCTTGTAACTGAAAAGAGTTTTCTCCCATTTATGTGGTAAGTAAACCTAAGGTTACGACTAGCCCATAAACGTCCCATTTATTTCCAAGACTGAGCAGCTTATAAATGTGCTCTAAGCTATATCAAATAGAGAGTTTTATACTGCATACAGCTTTATATTCTTTTGAACACTTTGTATTAAAAGAGGCTACTTTTCTGTAGTAAAAAAATGTCTATATTAAATTATTAAGTATATCAGTCATCTCACCCATAACATAAGTTCTGCTTAGTTTGGGGCTAGATGCTGCCGTGTGGATTGTTCTCAATAATTTATTTATTTATTTATTGGAAGTGCAGAAATCCAGACTTAAAACCATATAAGTACACTTGCTTCTACAAATCTTCTTGGCAGTTGCAACGCTGTCTGCAAGCGGACTTTCAAAACTAAGTTTGGGTGAGCCATATTCGCTTACATTTATGTTATGTTTAAAGGGTTATCAAAAACTGTGAAAAGAGAAAGATATAAATTGCTTAACTGTTACAGTTAGCATGTTGGTTCTTACTCTCACATGCACAGATATCAATATTTCATATTTGAACCTTATTTTTTTATTCAACAAATTTAACCGAAGACTAACGTTCTTATCTATTTTGTTTTTTTTTGCTATCAATTTGGTTTTGTGAATATATAGGTTTAAGTAATTTAATTAATAACCTAAGCATAATACCTACTTACTATAATAAATTTGTTACTCATTTACTATTATGGTTTTAAAATTTTTGATGTGTAATAATTTTTATTAAATAAAGACTATTATGACAAGTATGTAAATAATTCGAGAAATAAATAAATATTGTTTAAACACCATATTTTGTATACACTTACATAATACCTTCTGAATATTTGTTTTCGAAAATATTACAATAACCACCAATAAACTAACAAAAGCTGAAAGCAAAAATAAAACATCAAAAAGTGAAGTTGTATTCATAGGATCCGAACCCAGGACCTTCAGCGTACCGAGCAGATGTCTGAATCGCTTAGCCACCACTTCTTATTAGTCATTCAACAAAAATCTTAAACGGCTCGATGTCATTGTTAGGGGTGTATCCTTTTCTCTGACGCTTACTGTACAAACCATGCTTAACCTCTTCTTTCTTACTCTTATAATGAAATGGGATGGCAAACCGAAACTACGGAGAGTTCAGGCGCAGGATCAACGGCTTAACGTGCTTTCCGAGGTACGGGATGTAACACCGGCAACCTTCCGACTTCTGGGTGCTAGTTAATCCAAGGTTAATGTGAAGAAGATTTGAAAAAATAAAAAAAGACGTCCGCCCCGGCTTCGGATGGGTATTTAACAAAAATTGACTTATTCATGCGGATATAATGTTCAAAAGAATTTTTCGAATTGGTCCATTAGTTTCGGAGCCTATTCAATTCAAACAGATAATCTTTTCTCTTTATAATATTAGTACTAGCGTCCCGCTGGGAGCAATGCTGATACTAAAGCATGTAAAACTTCCTCTTGAATCAATCACTCTCACAATCACTCTATCTATTATTAAAACCGCATCAAAATCCGTTCCGTAGTTTTAAACATCGAACCATACATAGGGTTAGACAGCGGGAAGCAACTTTGTTTTATCCTATGTAGGCTTCAAAATTTTGGTTCATATTCTACAGATTTCAGAGGTCACCGAAAATAGCATGGAAGAATGTGAATGCACAACATTCACTATTGCTATTGTCGGTGTAGATTAGAGCGACATCTGGCAAAGCATTAACATCATCGATGTAAATATCGTTTTTATATTGTGAAGTATAAATAATAAAGTTCCATGCAACTCGTTACGCAAATTTAGAGTTTTGGGACGGAGTGAACTCTAACTACCCGACGATTACAACTGCTATCAGATAAAAGCTTTCCGATTAAGTTTATCAGTAATATTATACCTTATCTAACGATTTTCGTATAACATGCTCGTGAAGTTTGTAGATTATTGAGCGATTTATGGTTTGGAAAATCAACAGCTGTGTTTTGCAACAAGTGTTTAAGGTTTAAAGAACTTTATTCTCATAAAGACAATTACGTCACTTACATGAGAACTAATTAATAAGTAACTAGTACTTAGTTATAATCTTTTCGTTTTATAAAACCATTAGCGGTCCGCCCCGGCTTCGCACGGGTATTAAACAAAAATTTTATACACATAACGGGTTTCACAGTTTTCATACGGATCACTTATTTTTTTTAGCAGCATTGGGATTTTTGACATTGACTTGACACTTCATAACTGACACTGGCCGTTCAGAAAAACCAAGCAGCGGAGCCATCATAGAAAAAGAGGTTGGAGAATATATAGCGCATGGTTTAATTATTGAATTTTTCATGCGGATCCCTAACTTTTTGAAAATATTATACAGCCTATGTTCATCACGGAAAATTTAGGATTGTAATGGTGAAAGAATTTTTCAAATCGGTCCAGTAGTTTCGGAGCCTATTCAATTCAAACAAACAAACAATCAAATCTTTCCTCTTTATAATATTAGTATAGATATAGATATAGATGTTGTAAGGTCTGGCACGCAATGTTCCAATGCATTTACAGAGTGGATTGCTTGCTAATTGAGATTATTATGCCTTAGTAGTATTGAAGCTTATACCTATTCAAATAGAAACATAGTTTTATGGATCATCATGAATCAAAACTTGAGTTGTAAAAGGTGATATTATAACAACAAAGGCTGTTCTTGTTATTCAAAGATAGTGTCTTCCCAATAATCGAAAGCTTCTATATCTTCTTTCTTTTGTACCATCTATTGTTTTTTGTAAAACACACAACACAACAAAATACACAACTAGTTGCATTAAGTAGATTACACAGGTTACTTCAAGTAATATTATTATACGACTATCAATGGATTCCTATCAATAGCCCACAACTCAATTGAGTAGCCACATATTCAATTGTCTTAAAAAAAATCTTTACTAATAATATTATAAATAGGAAATATTTCATTGTTTATTTATTTGACTTAAATAGGTTCCGAAACTACTGAACCGATTTGAAAATTCTTACACCATTATAATCCTAAGTTTTCATTGATGAACATAGGGCTATAGAATAATAAAAAAAACGAGATCCACATAAAAATTTAAATTTTAGTTAATTACCTTTTACACATTATATTAGATACCATACTAGCGACCGCTCGCCAGTTCAAACGTCCCTTTGCTGACCGTGCGGCCTGCTGCTATCGCCGCGTGGACAGTTTGACAGCGTGCGGTCAGTAAGGGGAATGTGTGTGGACAACGTGCGGTAGTTGGCTACGACCTTTAGCGGTACGAGTGATAAAACTCATTTGACAGATCCTTTCTGTGACGTCACAAGATCACGTTGGTGTCATTCAGTTAGCTATGTCGATGTTGCCAAGCCAACGCCATTTGCAATTCCCCTCACGGGTGTGCCGTTAATTCAACACGTATTGCACAAGGACAAAGTTAAGGCCAATTTGTTGCTTTAGAATAAACCTATTTTTCAGAAAGTTTTCTTTTTTCTCTTTTTTAGTATCTATCCCTAATTTAATAAATCAATATATATTTGGAAAACGAAATCATTTTTCGAATGAAAACTTTACTAGAACTTATAACACAGAAAATGGCAAGGTTATAGCAAAGTTATAACAATAAAAAAAACATCGTATATTTGCACACTAGCGGCAAAAAAAATTTAATTAAACGTTCAATTACTTAAATAATATAATTTATTAACAAAGAAAATTTCAATACTTAGCAAAATAAAACAATAACAACAGGTAGTATTAACACATTATCATTATTGACTTGATATGGCAATACAAGTTCAAATACGGACGAGAGACAAATAAAATGAAATATGAATGAAAGCTGTCAAAGTATAACTTGATTCGAGGGTGCGAATTGCTTCGATGCTACCAGTATCACTAAATATTTTACACAAATTTTTGTTCAATAATTGCGCAAATCCGGAGCGGACTGCTAGTCATGCAATTAAGAATAAAGAAGGTTCACCCTGTAACGCGTTACATGAAATATCCATGCAAAGCCGGGGCCGACTGCTAGAAGCGCAATCAAAAAATAAGAACGCTCGCACTGTAACGCGCATTACGCTCCGTAACGTAACCGTAACGGTACCTTTAAATAATATATAAAGCTACCTTTACAAAACTAAACACCGATTCAGCCAAGGCCATGTTTCACCGAACCCTTATTTATAGCTGATCGGCGTTAGACTGACATTACAACAATTAGATTAACCGATAGCCGTCCGTTATCGACGAAGATAGCAACCAATAAAGTGGATTAGCCGCATACATTAGTCATTCTTCGGGTCCGATCCAACGGTTATTTAAACCGTACGATACGACGCGAATCGTCAGTCACTATGATCGTATCAGACTACCCACGTACAATAATTATGTATAAACAATATCTTATCTATGTATATTAGCTTACATCTTACTTACTACATTTATTTAAACAGTGAATTAAATTAATAATAATCTAAATAAACTTTTCCTATAAGAGGTAGCACTAATAAGACGTATGGTACGCCGTGGATTTTGTTTTACCAATAAAAATAAAAAAACATATTCGAAATTTGTTCTGTATATTTATAACAAAAGAAAATTACCGTTCCGCCTGCATAGTGTGGTGATTATAGATACCAAAAATCTCCTTTATTTTCCCTTTGTACGACTGAAACTGATGAATATCCATTAAAAATGTATTGAACAACTCGCTACCACTTCCACCGCTATTTCCTGCGTCCACATCGTCAGCTATAAATGACTTCAAACCGACACTCTTATCAAATTTTAAATTATAATTGGTAATTTTAATCACCACAGAGAGTTTCAGAGGAGCTCCTAAAACTTTTTCTAGGCCTATTTGGTTTCCCTCTGAAGATTATGAAATTAATTATAGTGGATTACGAGATTAAAATTATGTTACGAGAGTTTGCTTTTGCTTTTATGTATCAACTACTGTCTTCGGGATCGCTATGGAAATACTTATGGGTTTTATAGTTATTTATATAACATGGGAACTGATTTTATGGTTTAAAGAGTAACTTTTCTTTTAGGTTGAGTCTAATCAAAATTTCACCGCAATCCGTTCCGTAGTTTCAGCATGAAAAAGTTATACACAAACATTCATAAAAACCTTTTTCATGAAAATTTTGCATTTATATTGTTTCGGTCTGATGTGATACCGACCTTATCCATACAAGATAAAATAAACATCCTCAAGGAAGTGCAAAATATCAAGTAGGTACACATGACCTAAATAGCAAGCGGGTTCGTAGGATCCCGCGGTTGGATTGTGGCCAAATCGATTGGATTAAATTTAATCCACAGCCGATATAGCTTTAAGCCGTCTAAGCTATATTCGTAGCATTTCAGAGACTTTAAGATGAATTTTGAATATCTGTGAACACTGTGAAAAATTTTTCGTTTCATTTCATACATTTTGCGATAGCGGTACACTAGGGTTAATATTATTACTATTCAAGAAGATACTGATCCAGTCATTATTGAAATATGCATGACAGTTTTCGAAAGAATGCTTTTTAGTATTGGAATCGTGCAAACCCATACTAGCGCTCTGGTCGCTAGACGTTGTTCGGTTTGACAGGGTGATCTATGACACCAAAAGCCATCTGACTACCCTCCTCTAGCCTGCAGTAGTTTGCATGGGAAATTAAGTGTCATCGAAGGATAGATTACGGTATGCTTGAACTATTTCGGGCTACAAATGTCGCTTTTATAATACACTAGCTTCTACCCTTGATTTTGTACGCTTGCTGTTCCGGAATAGCCTAAATTCTACTGAGCACATATGCAGGAGAATTTGCCTTACCCAAATAATGGCGGTTCGGCAATAATCAGCACACTTGGCAGGCGCCAAATTGTTGATGCAGATTTTAAAAGTCGTCTCTTCTATCTTATATCTTATAAAATGTGGTTAAAATGTCTATAAATCTTTATTTCCTTGGATACAATTGCTCGGTCCCCTTTACATGCCCGTAAATTTTTCCTATTACCGAAAAAGCCCTGCAAAAGAAGGTAAAAGCTACCATATTATTTTTATGGTAAACCATAAAATATTACGAGGAACAGAATTTAGATATGAAACCGAAGAAATATGAACGATATTCCAAGTAGGACTCATAAACGGAATTTGGTAAATATTGTTTTGTTTACGACAAAGCCTCTTATTTGCTTATTCTGGAAGAATATTGTTCTTGAAGGTAAATAATAGAAATAAATTTAATTATTTCTTGTTCAATTGTTGAATATTTGATTGATAGATAAAAAACAAGAAAAGTTAGAAAAGTCAAAATCAAACCTTAGAATAGAATAGAATAGAAAAAAAATATTACCTTAATTATACTAATTTACAAAGACTTTCTATTTACATATAAACTTAAATTAACAAATTAAATAAAAGGAGCAAATTCAGCTTTTGCTGCATGCATTATACAAATATGCATGCAGGTCTGTTTTTACTCCGTAATTTACTACTCTCGGGTAGCTGGTCAACGAGAGGTCTAACTGAAAGCTTGCCTCCTGAAATGCATCAACCCACCCAGGATTATAATATTTCAGGAAAATGCTCGTCAGGCAGTACTGTATCATAATAACAAAAAATTTACTATGATTTCAGTTTTGAAGTTTCCAATATTTCAGTAGTTTCATGCGCCACGATCACGGATCATCACGGAACCGGTATAATAATAACTAGCTAGTAGGGACCTTCAGTTTTCTTATTCATGACGCATGAAACTGTGCCGAAATAAAGGAAAACTCAAATTATGGTGAATATCCTATCATAAATGACTATTGTTAATAGCTTGGATAGTTTCAAAAATTTGTATCATAAATTTGCTGACAAACGAAGCTTGAAATGTTACATTTAATGTAAATGTTCGCGGCAAGGAACCGCCGCCGCCCTATCATGAATATCGAGAAAGATTCTGTCGATATTAAGGTATTACTGAAACAAGTGGTGTAAAACCGGATCCTCGATATCTTTTATCCCAAACAAACAAGCTTTCCATCAAAGCAAGGTTCAAACAGTTCGGCAAAGTTCTGTGAGTATTGAATTTCAAAAAGGTCGCTGGAAAGTAAAGCATGTTTATCTATAAAAGAAAAGGCGGTGAAAGCTTCTCGCAGATTTCTTACTTGCTATCTTTGGAGGTGGAAACACAATACTACTAGAGAAATAGATAAGTGCTGTTATTTCTTTTTGTTACTAACGATGTTCTGATTCGATAGGTAAAGAAAAAAGTTTCTTTAAAGAACTACTTATGAACTACACTAGATAAAACGTCGAGTTTAAAGTGATATAGGTAAATATAAAGGGCGGCTTTTTGAGATCGGAGTGTATGGCTGCATTCAAAACCTATGAAAAAACGCAATCTGCAGAAGTATCTTCATTAAAATGTTTGTTTACTCGTGTAATATTCTCAGATTGATAATATATCTCTAATTTAAAATTAACTTATACTACAAGAAGTTCTTCAATTTATTAGTAACTCTTTATTCTCTTGGAACTACTCTTACTAGAGTTTAGTTAATCTTAACTTCAATATCTATACTTTTTTCTGTATTATAATTTAATTAAAATTATGTACTGGTATACATGCCGTGTGGTGCCGGCATAGAATTTCACCACCCCATCTCTTCCCGTGGGTGTCGTAAGAGGCGACTAAGGGAAACACACCAGAGGGGGCGGGCAGCAGCGCCCTCTGCAGAACAACTCCACCGAACTGCGATCCCCAACCTGCATGCCCAGCGTGGGGATTATGGGCATTAACCCCCAAATGATAATGCTATCTATGGCGCTCATTAGGGGAGGCCTATGTCCAGCAGTGGACTGTTATAGGCTGGTGATGATGATGATGATGATGACTGGTATACAAAGCTATAATCTTGTAAATTTAATTAAAAGCGAAACCTCAAGCGGGCTTTAACTACTAAACAGTGCTATTGAAGTGGGATTAAGACAAGATTTATAACAAGGGCCAAGTGTTACCAGAACATTAATCTTGGTTACAACATTACCCAGTAAATTAACATTGAATTCTGAGCATTACAGCCGGTTGGAGATTGTCAGAGGACTGGTCGAAGGCCTAAATCCACTTGCCTCTGACTCTGACACACGTCCTCACTTACGTCACAAGGTCGTTCGGATGTTCAAGGTTACTCAGGGTGATCAGAAAGTGGTCGATAGGGTGACAGGGGGACTAAGTGCAATAACTTGGCAGCTTTTTAACTATATTGGTTCTTTTGGAAGACTTTCTTAACTTATCGCTAAAGCTGTACGATCAGCGGGCGATCAGATTAGGACGGAACCCTATCAACTTAAATATAATATTACATTACATTTTACATACACTCCCCCCGTGTTATCAAAATGGGAAAGAACGTAGATACTACCGTGTCAAAGTAAATATCCGACTGTTTTTGCCTCAGTTCGAAATGGTTCTATAATATATTGATCGGGGAACTTTTACCTTCGACGACCGATATAGTGACGTAATGAATATTAAATGATAACATTAGTTTCTCGACCTTTTCGAAGACATCTTTCCATTTCGTATTTGAAAGCCAATCTGTCATCTCTAAATAAATAAGTAACCTGAGTCACGGCCCGTTCACACATGTCTCCGTTTTACTGTTCCGTTTTATCGTGTACGTATTTTGTTCGATTTTGTTCGTCGATCTGTATACAGAATAATGTGCCATGTGTGAAGTCGCTCATACAACCACATACGCCATCGACGATAAAACGGAACAGTAAAACGGAGACATGTGTGAACCGGCTGTCACATGGTGCCTATATGAATGCTACACATGGTGAGGTTCTTACTCTTTTCGAACCACACCTATTTTTATATTGTTTTCTAACATAATTATGGGGTGACCGTGGTCAGAGCCACTGGATGTTCTGAGTTTCAGCCAATAATTAAAGGCAGTAAACATGACTACCCTCAATTCTCCCTTCTTCTACCCTAAGTCATCAAAATCAGGAATTTCTGAACGTTCACACCACGTAGGTAATAATACAAAAGGTAGGCGGTATCAGCCAGGTAAATAAGATAAATTGGTCTATAATCATCATCATCATCATCATCATCACCAGCCTATAATAGTCCACTGCTGGACATAGGCCTCCCCTAATGAGCGCCATAGATGGCATCATTATTTGGGGGTTATTGCCCATAATCCCCACGCTGGGCATGCGGGTTGGGGATCGCAGTTCCCAGTCGCCCCCCGGTGTGTTTCCCTTAGTCGCCTCTTACGACACCCACGGGAAGAGTTGGGGTGGTGAAATTCTATGCCGGCACCACACGGCTCCAGGTCTATAATATGCAAACGCTTTTATTTTTCTTCTTTTACTCGTATTTCTTTGTAAACCAAATATAATTCGCCTCATTTGTTTGTGCCACTTCACACGTCGCTGTTTTTGGATAACTGGCTGCAAAGTGTATGGCTTACTTATCTTTCACACTTCGCATACTTTCACTGAAGGGTACCCGCCACCAGTTACCAGGCAACCGGGAAGTCTGAAAAGGCTCTTTTTACACAAGCAAGAACCAATTCAGGCTCTCAATGCTTTTAAGAAGCACTGGGTTTGTTTTCCAGAGCCGTCTGCAATTAGTAAGTCCTCGCAGATAACAAAAGAAGAAAAGCATTGTTAAAACGACCTAATTGGATAGAACGTGAACTACTTTCAGAGCTCTTAAAAATTAAAAGAGGAAGAAACAACTTCTTGCGCTTTTAATATCATTGAGATGAGACATTGAGAGGCATAACAATTTATGACTCTTTAGAGCCGTTGCCATGAATTAAGTATTTCTTCAGTCTGTTTCACGAACGCAGATCAAATCGTAAATCAGTTGACAAATCAGATTTGCTGTTCAAATCAAATAGGGTTTCATAAACGCTGATTGGACAAAAATTACTTTAATCAATGATCATTTCCGGTTGTCAAACCAGTTTATAATTTCATATGGTCACACAACACATAATTTAATCATTCAAAACAAAACTTCAAAAGGGTCGTAGAGTAAAGCAAGCAGCGATAATAAAAAGGAACTCGAAGTTGTCTTTCTTTACGATTAAACAGTGTAATATATTTTTCGGGATTCAAAGAAAACCAAGAAAAAAACCAAACTGATTAATAATTATGACGGAAAAATCTATGAGCAGAGATAAAAAATATATTGAAATATAAACACTAACAAGTAAGAAACGTATTTTTATTGATAAAACTACGATATTAAATATAATAAAACCACATTTGGAGTACTAACCTGTTGATTTTTTATATGTATCAGTTTTAGAATACTTTGAATTACCAAAGCACATTCAAATGAAATAATTATTTTAGCAAATTAGAGCAACGCAATTAGTAGTTGTTCGTGAATTTGGTGTGGTGTAAAAATTAATTCAACCAAAGCAGGTTGAGCAATATTAAATCCCAGTGATGTAAACAGTTGAAGTAATCAATGATCAAAATAATCAACGGCAGTAAATAGGTAACTATCAGAATAAACAATCACAGACAAAACAATTATTTATTCGAGTTCAAAATTTATACACTTTTTAAATAAAAACATTTGTCAAGAGCCTCTGATTAAAGTTTAAATAAATTACATAAAATTAAACTGCCACATTCTTTTGAATCTGGTAACTTATTAAAGATAATACACATATTATTATAAACATTTCCTCATAAATCCGCTTGTGTCATTGTGGTTTGTACACAAGAATATTAAATTTTACCCATTTTGTCTAGTGTTAACATGTTTACGTTTACTATAGTGTTATGTTTTAACGACCAAGACCTTTGTGACCCATCCATGCAAATAATTGATCTGCATTTTAACATATTACAAAATTTGGAGAACCTTTTAAGATTTTATTGTTATTCGATGAAAATAAAGACATATTTATTTACCTCGAGATTTGATGGCTTTTAATTAGGCGACAGATTAGGTCCGTGGTCCGTGAATGATAATAGAAAATATATTCTCAGAAGAACTTTCCTGGATTCGTTAAGCGAAAGTATAATAATGATCTAGCAGAATGTAATCAAAGGATAATCGCATTTTATTTTCGAATATTCATGTCAAAGATGGATAGAAATCATTTATTAACAATGAACATTACAATACATCAGAATAAAATAAACCACTTGAGGCCTCAGTGGCGCGCTGGGCGAAGGTCCCGCGACGCAGAAGGTTGTTCGATTCAAGCTTCGGGACAAATATTTGTACGATCTGCAGATATTTGTTCAGGGTGTTCTGGTCGTTTTCTATGAATAGTAAAAATATCTATAATAAAATATATATGTTATACTATTGTTTATGTATAACAGTCACCTAAGTAAAGTAAAGTAAAGTATCGTTTATTTATTGCATGAAATACATGTTGGTACAGCTATGGTTGTTATATCTATGTTGATCAATGTATTCCTACCTTTACGGTGTGCAATGTCAGTATACAATAAAAAGAATTAAATAAATTTTATACAATAATGATAAAATTTAAACTTTGATTCAAAAACTAATTCTACATTTAAAAAAAAACAAATAAAAAAATGATTATGATGCAGAAAAATCTTTGTCAGTTAAAAATTCACTAATGGCGTAATAGCATTTACTCAAAAGAATTGTTTTCAACCTAGTACCCATAACACAAGCTCTGCTTAGCTTAGAGCTAGTTGATGCTGTGTGGATTGTCCGGCATTATTTATTTATTTATATCTATTTCCTACAAATCAAAGTGCCTACAATGCTGGCAGCATTGCCGCGTTGGATGGCGATGCTAATCTGTTGACTGGAAAAAAAACCCAGCATCCCGATCACCTGCGGACTCTTTGAGTAGCTTTGTAAGATTTTTTGATAGATACTAGTTGCTCCCGCCTTCATGCTTCTTTTCTATAATAACGGTTAAAGTCTATTTAGACCACATTGCCACTGATTTATGGGACTTTTTAATATAGTGCGTAAACCCTCGCACTAGGGGTGATCTCTAGGAAATTAAACAGTATCCTAAAAATGTTCGATTTGATTAGGTAGGGACGAAATCAAAAATTTTTGGGAAAATTCTGGATATAGGCTCTGGTTTATTTGGGGCTGAGATGATGCTGTGTGGATTGTCCAGCATAATTTATTTATTTATTCTTTCATTTTTAAGCCTCTTGCGGACTTGATGGGATGAGAGACTAGTAGTGTAAATAATGACTTAAAAACAACCACAAGTCAATCACTAACTTGTTCAGAGTCTAATCTAATATTGCGTTAAAGTTGACAGTATAACAGCGATCCAATAGTTTTATACGAACAGGATTTTAGTTTTCGAATGATTTTTCTTTTTGCCACATTTTGTCAACTTTGACCGATCAGCGCAGTACCGGTAGTAAACGAAAACTTTATTCATCTTAGTATAAATCTAACTCATACTAACCTCAGTAAGCACAATTTAATAGCACATGGTTATATAACTTTGTCAAAATTGTCGGGACCCCAAACCGCAGACTTGGTCGGCCTGTGGTCCCTTTATTAAATTATTCATGAATACGTAAAAAATATTCTCTATTCGTAAAACAAACTGAAGCTATGAGGCAAAGTAGTGGTCTCAAAGGACTCTGGAGACCTTTGAACCTTTTTTTATAATCTTAGAAACATCGAAAGCTTTTTATTCTACCCTCAAAGTTGGTTTAATGTAGGTCTGGCCAATCTATATTCTAGCAATTGTCAATGTAAAATCTTTATGAACACTTCTTACTATAAAAAAATCAAAAACTCTTTGTCACATGGTGTTCGTAAAATTGTGTGATGTATTATCACCGTTAGGCAAAGTACGGAAGGACCCTTTGAAAATTATTGAGTTTTACTATAGAACAAGTTGCGTCATATCCTATACCAACTATTCTTAAAATAAAAACCAAAATTAAAACCTTTATAAGCAAAGAAAAATACAATTAAATAACCAAATAAGAACATTTATTTACAGTTGAAACAATAAAGCTAACTGTAGACTGTTGCAAACAAAATATACCATACCAATACCAGTCTGAAGTGTCCCCAAAATAAAAATACTTCTCTCGGAGAAGATTCTGGAAAATATTATCTCGGAAGCGCAACTTGTTGCCGTCATTGACCTAAATACCCTGACGAAGTAAACGTCGTAATTTCATTATGCGGTTATTAATAAAGAAGATTTATAAAACTTTCCCTCGGGAGATGACCCAAGCCAGGGGCGTTCTAGTGACACTATTAATATAACAGCAATAGTTTATTTTGATGGATGTTTGTTACTTCTTCGCGACGAAAGTACTAAACGATTATGCTGATATTAGATGTATATCTGGCCTTACAAAAAGGCATCTTTTAAAATACGATAAGATAAACTTTTTGTGCGCGAGACACTTACCGGACTCATATGGATCAGTTGAGCTATATGTATTCTTTCAACAGTCTTTAGTTAGCTCAATTGTGTAAATACTAGTAGTAGTAGGTATTTACAATTTAAACTAATTTGATTCTACTAAGGAATTGTTACGGGAGTGCAATTATCTTTGTTAAAGGTTGTACCACATTACATTTATAGTGAAATTAATTAATTAAACAACAGCATAAAAGCAATTTAATAATACTCAATTATAATATACCTTTTATCCCATAAATCTGTTCATCTGGGATGGAAATTACCTTTGAAGTTTTCATAGAAACAACGCATGTTAATCTGAAGGCAGCACTTGTTTATTTAATATTTCTTACTACAAAAACAGGCCCTTGCCTACATTTTTCTTTTTTCTGGTTACATAAAAAAGGTTAACTCCCATGGAACCTATTATTGAACCAGCATTTTCGGGATTTAAATAAGGTCGAAAGTTGTTTGGCAAAACTAATCCGCGGAATTACTACGTATTACGTTACTTTGGGGGCGTGGACGGACAAAAATCGACCTTCGGCAAATGGGTTTGACATAGGTTTGGATGGGCAGAAATGAAGGGCAAAGTTGTCACAAAGCCTAATAAGGTTTGGGTCACCTAGGGAGATTTTCATGATTTCATATTTCATTTATTTTTGCTTGCATGTTATATTAGGTCCTTACATATGAAATTGGCGTTTTGTATGGGAGGAACAAAAAGTCGAATATTTTTTAATATAATATATTTAATTAATCAAAGTATGAACCATTATTTTCTATGCACTTTTGCCATCTTATAGGTAGTTCATTGATCCCTTTACTAAAAAAACCAGTCGGACGGGAATCAATAAAATCTTTGAAGGCGATTTGGACTGCCCCATCGGAGTTGAATTTTTTCCCTTGCAAGAAGTTATCCAAATTTCGAAAAAAATGGTAATCTGTTGGAGCAAGGTCCGGGGAGTACGGAGGATGTCTTAGACTTTCCAATTGAAGCTCTTCTAATTTAGTAGCCGTCTGTTGCGCAGTGTGTGGTCTAGCGTTGTCGTGAAGCAGCAGTGGCGTGGAGCGATTGACCAGCCTAGGTTGTTTAGCCGCTAGCTTTTCCATCATGGTTTGCAATTGCTGACAATAGACATCAGCCGTAATAGTCTGGCCAGATTTGAGAAAACTGTAATGAACAATACCGGCACTAGTCCACCAAACGCTTACAAGTAACTTTTTTGGGGTTAATTTTCGCTTGGGGCAGGATTTGGCTGGCTGGCCAGGATCCAACCATTGCGCTGAGCGCTTCCGATTATCGTAAAGAACCCATTTTTCATCACAGGTAATGATTCGGTTTAAAATACCTTCATTATTGTGCCGGTTTAGTAATGTAACGCAGCAGTCGACGCGCGTTTGCCGGTTTGCTTCAGTCAATTCGTGAGGTACCCACCTTTCAAGCTTTTTAATCTTCCCAATTTGCTTCAAGTGAATTAAAACAGTTTTATCACTAACACCGCAGCCTGCAGCTAACTCGGACGTGGTTTGCGATGGATCCGCTTCCAAAGAGGAGAAATTTGTGATTAAAGTGGCCAGTACGAAAAACGCCAATTTCATATGTAAGGACCTAATATTTTTAGGTCGGAGCGAATGTAAGTATAGTTTTTGTAGCAAATCCACCAAGGGTACTGCAAAACTGATTTCGACTTTATTTATGTATACAATTTGAAATATTTACATTATTCTATTAATTAATATAGAAAATTACAATCTTATATAATACAAACAAATTCAATACAATACAAAATACTTACCCACCACAGTACAACAGAAAAAGAAAATTCAAACAGGTATTTAAAATTAAAAATTTTGGCTAACAGACACTTGCTAACAATCTATAAGAAGCTCAACTGAAGTCTATGGCGCGGTGAACGAAGGTCCGTCTGCAACGCAGGAAGTAGTGGGTTCGATTGCTGCCTCGGGACAAATATTTTTACTACAGATATTTGTTCCGGGCGTTGTGATCGTTTTCGATGTATATATTAAAACATACATATGTATCCATCGTCATCTTTCACTCGGCTTGGGGCTTAGCTTGGGGCTAGATGATGCTGTATGGATTATCCAGTATCTCCACATCGTACAAAAGCCTTTTGGTATTTATGATTTTTTAGATAATAATACCAATAAAAACTTCGAGCAGGGTGGAACGCATTCATGGAGCGCGGTGGAAGTATCCGTCCCGTGATGGGAATCGAACACCACATCGTTCTGTAGTATTCGAACATCCATATCCTTAATCTAACTCAATAGTAGGTATATCTGTCTCTCAGTTACACGACCTTTTCCCTTTTTACGAAGAAACGGCTCAACGGATCTAAATCAAATTTGGCAGAGATAGATATTATCCTGTATAAAGACAGGCTACTTTCATCTCAGGAAACTGCCTTCGAAGCCGCGGGAAGAAAATAGTTTAAGGAAAGAGTAGGAACCGAATTCTTTGCTTCAAGTTCGCAAACTATAATAATATATGGCCTGTAGTTAATGAGCCCTAGGGAGGTTTTACGGCTATGATTTAAATAAATAAAGCATTTATTTCACAACATAAGTCAACAAGATTTATAGGAGATATATTTTATATCGGCCGAAACGTATCTCCGATATAGCTCATTAGTCTAACTTCATAAAGTAAACGTATTTACTACTACACGTAGTGTCGGCGTTGTGTCATACGATATGTGCTGCGACCGGTAATCGTTAATAATAACATTACAAAACTTCATTATTATCTGAATTAATTTTTAGTCCTTTACTGAAATGAAATAGATGATTAAGACACAAAGGCATTGTAGGTCTGTCTGTGTGTGGCTTCTTACCTCCCAATCGAATGAACCAATTTTTTATTTATTTTGTTTGAATGCACACGTTATTCAGAATTGTTATTTTTATGTTTATAAATCCGTGCAGCCATAAAGGAACCAAGCCTGAACCTTAAAATTCTATAACTTCCTAAAATCGAAAAGTTTTTCACCTCAATCACGTGGTCTACCTTAAAGCAATCCAAAGTTATTCCCAACTCTACTCCATTAATCATTGAGTTGCAAATCCAGTAATCCCGTACAGACAGCCATGATGTATGGAAAGTGGAGCATGAACAAAAGGCAACTTGTTTGAAACAGCGGCCACAACGGCAGTGTTGCCATCGCGGTTTTAATTTACGATTGTATTGCTAGCGAAGCTTGAATGAAACTGGAAAGGGCAGTGGTTATTTATTATGTATTTAAATGAGTCTGGATTTACGCTAGGAATGTTTTATAATAATTTGACACAGTTTACAGTAAAGTAGTCGATACTTGTGCGTTGCAATTAAACAAATTCATTTGTAAAGCAGAGTCCAACCAGTCACTCATGAACCCTTCGCCGCGAACACATAATCCTTGATTGGGATTAATTATCGTATTTGTAATTTATGTACTAGTGTCTCATCTCGTAATATCGTTTTAGTGTTCCTATTTACTATATATGTACAGAGCATTTAGATTAACTTATATAAACAAATCGAAAGATTTTGAGAAACACCTCTTCATCGACGTAAGGCAATGCGACCTATAAAATAAGTAGTTGACATAGACTTAGATGCCACTGTATGAAACTCAATGGCCAAAAAAAGAAACAGCAAATTATTTCGTTGTTCATGTTTGTAAATGACATTTGACATTGAATTTAGTGCAGCGCCATCTACCTTCAAAATATAAAGCAAGACTTTTTTTTACTACATCAGAGGACAAAATCCATGTTTAATATTTAGTACTAACCCACCTAGAACTAAGTGTTAGTATACTTAGTAACAAAATAGACTAAAGTTGTCTGAATAAACAAATTTTTATTATTTATTTATTTTAAAGATTGCATTCAACGACCGAATTCGCTCATTTGACCAAGGAGTTGATACCAAACAATATCAATTAACCATTATTGAAGTGAATAATTAATCTATACTATAATATTCATTCATTCAATTTTATTCAATCAAACAGTCCAACTTTTCTTTTTTATAATATTAGTATAAGTAGATTTGGGTATTTTGGAATTGTAAATAGGCGGTTTCTTTATTTCACAGAATGGAATACATAATCTGTGTTATTAGCTTCGTCGATTTGCATGAAATCTTCCAAGGGAAATCTAAAAATGAGCCTTTCTTTCTTTTGTTATCCGAGGAGAATACTTGGAAAGACATAAAGATGTTTATTTCTTCTTATATAACACATCAGCATGTTTACATACAGGGTTATAGGTAGATATTCAAAAACCTCTTAAAGGCGACTTGGTAAATCAAGACTAACAACTTTTTTTGGATGACTTTTGCCAAATCGTAATACATCATAACCCCTTTTAATAAAGCAACGCCTTTCTTTCTTTGCTAGATACCGACACACAAGCGCCGCCGCGTACCTCGTCTTGTATCGACTTGTCTTAATCTGTTACTGGCTTGTGCTGCGTATCTACATAGAGCTAAGAAGATCAGAACTGGAAATTAACTTATTTAACTTTTTATATGGAAAGTACTACTAATATTATATATAAAAATAAAAAGTAAAAATAAACAGTAAATAATACTATTAATGTGAAACTTTTGCACGAAAACATAGCACCCAAGCTAAGTTTTCGTGCAAAGTTTCACATTCAAGTACAACTTAAACCGTTGGTCCAGGAATTAAGATAGTATCGTAAAATTATATTGGAGAAAAGTTTCACGCGGATACAAGAAAAAGATTTCGTTGTTTGTTTGAACATCGTTCTATAATAATCCAACAACAAATATAAATAAATAAATTATGGTGGACATTCCACACAGCATCATCTAGCCCCGAGCTTAGCAGAGCTTGTGTTGCGTACTAGATAACTGATATAATTATAAATATCAAATCAATATCAATATCATATTGCCATACAACGTGGCAATGCAGCCAGCATCTTGGGTACACTTCCAACTGGTATTGATATGGATCAGTTGAGCTACCTGTAGTTTGTTCGCAACAGTCTGCAGTTAGCTCAATTGTTTCAATTGTAAATACTAGTTTTTTATTTAGTTAGATCATTGTAATTTTATTTGTTAATAAAGGCTTTTTGCCCTTTTTAAAAAAAAAAAAATTTTCAAAAAATACAATATATTAGTGGTTGCGCGCTTATTCGACTTTTACACTTATAGTTAGTTTTCTGCATACGTAGGAACGTAATTTGCGTTGCACTCCAAATCCTTTTTCCTACCATATACCCCTTCCTTATCCCACGCACATAATACCGCTGCGAGTGAGTGAGACGCCCATACAATCGCCTCAACCGCGACACCAAATGGACAAGATGGAAGACAGTGTTAGAGTGTTCGTTACGACTCCAGACCGCTTGGAGCTCCGCACCGCATAATATTCACCCCGCTTTCCTGAGGGAGCCTACCTAGGTTCCCGTCGTCGTACCCGTAGTGCCGCGCGCGCGCATACTCTTGTGAACCAGGATCATCGGAGCCGAGATCAATCAAGGTATGTGCGTCTCCTAACCTTTTCGGAAGGCTTTGACCCCCCTGTGCTTCCAGCCGACCGATATCCCTATTTTTAGACGCATTTCACGCAACCCCACCTATTTAGCGTATCCAATTAGCTATTTTTAAAATCGGCCACGATTGCCTAGAAAATCCATGAGCATAGATATCAGCTGAGCATAGACCCTTTTTCGGAGTAGGTTAAAATGTATCCACTGTTCACATAGCCTTACATTTTCGATAAAAGTGTAACGCCCGCATACGCCTCGAGTTCGAACGTTCGTTATCGGATAGGAGGGTAGGTCTGGTAATTTCACTGAGGGCCCTTGTGAAGTTCACACACCTACGAGCACTTTGTTCTCGTAAAGGAAAACATACAAGGATTATTATAATGAACCAGGCGTCGTCTCATATAGTTGCAGTCTAGACGTGACTAGGGCAGGTAGTTTCCCTGCCCAATAGACTCTCTTCTGTTTGTTATCGATATTGCCGTCGATGCGGCACTATAGTTTGAAGTCTAGTAGATTATTTAAAATTTTAACTCTTGCAAAGCTATTTTTGTTGTTTACTTCGCAAAAGCATGCCCTGCCCATGCTTTTAAAATTATCAACACATTGACTGCCACGCCCACGGTTTTTTACGATAGCTTGACTGTGAACGCGTTTTAACATTTCTTTGAATGCAATCGGAATTTGAGCCATCTCTAAACAGCTCGCTTTAAAATAGTTTTAGTCAAATCTAATCGAGTAAGAAAGAGGTGAAAGGGTCACCCGAGACTTCTAATAAGAACGTCGAAACTAGCTGTCCAGATTAATATCAAAAAATAACAAAATATTAAAAATAAAGATTTTTTTTACGAATAAAATTTTGTTTCGTTGCGCGATACTCAACAATTTATTACTTAAGGTTTTCACCTCACAAAAGATCTGAGTCGGTATACAAAAGGAATTCCCTTGAAGAAAGTTTATTGTTCAAGGCAACTAGGGTCAAGTCCCTCGAATTGAAGAATAATTAATTAAAAACACTGAATAAAAGGGCCTCTTCAAGCGGAATTTCTTGTTTTTGTTTACTCTTTTTAGGCTTCAAGAAAATTGAAGACTTAATAATTTCCCTGCTTTCGTTAAAGCAAAAATCACGCCTTGTTGTTTCGGTCAGAGTCTATTTTAAGGAACACTCTCATTTTAATACACAATACAATGTACAAAAACCGAAATGTTTTTGTACATTGTATTTCCAATATCGCCTGCCATGCCATAAGGGCTCAGTAAACACATACTTCCTATTATTCAAACTGATAACAAAGCAAAGTAACAGTTAAAGATGTTTGGCCGCCAAAATATTTAAGCCAAACGAGCGAATTCTAAGAAATGACTAGTTTTTTACTTAAAAAAAGTTTGTTTTAAAACTTATTAAAAAGTTTAAAAAAACCATCGAAGTGCCCAAAGAATAACTTAGGCTTAAAATTTATCACACAATCGGCTAACAAGCGAACACGCCTTAAATTATTCTCAAAAGATAGGAGTTTATACCCGAAAAACGCAAACACCGCGACATGAAAAAGGGGAAATGCTAAAAAACAAGATAAAATTAAGTAGGTAGGTACTCACGAAACCATGAAACGCGTGTGGTAATCTGGTCGGGCACTCGTAAACCGGAGGTTTATTAGCTGTAAAACCACTTGCGAGTCTTCATTTAATAAGCATAAATAAATAATGCAATAAACATAGCACTATTACACAAGATTGTAAAAAAACTTGTATCATACACTTATTACTTTTCGTTCGGAAACTCTCTCTAAAGAGGACTTGAAACACTTGCGAGTCTTCATTTAATAAGCATTAATAAGTAATGCAATGAAAAAAACACTGTCTACACAAGAATATAAAAAAAAACATTACTTTTCGTACAGAAACTTTCTCTAAAGAGGACTTGTAATTCATAGTTTGTGACAAGATCTACTACGTATTTGTCTAAATGTCTTTTAGATATTATCTAAGGTATATTGTTTATTTATCTATTACAAATAAAATTACATTTAAATAAAAGACAAAGAAGATATAATAGGATAGAAAATTGTAGATACCATCACTTTTTGCCAAATCGCATCAAAATCTGTTTAGTCTTGAAAAGGTAACAGACATTGAATTTTGTAAATAATTTTGTCTTTAAATAAATAAGTGCCCCGTCTCTTTACTCAAAATTATAACATAAATATTTTGTATTTTTTTTGTTATATGCAGAATATTGCAAAGCAAAGGTATAAAATTTATTAAGTATTATTTTTAACTTAAAGACGGCTCATTTCATGTGTAGTCGCTTTCTATTCTTTGTATATTTAATAACCCTTAGTTTTTTAGAAATTAAATGCAAACGCATACTTATCCTATTGTAGGTACACTAAAATTACGGAATAGGATTTGTTCTTCAAAATATTTTTCATTCAAACGACAATCCCATAGCTAAATACACTAGATCCAACTTGACTTCCCTGTTACGACATGGTGTGTTGTTTGCCACTTTTCTGCAAATAATTTTATCGAAACAACTCCCAAACGCCCACTTCTGTCATCACGGAAGTTGACAGGGAACTTTGACATTAGTTATGTATTACGTGAGCACGGCTCCGTCTACAGAACACCATCTATTTTGACATTGCTATTTCAGACGCTTCCGACTGGCACATTTCCATTTAAGGAATGACCCAAATGGGTTTTGAATATGAATCAATACTTTAAACTAGCTCGAGTATTGTTAGGTTTTAAAGGGGCCTTATTCTAGAAAATAAGCCCTGCCCTGTAAAACCTACGTACGTACCACAGTCTTCTAGGACAGGAAATTCTTTACCCAAACCGTGTGACGTCACAACGCCTTTTAAATTGTAGTTTTATCCGATTCCATGCAGCTGTCTTGTCGTATCTGTGAACACGTTTGGATTGACAATATTATAGTGAATAAAGGTACAACACGGCTTGATAGAATTGCTTTATGATAGTTATGTGTTTACTATTAGGATTCTAATTGGCTATTATTAGAACTTCAAGATGATATAAATATGATGGTAAATTAATGTTGTTATTGTAATTAATTGATGTTGTTGTAAAATATGGTGTATATAGCCTATGTACCACAATAATTTTGTAGTATGCCATAGCACTTTCAGTGCGCGTAGAACATTTGTAGCGTGCCGTAGCATATTCTTACTTCGTCGTAGCACGTTCGTAGCCCACCGTAGAACATTCGTAGCACGACAATATATACATAGAAACCAGTAGTGTCCTTGCGACACGTCGTCCGCTGCCAACTAGTACCTTTAGATTCCTTATTGACTATCTCCGGAACCTCAAGATGACATAAACTATGGTCATAGCCCGAGTTCCACATTTGTATCGAGTCGTACCACTTTGCGTGTCGTAGCACATTCGTAACGTGTCTGGGAGCGTAGTAGCATGTTCGAAGTTCGTCGTAGTACATTTGTGACGCAAAGTAGCACATTCTTAGCACGCCGTAGCTAATCGCATTGCCAAGAATATTATGTTTGTCAATGTTGTTTGTAACATAGCAGTTTTTTTTATTGGCGTTGATCAAGGTTTCTGCTGAGGCGGTGGATACCTGATCTAAGCTATTGTGTAAGTAGAGAATAGATACTCAAAGTCAGAAGCAGACAGTATAGAAACTTCTAGGCCCAATAATTTACCACTTTCTTTATACGTGCAAAAAAAGGTGAAAAGAAAAACGCTTCAGCAAATAGAGCAACAAAAATATTTTCTATCGTAGCCAAGCCGATAATTCTCACGTCACATTTAATTCACGCTCCGCAATAAAATTATAAGCACGCTTCTCTTTGAACTTTTTTTTGCGTTCCGTAATTTAACATGAAAGAAGACATTTTAATAATTTGGTACTATATATTTTTTTACTTTAGCTTAGCCAACAATTATGTGCTATTCACAGATATAGATGAAAAAAAATAGTGTTTGTTTTCTTTTTAAATGCGTCTAGTGCTAAGTCCGATGGTACCTAATTTATAACCAAGATTCATTTACACTAATAAAATTTTCATCCATGAAAAATATATATCATAGCTGATGCTTATTTTTGAACAGTTTTTTATGAAAGTTCTTCTGACATTTTAAGTCTATTTGAAGCCTCTTTACCTTTCAACAACGAAAAGTGGAGAAGTGATGTTTTTCCATCATAAATTCTTATTTAATTTAGCAGAAGATTTCAACATCAACATTTATTTAACTGAATCAGTATCTGTCGCAGCGCATCAGCATTACCATACAGCGAGGCAATGCAGCCAGCATCTTGTGTACTCTTCCGATTGGTATTGATATGGATTAGTTGATCTACCGGTTTGTAAATACTAGGTGGTTATTTTATTGTAATTTGCTTGCTTAATGGCATTTAATTGAAGATCTAAAGATTAATAAGTCCCGCTAAATATGTTTAAATATGAATAGTAGGACCTTTCTGGCCCTGACAGCAAAGTGGGTAATCATTTCTTTCCCATCAAAGTTGTATAAACGGAAGAATGAAATGTTTTATTACGGGACTTTTCGGTCCCGAAACTTGAATTAAACCCTTAATTTGATTTTGTTCGCTGTGACGGACACTAACTTTGGAAAATTCCTGCGTCCTAAAGAAACAATTTTTAAAAAAATAATTTCTACCAAAACTCTCCAATAACATGTAATATCTGGTAGAAAAATATTCTACGGTGGTCAGCGACATTGAATCTGTCATTCGTCAACAAAATGTCAGCAAAACGCAAACCATCTGTTTTGATGAAGGTAAATAATTTTATTTTTAATGATTTTTCAACATGAGAACTGATTGTTTTGGGGGTCTTTGCTCCATAATAAAATCAATAACAGGATAGAATAATATTTTTTTTTAATTATGCAGCGATTCTTGTTTTTTTGTCTATTAAATGCTATGGCCGCCACACCGGACTATGCCAATTACATATAGAATTTGTCATGTGATGATATGTATCCCCAGGCGGACATTGCCAAAGCACGTATACACTAACTGTATAATATGAGATAGCTTTTGCACTAAAAAAATTGGTTATAGGTTGCTGCTTATTTTGTTTTTTTTTGCACTTTTCAACAGCATAGCCGTGGTCGTCAGATATTGGCCTTAGTTCCAAGAGAGCATGTCCCTTTCCGATGCCAGTGACCAGTCTGAATCTGAATGTGAACTGCATGAAACCAACACTCATTATTCTTCTTCTCCGGCACCCTCAATAACTGATTCCATCAAAAACCTGAACATCTGGTCCGATGAGGATGGAGCTTTGCCCAATCTATCACCGCATAATCCAACTGAAAATGAAACTTTGCCCAATCCTTCACTCCATAGTCCAACTGTAAATTAACCTCATTTAGACGATTTTGTTCCCGCTGAAAACTACGATGCAGCCATCTTCGATTCAATGCCACTTACGCCGTCTCTGCTGGAAATTCAAGAGGCTAACTATGACAATGTGTCATCAATTTCTGCCATTCTTTCACTCCCATCTTCACCTGCGACACCTTTGGCCTCACAAAAAAAATCAACCTTACCACCTATGAAAAGAAAAACTAGATCAAAGCAGCCGATAATACCTGCAAAAAGGAAGAGGAAGGTACATTTAGAATTAGTTTACAAATGGAAAAAAGGTTTATTCCGCCACGCTACAACAATCGAAAAGGAAGACGGAGATTTTGTCAATCTACATGAAGCCCACTCCTCATCGTTGACTTACTTTCACTTGTATTTTTCATAAGACCTTATTCAAGATATTGTGAATCAAATTGTATATTATTGTTTATTTTTTTATATATGCTTAATTATTATTATACTATTTTGTAACTTTTGTACTGTTCACTATGTTTGGCAATGTCCGCCACACCGGACTTGATACAATATAGGTTTATTGGTACGTATTTGACACTGTCCGCTACGGCGGACTTAGGTTTTATCGAGAATGGAAAAACCTAGAATTTTTTTTTCCTATCTTATAGAGGTCTTAGGTTATCACCGAAGAAAGGCAAAAAACTTTTTTTAATAAAATGTTAAAAAAAAATCTTGCCAAATAAAGGGTTAAAAATGCTTTTTACTTTTCACTTTTTCCGTTGAAAAGTAATATCCCGTTTTATTGTGAAAGTTACGATTTTTCACGTCTTTTTGATTAATTTTTAGGGCACTCGGTGTTTTTTCCCTTGAAGATTATCCGTTCCATTGCCATTTTAATATTTTTATAATTTTTGTTGGCATACTTGATGCCATGTTTAACTTACCGACGGTTTTTGCCAGAACAGTAGGTATATGTGACTCCTTCATACTGTTTTAGCGAAATCAAAGAACATATTAGTATTATTGTCCAAGTAAATACATTGTTATAAAAAGAAGTATGCAAGTTTTTACCTGAATATTAAAGTTTTTATAATCCCAGTGGAAACCCCATGAAAAAATAATCAATTCTCTTGGTTCCTTTTTATCCAACACCTATAAAACTTTCGAGTTTTTACTATCAGTGGTTTATCGAAGAATGGAAGTGAAGTTGTCAGCACGGATAAACTTCACTTCCATTCTTCGTAATTCTTCCAAACATCGTAGGCTTAGCGAAAGCGGTCTTATGTGTATGTGCAGTGGGTTCAATTTCCAAATAGATTAGCTGTTCTGGTAGCAAAAATTACAGTATAGCATCATATCCCATCACATCACCAGCCTATAATAGTCCACTGCTGGGCAGAGGCATCCCCTAACGAGGGCCATAGATGGCATTATTCATCATTTGATGACCTCTGTGGCGCGGTGGGCGAAGGTCCGCCTAGCGTTCTGGTCTATGTATAATAAAAAAATATATGTATATAAAAATATTTTATTATGTATATCAGTCATCTAGTACCCATAACACAAGCTCTGCTTAGCTTGAGGCTAGATGATGCTGTGTGGATTGTCCGGAATTATTTATTTATTTATTTGGAAGGGGGGAGGGGGGTCGCCGTACCCCCGGCATTGTTGTTAAGCGTGTGAGTGTTATACATAATCGCGCTGAATGCCAGTGTTTCCAGCCTGATAGAAAAGTGTCCTCTTCGCAAAACGCCGTACATTAATCTTCGGCTGCTGACAGGGCAGTTTGGCTTGAATTTGCACACATCCATCAGCGACCGCCATCCATAGGGGTCCCTCTATCAGTCTGTGAGGCGTGAAATTGACCTGTCTTGCTTATATCAAAGAAAGAAAAGAAAATAATTTTATTTTTACCTTCAGTCGATAAATCACCATTTTTTAACTACTATAATTACTGGTAAATGATCATTATCATATCAAATATATGTTCGGGGTATTTTTTGATTTAGGAGCACTTGGAAAAATTGGTTATCCATTTACCCAAGGGTGAAAAAAGTTTCTTTCTTGGAAAACTATCGATAATGACACAACTTAAATTTTGACAAGTACCTAGACGTTTTTGAAACTGTTGAATTTTTATATGTGAATTTTTCATACTTATTCTACATAGGTTACAGCCATTTTTTGAATATGATTTCTGTCTGAAAATAGTATGTTCCGTTTTGTTCGCTTTAGAGAACCTTAAAGTTCGTGATTACCTACGAATCAAAACATAAGTAACTTCAATACACAGCAGGATTCCTGAGTTTTCTATCGTTTCAGTTGCGAAACAGAGCACTTTCGTGTTTCTTATGGTAATTTTATTTCGTAATCTAATTTTCACGCTTAAGGAACCAAAGAGATAATAATGTTGAATTAATGTACCTTATTAAAAAAAAACCCTGTCCCATAACTACCGAGTCTTGTTCATTTATTATTATTAACATCAAAACCTGCTAGGGTGGCGCCTTAATTGTGCTTGATTTTGAAAATTATAGGACGTTAACGGTCACTTCATTAGGTAACTTTGTCAAATACGAGTAGGTTCTTCATTCATCAAACTAACGGGTTAGAAGCTTTAGGACTACATCTCAATACGACTAGACAGCAGGTATGACTAGATTATGACTAAATCTTAACTATGAGTTTCCAATCAGAAATCCCTAAACCTAATCGTACCATTTAAAATACTATTCTGATAACAGTTACAATTGTCTTACCAATGAGTTTCCCGACGGAAATTACTACAAAGTCCCGAGGGAAATCCGATAATCTATTCCCTTCTCTTGAACATGTAAAGTTGAATGTTGAGTTCCAATTCCACTGTCATAATATTTAGCCCTTTGTAGTTTGTTATTTCGCGAAATACATAAACTTAGAAGCAACCTTCCAATTCGCAAATATAAAACAAATATTATGCCTTCAGCTAGAACTAGCAGAAGTCCAAACGAATTCGTACAACAAAATGAAATTTAATATTATTTATTTCTCGTAAATTATAATGTATAAGCTAAATTGAATAATTTAAAATTTATAGCTATATAGCCTAAAAGTAAAGAATAAAACAAAGAGGTTATGACTACACCCATAGCGTGGGAGATAATTAAATGGAACCAAATATAGTTAACGCATTCATTGGTCAGCTTCGGTAATAAATGGGCTAACAAAATATCCATGTGCGTAGAACATTGGAGCCAGGAAGTTGTTGGTCTTTCACTCTTTAGTTCGTAATGTGCAATAAAGATGCTATGAGAAGGATTTAGACCGGAATGACAAGATATAGTTTTCTCGTGAGTGAGAATTACAAAAAGAAAATAAAAAATGAAACCTTAAATAAACTTCCTAGTATTTATAAATTACCATTAAGTCTGTAATTCTTAAGTCTGTAATTTCCCTTTAAATAAATAAATAATTAACAATTTCGTACTACAAAACTGCATATTGCACGGGGACCTAAATTTTTTATAAATGTTTAAAGAGTCCGGTTCTGCGACTAGCCTCTCCCCGTTCGGGTAGATCCACCGTCCCATCGGATTTTAAAAAGATCGAATAGAAAGTTCACCTGTGTACCTCACACACGTTCTAGTGAAAGCAAAAAAGAAAATGCAAACGCCAATAAAACATGCCCAATGCTTGCCTAACAAGTGTAAAGGGAAACGAATGTGTTTTACTTTCCACTTGTTAAGCACAGCACTTCAACATCTAGCATCAGCACTGATTGGAAGTCCTATTCAGAGTTGCTATCAAGATGTTTGTTAGGCAGACAAATTGGCGTACAAACATGTTTGGAGTAACACCACAAAAACTATACAGGCTTATTTTTAAAACACCAGCAACGATTACTAGGTTCCTAGCATCATTAGCAACAACGTTTAATCGACGACTTTTGATAATCAGATACTTTATATTTCCATACGCAAATAAAATATTAATTGAAATACCCACTTATAAAGCGTATAAAGCTATTCTCGGAATAGAATAAATTAAATAAAAAAGCTGGGACATAGGAAAACTAGTATAATGCTAACACTAGATTCTGCGCGCAGGTTCGCATGCGTTTTTGGGGATAAAAAAAATGAGCTCATACATTAATCTAGGCCTACATCTGCCTCTATGCAAAATTTCAGCCCGATCTGTTCAGTAGTTTTCAGTACAATCATCGCAGGTGAGCGGGTCCCCATGACAAACTTAAAGAAGAAGAGAAGAGAAGAAGATAAGAGAAGAAGGACCTTTTTCGCATTTAGCGTCTTTTTAACTATTACTTGCGAGGGGACATAAATGGTGAAGAGTTAAAATTTAAGTTTAGTCAATAATCGTGTTATACTGTTTGTTCGCGGAATAGAATAAAATAATCTGGGACAATGGAAAAAATACCATGACTGAATGAATCTTCTAAAAGCCTTTTATGATTGGATGTTTAACAAAATCATCGTCAATGCTTAGCCTTTTATAAAAAAATGTATACAATATTCATGCAGGCATAAAATACTGTATAAAATATACAAAGCTGGCATTTCTGTCACAGTAATATTCTCTTTCAACAATAATAAGCATGAACATAGATTTACAAAAGGTCTTATAACCAAAGCTTATCCTATACATTCAACTTTGATTCCTCGTCTCGTCGATGTCTCGTCAAGGTGCACAGGTACATTATTATATAATAAATATATTATTTTACTTGTGTTCTTAAAATTAACTTATGATATTGTTAGAATTTTCAGTCAGTAGCTTTATTACTGTACTGTACAAGAGTCCTGTAAGGTCTAAAGGAAATAAAGCATTTTGATAAGGATATTTTTTTAATATTAAGGTATTGATGACACGTCCGAATAAGCATATTACAGTCAAGATCACAGTACATTGAATTACTAAATAACGGACAAAGCCTTGCCTCCACAATTAAATAAAACAAAATACTCGGCCCAACAAAACAAACAAAAGAAAAACGGAAATGGCCACCAGCTGTTTTTCCGAGATAAAGCTGGTTATACAATAGGTACCTACAGCACAATAAGCTTTCATAATATTGTAGTAAGCTTATGTTAATTATTAGATGATTTGCTGCGCTAAATAAGGTAGGTAAGTTATGATGAAAACAGAAGTTCAGGCGTTATAACTAAACTCCTGAAGTTCAAGTTAACTTACTCAAACGGTAATTTAATAACTGGCGAGTGCTGGTAACTTTTTTGATTTATTGAACAACAGATTTTGCTGCGCCTTTTTAGCTGTTTTTCAGAAGTCCAAACTTTATTGTTCAGTCATCCAATTCATAAATAGTCCACCCCGGCTTCGCACGAGTATTTTACAAAAAAATCATATCCATACATTTTTACACACTCCTACGTTGGGTTATTGAACTGGCATTATTGAAGTTTTAAAATATTCTGTTTATCACGGATAATTTACAATTCTAGTGGTGAAAGATTTTCCAATAGGTTCAGTAGTCGGAGCCTATTCAATCCAAACAAACAAACAGCAAAATCTTTTCTCTTTGTAATATTAGTATAGATAACAGGAAGCAGATGTATTGCTTCCATTATGACTAAATAGTGACATCTTGATATGTCCAGTATTTTACTACTTTTAAATTAATTAATCTAGGCTGGAATTACTTCTAATTGCAAATTAAGCTCGATCAATTCAGTACTTTTAGGACACACAAACACCAGAAACTTTTACCTTTACAATATAAGCAGTTAACATGTAATGGATACTACTTTGATTCTGCTGGTAATTTGAGGGTAGTTTTTCACAGTCTTCGAGAAAACAACGAATGGCTCAAGATAACCGATAAGCCGATGAATGGAGGCGTTCTTTCTCCCTCCCATCGTCAAGTGTTCATAATCAGCACCCCCAACTTTTTTATCAATTTTTTTATGTAAACAAGAATTATAATATCGATACCAAAATATCTTAAGGCGCATACAGCACCTAAACTAGCGCCACCGCCTACTTTATGTTGTTATTCTGTTTAACAAAGGAATTTTCAAAAATCCATCGTCCTGTTTGTGATACCTATCATAAGCTTTTTTTTAATACCTCTGTAATAGTTTTATTCTATTTAATTTAGGCAGAGATACGAAGTTGCCCTTGGTGGCCACCAAAATCTATTTTCGTATCTCTTCCTAAACTAAACAGAATAAAACTATTACAGAGGCATTAAAAACAAGCTCATGATAGGTATCACAAACTGGGCGATGGATTTTTGAAAATTCCTTTGTTAAACAGAATAATAACATAAAGTAGGTGGTGGCGCTAGTTTAGGTGCTGTATGCGCCTTAAGATACACTTCTAAATCAACCTTGTATATTATGTATAAATATGTACACTCTCAAACCAACCTTGTTCTATCACTAAGACGCTTCCCGCTGTCTCTTTGTCTGTCCCTATGCATGCTATGATCTTTAAAACGCAACGGCTTTTGCGGATTAAATGCGGATTACTTCAATTTCCATGAGATCTGTCTAGAAAGTCGATGAAAAATACCAAATAATTCCCCGATACGCCGATGGAATAGAAATGTAATCATAAAATATCTCTCTGAGATGAGTATCTTCAGTCTTTGTTATTTAAATCTTGCTATATTTTTTCATCAATTTCAAATTTCAACAGACTAATAATGATGCCTTCCCAAGCGAGAGGCTTGGGCGTTGATTGGATGGAAGGAAAACGCAAAGAGAATATTGGGAAAACATTGCAGTATTTATCGTAACCTTTAGCTTTTTAGTTTAATTGGTTTTTTGCTTATGTTTGATTCTCTGATTATTATTTCGTTTGAATCGTTAAAACGTTATTTAATTCTACCCATGTATGTTGTAAAATATAAACAGACCCTAATTGACGGAGAAATTTTCAAATATAAATAAAAAGGTACAAACAGCCGAAAAGTAGGATCTCCTGCTTTTTTAGCTTTAAAGTAATATTGACATGTATCTAAATCACTTTAAACTTAGATTTAGATAGGCAAAACAAACATTGTATTAGACACATAAATTATATACTAATGTACTAGTGGTTTCTTTTTCACGTCTTCCACTAGTGGACAAAAAATTTAAGTAAAGAGAAATCCATAACAACTTATTTCTTTTTTGTTATTATAATTTACCGTATGAAATTTCACTTGACTGAGAGCTTATTTTGTAAGCCTAAAGAAATAAAGTTGTTGAATCTGAATCTAGAAGTCGGTACGCTGTGCCTTTCGTAAAAAAGTTCCAGCGGAAATAGACTGGCCTGTAAAAGCAAGAAGCATACTTTCAAAATTTTTAAGTTTTTAAATACCCAAGTTAATTTCGAAATAAAAAAAATACAACCCAATAGATCAGTTCAAATTATTTAGTATTGATACTACACCAACAGTATGCATATTTTGCTTAAATAATTAATGTTAACAAGAGTCAGCTTCTTAATGTTTCTGAACAATTGTAAGTCATAATTTAAAGTCACTCATTTAATTTCCAAAGTTTGCAACGTTTTTATTCTATAGTACTTGGTTTCACCTTCCCTGTTTACTTATGTGGGACGTTCTTCCGAATACCCTGTATAATGAATGCTAGGGACAGAGATGCAAAAGTTATTTGCACCACAAAGTGGGTATCATGTATCACGTAAACTGATATCCGTTATTAAAGCTGCTTGTTAGCGTGAGATAATTAATAGCATTATTAGTGCTAACAGTTTCCTCCGGTTTTGTTCTGAACTTATGAGAGAAAATATAAATAAGTTTTTTCGAATCTTTTCAAATCAATTTTATCACTTACTTTTTAAACTTAACTATAGCTATAGCTATACTTAACTATAGCATATTCAGATTGTCTTTTGATTTCCCATGAACGGATAAAGTTTTCCGGACAGAGAAACTTAAAGGATTTTCATGTCCGAAAGTTTGGAAACAATAAACAGCCTTTAGATTGTTTGCAACAGTCGGCAGTTAATTCAACTTTTTCCATTGTAAATAGTTCTGATTTGTATCTTTGTAAATCAGTTGCAAACACAATCCATCGTCAAGCGTTCATAAAAATTAAAACGATTAAAAATTTCGGTTTCTGATAAACACAAACTAAATATGCGCCAACTAAGGGCTCAAGCTAATAATGGTTTTTTTCTAAGCTTGCAAAGAGAAAATACCTACACTATGAATACTTTTATTAACAAGGAAATTTTTATTCTTTTTTATTTTAATTACAGAAGTTACTTTACAGAATAAAACAAATTAGTATATAAATTATACGCTTATATATCTATTTCCTAAAAATCTAAGCCTTCACCTGAAGGCAGAGTGCCCAAAATGCTGGCAGCATTGCCACATTGGATGGTGATGCTAATTCGTTGACCGAAATAAAGGCCAACATTCCGATCACCTGTACTCTTTAAGTAGCTTAAATACTTAGAAAATAAGAAAGAAAAAATTTAAATCTCGTGTTCAATTAAACGCATTCCTCTCCTATATTCAGAGTAAAATTCTTGAAAAACTAATCACGAAATCGAATCCCCTTGTTCGTTTCAGTGAGCTCATAACTCGAGCCAGCTATAATTAGAAATCTCGCTCGCAAGTCATAAATCAAATTAAAATGCAAATTCTCGCATTGGATTCATTGGAATTGGAATCTGAAAACAGCGCTGAGCATGAAATGTTCACACGCTGAGCCAACCCCTATTCGACACAGATTTTCTTTACCACCGCTTTATGTCGCTTACATGAATAAATAAATAATGCTGGAAATGCCGACTAATCAGACCTTGCTTGTATTATGTGTGCTAGATGACTGATATACATAATACAATACTATCGGTCCGCCTCGGCTTCGCACAATTGTTTTTGATACGGAACCCTAACTTTTTTGAAAATATTCTATAGCCTATGTTCATCACGGACAATTCTAATTCTAATGAAAGAATTTTTTAAATCGGTCCGTTAGTTTCGGAGCCTATTCAATTCAAACAAACAAACAATCAAATCTTTCCTATTCAATCTTTATAATATCTTTATAATATAAGTAAAGATAAAGATTCCACTTAGAATGAAATAATAAAAGATATGGTTTATTGAGTTATTTTTATGTGCGAATGGCCCGAAATAATTCAAACACGTGGGCCGTATTTACGCCCATGCCGGCGTCAATCATGTGTTAATCGTATGAAAAGGAAATGTGTTTTTACAGCCTGTTTTAGGTAATATTCGCATGTCGTTTGGTAAATTCCTTTCTTTCTGTGTACTATTTATGACAAGGTGGGTCAGGCGTGTCTTTAAAAAAAAGGAATTGTGAGCTGGAACTTGAATTTATTAGATTTTCTATTATTAAAGTAAACAATAAACAATCATACTACACAATGAAGACCTTAGAATACAGCTACCTGTGAGTTTTTGAATAAATCTGCAGTTAGCTCATTCGTGAATTCTCGTTCCAATTTGGTAATTTGATTGTAATTTTGTTTGTCATTAAGGCTGGTTTTAGAGTCACGCTGACCGTCGGCGCTGAAGCCTACGCGCGTAGCTCTCACGCGTAGCTGTCTGCGGCAACTCGTTTTAGTGTCGTGCTGAACGTCGTGGAGTACAGACATGCACAATCAAATGAGTGTTCGAGTTGCTTGTTAGATAGTTTATATTGTATAGTAATATATAACTATATAACAATACTATGTACCTCTACATTATTGTGATAAACAATAAGGTTTGAAAAGATATCTATACTAATATTATAAAGAGGAAAGATTTGATTGTTTGTATGTTTGTTTGTTTGTTTGAATTGAATAGGCTCCGAAACTACTCGACCGATTTGAAAAATTCTTTCACCATTAGAATCCTATTTTTTCCGTGATGAACATAGGCTTATATAATATTTTCAAAAAAGTTAGGGATCCGCATGAAAAATTCAATAATTGAACCGTGCGCTGTATATCCAACCTCTTTTTCTATTATGGCGCGTCAGAATAGAAAAAGAGGTTGAATATAATAGCGCACGGTGCTTGCTTTTTTTCTACGGCCAGTGTCAATTATGGAGTGTCGAGTCAATGTCAAAAATCCCAATGTTGCTGTTAGAAAAAGTAAGGGATCCGTATGAAAACTGTGAAACCCATCGTGTTAGTGTGTATAATTTCTGAAATTTTTGTTTAGTACCCGTGCGAAGCCGGGGCGGACCGCTAGTAAAATATATATATCTAAAATATATGTATCGTGCTGAACGTCACACGCCCTGTATATCGCGATTCATTGTTGCGCTCGTCTGTCCCCGTCGGCGCGCGCGTTTAATGTAACTCTGTAACGATAACGGAGTTCGGAAGCGCGTCGGCGCCGCGTGCTCAGCGGCGCGTACGCGCGCGTATGCACAGCGCTGACAGTGCTCAGCGCTGAGTCGTCGGTGTTACTTTAAAACGCTTCATAAGTAATCATACATATTGGCCTGTCAGCGCCGACGGTCAGCGTGACTCTAAAACCAGCCTAAAGGTTGTGTCAGACGAATTGTATATTTATCTGATTTGGGTTCTTTTTCCGTTTTTTAGATTTCTACATTCTCTTTCTAAAACATGGGGACGGACATACATACGTTACTTTTCTAGTATGTCCGTGTACTGTCTACCTCGCAGCCAATTAGTTTATTTAAAATGGAGGATGACCGCTGTGATGCGGTAGAGGTCTGCTTGCGCATGAGTTTGCTGGAATCCCGCCTCGGGACTCCGGACATTTTTTTGTACAATCTGTTGATTATTATTCCGGGTGCTCTAATCGTTTATAAAAAAATATATGTAATATAAAGTATTATGTTTATATAAGCCACCATAATAGCAGCTCTCTTAAAATTGGGGCTAGATGATGCTGTGTGGCACCATTATTTATTTATCTTAATATATAAAGGAACAAGCGATTTTCTGGCGACAACGCCCAGCCTAAACCGCTGAAGTTAGAAAGCTGAAATTTGGAAGGTAGGTTCCTTTTACAACACAAGCACCCGCTAAGAAGGGATTTTTGGAAATTCCACCCCTAAGGGGGTGAAAAGGGGGATGGAAGTTTTTTTGGTCTTTTTTCTAACTCTGTAACCGGTAGCCCAATTTTCTTGAAATTTACAGGAAATACTAAACATATAAAAATATTGAACACGTGTTTCAGCATTTTCCAAAATATTCCTGAAAATAGGGTGAAATGGGTCATTCAAGTTTGAGATTCGTATTTTGGCTCCATATTGAAATGTCTATAACTTTTTGATATAGCATACTAATGACTTGAAACTTTCAGTATGTATTGAAAAAACTATAAATCAAACCACGTGTTTCAGGATTTTTCAAAAATGTTACTATATAAGTTTAAAAATGTAGTCGAATTACTTAAGATTTTTGAGATTTTTTTTAACAAATGACCCAACATGAAACTTACTCAGAATACTAAACAAACAAAAATATTGAACACGTATTTCAGGATTTTTTCAAATATTCCTGAAAAAACATCAAAATATAAAGAAACAAGCGATTTCCTACCGACAACGCCCAGCCTAAACCGCTGAAGCTAGAAAGCTGAAATTTAGAAGGTAGGTTCCTTTGACAACACAAGCACCCGCTAAGAAGGGATTATCTTAATATATAAAGGATCAAGCGATTTTCTGGCGACAACGCCCAGCCTAAACCGCTGAAGTTAGAAAGCTGAAATTTGGAAGGTAGGTTCCTTTTACAACACAAGCACCCGCTAAGAAGGGATTTTTGGAAATTCCACCCCTAAGGGGGTGAAAAGGGGGATGGAAGTTTTTTTGGTCTTTTTTCTAACTCTGTAACCGGTAGCCCAATTTTCTTGAAATTTACAGGAAATACTAAACATATAAAAATATTGAACACGTGTTTCAGCATTTTCCAAAATATTCCTGAAAATAGGGTGAAATGGGTCATTCAAGTTTGAGATTCGTATTATGGCTCCATATTGAAATGTCTATAACTTTTTGATATAGCATACTAATGACTTGAAACTTTCAGTATGCATTGAAAAAACTATACATCAAACCACGTCTTTCAGGATTTTTCAAAAATGTTACTATATAAGTTTAAAAATGTAGTCGAATTACTTAAGATTTTTGAGATTTTTTTTAACAAATGACCCAACATGAAACTTACTCAGAATACTAAACAAACTAAAATATTGAACACGTATTTCAAGATTTTTTCAAATATTCCTGAAAAAACATCAAAATATAAAGAAACAAGCGATTTCCTACCGACAACGCCCAGCCTAAACCGCTGAAGCTAGAAAGCTGAAATTTAGAAGGTAGGTTCCTTTTACAACACAAGCACCCGCTAAGAAGGGATTATCTTAATATATAAAGGAACAAGCGATTTTCTGGCGACAACGCCCAGCCTAAACCGCTGAAGTTAGAAAGCTGAAATTTGGAAGGTAGGTTCCTTTTACAACACAAGCACCCGCTAAGAAGGGATTTTTGGAAATTCCACCCCTAAGGGGGTGAAAAGGGGGATGGAATTCTTTTGGTCTTTTTCTAACTCTGTAACCGGTAGCCCGATTTCCTTGAAATTTACAGGAAATACTAAACATACAAAAATATTGAACACGTGTTTCAGCATTTTCCAAAATATTCCTGAAAATAGGGTGAAATGGGTCATTCAAGTTTGAGATCCGTATTTTGGCTCCATATTGAAATGTCTATAACTTTTTGATATAGCATACTAATGACTTGAAACTTTCAGTATGTATTGAAAAAACTATAAATCAAACCACGTGTTTCAGGATTTTTCAAAAATGTTACTATATAAGTTTAAAAATGTAGTCGAATTACTTAAGATTTTTGAGATTTTTTTTAACAAATGACCCAACATGAAACTTACTCAGAATACTAAACAAACAAAAATATTGAACACGTATTTCAGGATTTTTTCAAATATTCCTGAAAAAACATCAAAATATAAAGAAACAAGCGATTTCCTACCGACAACGCCCAGCCTAAACCGCTGAAGCTAGAAAGCTGAAATTTAGAAGGTAGGTTCCTTTTACAACACAAGCACCCGCTAAGAAGGGATTATCTTAATATATAAAGGAACAAGCGATTTTCTGGCGACAACGCCCAGCCTAAACCGCTGAAGTTAGAAAGCTGAAATTTGGAAGGTAGGTTCCTTTTACAACACAAGCACCCGCTAAGAACGGATTTTTGGAAATTCCACCCCTAAGGGGGTGAAAAGGGGGATGGAAGTTTTTTTGGTCTTTTTTCTAACTCTGTAACCGGTAGTCTGATTTTCTTGAAATTTACAGGAAATACTAAACAAAAAAAAATATTGAACACGTGTTTCAGGATTTTTCAAAATATTCCTGAAAATAGGGTGAAATGGGTTATTCAAGATTGAGATTCGTAGTTTGGCTCCGTATTGAAATGTCTATAACTTTTTAATACAGCATACTAATGACTTGAAACTTTCAGTGTGTACTGAAAAAACTATAAATCAAACTACGTGTTTCAGGATTTTTCAAAAATGTTACTATATAAGTATAAAAAGGAAGTCGAATTACTTAAGATTTTTGAGATTTTTTTTAACAAATGACCTAACATGAAACTTACTCAGAATACTAAACAAACAAAAATATTGAACACGTATTTCAGGATTTTTTCAAATATTCCTGAAAAAACATCAAAATAATAAGGAACAAGCGATTTCCTGGCGACAACGCCCAGCCTAAACCGCTGAAGCTAGAAAGCTGAAATTTAGAAGGTAGGTTTCTTTTCTAACACAAGCACCCGCTAATAAGGGATTTTTGGAAATTCCACCCCTAAGAGGGTGAAAAGGAGGATGGAAGTTTTTTTTGTCTTTTTTCTAACTCTGTAACCGGTAGCCCGATTTTCTTGAAATTTACAGGAAATACTAAACACACAAAAATATTGAACAAGTGTTTCAGAATTTTTCAAAATATTCCTGAAAATAGGGTGAAATGGGTCATTCAAGTTTGAGATTCGTAGTTTGGCTCCATATTGAAATGTCTATAACTTTTTGATATAGCATACTAATGACTTGACACGTATTTGTGGATTTTTTCAAATATTCCTGAAAAAACATCAAAATAATAAGGAACAAGCGATTTCCTGGCGACAACGCCCAGCCTAAACCGCTGAAGCTAGAAAGCTGAAATTTAGAAGGTAGGTTCCTTTTACAACACAAGCACCCGCTAAGAAGGAATTTTTTGAAATTCCACCCCTAAGGGGGTGAAAAGGGGGATGGAAGTTTTTGTGGTCTTTTTTCTATCTCTGTAACCGGTAGCCTGATTTTCTTGAAATTTACAGGAAATACTAAACATACAAAAATATTGAACACGTGTTTCAGCATTTTTTAAAATATTCCTGAAAATAGGGTGAAATGGGTCATTCAAGTTTGAGATTCGTAGTTTGGCTCCGTATTTAAATGTAATTAAATGTAACTTTTAAATATAGCACACTAATGACTTGAAACTCATCTCTTGAACTCGAATTCAGTATGTACTGAAAAAACAATAAATTAAAACACGTGTTTCAGGATTTTTCAAAAATGTCACTATATAAGTATGAAAAGGAAGTCGAACTATTGAGGTTATTGTGGTGAAATTTATCAACCATTGACGCTATTGGCTTGAAATTTACAGAGAAAAATACGCATACAAAAATATTGAATACGTACGGGATAAAAACGGTTATTCAAGTTTGAGATGGGCTAAAGTAGAATGTTTGAAGTCAATCGTGTCATTATCATTCACTATGAAAAAAATACAGTAAATGGTTATTTTTTAAAGAAAACCCTCATAACGGGATTACGGGATACATGATATTTAAAGCGGGTTTCAGAAATTTCCGACTCTTAAAATAGGGTATTAGCTGATTTCGTCAAGATTTTTTACCCTAAAGTCCACGCAAATGAAATTGCGAGGGGGTCAGCTAGTTATTTATAAAGATCCGTTCAAACATTTGGGCGTGATATGAAGTTACAGTTACCGTAAACATTATTGAAGTTTTCATACGGATCTCTTACTTTTGAAAATATTCTATAGCCTATATTTATCTAGAATAACGTAGGATTCTAATGGTGAAATAATTTGCGGTGACACTGTTCATAGTAAAGTAGTCGTGACTTTTGCGTTTTGCAATTAAGCAAATTGATTCGTAAAGCAGAGTCCAACCAGCCACTCATCAACCCTTCGCAGCGAACACACATAATCCTTAATTAGGATTATAGAATATCGTAATTGGAATTTATGTACTCTTATAAAAGAGACGCAGTTAAAGTGAAGAACCATCTTTTATTCGATCCACACATGAACACACAATAGGAAATCTATAGACTAAAGTAATTAAACACAAAACAAACTTTCAAATCCGTTTCCTAGGTCCTAGCCTATTTAATCGAAACAATCAAATCTTTCCTTTAAAATATTAGTATAGATATATGTTATACATTTTAGCTGCAAGTTTGTTTCTGACTGTACAGTATCGAGTTATCGACCATGTTTCACCTCAACTTCCTACGTATGTTGCCTTTTGTAACAGGATTACGCAAAGCTTTTACAAAGCGAAAATGGACTAGAAAATGAACTTTGGTTTTGCATATCTATTTTCATTCGATGCGATAATCCCATGCACGTGCCCAACCTTTACTAGCTGCTAACTAGAGGTGTAAGCGTTTTTATATCGTTTTTTAAAGGCTGCTGCCATTTTGATAAAAAGACAGCTATTGCTTTGTTCCAAAAAGTTTAAAAGTTGAAAAAATTGGCGACCTTGTCGCTAAGTTTACAGACCGTAGAATGAGTTTTGAATATTTTACGAATATATACGTTTTATTATGCTTACAAAACTAGCACATTTACAAATCGAATAAATTTAATGTTAAAATAAAATGTTATTGATTTTCTCAACACTTATTTTTTTTTTTTGCATAAGTGGAAGAAGTATCTTTAAGGTCAAATGTAATTATTTCATCGTTTTTTGACTGCGTTTTGATATTATTACTAATTTAAGTCAAAATAACTCGCAATGAATTCGTTTGTTTACCGTGTTACCATTATATAGTACCATCACTGGTACTGTGGCAATTATTGTTTTCCGTCGTTTCATTAAATCGATGGTACTATTGCATATACTATTATTCCTTAACCGTGGTACATTCAGAAAATAAATCAAAACCAAAATGTAATTCAATATTGTAAGTGTTATCAACGAAGACACAAATGTACGGCGAACTTAAAATAAAATTGATGTTCACAATAATAAAAAATATACAAAGAAAATTTTCATCTTAAATTACCTACGCGTTGAAACCGTACCTAAGCAGGGATAACAAGCTTCGTACCTTATATGTTGTACCGTACCCATTACCGAAAAGTACATACCAAAATATGGGTAAATTCTGCTGAATCAGCGTCACAATTTATGTTGTTTACCTGTGTTACCAGCGACCCGACATTATGAGGCAAAAGTTTTCGCCGGTTGTTTTTTAAACATTTCCAACTCAAACAAGCATTACGTTGAGTTTCATTGCTAAGAGCTGTTCAGGTATTCTCTTTAAATTTAACTCTGTTTTTCGTTGGTTGAGTTCTTTTTAGGGTTCATTTTGACTTGGAGTAATTCAGACAGATAAAAGTACTGATTGAAGGTAGGCGACTTCTGTGGCGCGGTGGGCGAAGATCCGCTTGCGTCACAGGAGGTTGCGGGTTAAATTCCCGCCTCGAGACAAATGCTTGTACGATCAGTAGATATTTGTTCCGGGTGTCATGCATAGTAACCCTGTGAAAATCTGTGTAATGTATATCAGTCATCTAGTACCCGTAACAAAAGCTCTACTTGCCTTCGTGTTAGATTGAGTGGATTGTCCAGCATTTTTATTCATTGTTTCTTCGTCCTTCTTTTGTCCGCTCCTTACGTTAAATTGCACAATGACAATGGTAGCTGAGTTTACGTTGCCCTCGTCCCAAACAATAGTAGTATAAAATTCTTACCTGCAAGGCAAAAATATTATTCCCACCCCATCCAATCCCATCGAGCAGAAATAATAAAATTCAAATAAAAAGACGCGATGTTGGAAACACCGATTTAAAGTCGTTCCTCCTGCTTCCGAGAGAAAATAATATTTACTTCCTCTCGAGCGAGAACGTTGAACAACACAGATTTGCATCAGTAAAGAAGAGCTCAGTGACGCTTTTTAACATCTCTTGTCAACTTTATTGATGAAGATATAAGAGTGTTTTTGTTGATGGTAATGTTATACAATATTATTTCCTCCCCTATTTTGCCCTCCGTTTTTTGTGTTCGCCGGGCTAAAATGGTCATTAGTCTTGCAATGTACAGTGAATCAGTTTGCAACAGACTGTAGTTAGCTCAATTGTAAATACTAGTTTTAATTTCTATATCTTATGTGTCTGCATGGTAATCTTTTTTAGCTAGTAAATAATTCAATGTCAGTTCCTAATAATTGATGGAGAAATCGAAGAAAATACATAAAAAAGCATACATAAAGCTAATATTATCGGAGTTGGTTAAAAAACGTAGCCTCATTGATCTGCTGTGTGTTTCATCTGTTATGCGATTTTCGATGATTCTTTTTCTTTTGTTAGAATGATCATATTTATTTGATTACTAAGGCGCTTGTTTACTAAGAATTTTTATTTCCAATCATGAACAGATGAACCATCCGATCAGATTTATGTATTATGTATGTGTTTATATTAATGTGTACGTGTTTATACATATTTAGGTGTTTTTGTAATCCAAGTAGGTATTTGTAAGGTTTTGATAAATTTTGTGCATTAAAGATTTTTTGATATTTTTTTTTCATATTTTAAAGCTACTGCTAACGTACACTTTGTGCCACTGTAGGTACTGGATATCGGGTATATTGTTCAGAGTGTGTCGAAGGGAATTATCGCGAGTTTCTGCGCAATAAACCCTTTGCCGGTCTGTGTTGGTCGCGTAGTTTGCGGCTGATAAGGGAAAGAATTTATGTATTGGGGTACGATTTGCGGAATCGGTTTCCTAACGAAAAAACTAGGATTGTTTGCACGCATATTCTTTATTTCTTGGCTGGATGGAGAAGACTATAGTGAAAAATCTAGATCTTATACAATTTCCGCCCGACCTCCCATCTCCCCTTTCTGGCATTCAGTTTTCCATAGTAGCTCCATGGTTTTTTAAAGCGTTGTACTCGTATCTATGTAAATCATACGAAATTAGAAATTCCGCATTTAGTTTTCTGAATGTTCTAGATTCGCCTTAAAATCTCCATATGCTAACTGCTGTATTTTATAAATAAATAAAGACTATCCCATCAATACTTTGTAGGGTATCCTAGATAAGTATATTATTTAAAATCAAAGCACGTTCATCTAAAAGAACCCTTACCAAAACCTTAATACCTCCCCAAGCTACAATAAAAACTACTTTGTAATAATGACATTTCTTTGCGAAATCGGGAAGATCACTAACCCAATGTAATTTTGTCCCCCAAAAGAACTTTCTGGGTACCCTTCCTAATGCGGTCATAAGGAAACGTGTCCGGAGTGCAAAGGCCTTTATCTACGGTTATATCTATATTTTCTTCAAATCTTGAGTAAATGCCCGCAGAATTGAGAAATTTCATCAAATGAAAGCCCATCAGCGTTTAATGGTATGAATAAATCAATATAAATGAAAATAGACCATCCACACAACATCTTGCTATAAGCTAAGCACAGCTAGTGTAATGGATACTAGATAATTGATATACATAATACAATTTATTTCATAGATAGATATTTATTTATAGAAAGAAAAGGACCAGTATGCCCGGACCAATTTTTGCAGATCGTATATATTTGGTTTAGTCCATTTGTCGACGAATATAGATATTTTTTAAATTAAGAAGGTACCTAGCATGTACCGCCTCCTTAGTCATATCACCGCTAATTTAATACAGCTGCTAAGCTGTTTTTTCTCGCTAAGACTTATGTCAATAGAATAAGACAAAAGGAGAAAGAACAAAATTGTCAGCTTTTCTGCTGTTCACCAGGGTTATTCGTTTACGAGCAAAGAAAATTAGCATCGTCCTTTTTATGATCCGTAGGGACACAGTAAATTGACCTCACTCGTAAAAGCATCTGCGTCTAAAAGAAAAACGCTGACAAAGAATTATACCTAACCTACGGAACCCTTATAAAGAGCAAAATGCAATAACGGCGGAGATAAAAGCGTAGTAACGTTAGCGACGTGACTTAGACCTACGTACTTCCTGATTAAGGACCTACGTACCTAAACTACGTAGACCTACGTACTTCCGGATTAAGGACCTACGTACAGTGCGCGTCAGAATGAAGTACCCCCCTTGTATACAAACTATTTTCGACTACTTCTAATTCCCTTGTAACTTGTCACAATTTTTCACTTGCAAGAATTTAACACGCCGCCGCTCAGGATCGAACTGCCCTTCCATAATACTCAAAGTCTGAAATTCACAGAAATAACAACTATTGTGTCCCACATACATTGAGATAGGGGGGGTACTTATATGTGACGCGTACTGTACCTAAACTACGTAGACCTACGTACTTCCGGATTAAGGACCTACGTACCTAATAACTACGTAGAACTACGTACTTCCGGATTAAGGGTTTCCAGGACCTCAAGCAGGATTTACAGAATACTGGCCTGATCTGATTTCACGGAGACGGTTGGTAATTTTCTTTCTTTATAGGAGGATGGAATTTCAAGAACTGTTCTGATATTTACAAATCGAATCCTTTTGTTTCATATGCCACTGGCGAGGTAGCCCTTTAAAAAAATCCGTCCCTTTTTGACCTACATTACATTTTAGATAGATCGTCCTTTAAACTTCAGGGATAGAGGGAGTAAATTTTTCGACTTTTTTTATTGTATATACGCGTTAATGATTCATTTTTTATATGTAGGTATACTGTTGGTGTAGTACCAGTATAAATAAAGAAATTATTTTAAATTTTTAGCTGAAAAAATTACAAATACTAGACCTTAAAAGTTTCCAAGCCGATCTCGAAACCCTCAAACAAAATTAAAATTTATTAGAGCATTATTATAAATGATTTTAAACTATCTGTTGCTTGATTTTTTATACCTATTGCATCTTTAATACCCATGCAACCAGTATCATATTCACTTATGGTATGCCTATATTTGACTAAATAATATATTGCCAACTCAATAAGTTCTATTCATTTCGGTAATATTTTTGGTCGACTTACTCAATTTACCCTAGGTTTTCGTTATCATACTCATTTTCAACGTATAATAACGTATAACCCTTTACCAAAGTTCGTTATAGCTGACAAAGGCTGCCCACTCACTCTGAGTCGGGTAATTCTTGACATGATTAGACTTTATCGATTTTATCTAGTGCGTGATATAAATTTTAGCTTCAGATTTTACCAAAATATTTATTCCAGCTTTGGGTAACAGTGACTAAATCATCATCATCATCTGATGATGATCATGTGTGTGGAGGCCTCTGTCTGATGCCTATGTTAGTCCACTTCTGGACATAGGCCTCCCCTAAAGAGCGCCATAGCGCCCTGTCTTCAGCTCGTCGCATCCAGCATCTGCCAGCAGTCTTTCGCAGTGACTAAAATGATTTACCAAAGTTTATACATAATTTGTACTATTTTAACACGGGACAAAAAATTTAAGTGAAGAGAAATCAATAACAACTTCTTCTTTTGTATGATAATTATCTAACTAAGAAAAAACAACAAAGTATGTTCACATTAGAATAAAAAAATTATAAATTTTCCAACTTTAATTGATCTTTACCATAATAACTCTGATTTTTAAACTGCATTATCTTAGCCTAAAGTAAGCAAGGCTTGTTTTATGTATCAGATAATATGTAGATGACTGATTTACAAAATTGTTTCTTAAACCAGATTATTAATTTATTTACAAAATTATTATCCCTGTTGGTATCATTAAAGATACATACAAAATTATTATCCCTGTAGATATCATTAAACATACCTACAAGGATAATAATTTTGTAAATAAATCAATCATCTGGTTTAAAACACAATTTTGTAAATCAGTCATCTACATTATTATCTGATACATAAAATAAGCCTTGCTAACTTTGGGCTAAGATGATACATTTTGCTGTAGGTATCTTTAATGATACCTACAGATATAATACCAATAAAATAGATCAGCAAACAGCAATCCGTAGTTCAATGCGAGACATCGATAAAGCATTTTCTTGTAAGTTACGAGTACAAGTAGGTACTAGAATCTAAACTGTTGGAAAGCAATTTCTGTTCAAGATTCCTTACATTGTCTGCAATACTAGACTCGTAGGTATTATACCTACTTTTAGGTACAAGGTGCTACAGCATATAATCCCGTTTCACCCGCGTAGAATTGACAATTTCATGGGCAACCTATACATAAATAGTGAAAGTACCGTCGCTTATCGTGTTTTTATACATTTATTTAGTATTCGGTAGAATCTCAATACAATTTTAGTTTCGTGAAGTGAGCAACGTACCTTAAATCTCAGATCCGGAATCACAACGTTTCGCATAGTAGGTTTCGTGACACCCTGTATCAGTCCTATCATCGTATTCTTTAGAAAGGGAATGCTCTTCAAATATTTGCTCAAACTATTTTCATTTCTCTTCATTATATTGATAGACGTTTGAGTTAAGTTATTTGGGGATAGGTTCGGATATCGAAAATTGACAGAATTTCATAAGACTTTAATTATTTCGAAGAAGTCTACATCGAAATAATCTAAGTCGACATAGTCTGGTTATTGATTTGAATTTGCGATTTCAAAACTTTCAATAAAGGTCATTTGACGGCCATTATGTTATCGTACTTTTCTTCAAACTTTGTTTAACTTGCTCTACCCAAAATTGATAAGTACAGTGCGCGTCAGAATTAAGTACCCCCCTTGACTACAAAGTATTTACGACTACTCCTAATTCCCTTGTAACTTATCACAAATTTTCACATGCAAAAATTTATCTCACGCCGCTCAGGATCGAACCGCCCACCCATAATACTCAAAGTCTGAAATTCCCAAAAATAACAACTATTATGCCCCACATACATTGAGATAGGGGGGGTACTTATATCTGACGCGCACTGTACATATATTATAGAGGTATGTATATGTAGAGCTTGTAACAGCTTTATTTAAGGTAATGTATGTATTTTGTCTGATCTTTTAAATTTATGTAGATATTTTATTGACAGCATAATTTTTATTGTATTTAAGGTTATATGTCAAGATAAACTTGACACACACAACCGTTGTTGATTATTAAAATTTTGTATCTAATTAAGAACATTTGATTTAGTACATAATAATAAATATTTTTACCAACATTGATCTACTCGTTTTATTAGTCAACAGTACTTTTCCTTTTGTAGGCTTTTGTAATTTGGGGCGAAACCAGAAATATTTTAGACATGAGGCGAAAGCTGCTTTTTTTTGGAATGTGGGGCTAACAAGTGAGGCGAACGTGGAATAAATCCTGAGACCAAAGTTGCCGTCAAATAAAACAAAAGGCGTTTGTTTTGTTTGATTTGACCTTCTAACGCCCGTGATCACTTTTGGATGGACATAAATAAGGCAATGCCACACATCATCCGCCTGTAATAGTCCACTGCTGGACCTCTAGACCTCCCCTAATCAGCGCCATAGATGGCATTTTTTTATCACAAAAGCAATGCCACACGTTTATTCGTAATGTTTGTTTGCAGGCAAGCAGCGGGCTCCCCTTAGAGCAGCATGCCGCGCGCCGGCGCACTCTTGCTGGCGGCAGCGGCCGTCATGCTGGCCTCTGACTGGGCTCGCGCCTCCTACATAGACCCAGGTTAGTGACCTCTATACACCCAGTACATAAAATAAATAAAAAATGCTGGGCAATCCACACAGCATCAACTAGCCCTAAGCTAGGCAGAGTTTGTGTTATGGGCACTAGATGCCCGATATACATAATACAATAGATAACATAATAGATATTTTTTACTTTACATAGAGAACGACCCTGAACAAATATCTGTAGATCATTCAAACATTTGTGAGACGGGAATCGAACCCGCAACCGCGCCACAGGTCGTCATATAGGTATAATGAAATGACTAAAGTCATGATCAGAATCGATAACGCTTATTTCAGCAATTATGAAATTCAGTGTGTCAGAAGCTCACCCTCTGAGCTTCTGTCATTCTCCAATGGTCATTTAAAGCTTCCCAAAAGCTCATTCATACAGAATAACCAAATCTTGAATTTAAATTAATATTGCTGGACAATCAACGCTTCAGCTGCAATGTAATAGAGTTTGTGTTCCGAGATAGCAAACCACAATCGAAAATTAAATGTCTATCGAAAAACAACAGCGCTGCCGCAAAGACCAAATGCACTGGTTTGACGGCTAGAGCCAGATTTTCTTATTACTTTGATCGATGGTAGCCAATGGTGTCGATTCAGCGGTCACCAATTAGCCTAAACTAAACTAAAATTTGAATTTAGAACCGCTTTAGTACAAGTGGTATTCATATGATACCATTTTAGAACGCACTAAACTAATTATAGTTTGACAGGACTAAAATCGATTTAGTTGCTCAATTTAGTATAGATGCTACTTTTCGTATTCTGTTGTACCACTTATGTGTCAGATTTCCACTAATTTTGACTAAAAATGGTTTAATTTAGAACATTGTAAAACGTTGCCTACTAATTATAGTTGGTGTGGCGGCAGTTCATGTTTTCCTGCATAATTCGATTGTTGATATTTTTATAGAAATATTGGAAGTCAAACGCTGCCTAGCTTTGTAAAAATGAGTGATTAAAAGACATAATTAGTATTGAGTTCCTATTTAAATAAAAAAAAATTATATAAACTTTCTTTTGCCGCGCAAACCAATTTACGATGTGTGAAATACACATTTATGTTCAAAATGCTGCAAATAGATTTTTTTTAAATGAAGCGTGTCTCCTTATACGATCTAATAATTTCAAGTTTTTTCTATTAGCTGTTTAAGTTTTGAGGTAAGTACATAAAATATTTTCACACTTAGATTTCGTCATAATTATGTGCTAGATTACTTATCAAAAGTGACAGATATATCATTATTAGTCATTTCTCATGCTGTCTTTTTAGCAGCAATTTTAAAATAAATTAGGGTTCATTATTGATGCGTGCGACTATAATTAAAGTCTGTGTTTTATAGTAGACCTACCTTAACTAAACATTTATCTTAGTAGGTCAGAGATGATGGAAAGTAGGGAAATTAACTAATGGTGGGGCTTTATAGCAAAACAATAATTATCACGAATATCGAGGCTAGTTACAGCGGTTGTAACTAATACAACCATGCATAATTAAAACACTAGTCTGTTTTTAAATTGTATTTATATTATTTACACCAAATTCTCCTCTTGAAGTATTGGGGGTATCTAGTGCTCGGATCGCCTCGGCTAATACTCGGGATGCTTTTACAATTGAGGCCAATCGTTGGCTGTCTGCATTGAGGGCCTCCACCAGCTGAACAGTAGCAGATTGGCAGGGAAAGGCAGGTCTAGCGTTCTGCGTCGGGACGATAGGATGCGACCGGGCGCTGGCTGGTCCGTCTGTTGTTTGTAAGCTCTAAAACAAAAACAGTTAAGTTGGTAGGTATTCAGAGACCTATAGAAACTATAGTTCCACCAAGAAGAGTATAGGCATGTATCTACGTATACTATAAGGATATACAATAGAATAGTTTTACTATACCTACCTATACTTATCCTTTACGACATTCCCGTGTGGTGTGAAAAGATAACAGACACAGATACAAAATTAATATACTTAGTATGGCTGGACAAACGCTCGACAACTTATGATGTTGATAACTCACAGCTTCTTATGCAACGAAACCACGAACCAAGGCATTGCGGATGATGTCGAGGATTTTGTCGTGCACGTCATTGATGATGGCCCGGCCGTCAGATGGTCCGTCTCCAGCTATCGTTAGGTTGATTTCTCTGGCTTTTTTCGTCGTTTTGACTACCATGATACCCCAGAGCTGAAAACATCCAAATATTAAAAAAATAATACCTAGGAAAAGCTCAGGTAGGAATCAGGTAGGACCATATTAATATAGATCACTAGTTTCTGCCCACACCTCCGCACATATTATTTAAGTTTATTTGTTTTCTATCTATCCCATATGAACAGAATTTCGTGATAAAAAGTAGCCTACGTTTTATTCCAAGCTTAGAAATATCTACCTGCATACAACAAGCCTTCAGTTGGTTGTTATGGCGTACAGAGTTATAACAAAATATCCAAACTTTCGCATAGGGATATACCTAAGTAGGTCGGTAATGACATTCCATTCTTCTGCGCACCTGCTGCAACCATATCTATTCAGTTCCTCACTGAGCGAGGACTACAAATCGACGAACTCTTGAGAGGCTTAATTTTCCTATAGGTAATAGAGAACGTCAGAATATACATAGGTGCAAATACTTCCATAGGTACAAAACAGTAATAAATATTGCAGGAGTGCAGAAAATGTAGTTTACAGTCTGGCTAGACCAGACAACATGTAACTAGGTACGTAGGTATGTGATTAATATGAAGGCATAGACTTATTTCAGGTATGAAGGTATGACAAATTTTGCCTAGGTAGGTAAAATTATTAAGTAGAAATTATTCTTACCTCTCATCACCTCTATAAGCGTGGAGACGCTCAATAAACATCTCATGTTGTTTTTGTTAATCATTTTTCTTCTCGTCATCCATTTTTATGCAAAAACCCAAATTGGAAAACTCCAACAACATAAACTTCCGCGCCAAACATGCGCACCGCACAGATAATAAAAATCGGTCATTTCATTCATTCCATTCATTCAAAAAGACTCAAAAATATATCTTACTGGCAACACCTGCAATTCAATTTAAATCGATCTATGAGCCTACTTATTTTAGAAATGTACTAAAACCGTGTGCAACTGAATAGGGTTTTGAAGGTTCTAAACATGTTCTAAACTAAAGATAGTAATTTTTAGTATAGTATCGTTTAGTTTTGGGTCGCTCCTGAATAGACGCCAATATCATTAAAAAGCGTCAAATACTGTCGTTCCGCTTCAATTGTTGAAGCTGTGCCAAAATGCCAGCATAAATTTAAAGCCTCACTTTTCAAGTCAGTGAGATGACAGATGCTTTTAGATTGAAGGATGATTTTCAGCTGGGAATTACATCTGTACAGTGTTACCAACTGTTTCTTCAAAACAAACTCGCAAACTATGTTTTACAGTTTTTTATGATGGGTTTTTAACCTTAATCATAACATCATCCATTTCTTGTTTCGTTATTTAAAAACCGAACAAACGAATAGTTAAAATAAATGCGAATAATTTTGTGTTTGATTGACTCTTACAAAAAAACAATCAATAGTCATTAGCTTTTCCCTCAGCACAAGTATTTCCCCGAAAAATCATTTTTTATAGGAGGCGAATTCATTAATCACAGATATTTGGGTTTATGGAAGTTATAAATTAGTTTTCATAAAATTCATTTTGTAAAACGTTTCTCTGACGAAATAATCGTTTAATATCTCAAAGTATATTAAAATCGGGACGGTATTGTAAGATGAGGAAAAACGTTCTACAAGTATAAAAGCTAGAAGATTTTCAAAAATTTCCATCTTTTCACGTTCATCCTTATTAAAAATACGATGAAAATCCTTAACATAGTACAGCACCATTTAGCCCCAAAGTAAGAAAGCTCTTGTAGTAAAAGCTTGCAATACGTCTTTTGAGAAAGTTCCGTACAAAGTCAACAGCAAAGGCTCCATATTACATTTAAATTTGAATTTGCATACACCTTAGCAAAATCAGTCTTTGAAGCAACTCTTGCAAAGGCCCTGTTAACTCAGAAGATCAACAAAATTAGACTCTTGACCGGGAGAGAAAATATTGCTACTAGTTTTTCCTATTTTGTAACCGAATTAAGATTCAAAGATATTTATTGCGTCAAACATGGTATAAAGGTGTTCAGTATAAATAATGCACTCATGTCTCACTATATGTTAGCAAAGAGTTAAAAAAGAGACTTTCAATTCGACTGTATGTATGAATTTAGATATTCTTTTCTTGTTGTGAAAAATTTGACAGGGTAGTTTAGTGAATGGAATATTACTACTGAGGCATTTCTATATAATTGTATTTTATGTACCACCATTTAATTTAGAAATAAATATAATTATAGCCCGTATAGATGATGATTGAGATAAGTCAAAACGAGAAAGAACACTACTTAGCAATGGGTTTTATTTAGCAGATCATTATGATTAATTTTTAGATAGTAGATTTAACAGTGACAGATGAGGGACTCCAAGCTTTAAGCGATAGGCCCGCGAGTTGTACTCGTATGTAATCTGATGCCGTATAAATAAAATGCATTTAAATATTACGAGGCCTAAAAAGACCCCCATCTATGACTGCACATTTTTGTACTGTGCGGCAGTGTTACGGTACAGATCTGATACAACCTTTAGACCGTTTCCTTGTGAATAATATGTAATAAATCTATACTAATATTATAAAGAGGAAAGATTTGATTGTTTGTTTGTTTGTTTGTTTGTTTGTTTGTTTGTTTGAATTGAATAGGCTCCGAAACTACTGGACCAATTTGAAAAATTCTTTCACCATTAGAATCCTAAATTTTCCGTGATGAACATAGGCTATATAATATTTTCAAAAAGTTAGGGATCCGCATGAAAAATTCAATAATTGAACCGTGGGCTGTATATTCAACCTCTTTTTCTATTATGGCGCGTCATAATCGAAAAAGAGGTTGGATATACATATAGCGCACGGTGCTTGCTTTTTCTCTACGGCCAGTGTCAATTATTGAGTGTCGAGTTAATGTCAAAAACCCCAATGTTGTTGAAAAAAGTAAGGGATCCGTATGAAAACTGTGACCCATCGTGTTAGAGTGTATAATTTCTGAATTTTTTGTATAATACCCGTGCGAAGCCGGGGCGGACCGCTAGTGTAATATATAATATGTATAAAACTTTGACAGGAGACGACGATGTCGAAGTTAACCTATCCGACTACGGCGACGACCCAGCAGATCTGCAGCTGCTTCAGGACGTTGGAAAGTGAGTATTATAACAACTGTGTAAGGTTGAAAATCCAAAAAGTATTTTCTTCGGTTCATACAAACGAACCGTATCGATAATTTGTCCATAAACCAAGCTTATAAAACATCCAAATGTTTCGATGATCCATTATCCGTGACCCGATAGGGAAAATGTCGCGAATATTAAGATTTACGGTCCATTTCGACCGTTAAGATACAAAGTAACTTCCCATAAAAATTCGTTCAAATAAAAGGTTTACTTATTTATTAACGACTTGCAAGAATATAATAATATTATTCATAAAACCTTTTAACTCCAAACCTAACGTAGGCTTTGCCAAGGCACAAGTAGTTCTGCGAGGCTTATTAGATGCTGCCCGTCTACATTGAACAAAATATATTTCTATCTGTCATTGGATATGAAAACTTCACTTAGAAAACAATAATAATAAATATACACGGGAATTTATAGCGTATATTCACCTATTTTTCCCGACGTTTCAACAGGTTAACACACTGCCGGGATAAAGGTTGACGCCATTCAACGTGGCAATGCTGTAAATATTCTTGGCACTCTGACGACTATTATTTTTCGTAGTAGTTAAAAATTGTCTGTATTAGTGTAATTATTAATATTAGGTATTTATTAATTTATACTATTGAAACGAATACATTTTGCTTATATAATTCTATTTTTTTTTTGTCCGGACTAAGGCAAAATATTAGAAAAGAGGCTTATATACTCATACGAGCAGTGTTCCAAGCAACGGCCCAAAGTAAAGAAGCAAAACATAAAATGATCGTAAATAGATTCTTTTGCTCAAAATATTATCATCAGACGTAAGCAGTTTCGTGCGTTTCACCAAGCACGCAAACTTAGGTTAGTTTTAAACAATGTGCTTTCAGACGAGCCTCGCTGGTGTACGTTTTCAGGCGTGCGTGCATCCCTCGCGGGGGCAACTGCGACCACCGGCCCGGGGACTGCTGCCACTCGTCCTCCTGCCGCTGCAACCTCTGGGGCTCCAACTGCCGCTGCCAGCGCATAGGCCTCTTCCAGAAGTGGGGGTAGGCCCGACGCGTCTCACCCCGCGCCCTGAAGCGGCGACCAGCTCACGCCAGCCGACCTGACCGCCGCTCCATCGCCCGCGACAACCCTAGCATGCCCACGGAACAATTCTTTTCCTTTCCACCTTCCTAATTCGACAAAACAGGGACCTAGTTGATTTCGGAAATATTTTTGGATTGTTTACAATTGGTTCGTTCTTTGCCTGGGCGGGCGGGTGTCCGCTTGTTCGGTTGGGCAATCACCCAGCCTTATTGCTCAATCAGCAAGCCTGACGCTCAGCCCGCCCGCCCTGGCGCCGCTCTCTGACCTGGCGCCGACTCCGATCTACCTTCCGTTTCCCTTTTATTTCTGCATCGGTTTCGTCGCTCAGGCATTTTTCATTCTTAATGTATGTATGTAGAGTAAGTAAGCTAAAGTAGATGATTAAACGGTAGTTAATCTTGGTGGTAAACTTATGTCAATAGGTAGTAGAGAAATAGTCAAATGTAACTTTAAATGTTAGTCAATAAGGACGTAACGGTAACAAAAACTTGGTGAAAGACGCTCTAATAAGCCTTTGTGTGGAATGGAAGCCAGACTTGCGATTGGCAACTTAGAATTTTAAAATACATATTTATGTGTCATATATATCTGATAATGTTTAGTACTATACGACTCTCGGACAGGGGGTATAATGCTATCAAACTAGTAGTTCTCTCTGAAAGTAGCTTCTTGTAAACATTCACATACGATAATTGTATTGTTAAAATTAATGGACTATGAAAATGACGAAGGAATTATGATTAAATACTATTTAACAATAAATGTTTAACAAGTAAATGTTGTTTTTATTATAACCTCCCCACTAGAGATAAAACATTAGGTCCTTGCCAAAGAATAAAATGTAAAGTTTCTGATCTTTACACCAGCCAAACTTGAAGTGGTTTATTTGTAAATTACCCACGCTATAAAAAAACTAGTTTCCTTCTTGAGCATCGAGTTTCTGGTAGAATCTTTTGTAATTTCAGGTTAAAAATTGTCAGTTTGTTTAAAAACATACCTCATCGTATTTGGCTAGTGTATGAGAATATAGGGTCTGTAAATTCAAGATATTATTCAAAAGGTAGAAAAGAGGTTTTCATTTTATATTCCAGACGAGCGAAACTAAATAAAGTTTAGCGAGCACCTAACCATTACTCTGAAGCCTTTGTCGAGTTCAAAGTGAGTATACTTTACAACTGTAAAACAAGATGAACTTCAGTTCAAGCAATAATAGTTCAGTTCAGGAATTTTGAAAATGTTAAAGAAAAGTTTGGAAAGACAGAGACATCCGAGATCGAATCCGTCGGATAATGAAATACTTAGTAAACGCCGGGGGATTCGTATCTACGGTTGAACATCTGAATCGTTTTTGGAATAAAATAAATTAGGAAAGATAAGGTCGCAGCGACGTGTGACCCGAAACCTGGTTAGTTTATCGCGCAGTATATTATTATTAGTACTATTTTAACGGGTATTTATCGCGTTTATTTACCTATTTTTCCCGACGTTTCAACAGGTTTAAACAAGGTTTAAACACATCAATCATTAGTCATACCGTGACCACGACAGTGTGCAAACCTGTTGAAACGTCGGGAAAAATAGGTAAATAAACGCGATAATGCCCGTTAAAATAGTACTAATAATTATGTGTTCAGATCGCGTAAATTTAAAAATATTTATCAGTATATATTATTGCCATACATAATATAATTGCGGGTAGGCTAAACTATAAATAAAATTGAGGTAAACCATCCTTCCAGGGGCCTTATTCTCTATGAAATAGGAGATTCCTTACCCAAACCGTGTGACGTCACAATGTGTTCTAAATACGATTTTGTTCGATTCCACGCCGCTGTCTTGTCATATCTGTGAAATATGTTGGGATTGGCAATAGTGAATAAAGGCCCTGGACGTAAAAGCCTTGATGATGATGTGTAAAAGCTTTAACAGAAACTATTAAATTGTGAGTCTACTTCAAAATAGATTTTGCTGATAAATTTTAAATAATACAGGACAATTCACATAGCATTATCTAGCCCCAAGCTAAGCAGAGCTTATGTTATGGGTACTAGATAACTGATATACTTATTATACGAGTAAGTACATAGATATTTTTTATCATACATAGGAAACGTCCAGATCACCCTGATTTGCAGATCGTACGGGAATTGAACACAAAACCTCCTATTTCTTTTTTATAATAATTTATCTGTTTGAAATTTGACTTGTCTAAGTGCTTATTTTGTAAGCCTAAAGAAATAAAGTTACTGAATCTGAATCTGAATCTGAACCTGCATCCCAGGCGGACCTTCGCAATAGCAACAGAGGTCGTATTATATACATCAGTCATTTAGTACAAATCCGCTAAAATAATATTATATAATTATTATACAGTAAAACATATCAAAACGTTGGATCACTGGCTATAAACTAGATTGAGCCTAGCTTTGCGGTTTGTGATTATTATTATACTCTTCATTAGACGACCTCTGTACCCTGCACTTTCACCAACACATTTGCTAAGCCAATCACAACAAATGATTTAAGTAATTTTATCATGTAAAAAGCGAAGAGCTGCCGGGGTCAGCTACTAATAAATAACGCCGCATCAGGATCCTGATTTTGACGGCTTAAATTACGTATTCGGCACGCTGCCAAGGTTTATGTCATGAGATACATTATGAGGAAGGAAATGACAGCCATTTAGAGTACGTTTTCATCAACGGCTGAAAACAGTGCGCTGGAACTGTCACGATCGCTGTACTGGAGTCGAAACGCCGAGGAAATAAATAAAAGATGATCTGGACCCAATTTTGTTACACCATTCCTATGACAATAATATCGTCACAGAATCATAAGATGATGAAAAATTCTGGATAGTGCGTGTGGGGCAAATATCGCACAAAGAGATAAATACTATAATTATAAATAAATAATGCTGGACAATTCACACAGCATTAACCAGCCCTATCTAGTTTTTGTGTTATGGGTACTGGGTAACTATTCATAATAATATAGGAGTACTTAGATATATATTTTTTTATATACATAGAGAACGACCAGAACACCATGAACAAATATTTTCAGATTGTACAAATATTTGTGCCGAGGCGGGAATCGAAACCGCAACCTAATGCAACACTTTTAAACGCTTTCAGATTGTTGTAGTAAGTCCTAAACTTATTTTCATTCTATAAAAGTAGATGTCATTCTGTGACTATACTAGTGAATCGACTAGTTTAGCAGAATAGGCCCCTATAATTAAATTTAGGTGGATTTAATATTGTAATAACGACCAGTATGCATAAAAAAAATCTTATCGATTAAAAATTTTTTACGTGAAAATCTGTATTTATAGTCGTGAGAATCTACATGATATAGCAGAAAGTAAGGATTACATGTTAAGAGGTGCCTTAAAATGTAATCCTTTGCTTTAAAAATTTGCTGGCGGTCGGGGTGTAAGATAAAACAGTAAAACTGCTATTTGCCGATAAAAAATTAAAAAAAGACCAAGTAGGCTATTGTGACACCGGTTTTCGCGATGTGGCCGCGTTGCTTGACCGAGACCCTTGCGGCCTGAGGACCTGAAGATTTAAAGAAAGTAAGTATTTGAGGAAACAGCAGTGCTACTAATCGAAAAGAAAAGAAAAAGAAGACTACTGGCACTGCAACATGTATCTAAAGATTATTTAGTTTAGTGCATATTTTAGTGAAGTGGGATGTAAGATAGATTGACGATTCAAAATATATTTTTGTTTGTGGACAATCCACTCAGCATCATCTAGCGCAAAGTTAATCAGAGCTTGTGGTATGGTTACTAGATTACTGTTATAATATATACATATTACTTAATACAATATATGTATTGCATACATAGATATTTTTATCATTCATAGAAAACGACAAGAACGAAAAAGATATTACATACATACATTTGTCCGAGGCGGGAATCGAACTCGAAACCTCCTGCGTCGCAGGCGGACCTTCCCCCACCGCGCCACAGAGGTCGAAGCACATGTATCTATAGTATGTACAATATTCAATGTAGTTATCGACTTTCGCTTTAATCCGGAACGTAGATTCACTCCAACTTTTCTAATACTTTACTTTAAACTCGTCGTTTATCACCTCTGTTGATCTTTTCTCTTTGAAGTCACTTCTTAAAGTTGGATTATTTATCATATCGCTAATCAAGATCTCTCAGCTTAAACACGTTTATAAAATAAAAGTGTCAAGGTAAATAGGAAAATAAAATAAGCGAAGACTTAAGTAAGTATGGCGTGGATTTTATTTTGTTTATAAAGAGAATTTTATGTAAGGAGCATAAGATAAGGGGAGGCCTTTGTCCAGCTGTGGACTAACATGGACTGATGATAAGATAAGCATGAAAGAAGATAGCATCTAATTATAAATTTATTTATAACTAGCGACCCGCCCCGGCTTCGCTCAGGTGTAATGCTGTACATCAATAAAAAATATCTTGAATCACTCTATTTATTAAAAAAACCGCGTCATAACCCGTCGCGTAGTTTTAAAGATCTATGCTTACGTAGTGACAAACGGACAGCAGGAAGTAACTTTCTTTTATACTATGAACAGGCTCATGGTTTCATGCTCGTTTATTTATAAAGTAGCCTATGTATTTGAAGATTATACAAATATTTGTCCCGAGGCGGGAATCGAACCCGCAACCTCCTGCGTTGCAAGCAGACCTTCGCGCGACACGCTCCATGTCATGAGGACATTACCTAAACATCAGATTTGCCTAAAAAGCTGTTTTCCATAAACGAAATATTTCGATGAAGCAGCATGCCTTAAATGTGAAATTGACAAAGAAGCAGTGTTTGTCTAACGTTAGAAGCCTATAAAGCAAAATGCTTAAATAGTTAAATGCCAAACTGGTTAAATGCGTAAAAAGAAAAATGCCTTCTTTTTAGGCATTAGGTTAAAAGCCTACACAGGTCTATTTTTATAAATACTTGTGTAATAAAAAGCCGTGTGGTGCCGGCATAGAATTTCACCACCCCAACTCTTCCCGTGGGTGTCGTAAGAGGCGACTAAGGGAAACACACCGGAGGGCGGGCAGCAGCGCCTTCTGCAAAACAACTACACCGAACTGCGATCCCCAACCCGCATGCCCAGCGTGGGGATTATGGGCAATAACCCCCAAATAATGATGCCATCTATGGCGCTCATTAGGGGAGGCCTATGTCCAGCAGTGGACTATTATAGGCTGGTGATGATGATGATGTTGATGTTGTGTAATAAAATAACCAAACCACGAAAAGTAAAAAAGGTAACCCTCGCGTGAGACCAACCCGAAGCTACAGTAACTGAAACAAACCAAAAACAATAAATTCCCTTCCGCTGGTAGCTGCCAAATGTGCCAATAGAGCTCTGGCGAACCGGTCAGACGCACGTGTTTGAAAATCGGTCATTTGGGATTTCACGAGGACTGGGACACACTGAGCGTTGCTAGCCAAATGGGACAGACTTATGTGCGTTTGTTATGACTACATGTATTAACAAACCATTATACTACGGCGGCGGCGCGGCGCGGCGGCGCGAAAGGCGAAGGTCCACCTGAGAAGTAAGAGGTTGCGGGTTTGCTTTCCGCCTCGGAATAAGTGTTTGTTTGTTTTTTTTAATGTTCTGGTCGTTCTGGTCGTCAATAAGAAATATCAATGTATATATTGTATTTTTCTATATAACTGTATTTGAATTGTCCAGCATTATGTATATTTATTTAAATATTAAGATCGCAGGACTGTAATTGAAATTGAAATGAAAAAAGAACCTCATGCTGAGATAAAGACCGTTGTTCAATGCAAACATTTCATACATACATAAAAAGTACATAACGCTTTGTTTTATTTTTTATCGTGTTTGTCTTTGATATTGTTGATTGAGTTTCAAATAAAATATTCTTTCTCTCTCTCAATACAATGCACTCAGTGTGTTTCAATTCTTCTTGGTAGAACTTGCCGTCCGCCGTCAGTAAGCAATATTTAATTATGTCAGTTCTTTTGACAAGGGCGGGCGGGGTAGGGCGGCCGGTCCCTTAGTGCCCTGAATGGTGATTTTCCTTAACTTTTTTTCTTATTAGATTCAGCGGTCATATTTCTTCATTTTTGATAATATCATTTGGAAAATTTTACTAAAAACTATCGTAGTTTGACGAATTCATTATCAATGTAAGCTGGTTTACTACGAACCTATTTTGTGTTAGAAGAACACCACGTCACCACCCCACAGCAACGTTTCATCCCTTAACAAGGGACTTCATCAGGGTGAGTGCAGCTCACGTCGCGCCCGTATCGCTTCAATACGCTCTCTGATCACATTGGTGTTCTTCCAACACAAAATGTTCGTAGTTAACCCGCTTACATTCATATTGAACCATTTGGATCAGTTTATCTACCAGGAGATTATTTGCAACAGTATGGAGTTAGCTCAATAGCGTTAGTTCTCATTTGTTGCTATTATTTTATCATATTTTTTTTTAGTTAATTTGGCTAGTGACGTACTTTTCTTAAAACCAAATGTATTTTCATTTCTTACAGTTTCTATCTGTATATTTTAACAGGGATCACCAATAAATAAATAATGCTGGACAATCCACACAGCATCATCTAACCCCAAGTTAAGCAGAGCTTGTGTTATGAGTATTAGATACGATACTAAATCTATATTTATTCTTACATTTTAAAGAGGAAATAAGTCTATGGTATTTCTTATTTTAGCTATTTAGATATACTCGATGCACGAAATGGGATAAAAAGTTTAGGCAGTTTTTTCGTCACGTAGCAAAACGCACGAGCTGCAACTTATTTGGGTGTTTACTTCAAGTCGACGACGCACGAAATGCAACTAATCCAGATTTGATTGTTTGTTTGAATTGAATAGGCTCCGAAACTACTTGACCAACAGTAAATAATACGTAGATAGATATTTTAATTTATGCATATGTTCACGCCGCAATGCGTGACAACTTCACATCGTGTTGCTGTGAGCTGCGGGAGCGCCCTTCCGCCCGCGCCCGCCCGCACCCCGCAACAAGATTCCCCTACAAGACGTCGCGAGAGACGCACGCGCATCTATACCCGCGATCTCGCCATTCCAAATTTATAACCAATAAGCTGCAGCTGCATATGACACCACTAAAACACTGAACAAATATTTATAGATCATACAAACATTAGTCCCGAGGCGGGAATCGAACCTCTCCTGCGTCGCAGGCGGACATTCCCCCATCGCCACAGAAGTGCCAAGCTTGATAACTATGGCTCTATGCTCTTATCTATATCTATATCTAATATATATTATGGCTATATGGATATATTAACCCCCTTGTTTGACAGGCACGTGACGCAGAGGGCATATGAATACTAATAAGTAAGGTAGGTAAATAAGAGCAAGTCGTGTGATATCGTGTGCGTCGAATCTTAATTAATACCTAAAAAAGGGTCCCTTTCAACGTACGTTATTAAATCTCGTTGAACTGTACACATGTCAGGCACAAACTATAAATGATTAGTGGTTATGAAACAAAAGGTCTCGTGGAGTCATATTGCATGTAACTTTAGCGGTTATGGGCATGAACACCAACCATTACTAGGTCTTAAGGTTTCTAGGTTTCGAGTGTGGTTTATTGCGATTTGAGGTTAGATTTATTATTTTTATGGATGCTGTGATTGAAAACGGGTTAATTTCGAACCGTATTTGTGTGTTTGACTACAAGAACTCTCCGCACCCCGAAAAGTTCTCTCGTTAAGGCTCCGAAACGATTTGTACTTCGAGCATATTTTCACCATGGTTTGCTTTTATTAAATATTAGATTAGTATTTATTTAGATTCCTGCCACGAGGTTTTTTAAAAATACTTTTCTACACAAATACTAAGAAAACATGTCTTCTTTGATGTAAAAATGCCATTAATTTAATTTCAAAAAAAGTATTTAGAAAAAAAGGTGACAGGAACCTAGATAAATACTATTTTAATACAAATATCTTATACACATACATAAATTTTAGTATAAAGTTAAAATATATATATATTTGGGAAATTCATTCGTGGCGCCCCGGCCGGAGCCTTCATTAGTTGGTTGATATGGCGTAGGTATGACGTAGCTTAGTAAATGGAAGCAAAAAGCGCTACGGCGTAGCAAAAAGCGCTACGTGGTAGCCAAAAGAGCTACGTCGTAGCTACAAGCTACGAGCGAAATTTAGAAACGGATTTCGCTCACTTCCGTCTATAGACAAAGTGACTAAGAAATATTAAGCTTGTTAGTGGTTATTTTTAGAATAGGGTGATAATCCATCCCAAGATTAATTATCCTCTAGATAATCCTGATTACATCTGTTTAATGATATATCTTCTACCTGTCTGCCCGGGCTTCGTTTTGTTATATACCCGATATAAGATATAACAAAACGTTTATGTATCTAGGTTCCTACCACAAAAATTGTGAAAGTACTTAACTGCTATTAAATTAAACTAAAGCGGATTTTATTCAAAGAAAACACGTTTTCTTATTATTTGTGTAGATTTTATAGTAGTACAGGTAAGCATTTTCAAAAAAGCTTGTGGCAGGAACCTAGATAAATACTATTCTAATGCAAATAATAGTTGAGCGTGGTGAAAAAATGCTCAAATTACAAATCCTTTTGATATTCCTTTTGTATTAGAAATTCATTCGTCACCGGAGCCTTCAATTTTAAACCTCAACGTTACTTTTATTTCCCGCTTTTATTTTAGTCTACACAACTTAATTTTTTTTTATTACAGCATATTTTTGTATGAAGTTCAAGTAAAAAAAATCTGATCTTCTATAAGTAGTGTGAAAACTTTGAAATATAGGTATTATTACAATTTAACAAGAAGTCCTTTTAACAAAAAAGAACATGATAATCTGGCCCGTCCACATAGCAGCGACATAGAAGCCCTATCTAAGTAAAGTTAAAATAATAATTTTAAATCAAAGGATGCGAAAAGTCTAAATTTATCCCTCCAAGTAGACCTTAATAATAGTTGTATGGTTTCGGACGACCCCTTTGAGGCTGCCCCGTATTCTATGTTATGATTTCTTTATAATAACACGCGTTATCACAACGACATAACCATAACGCACTTTGCAAGCTTAATTTGAATTATTTACAAGAAGAAAACTTCGAAAAATTATTCCTTTATAAGGTTAAATGTTTTTTATTTCGTTTTGCCGTCTAAATAGTAAAACACACATTAATAGCATATTTGACAACCTCTGTGGCGCAGAGGGCGGGGGTCCAACTGCAACAAGAAACGAATGCGAGAAGGAGCCTGCGGGTTCGATTCCCGCCTCAGAAAAAATATTCCTACGACAATTGTTTAGGGTGTTTTCTATATCTATAAAATAAAATCTTTGTTATATAATGTATATACTGTGTATCCGTATTTAGTACCCTTAACAAAAGCTCTGCTTAGATTCATCCAGTCTTGTTTTCGTTAAGACAAGACGCTTGGGTCGAAAAGGACTAAGGCCCTTGAACCATTTTCGACTTCTACCCGGACGAAGTCGCGGTCAAAAGCTAGTACTCTATGAGGATAAGGACCTACGGAATAAGGGTCTTTTTACAGCCTACCTCTATCGCATTATTTACAACGCGTACTACATTATGAATACGTCTTTATGAAGGGCTTGACAAATACGTGAGGGGAATGTGAACGTTTGTTTACAGTGCTCTAGGGATTGACATGGGCTAATTGAAGGTAACAATAATTGACGTTGTTGTTGTCTTTGTATAATGGGTATTTGTTATTTTTTACCTACAAAGTACCAACAATGAAATTAGGTACCACGGCTCGGAAAGTAGATAAGTTCTACTTTTGAATATTTATTGAAAGTTTTTTGATTTCAAGCAGTTCAATCAATCAATTCAAGCACAGTTACATCAATTCAACTACGGTACATCAATATGTATTGTGCTGGAAATGTAAGATTTTTTGTGATTTTCGACATTTATTTTATTCTTACAATGTAAAAACTAAAAGAATAAGAAAGGGAAAAAATTGTAAGGGGTGTAAGAAAATAGTATACCTAAAGTATTATTATATTTGAACCTGATAATTGCGATAGATAAATAATAAATCAATAAAAAATACACTGGACAATCCACACAGCATCATCTAGCCCCAAGTTAGGCAGAGCTTGTGTTATATGTACTAGATGACTGATATATTTAATAAAATATATTACATACATACATATATTTATTCTTCATAGAAAACCACAAGAACACCCTGATCGTACAAATATTTGTCCCAAGGCGGGAATCAAACCCGCAACCTCCGTCGTCGCAGGCGGACCATCGTCACCGCGCCACAGAGGTCGTAATAAGATATTGAATTGAAGGTATTTACAAAAATTTTAGCTTACTCTAGTTAATAATACAAACAATGAGTACATTCTACCGCAAAAACAACTGGGCAAAGAATTTCGGCTAATTGTTTTTCGTTCCGATGGGCAACGCCCGCCCGCCCCTGTCGGCGCCCAATCTACGTTGGTTTTCTACAAGGTAGTGCTGATTGCCGACTCGTTAATCTACTGCTGGAGGATCTTTGTTTTATATGGTTCCAGTAGCTTAGCAATCAATACTTCCCCCAGCACAGATTTATCGCACGTGGGAACTCCCCCTTCATGGGGAGGCCTCAAAAAGGGATTTTCTTATAAACACAACTCTTGAAAGGCCGTTTATTGAAACATTTATTAACAAAGAAAATAACAAATAAATAAATAAATTAAAACTAGTATTAACAATTGGTGATTGCAGAAGATGTGTTAAAAATCGAGAGGGAAAAGCTGTATTGTCTTGCAGAATCATTTTGATCAGCATTGCCATCATCTAATATTAATCCACAGCTGGATAAGGTACTCCTAAATGTAATCCTTACACCTTACCGTTTAAGAGTCACAGCTCTCTATCTTATCCCATTTAGTTCTAATTATAATCAAATTCGATTTTCTGCTTGTTAGATTCGAATTCAATTGAAATGGCTCCGTAATCAATTTTAATGGGCGTGGAATTAGAGGTAACTGTAAAACATTATTACTTACAATCAAGTATTAAAAGTTAATTAATTTGAGCGTCTGGTCGGAGCTACGTGTGACCCGAGAGCTGGTCAGTATCTGGCTCAGCGCATCAGCATTGCCATAGAGCGAGGCAATGCAGCCAGCATATTGGTTACACTTCCAACTGGTATGATATGGATCAGTTGAGCTACCTGTAGATTGTTTGCTACAGTCTGCCGTTAGTACAAATGTTTCAATTGTAAATACTAGTTCTAATTTGGTTATAGATTCGTAATTTTCTTTAGTAAACGTATTTAAAGTGCGGTAACTATTAAGTTAATTGATTACTTCCGGTTCTTTTACTCAGAGATCAAAAAGTTTTTGACGATAGGTCAGTAGGTCTAATTCTAAAATAAAAGCTATAAATGACTAAGTCCTGAATTGATTACTGAACCTTACTTTTCAGAAACTACCTTTTTACAGCCGCACCCAGTTTAACTTGATTAAATTAACTGTTGGTATAATATTTATTTATTTTATAATTGTCGTATATATAAATTCACCAATTTAAACTTATAACGTCTAGGGCCATTGCTTTGGCTATTGATGACTTGAACAATGGTTCTTCGTGAACTTTTGGTAAAATTAATTGATTAGATTTAATTAATGGAAGCGATTTGATAAAATAATGAAACGCTGTAACCAATTAAACGTTTTTTTTTACTGAAATACATCAATAGATACATATAAAATACTTTATCGTAGCCAAAAAAGATAGAAAACATTACGAACAGACATGCTTAAAGTAAAGGATGTATGTATAAAGGATGACCTTATCGCTATGAGCGATATCTTCCAGGAAACTTTGGGATGAACTGGACATGAAGGAATACTAGACGGTGGCTCTTGAATATGCATATTTCTACCGGACTTATAGATGGGTGCATAGTGGACACAAGGCATTTATGTGCTAGAGTTAGTATAAATATCCTTGGTCGGATTTAAAATCCCAGTTATAATCTTTATTATTTCGCAAAAAATCAGCGCCGTCTAAATAAATAAGGTTTTTTCTTATTTTAAAACAGCCATGTTGTTTTCATGGGAATGACAGTTTTTATTTTTCTTCGTGGCTCAAAAATCAGCTATCAAAAAGTGATAGCTGATGTTTGAATATTTGACATTCCTGTTGAATTAACGCCAGTGAGCTAGCAACTCTGCGCTGTGTTAGGTCAGTGAGCTGGAAACCCCGCAATTTGAATTTAGTGACCAATTAATTTTTGAAGGAGCCAAAATTATTCCGCTCTTTTCTACTTAACTTCAGCAACAGAGGAAAAAACCGTTCTCTGTGGGCTGCTATTTTACAAAAATAGGCGTTAAAACAAAGACATAAAGTTAAAAATAAACAGTCTCGTTTGAAGAACTAGGGCGAACTAATTACACGTCTTCGCAGACACTCATGACGGCGGCCCTTGAAACAATAGGAGAGTCCACAGTCTCATGACGGACAGAAGATGAACAAATAACCTTTAATAAATAATTCTGGACAATTCACACATCATATTCTAGCGTAAAGCTATACAAGCTCTGCTTTACGTTACAGGCACTAAATAACTTATATACTTAGCTATGTTTTATACCTAGTTAGACGTCAAAAAGCTCTGCTTGACCTTACAGGCACGAAATACTGATATACTTAGTAATTTTTTATACCTTGATAGATATTTTTATTGTACTTAACAAACCTCCCGCAACACCTGGAGTATAATATGGAAATCATAGAAACAAGGCGCAATTCTTAGCAAGGATTAGTGAACGGTCACGTTTTCGTGGGTATTTGCAAACTCATACAGGCGGCGCGGCGGCGTAGCGATAAAAACTAGCATAAAATCATGTAAATCATCTACACTGTGTACCACAGCTGTAACAAACGAGTTGCCTCCTCTTTGTGGGGCTCGCAATACGGTCCAACTTCTAGCTGCTTTTAATCAGGGACGGGGCAATGACCAGACGTGAGAACAGGGCTAGTAAAATGATCACTAACAGCAAGCAGGTACTGATAATTGCAAATATATCATAAGATTGTGAGGTGGGATATATCCTCCACTCGCAATAAGAGATTTTCCTCCACCGTCATTATAAAGAGTGGAACTTGCTGTCTGATTCTGTTCTTCCAGCTAATTACAATCTTGATATCTTGAAAACTAGAGTGAATTAGTGTCTTCTTGCAATTTAACCTGTATGGTAAATGTTTAAAAAAAAGGGGATGGTACGCGTCTTCATATTGAAGACAAGTACATAACAACTATGGCCTTTATTCACTATTGTCATCCCACCACTCCCATTTCAAAAAGCCACCCTGTTTATTCATTGTGCCACCCAGCAACAAAGCTTGTTTTCTTGCTTGAATTATAAATATATACTAAAGTTGTTCGTTAAGCTTGCCAGCAATAAATACATACATTCTAGCAATCTTCGCCATTTTTCTTATTCAAAATCAGCAATTCAAATGGTGTCTGCCCATCTGCCCTCGCATAATGAATACCACTTCCATAAAAGTCTGTTAAGTGGGCACTTATCTCTATTTAGTCGGATACTAGTACCTACAGTAGAGAGGGATTTTTGAACATTCAATTTCTGTCGCCCTGAGGAAAATGAACTAGATTATGAATTTTATAAATCTTCACCATTCATCTCAGAGATGATTTATAGTAGAAGGGATACTAGCTCTAAAATGTACCCGGTTTTTTGTGTATATCTAATAAATTATAACAGGAAGTCACAAACAATTATAATTTATGTTGATTTAGCAATAAATCTCTGTCTAAAGCGACAGTTCGAAGTTCGTTTTAACATAGGTTCATTGCAAAAGAATAGGAATATTTTATTAAAAAATTTACAAGGTAGCCAGAATTTACAAAAGCCTTAACCTTTTACACACTTTATGTCCGAGTTAAATAATAACTCTTAACCATTTATATGTCCTCGCATGTAGTTAAAGTTAATCATAGCTAGGTTTTTGTTTTATAAGACTAAAAATAAAACAAGGTAACTTAGTATAGTATACATACATAATGCGCTACAGGACATAGTCCTTTGAGGTTTCTATGAGTACCTATAGCAAAATGTGAACAAAGCATTATTAACTTAATAGAAACTTAATAACTTGTGAACCTAAAACATAGTAAAAGACTCTTTTATTTCAACCTTGAAATCTATAATACGTATTCTAGAATGGATGAAGTGTTTTTTGACTTGAACGATTGCTTTCATAATCGAAACATTTATCATATCACTTGTGTTTCAAATTCAAAGAAGGAATTAATTTATCTAGTAAATACCAATATTGAAAAATTACAAGTCTACAAACTTGTTGGTTTTATTTATTTATTTTTACAATTAGGTTAGCCTACAGCTAGTACACCAAAAAAATACAAGATTCTAGGATTTTAAAAAATAAGTTTAGCTAAGTGTACCAACCTCTTACAGGCCGACACAGCATGCAAAGATTATAACTAATTAATAACAGACTATAACTAATTAATCACTCTAAAAGCGAGCAAGGAAGTTTACACAATATAACAACCAATGATTAAATCAACTTACATAGGTACTACAAATTTATATAAAAGAAGTGTAACGAAAATGTAATCAATTTAAACTAGACAAAGGGACAAGAAAATGCAGGCGACAAACAATAGCAAGTACACACATGTACGAGTTCCAATGAGACTCGTACAGTAGGTACTACAATTGGAAGAGATTATTCTCCAGGTGTATTCAGTAAGTAACGGCGGAAGCTGGTAAAACTATCATAGTGGATATCCAACAGATCACATTTATTTACAAGCTTACAGAGGCGTTTTATATCTACGAGTACATACACTATATTGAATGTTTGAGATAGAACATGCGTATTTAACGGTTTATTACAAAACATTACAAATTCTCGTAGCAAGAAGGATATAAAAGTAACATTATCTAATCATGACGCAACCTTATTCTTAAATTTTCCTACGAACAAGATAATTCACTATAGCGGCCAAGTGGCCACTCAAGGGACCCAATCCCTCTCCACTTAGAACGATACCCAAAATATGCAACTACGTAAATATAAAAATATAGGAAACGTCTTTGTGTAACACGATTCTGCTCTCCCACAGTAAAGTGGCAGTAAAACTCTTATCATTGTCCACTCTTGGGTTTTTCCATTTAAGCTTTATAGATGGGTACCCTATTTGGTCCACATTTGACCCTCACTGCCCTTTGTTTCGAGCAATTTACTTTTTCTACAAGAATTGAGCACGCTTCTAAATTAAATTTATTGCGCTCATAGAGTTTCTTGGGGCATTTGTCTTAGGCTAGTTTTTATGGAAACTTGTAACGCAACCAAAGATCTTTTCGTTATCGGCTCTGCGAGCTTACCGCCATTTTCCTTCTTATCTTTGGCTGAAGAATATAATTCACGTTGCAAAAACCAACTAAGAATAGAATAGAACTAAATACCTACCTTATAATAGATTCAACATAAAACGGGTAAGTATATTTAATCCATTTCAGGACACCTACATGTTTTAAGAAAATAGATTGGTACTCCGAATAAACCAAACGACGTGAGGTTTAAAGAACTTTATTTATACTAAAATTTTTATAGTTCACTTAAAATTAGATAAATCTAAACAGTAACTTAAATATGTTATTGAAATTTTTATACTAGAAATGAGAATAAACTAGCTGTGTCCACTATTACATACGATTAAAGTATTTTTACGTAAGTATACGTTTCTACAACAAAACTCCAAGTAAGTTAATAATTATAAATTCAAACCGATTGTCAAAAATATTCTATAAAATATGACTATATAGAACAAAAAACGCTTGGGACGAGTTTTACTCCAACTCGAAAATAACATGTTAAAGGTTTCTTGTTCGCTTCTTTACTTTACCTTGAACTGAACAAAGCATTAAAGTGATCACTTTATTTCCCAGTAATTCTTAGGTAATAATGTATGATTTTAATTATCATTATGAACTAAATCTAAGTTTAACTAGTTAAATAACTCCTGGGCTCTGAGGCTTATTACTTAATTTGTGGCGACAAAAGAGGACCACTAACAAGAGTTTCTAAATATTGATTTTCTAGTTACTAATAAGATACCCTTAAAACAAAATATATTACTACATATAACTTCGTTTAAAATCCAATTTCTTTTGAAAATATTTTTGCTAAAAGGACTATTTTCGTAAAATATTTCATCATGCACGAATAAGCATATTGGATTGTTCGCTTTCATAAAATTTTGTCACGTCTCCTCATAATTTGCGGGTTTCAATGAAATTTATCGAGACTGGGTTTTATTTTGGGGTCGCCATGCCGACACATTCCTTCTACATTTTCTAGTCAGATTTGGCTCAACTTTATCGTATAATCTAAGTGTTCGGGAAAAACTTTTCTGGCTGGTCTACGAGTAGAATTAATTCGAGCAACGAGAGCAATTTAGAAAATACACCTCTGCGCTGCCAAATAGTGCTTCAGATCATGAACCGGAGACTCAGAGTCGACATAAAACTATCAAAATGTATTTGGAATAACCTACAAAAACACTTATTTTTTTTTTAACTTTGTTACTCAGTATTACTTTTTAGAGTCCGCTCCAAAAACTTTTCCAGGTTATCGTGATTTTCAACTAAATTTGGTAAAGTCAATTTGCTTGTCCCAATACAATAAACTTACTTGTACCTAACCCAAGTATGGTTCATAAAAAGGAAACCAATAACGATGACCATGAACCAATTTTGGCTAGCTACTGCCAAATAAAATGTCCTGGCTTTATCTTACACAGTTTGACGACTCAAAACAAGGACAAACGAGCCGTCTTTACGACCAGAGAAAGATTTTTCGTAATTTATCTTAAGAACAGGGATTTTCCACGTTATTGCCTTGGTCTCTGATGTATTTTTATGGCGACCTCATGGTGTGTACGCTTCATTTATACGGGGCGTGTCACATGAATGTCGAATGAATATAGAGCACTCATTCCTGCCAGCGGTTTCGCATGCATTATTATTTTTTTTTTTTTTTAATAGAAGAGTATCATTTATTTACTTTGTAACCATTCAAGGGCTTTATTATCCCATCGAAACTGATCTATGGTAGTACCTTACAAGGGTGTTAGGTGTATCATTTGCCAAAATAAAAAGGCCTGTAGCAACCCGACCCCCGCAAAAAGTTTCTGGCCACACGGAGATTTTTAGGTCAATTGTAACGATGGTAAAAATATTTACATTAAAGCATACATGCAGCACACATAACCTTCTCCAAAAAAAATAAACTTAAGCCTTTGTTTCCCTCGGAATCACATTATTCCTGTGACACGACAGATTCCTCTAATACGAAAATACTGTCGAAGAGGATGTGAACAAACTTTGTGATTCAAATCGCGGGCGGTCGTGAAGATAACAGTTTCGATAATATTCGGAGAAGGTTAGGATTTGGTGGCGGTAAAAGCGATTTACTAGGAAGAAGGGGGAATAACACCTTACTCTTTACCTCTTGAGATGACGTCGACGACGATGACTTACAAGTTTTAAACCTTAGAGAGGTTGGAAGATATGTCATAGAAAACATTTTGTTTTACTTTAGTATTTACACACTGCCGTGTGGTGCCGGAATAGAATTTCACCACCCCAACTCTTCCCGTGGGTGTCGTAAGAGGCGACTAAGGGAAACTCAGCGGGGGGCGAGCAGCAGCGCCTTCTGCAGAACAACTACACCGAACTGCGATCCCCAACCACATCAACATCACCAGCCTATAATAGTCCACTGCTGGACATAGGCCTCCCCTAATGAGTGCCAATAGATGGCATCATTATTTGGGGGTTATTGCCCATAATCCCCACGCTGGGCATGCGGGTTGGGGATAGCAGTTCGGTGTAGTTGTTCTGCAGAGGGCGCTGCTGCTCGCCCCCCGGTGTGTTTCCCTTAGTCGCCTCTTACGACACCCACGGGAAGAGTTGGGGTGGTGAAATTCTTTGCCGGCACCACACGGCAGCTGCTTGCAGCATGCTTTTCGCCGCTTGTTAATTTACCTTCTGCGATTATTTGGTCAATGGACAAACGGAATTAACTGAAAGACGAGAAGATTATCAATATTATAGTGCACAATGAATTGCGCACGCAAACACAGGTGCACTCTTTATTCTCATATCGCTCTGCTATTACATCGGATTATGAGGCAGACGTAATAAGTTTATATACAGGTACTTATGACTTCACTTTACTAATAAAAACCTTTCTTTAATATACAGGCTAACTATCATATTCGCTGATCTTTTCAACTAAGTCACGACCGTGCCACATCCCGGATATCCCTTTCAGGATATTCCTAACACCACGTAATGTCGGTCGCTTAAAGCTTGTACACGATAACGATTAAACTTTACCCCTTCTGTTTATATATTGAACTAATTTCGCTATCTTTTCAAGAAAGTCACGACCGTGACCACGCCACGTGCCGGATATCCCTTTCAGGATATCCCTAACACCACGTAATGTCGGTCGTTTAGATCTTGTACACGACAGCGATAAAATTGACCTCCTTTTATCTATGCATATAAAGTTTAAGGTTCATATTACATTCTAAGGACCACCTTCTAGTATCTACTGGGTAAACCAAACAAGGTATATTTTAGCATACAGCATGCTTTATATCTATACTAATATTATAAAGAAAAAAGATTTGATTGTTTGTTTGTTTGAATTGAATAGGCTCCGAAGCTACTGGACCAATTTGAAAAAATTCTATCACCATTAGAATCCTAAATTTTCCGTGATGAAGATAGGCTATATAATATTTTCAAAAAAGATAGGGATCCGCATAAAAAATTCAATAATTGAACCGTGCGCTGTATATTCAACTTCTTTTTCTATTATGGCGCGTCACAATAGAAAAAGAGGTTGAATATAATAGCGCACGGTGCTTGCTTTTTCTCTACGGCCAGTGTCAGTTAAGGAGTGTCGAGTCAATGTCAAAAACCCCAATGCTGTTAAAGAAGTAAGTGCTGAAAAAAAGTAAGGGGAGTATGAAAACTGTGAAACCTATCGTGTTAGTATGTATAATTTCTGAAATTTTTGTTTAATAGGTACATTTTGACATAAAGTGCACTTGACATTTTGCTGGCGTCCATAAGCTGTGGTAACTGCTCTATAACTAATATATACATGTGCTGAGTGAGAAATAAACTGTTTTTTTTTTTAAGAAAACCGATATAACGAGTTTATACAGGATATGACTCTTAAAATAGGGTATTAGCCGATATCGTGAAGATTTTTATACCCTAAAGTGAACGCGAATGAAAATTGCAAGCGTCTCAGCTAGTTAAAGATAAACTCAGTGTTTTCTACCGCTTCACAGCCACCCCGTCACTTGCGACATCGTATTACAAACCCGAAAACGTTTGGAACCACCTCGCTCCGAGTTATAAAGATGTTGACTTAGGATAGCAAGAGCCAAAGGATTTGCTATTCTCAAATTCTCAATGATTCAGCAATTCTGAGTATTTAGTTTGTTTGTACAATGCTTTCAAATAATAATAATATTAACTTTATTTTCTTCACAAAGGTATATGACAATGAATAAAGGATAGACTAATATTATGTATTTAATAAGTAGGTATGGACAAAAACCTGTTTTGTATTACAGGAAATATTTTTAAAATTACAGTGTAGAAACCAGTTTAAGAAGTTGTTTGCATACCAATGTATTTTGGTGTAGTATGTATTTGACACCTTTTCTGTGACCATATTTCTTGCAATACTTAATGTTTACTTATACATTATAGAACCCGTTGCACAGTTTGTGACTAGCCTGGGCTAAGAGAAACTGTGCGGGATGTACAGTGTTATCTATGAACATAGCTTATTAACAAATCATATTTATTATAAGGATAAATAACAATAATTAGGGGAGGCCTATGTCCAGCAGTGGACTATTATTGGCTGATGATGATGATAAGGAAAAATTCTAAAAAGGTACAAAAAGTTCCCTCTAGGTACATTACTAAAATTAACCAAATAGGTATGCCAACCCTATTTATATACAAAACTAGAGGGTATAATGTGCCCGAGCTGCAAGCAGCTCGGGGGAGTGCTTCGCCTTAGGCGGCCTTATCGCATTGGAGTTTTTACTTTTCATAACCTAAAACGTCTTTGATTTGATGAAAATCGATATCCATGTGTAAAATCTGCGATAGTAAACTGTCAGCCATCTTGGATTTGAAAATGGACATCTTTTTTGTAATCTACGTATTTGATTTAGTCGAAAACGATACCCAAATATTAAGTGGGTGTTTGGTCACACAGCAAGGCTCGCTTCGCTCGCCTTGCAGTGTGACAGTTGTCGAATTGCGGTTCGCTTCGCTCACCGCAATCCGACCCACCTCATAGTTCGCTCGCCGCAATGCTTCCCGCCTGCTGGAAGAGAGTGGTCGTGGGGGTCACAGCACGGCTCGATTCGCTCGCCTTGCTGTTCCCCTTAGTCACATTGCAGCTCGCTTCGATCGCCGTGCTGTTCCCCGTAGTCGCATTGCAGCTCGCTTCGCTCGCCGCAATGTTATGCTCCACCCGAAAACAAAAGGTCAAAATATGGCCAATTTTCGGTTTTTTATTAAAAAAGGGGGTCTGGGGGGTCAAAGGTTCAAACTTTTTTTGGCGTTCAAAATGACTCTTTCCCCTCTACATGACTGTGAAAAAAAATTTCTTCTAGGTCGATCCCTTTGAGAGATACAAAAAGGGGTGGTGAAAATGTGGGTGGAGGGGGGGGGGTAATTTTTTTTATTTTTCAACACGAGAAGAAAGCCTCTATACGACCCCGCAGTAATTTTTTTTCTATTTTGACTCCTTTCGGTAGCAACTTAAAAAGGGGGGTCTGGGGGCAAAGGGGGGGGGGGAAATTTACCTGCCTTTGAACCATTTGAGAACAACATTTGCCGTGATCACCAAACAACTACAACTTAAATTTATACTTCTGTGGTCGTATCTAGTTAGCTGGTTCTCGTAACACATTGTTTACTTTGGCAGTTGATTTTCACGCCACGACAAGTACTTTCACTTGTCGAAAATCAACCATTGAAACTCGGCCGTGGATGACGCGACGTCAGAATCGGCGCCTCAAATTCAGCCTGTGGATGTCGTAAGAATCAGAGGATCTCTCTACCTCTCTATCGGTCTCCTATGTATTTTAATATTTAGGTATACGGCAATTACTAAATTGCCTGCAAATAGCAAATAAAATAGACGGAGATGTATGAAGGTAGACGAAATGTATGTAGTTACTTTCTAAGCTTAGTTCTGGAAAATAAACTTTACTTTAAACTGCAGACTGTTGCAAACAATCTACAGCTAGCTCAACTGATCAACTCGGAAGCGTCTTCAAGACGCTGGTTGCCTTACCTCGCTGTATGGTAATACTGATGCGCTGCGCCAGACTTATTCGCTCTCGAGTCACAATTTGGCTTCAACAAAACATTGAGATAGATTTAGATTTTTTTTAATTTTTTTTTTTTGGTGGTTTAGTTTCAAAAGTTCCTACTTTGAAAAATACAATAGGGAGTTTACTTCCTAGTGTATTTTTGAGGAAAATTTTACAGTGAAACATTTGTCTTTCTGGACAAAAACAACAACTTAGCATTTATACCTTTCGTACAGTAATAATTACGGACGTAAATTCCAGTTTTAAATCAAGGTATAAAGATTTAAACTGAAGCGGTGCAGCAGGATTCCAGCTCCGGTCTCGACTTCCTCGAATAACTCAAAGCAATTTCTTGAATAGCATTGCTTTCATTAACGTTGTAAGTTAAATTCCATGGCTTCTTGAAATTGCTCAAACATGGCTTTAGCCCGACCCAAATTTAGTGTTGCCATCTATAATATAATAGGTCTTATTAAGAAGGCGTCTTATTGTGGACTAACATGGGGTGATGATGATAATGAAGTTGAACAACGGATATTTCCAAAATTTCATTGCGGCGCTTGTAATAATGTTGTGATGTGTGTAGATATTATTTTAAACGTTTTTTTACCTCCATCATCATAATCATCTGGTGATGATTATGATGATGGAGGTAAAAAAACCAGCCTATAATAGTCCACTGCTGGACATAGGCCTCCCCTAATGATTTTACCTCCAAAAGGTGGCAAACAAGCATGCTGCCCGCCTGAATCGAAGCGGTTACCATAATAACCGCCGTGTGGTGCCGGAATAGAATTTCACCACCCCATCTCTTCCCGTGGGTGTCGTAAGAGGCGACTAAGGGAAACACACCGGGGGGCGGGCAGCAGCGCCCTCTGCAGAATAACTCCATCGAACTGCGATCCCCAACCCGCATGCCCAGCTATGTAATTACTAAAACATTACAAGTAAAATCTAAAACAGCGTCCATATTCCAATTTTATTTGTTATGTTTAAGTAATAACATTTTGTCTTTTACTTATAATACGTCCAAGTATCAAATATAATATATTTGAAGTCAACAGTCCAAGGATTATGATTGAACTTTACAAAAATCAATTACAGAAATCAACAAAGTTATCACGAAAACCAGAAACACAAAAAAATCATTAATACAAGCGCCGTAAAAAAGGTTTAAATTCGAATTAAAAAACAAACGAGAACGAATAAAATTATGAATTTCAATCATTTTAAAACCACTCAGAAAATAAAACCGTTTTAAAAATTGAAAGAAGAACGAAATAAATAAAGAAAGAATTCACGCTTCGGGCCAAATGTTTTTACGGTCTGCAGATATTTGTTCCGGGTGTTCTTGTCATTTTCAATAAAAAAAAATCCCTATGTAATATGTACCTATTTCAGCCATCTAGTAGCGATAACACAATCTCAGCTCAGCTTGGGGCTACATGATACCATGTGGATTGTCCAGCATTATTTATTTAGTATTTTATAATCCATTTGTCTACAAAAAAATGTCTAAAATTTAAGACCCGAGAACAAAGCTATCGTGACCGAATCAAATCACTATACAATAACGATTTCGCTATTTACGAAATAGCCAGATAACAGCCAAAAGCTTATTGATGCCGAATGGAAACTTAAACTAAAATAGGCAAGTTTTAAATAGGTCAACTCGAATAGGGAATATTAATTATTTTTATTTTTTTACATAAATAAATTTACGTATTTATAAGAGGTCCTAGAGTTTTATAAATACCATAAAAATAAATTGGTTTACAAAGATTTAGCAAAAAACTCTAATAAATGGCCTTCACGGCTAATTGACAGAAGGAATAATTAGGTACGCTAAGCCAGCCTTAGTGTTGAGTGGGATGGTTTCACGCTCGATGAGCTAAGCTCTTGAAAGTTCGGAACATTTGCTTTAATAGGAGCAATTAGAACATTTGTGTTCAATCGTTACAATGTTTAACATATTTATATTACTCCGAATCCAATTCTCTTAACATCCAATGAATGTAAACATATACATATACGTATTTTACTCAATACACTCAATTTTCCGATACAGCAAGCACCTCTCAATTTACATGTAATTTCGTTAAAATTTATAATTTGTTTGTATTTTCAATACCGTTTGTAATTTGAAAACGCCTTTGTATAAATTATGTGCGGATTGTGAACACAGTCTTGTGGGCGTTGGGTGATGTCACCCAACGCCCACAAGACTCACCACCCTTAACGTTGGCTGGCGTGACGTTAAGGGTGGTGACGAGATAGCGTAAGATTTTTTTTTTATATGGATCAGTTGTGCTTCCTGTATTTTGTTTGCAACAGTCTATAGTTCGCTCAAATGTTTCAATTCTAAATACTAGCTCTAATTTAGTTAGATCATTCTAATTTTCTTTATTTATAAAGCTTTTTAGCCATATTATAAAAACATTGATATCTCAATTTTTTGAAAGTTTTAAGCTTTTTCTGCTTTCTACAAAGACTAAAACTAACGTATAAATAATAATAATAAATAAACTTACTAATTGCCACAAATCGTTTACAATTTTCTATTAACTAAATATTTTAATCTTCAAGGCTAGCCAAAACAGATCAGTTTCAGCTAAACGCATAACGCAGCAACGTTTTGCATTGAGTGGGGTAAAACAGTCTTGATGACACCAGGAGCTGAGACGAGCTCTGTATCTCACAATAAAAAGGTAGAATGGCTGATCTATGATCTATAGGAAAGAGCAGTTACGGGTTAAGTCAATGTCAGAAATTGGTTTTACAAATATGAAGAATAAAATATCTTAGGACAAAATTTTAACCAAAAGTAAATATTAACTTATATACATATATTAGAAATGTGATACTTGTAAGGTAATTTTAACTTATATTTTCGAAATGTCATACTTAATATATCTGAACGAGGTTCAACCTGATCTCAGGCGAAAAGCTAAGCTATAAAGTCTCTTCCCGCTGTCTGTTTGCCCCTATGTATATGATCATCCATCAGTCAGTGTCCCGAATCTTAGGGCAGAACAGGAAAAAAAATGTCGTAAGGAAGTCTCCGATTCTTGACTCTGTTCCTCGAAGTTTAGGTAAATAACCACTCCATATTCCTATCACAGATGATCTTAAACTAGCAACTAGTTTTGATGCTGTTTTATTAATAGATACGAGTGATTTAATAGGTTTATATGTATTTTTTTTATTATTTTTATTTTTTTTATTTTATAAAGCCAAATAAACGATTTTCTTTCTTTCTTTCTATGTATATGTAAAACATGCGCGTTATATGTAGCACCCGTGCGAAGCGGCGAGGCATAGAGTACCTATTGAATATTTAAATAATACGCCACCGTCCATAAATACAACTGCTTCGCGTCCATCCTAAGTTTGCCCGGAAGAAATCACTCTTAGCGAAAAAGCCGCCTTGTGTAACTTTACAGAAAGGTTGGTAAATGTTGTCTAGTTGGAGGTGTCTATTCTAACGCCGGGATCGCCTACACGGCGACTCTTTTATTTACTCTCAACCTAACCAAATCAGCCCCAACCTTATCAAAACTGAAAGCAAGCAGCAAATATTAATTATATCATATTAGAGCCGTGTTCTTCAAACACATAAATAATTAATGGTTGCTTATTAATTTATGGAAGATCACGTTTCTCTACATTTTGTAATTTTGTTCCAAGGAACAAAACTTGTTACTTGTAACAAGTTAAACGTTAGAAACTCTAGATGAGTTTGTATTTTGTAGGTTTCGTGAATTTTGTTTGCCGAGGCTTGGTAAATATTTTAGCAACTTTCTTGTTGTAAGGAAATAATAATTTAATGTATCATATCATCATCATCATAATCAGCTACAATTACCATATTTTTAAAGAACTTCAAATGCTGTATAAATTTGAGAAATAACTTGATATTATACTTTATTTGTGTATAATAAATAATATGCAAGTAGTATTTTTTGGGGTAATCACTTTATAGACGAAGAAAATTACAAATAAATAACCAAATTAAAACCAGTATTTTAATTTAAACTATCGAGCTAACTGAAGACTGTTGCAAAAATCTACAGATGGAAGAATCACCTAAATATCCTGTAATGTAATAAATTGTATTAAGATTATCAGTCATCTTACCTAACACAAGCTCTCTCTTTATTTATTTCTTTGCAAAGATTGATCCTTAAGAATATAGTGTATATTTTTTTTTCATTCGCGAAGTTTTTCTTCAAAATTAAAAGTCTTGATAAAACCCTAAAGGGCTAGACGTATACAAATAAAAACTATTAAAAATTAAATAAATAAATAATGCTAGACAGTATGTACCTACACGCAGCATCATCTAGCCCCAAGCTAAGCAGAGTTTGTGTTATGGTTGTTCAATGTAATGACCGATATTTATTTAATATATTATAATCATTATAATAGAGAAGCATTAAAAAAATCTAACCTACAAACCGTCTCTGTCAAATATTGAGCCTTTGAATATATACATACATACAAGTGAAAACTTAGAGCAAGGAGTCAATCTATTAGAGCCTTACAGGTTTTTAGTTCAAAGACGTGCTCTGTAATACTAAATGTTAAATATATTTATGTACTTTGTAGGCTTTTTTTCTGTAAAACAAACTTTACTTACTAAATAAACTATCGAAATTATCTTTGTTAAATGTATAAATATGCTAATTTTATAAACACCATGCAATAAAAGATTTGACCAACAAAATTTAAGTAGGTAAGATGCTTTGCGCATACTAGTCGACGGGGACCTTTAATTTAATAGACTACATAAATCCTATTTAGGCCAAGTAGGATAAGGCCGGTCAAGTTCGGTGAAACAACATTAATACCTACTTAATGCTTTTATGAACATTTTACGATCCTTTTACAACTTTTATAAGTATACACTCGACTTTTAGTGTAATTTTCACTTACTTGATTAGTTGTTTATCGGAAAATTATCAACCAAGACAAAGAGACCTTTAGATTTTTATTAGCAGTTCTTATTTTAAAAAAAAACATTTGCAACGAATAATAGTCTATTGGAAACTTTTTTGTAACCACAACCACTAACAGATCATAATGATCCGATGGGAAACTAATTATTTACCTTAGATGCCTAATATCTTTGTTTTTTTTAATAAATTTAATTTTAAATGTAAAAAATCATAACGCATGGGCACAGTTAAGTAAAAAATTTAATGCCTAGTCACCGTAATATAGATTCATTTGGTCTTATTTTTTTGGTTTACCATTTTCCCAATGACATCATGTAGTGAATAGTATGCTATATTGTACCGTACCGGTAGATTAATCGTCACCCACATATTCTCTTTTGATTTTGATAGTCTGGCGACAATTTCTAGTTATAATTATAAGTCGCTAAACTACATAAAGTTACTCACATAAATATTGATAAATCAGTGAAATGAATGTATTAATTAATTTAACCACTTTTTCACTTCACACTTTTAATTATTATTTAACCACTTTATGACTTTTAATGTAATATTCTTATTGTGTTTTATATCATTATTTTCATTTATACTCAGCATATTAAAATTTGCATGCCCTAGATCTAGGCAAAACATGTATGGTGCTTACCTTTTACTACTCATCTCTGTGACCCATGTTTGCGAATAAAGAATTTGATTTTATTTGATTTACAAAGGACAAGAATATTCGTGATAATATTTTCGCAATCTTGGATGAAAGTTAAGGGGTATGATAATAGCTAACTTTCCCGTTTGTCTGAATTTCTTCTTCGATATTAGTATAAAATCGTGTTCAATAAAATCGTTCAAAAAAAACCTAATGAAATAAAATTCAGCGATTTCTCGTACTTACCTTTTAAATTTTGACAGAATAACTTCGTACACATTAAGACTCTCACTTAGCTATTTAAACAATCTTAAAACATGTTACTACACAAGCATGCCACAAGAATCCTTTTGTCCAAGTATCTAGAAGTTAGAATTAGTTACCGCCTCTATTGTAACTCAGATAATGTTCAAATTAATTTAAACAGGTAAGTTAGCGTTAATGTTGCCTCAAAATATTATGTACAGTTGGTTAACTATTCTCTACGTATGCATAGTTCTAAGATATAAATAAATAATGCTGGACAATTCACACAGCATTATCTAGCCCCAAGCTAAGCAGAGCTTGTGTTATGGGTACAAGATAACTGATATAAGTACTATACGTGTACATAGATAGATATTTTTTATTTTACATAGAAAACGACCAGAACAACAGTTCTATCATAGGTTTCATCACTTCCCTATCAAAACAATGGATCATCGGCTGTTTGAGCCTAGCTTCGCGGCCGGTAGACAATATGTAAGGAGAGTGAGGACGTCATTGTTAATAATTATTTTTTATTAAAATTTCCTTATACATATTTCGTTAAGATATTCGTCAATTCTGTAATTTTAGTGGTTAATGTAAGCTTGAATTTCTTAATAAAAAAGGCTCGAAGGCAACTATGAATATGGGTGATACGTTTATTTCAGACGACCTTAGAAGAAGTTGATATTGACGGAATAGATGAGGAGTAACAGATTAGCATGGTAGTGGCATGTTATGCGTAGGGGAATGTCATGTTACGAAAAGAGTGTTAAGTTTGAATAACATTAATATTGCTCTCCCTTTATCATAAATGAGAGAAAAGATGGATGATGGGTGAAAGAGGACACGTCTAGGAAAGGTTAAAAGAACGGAGATACGGCAGATGGGGAGAGTGGAAGAAAAATACATGCTGTGCTGACCCCACCCGAGAGGACTGGAAGAAGAAGAGTATGATAACATCTCTAGATTTTATTTTACTATCAAACATTTATTTAGCGAACACAACAACAAAACGACGAATTGCAATTAGTATTTAGGTACATATAATATCAATTTCCTGTAAATCGAAGTCACCAGAAAGGCACCAGTGCCAGTCTGTGAGTCCAAAATATTCGCAGCTGTAATATCTTCATAGCCATCATACATGCCATATAATATAGGATACGATGCATTTTTAGGATATCCTATAATAATTAACTACTGGGCATAGGCCTTCCCTGGTGGCACCCTCTGCAGAACAACTCCACCGAACTACGATCCCCAAACCGCATGCTCAGCGTGGGGATAACTCCCAATTGATAAATAATATAGGAAATGTCGCCTTATAAAACTCGTGCAGAGTTGGTTCAAGGAAACAATTTGTCGTTTCCATGTTTTGTTCATTTAGAGATTCTACAAAACTTAAACCTAGTGTATTTTTAGCGTGTTTGGTTTCTCAACGCATCATATCGATAGATATTACACCAGCATTGCCACGATGAATGGCAAAGCTAATTCGTTGATCGAAACAGAAGCCAGTGTTACTTGCGGAATCTCTTTGTGTTTTATAGCCAAAGGCACCTACCCCCATTTCTCAGAAAAAAAATTGCACATCATTCGGTTCGAACTACGTATTTATTCAAAGCAAACACTTTGTAATTAATTGGAAAACCGTCGGTCGGCTTAAATTATATTACAGCAATTCTTGCTCTGACTTGTATTTTCTGTACCAGACTTTAAAGGGAAACCCGTTAAAAATATGTGAAACACTTTTAAAAATAGAATTTGTTTAGGGTTTTATTGTTTAGTGAGATTGGAGCGTTATTTCGGGTAAGAAGAAAATCTCAAACTGAATTACGATAAATCTCCAAAGAAAAGTCTTTATAAAATTTGGTTCTGTTATGTTTTAATCTATATTATTTTTTTATATCAAGCAATAGGTTTATTGCCACAAGATTGCCACGATTGCCCAAGATTGCTTTATGTCAATTGCACATTTTGGCATTCAAAATTAAATATTCTTTAATATCTATAAGGCCGTTTGAATATTTTGACCCATGTCCATTGTACATTTTGACAAAGGTCCAATTTAAATATTTTATGTATTAATTACACAGTAAACTAATTGGAACCATTTGGAGTAAGAAATTGTATCTTGACACCTTGCGATGATCACATCATATGTATTATTTCTAGTGTCACCTCTTTTTTTCCCACGAACTTATCCATTTTAAGTGAACTTATGTCCTCTTTTTACTCCGTGACAAAATTGCTTGATACAAACAGTAGGTAGTGTAATACGAAAATTGTATATCCCGTGACATTACCATAGTGCCTAATCTCGAAAAATAGCTACCGAGGTACTGCGGTTCATTGTTCTTTCTTTTTGTTTGTGTTGTTCCCTTTTGTAGTAGTATTTGAATTGTTTATGTGTATTTGTCTGTTTGTAAGAATCTCGATCATATACAGGACGTCACACAGCAATGCCACATGGAGGGGATTCCCGGTTCACCCATGTAACTATTTAAAAATCTATGAATGCAAATTAAATTCTTTTTTAAATTAAGATAATGTCTACTTTCAGTACAATGTTCTATCTACATAATTTAAGATACTTGATAATTTTAGTGTCCTTACGGCAATGTCAGCCTTTAATTTTATTGAACAAAATTTCATATAAAATGTTAAAATTCGCTGTCTTTCTTTTTATTTCTGATACTATGTTATTGAGCAAAAATTGATCCTATGATGAATCCTTTCGATCGGTATGATAAAGCTACTGGGTTATTATTTTTCTCGTGTAACGGGTTCGATTCCCGGTTCACCCATGTAACTATTAAAAAATCTGTGAATGCAGTTTAAATTGTTTTTTAAATCTATTTTAAATCTTCTTTCAGTGAAATGTTCTATCTACAAAATTTAAGGTACTTTCCCTCCATGTGGCATTGCTGTGGGACGCCCTGTATATTATTTTATATAATATACATAAAGTTACTTATCCAGCAGTGGGCAAAATCAGGCCTTCCATAGTGAAAATAGCATTCGCTACAAAGCATTCCCAACGACATACCTCAAAGTCCCCGCTCGCTGAAATTATAAAGCCAACATAATTATAAAAGTTCCTCGGAACATTTAAATTACTTTTGGAACAATTTAACTGAACTGCATTTTGACTGAAAGCTGCAATGAAATTGTAAGAGCTGGAAAACCCATTTGAAGTTAAATTGAATGAATTCGCATGTAACTATGTAAGTTAATTCTATGAGGAAATAATGAACTCATTTAAACTAAAAGCAGCCAACCAACGGATACCCTATAGGTTTGGTAGAAATCGTAGCGTAAAACATATCACACAATCCTCACATAATCCTCAAAGGCGTAGGTTTGGTATGAATATTATTCGCCTCTCCTCCGTAGACCGAGACACGTTCTCGGTGACCCCGTTGACTCTCCTCCGTAGACCGAGACACGTTCTCGGTGACCCCGTTGACCCAATCACCGCCGCTAACCCGGAGGTGACGTCAACTAGTACCGTTTCGCTTCCGCACACTACACACACGATCAAAAACCGACCCCGCCGGATGCGGGGTCGAAGAATTCCCCGCTTCCGCCCATAGGTGCACTTGTGCACTTAGGCGAAACCTCCATACCCTCTTGTAGCATCTGGCAACAGCCCAAGCCGAGGTTCGCACCTAAGTGGTGGCCCTTGCGCGTGTTGCCCCAACCTAACTTTACCGGTGTGGCGCCCTCTGCGCCCGCCAAAAGTCCGGTAACGCTGTCATGGCCATCTGCGGTCAACAGCATTAAAGTCCATTCGAAAAAAAAAAAAAAAAAAATATTATTCGCGAATTTTTGATGTGAATACACATTTCACTTTAACTTATTTTCGTCAACCACAAAAAAGGATTACGAATTTTCGTGGTCGAAAATACGTTGTGGTTTCCTTAATCCGGGTTGTTCTGGTTGGTATTTTTGAATAAAGAGCTAAAAACAGACTCGGAAGCTAACAAGACTCGACCTCAAGATTTGATAAAAAGGTATACCTATGAGAATCGAGATAAAACTAGTGATGTGAATGTAATACTTTGTTGTTCAGTTAAATTGCGGGAGATTTAGATAATTTAGAATGAAAACCGCAGCGCGGTATTCGAGAAAACAAATTATAACTTCTGGTAATTTTAGTTGTTTGTTCCTGAAAATGAACGTAGAATCTAGATGCTACTCAGGTAAATCGCTGGTGGAGTTTGATCAGAGATACAATAATTTTCGAACTTTGCTTTACCTAAAGCTGGTGAGTTCATCTAATGTGTGTTGCGGGAGAAAGTAGCAGCGCAAGCTACGTTACGCCGCGTACCGCTGCATGCCAGAAATCGTCTCGTTGCAAGCACTTTCTTTTCCCGTGCTGATTGTAACACGTAACATTACGTAACGCTAGTTGGCAGTAAACCCGACCTGCGGCCTAGTCCCGTACTAGGGTAGGATTGTTGATAATAGAGAAAAATTACGTTACTTTGTCATAGAATACGTAAAATATTTGAACTTTACTCTTTGAACATCAATAATGTACGCAATGTATGGCAATACGATGACGTTGTTGTCTCTTCTAGGACTTTTTAGCTATGCTTTTTAGAAACAAATAAAGTTGATCTTATCTTAATTTACCCTAGAGAACCCCCAGGTGGGAAGAATGTTGCGGGAAACCATTGTATGCGGGCAATTGGATCCTGGTTCTCTGAGTCCATTATGTGAAAGGCACTCATTGTACCTCAAGATACAATGGCTAAAATATTTTATTTATTGAATTTATTTCTCCCTATTCCTGTCCTACTTAGCCAAGAAACGTACAAATACTGGCAAGCTACAATCACTTAGCGCGTTGACGCTCTCCTGAGACTCAATTGTCCCTCGTCGTTACTCCGGATAGCGAGACTCGGTGGCGTGAGTCTAAGATAATGCATGGAAATGGCTTTTTGTTTACAATTTTATTGTTCAAGTCGGGTCTGAAATAGGTCAGAAGTGCCGTATACCAATTACTGTACGCTTGGCAGATGGATTGGTGATCGCAGTAGAGGTGTTAATAAAGCCTCTGACTGAGTAGTATCAAAAGAAAATGATCGATGAAGGCTGGCTAAACTAGTTTTAATAATAATAGATGCTTACAATATGTGGCCTACTTTAAAATAATCAATAGATTTTCCGTGTCTTCGTATGACATAGATTGTAAGGTATTTATGAGTTTATTAAAATGCACACTGAGTATGTATTTTTTCCTAAGTTCTCAAGATCAAGTCAAGACAATATAAAGATAATATCAGTCACAGAATAATTATTTGCGGACCTGATGATCCAATATAAATCCAATTTGGGTGTTTGCGGCCACCGATCCCCGGGGTTCAGGCGTGATTGGAATTAAGCCTAAGATTTAGTAGAAGTCCCACTAGCAATCAAATAAAATGGTAACGCAAGCAGAGCATTAGAACTCATAAAGGTCTGGTAACTTAAAACAGTTGCTAAGTAGTTTTTTTAATTAGGGCAAAAAGCCTTATTAACAAATAAAATTACAATGATCTAACTAAATAAAAAACTAGTATTTACAATTGAAACAATTGAGCTAACTGCAGACTGTTGCAAACAAACAGGTAGCTCAACTGATCCATATCAATACCAGTTGGAAGTGTACCCAAGATGCTGGCTGCATTGCCACGTTGTATGGCAATGCCGATGCGCTGGCTGCGCCAGATACTGACCAGCTCTTGGGTCACACGTCGTTTCGACCAGACGCTCAGAAAGTAGTAGTAGTCAGTAGTTTTTTTATACTTATTTTATCGATAAATACAGGCTGAGAATAGTGCATCAAGTTTCAGACTATAATGAGTGGGTAAGACTTGAAAATAAATATTAATAATAAGCCATTTATTTCGTACGGATTACAATTAATAAGTAATTATTATAAAAAATAATAAAAATGTACAAAATTTATAAAAAAAATTACAAAACGTGCAATAAGCTAAACAGAGCTTGAATATCTACCTTGTTATTTCGATTTTAAAAAAGTACCGAAAACTAATAAAATCACGTCCCAGCAAGTTGAAATAGTTTCAGTTTACTTGTGCTAGAGGCACTACATGTTTACTTACGCTTTGCTTTAGCTTATTGTAACCATCGAGTACGTATCTAGTAGAGTTGAAATGTCAGATATGATTGTTAAGAAAATATTCAGCCAAAAAGTACACAGAATAATAAAAAGTGTCAACTGTTGTCATTGGCCGAAGCAATGTCATTTGATAAAAAGGGATGGGGTAAAACTGATTCTTATATCGATGTTTTGGCGAGTTTCATATTTACGATTAATGATTTTTAATAAAATAATGCTCATTTGTTTATGTTTTAAAATTTAATAATGCTACTTTGTTTCATTTAATTAATATTTCACTAATAATAATAATGAGTACAATAGTATTATAATGGTGTTATTATAAAATGCCTTTTTTTGAAAATTTCGAGAAACGACGGTGTCTTACTTCGTCGGAATCCAGTTTTATCGTCTTGTAGGCTTTGCCAAATATCTTTCGATATAATGTTGTGTAGGAAATCTTCGAAAAAATTTAATCCGATGTAATAACAGTTCCTCAAAGTACAATAAAATTCTTACGGGACCCTTCTACACACAACAATCAAAAAAACCTAGATACAAAAAAGTACCTAATTTATAAGTTTATAAATAGCTAGCAATAAACCTACTCAATCGTTCAAATATCACAAGCTAAAACATTACATCTTAATCGGTATTGTGTGATATCATGCTTGACCTGAAGTATCGATATCGATAGCCTGAACCAGCAAGTTCCTTCTCTAAATAAGTAAGTGCTAAACCACAGACGGGTTACAGAGATGCGCGGTTTTTGTATGGCGCCTCTACGGGATATGTACTCGATGATTGTAACAAACGGCGGACAAGAAGACAAGACACAATTTACGATGACGGTTTACGTTTGCTTTCGTTTACGTTACTACTCCAATTAGCCTGTTACGTCCACAGTCCCACAGTTGGACGAAGCCAGGGCTCCCCCTTATATTTGGTGGAATCGAACTTGCAACCTTCGCTTCGAACTTGCAACCTTGCGCTTCATTCAGGAGGTTTTTTGCTCATTCCACCACAGAAAGAGGCTTGTTTGAATTTTGATTGTTTGTTTGAATTGAATAGGCTCCGAAACTACTGGACCAATTTGAAAAATTATTTCACTATTTCTAATAATTTCTAATCCTAAATTTTCCGTGATGAACAACGGCTATAGAAATTTTCGAAAAAAATTAGTGTATGAAAAATTTAATTTTTGTTGAATACCCGTGCGAAGCCGGGGCGGACCGCCAGTATTGTATAAGTACATCAGTCATCTAGCACCCATAATACAAGCTCTGTTTAGCTTGGAGCTAGATGTTGCAGTGTGGATTGTCCAGCATTATATTTATGCGAAAAAAAAATTATAAACTTTTACATGGTCTCGGTCTTAGCCGATTATCGTCGAGTGAAGTAAGATACGATAGTAAAGTGAAATAGAATATAACAAATACACAAGTAACAAAGTAGAAAGTACCTTCTTCAAAAGAAATTTCAAAATAAGATAAAGAAGCGTCAACAAAAAGTAATTTTTAGGTTCTGGTTTATCCTTAAAATGGATTAAAAATGTAGCACATTACATTAAAAACTTACATAAAAGGAGTGTCTGAAAACTTTCGCCCTTTCAAAGTTTTTTCTGAAAAATATTTTATCGTTAAAACTTTTATAAACTTTTGATTCAATCCGTTCCTGATAATATCTTTCAGTTGAGAATTTGATAAATTATGGAAAAAGAGTTTGATATCAATTTGAGTTTTACTGAGAAACATTTTCACTTTATTTGTATTAAAGGGTATTAAACAAAAAATTCAGAAATTATACACACTAACACGATGGGTTGTACAGTTTTCATACGGATCCCTTACTTTTATTTTTTAACAGCATTGGGATTTTTGACATTGACTCGAAACTCAATAACTGACACTGGCCGTAGAGAAAAAGCAAGCACCGTGCGCTACTTGTGCGCTATGTATTCAACCTCAAATCAGACACATATTGCCATACCGAAGAAGTCAAGTCAAGTCATGTTCAATCTCTTTTTCTATTATGACGCGCCATAATAGAAAAAGAGGTTGAATATACAGCGCACGGTTCAATTATTGAATGTTTCATGCGGATCCCTAACTTTTTTGAAAATATTATATATAATTTAGGATTCTAATGGTGAAAAAATTTTTCAAATTGGTTCAGTAGTTTCGGAGCCTATTCAATTCAAACAAACAATCAAATCTTTCCTCTTTATAATATTAGTATAGATAATTTGGTGTATTATCATATCAGATAAATCAGTACCTATGTGCTGATAAAAACGTTTTCTTTTTTTTACTGTACAAAAAACATCCAGTACTTATATTTGCAGAACTTCCGAACATTTTGTAAAATCTTTATTTATTACGGAGGGTTTCATAAAAATGATCATGCCACCCTCATAGTTTATAATACCTACCTAATATTATATTTCAACTTCTTACAATCTAGCTACATTTTAAACATGATTGAATTAATTTGTATAACGGTTTCGTCTGTTCTAAAAGAAAATGCGAAAATGTCATTACACCTTCCTAACCCACGCAAATAAACTCCTACTTTACAGTAGGTTCTTTCTTTCTGCTTCGTTCGAGACACATTCAGACTGACCAATTGTGCCAAGTCGACGATCTAAAAATAGCCTTAAAATCGCGTCGTCGAATAAATATTTCACTTAATAATTAATATTTTATAAATACTAAAATTTTTGATAAATACAAGTTTTAATTAGTCCCTGTTCTTTGACGCTAATCGTCTTTGATGATATAATATTATAAAGAGGAAAGATTTGATTGTTTGTTTGTATGTTTGTTTAGTGTTTTTTTTTAGTGCCATCTTTGGCGCTCATTAGGGGAGGCCTATGTCCAGCAGTGGACTATTATAGGCTGGTGATGATGATGATGATGTTTGTTTGTTTGAATTGAATAGGCTCCAAAACTACTGGACCAATTTGAAAAATTATTAGATTTATTTACCTCCCAACTAGCACAGAAGCTGCATAAGCAGACTTTGTACAGCAATTTTGCGTTATAGCAGCTGTTTAAGGGCTTCTTATTTATCCTTAGGCTGTACAGTATCGTATTATACAGTCATTCTACAGGAAGGTGGTATAGTAGCTCTACAATAGCAATCATAATCCTAAAACAGTTACAGTGACGTCTTGTAGCGCTATTGTACGGGCTTCAGAGGTAAGTCAGAGTTATAAACATCTTTTATAGCACAAGAAGATCTATAAGAGGACTTTTGAAGGTATGAGTGTTTGGAAAAGTTTCTTTTGAAACACTTTAAGTGGTAAAGAGGCTTTCTATAGATTCTTAAGATCTGTAATAGCGTCAATTACAACTATTGTAGCGCCATATTCACAGCAGAGTACTATAACTCTATTTAAGCGCTAAAAGCGCGACAATTGGGGATTGTTGAGTACTTGTACGGTAAAAGCCGGTATAAGAGTTTCTTATAGCGTTATAATAACGCTATAAGAAATAAATTTTAGAAATTTTATCAAACAACAACCTAGATGTTTTTGGTTAGGTAGATATGAAATAAATTTCTTCATTATTAAAAAAAATTACCGACGTTTTGAGTTCCACGGACGGATCCCTAAAATAGTTATGATTTAGGCTCTTAAATGGAATCTTGAAGCGCTGATTTATGACCAAAAGAGTTTTAAAGCACGTTAATACCACAACTGTACGCTTCTAAGGTCTACAAGAGAAAGTAGTGGCGCCTTTGTACAGCCTAAAGCGGTAAAACGGAGAGTTTTAACTCTATAACCAGGCACCATTACTACTTATGATTAATTTGTATTTTGGAAATTAAAACAACATTTATCATAGCATTATTAGTTAAACACATTTTGGCACTACACACACACTTATATTTCAAATTGTATTTTCATAATATCTTGAGGGCGCATGAAAATTGAAGCGAAATTACGTATATATGTATATTCACAGTAAACGGATACTCCCAGTAATATCTTGCACAATATAAATCAATAGGTATTCAATAATACCTTTGGTTTTTACTCTAGATATTTTTTTTTAATGTCTTACACCAGCGTTGTTCATCACAGTTAAAATTAATAAAAAAAAATATAAAATTACGCAATAAGCGATATTTTAGCCGCATAGTGGCGACCAAACACGATGAGAGCGGTATAAAAGCGCTACAAGAAGTTATTTTTAGTCATAAGCGCTTGTAACAGCTGTTAAAGCACCATTGTACCTCAATAAGCGTACACGACCGCTCTTGAAGCGCCTTTGTATGGCTCTTCTAACCCCATAACCGCTACTGTAGCGCTTCTTTAGCACTAATACCTGTATAAAAAGTGCCTCTTTTGGGGGTACAGAGGCCGTATAGCAGTTTATACGGCTACTGTACAGCTTATCTATGGAGCCAATGCCGTAATCAATCGCCTCTATACGACTACTATAGAGCTTCTTATACCGCTTGTGTGCTAGTTGGGCTGTAAACGACGCGACGGTATGACACTTGCTCATGGGAGTTGGGGAGACCCGTTGTGTGGGACGCTATACGCGTCGAAATACTTGCGCCCTTCCATCTTCTGAGGATATCCGTGAGGGCTGGTGCGGCAGCAGATTTGGCCAAGGATCTCAAGAAACGCAAATATGTAGGTATCGGCAGTGCCTACCAATTTACTCCCCTTGAACTCGAGACCGTGACAGTGAGGCAATGCAGCCAGCATCTTGGGGACACTTACAACTGGTATCCATATGGATCAGTTGAGCTACCTGTAGTTTATTTGCAGTATGCGATTAGCTCAATTGTTTCGAATCCATAGATTTAATAAAGGTTTTAAATATTATTTTTACTATAAACAAACAAAGTATAAGTGTTAAAAAATGTTTATAGGTACTCATTTAAATAAAAAAAGCATCAAACAATTCCCTTCATGTTTGTCGACGGCTAATTAAAACTTTTATGATAGAAAAGAAACTTCAGACTGAATAAATTACACAGAATTTCATTTTAATCCCAATGACACTCCAGAACTAGTTGCTAGTTAACTTTACAAGTTTTGAACTACATTATACTAATTGGAAAGATTTAATTACACACTTACTTTTATTATTCTAAAATTAGAACTAATGAAAACTAAGCAGACAGAATATTGGAATTAGCTTATAAAATTTATTAGCTTCCCACGGGTATTTACCAAAAAATCATACACACACATAGAAGTTGGTATTTGGTTGGGTTGCATTATTGAAGATTTCGTACGGATCCCTTACTTTTCTTTAAAAATATTCCATACCCAATATTCATCAGGGAAAATGTAGGATCCTATATTGAAAGACGTTTTTAAATCGGTCCAGTGGTTTCGGAGCCTTTTCAATCCAAACAATCAGTGGCTTTGTCGGAATACCAACGTTGGATGATAGCTTGCTTGTCATCCAATTCATGCCGAGAGAGTCATTTTTGTAAACGGCGGTACTTCTTATCCCGGTGTAATGTTCCCGCAGGATCTTACAGGGACACGCGATTTAATCACAACCGAATCCTATTTTATATGTTTTTTATCTATATCTATACTAATATTATAAAGAGGAAAGATTTGATTGTTTGTATGTTTGTTTGTTTGTTTGAATTGAATAGGCTCCGAAACTACTGGACCAATTTGAAAAATTCTTCCACCATAAGAATCCTAAAATTTCCGTGATGAACATAGACTATAAAATATTTTCAAAAAATTTAGAGATCCGTATAAAAACTTCAATAATAAAACCATAGCGCTATACATCAACTTCTTTTTTTTTCTTTTTTTGCGCTGCTCACTTTTGCTGTGACTCAACTTCAACTTCTTTTTTTATGGCACCGCTTTTGCTACGACGACTCCGCCAGTGTCAGTTATGGATTGCCATAGATTGCCATAGACATCACAATTCGTTACTGGGGTGCAAGAGGAAACTCAATGTCAAAAAATATAAAAACTTCAAGATTGGAACCATGCGATGTAGGCGATATAGCGGTGCGAGAGAAAAGTCTTTAAATAAGTAAAGGAGGTAAAGGTACAATTTTAAAAAGGAAAGATTTTATTGTTTGTTTGTGGTTTGAATTGAATAGGTTCTGTAACTACTAGACCTTTTTGGAAAAAAAATCATCATTAGAATGATAATCATAGGCTATAGAATATTTTTAAAGTTAGTGATCCGAAAACTTCAATAATAAAGTAGGTACCTTATCTAACGTGTGTGTGTGTGTAAGAACTTAAAAATCTTTAAAATACCCGTGCGAAGCCGGGGCGGGCTGCTAGTTATTTATATATAATAGGTCTTTGACCTATGAAATTGCCGTTCTGACAATGACGAATTCAAGGCGATTGTGGAAGCTGATGCTACACAATCTACGGCTGAATTAGTAGCAGCTTTCGACGTTACCTTCAAAACAATATTGGTCCATTTGCGTCAAATTGGCAAGGTAAAAAAGCTTGACAAATGGGTTCCCCACGAACTCAATGATCGCCTGTGCGAAGTACGCGTCGAGACGTGCCTTGCACTGCTCAACAGACACACAAATTAAGGAATTTTGAACCGCATTGTTACCTGCGATTAAAAATGGATTCTGTTTGATAACCGCAAGCGCTCAGCAAGTTGGTTGGATCCTGGTTCAGCACCTAAACAAGACCCTAAATGAAAACTCACCCCTAGAAAAGTGATGGTCACTGTTTGGTGGTCTAGCGCCGGTGTGATTCATCACAGCTTCTTACCAAACGGGATGAGCATTACTGCAGATGTGTACTGTGAAGAACTGAACATAATGATGGAGAAGCTGGCACATCTCCAACCAGCATTGGTCAATCGCTCCTCTCCGCTGCTCCTACACGACAACGCGCGACCTCATACTGCACAGCAGACGGTATCCAAGTTGCAAGAACTGGGTTTCGAAGCTCTCCGTCATCCGCCCTACTCATCAGACCTTGCGCCTACAGACTACTACTTTTTCCAGAATTTGGATAACTTCTTGGCGGGAAAAAAATTCAATACCCGAGAGGCAGTACAAAATGCCTTTGAAGAATTTGTTGCCTCCCGTCCTGCTGATTTCTTTAAGAAGGGTATCAATAAACTGCCACTGCGTTGGCAAAGATGCATTGATTACATTGGTGATTACTTTGATTAATACAAATAAAAAATATATGAAAAAAAAATCGTTTAAATTTTTTCATACAAAACGGCAATTTCATAGGTAAAGTACCTAATATAAATAACTAATATAAATAACACAAATAATTATGTTAAAAACCCATTAAATTTATTTCGACTTCTACGTGGACGAATTCGCGGGAAAAAGCTAATGAATAAATAAAAGATCACTAATTCGCCTGCCAAGCGTGATGATTATGGCAAAATCCCCTTGTCCCCTTGGGGGAGACATGACACCATAGATAAGTGTACCTACTGAAGAGGAAATAAGCGAACATTATCTGTACTAATTCTTATAATTAGACACGATATTTTACAGACGGTATCGGATCTTCAATCACTCATTCCTTGTGAAAAATTGTTTTCAAATGACATCTGACACTTAAACAATTTGAATCTTATCCCATTCTGATAAGGCCGAATAAAGTTTTATCGAATAATTTCCGGGTGTACTCGGATTTCCTCGAATCGCGATAATGGATGAATCTTCCGACATGCGAAAAGATGGGACAAGGATTTATTAGTGCCTCTTTGAAAATAAATAGATAGACATAATTTAAGCTGACAAACTTTGTTGGGCTTCGTATTATGCTCAAATTATGGAACGGAGCTAATGGAGACATCAAGGATAGTCGAACTATTGGTGCGGTGGTACTATCGACTCGACGAAACTATCTAATCGAAGAAACTATCCGCTCGACTTTAAAAGACTATCAACAACGAAGCCGATAATAGTCCACAGCTGGACATAGGCCTTCCCGTCACAAACTCACAAACGCTACTTCTTTATAATATTAGTATAGATACGTATGTACATAGGTTGGTAAAGTTTTTAAATCACAGAACTAATGCGGAGAAATTACCAGAAGTTCTGTCATCAGATTACTCAACAAAACAGGTGGGAAAATAGTAGAGATAAAAGTCAGGTGTAAAGCATAGTCTTTTAAGTCACAGAACTAATGGGGGAAAATATCCCAGTAGTTTTGTCAACAGAACTACTCAACAGAACAGGTGGGAGTAAACGTTCCCTAATAAGGCCATAGATGGCATTATTTACCATTTGGGGGTTATTGCCCATAATCCCCATCCTGGGCATGCGGGTCCCCAACCTGCATTGCAGTTCGGTTGAGTTGTTCTGCAGAGGGCGCTGCTGCCCGCCCCCCGGTGTGTTTCCCTTAGTCTCCTCTTACGACACCCACGGGAAGAGTGGGGGTGGTGAAATTCCATTTTAAACTATATCAGTCAATTAACCTCTGCTTAATTCAGAGCTATGTAACAGGTCAGATCTAAACCTGCCTGTTACTGCAAATATAAATATAATTACTAGTCTTTACATAAATAGGTATGGTAATAAAGTAACGAGATTTATGGCGTTTTTTGTAGTCATTGAAATTCAATATTTAAAGTTTAGCTTTCTGCAACTTAAGCTGATCATAAACAATTCGTCAAGTGGTTCTTTGTAAGTCAATACTCAAGATATCATTCCCACAGCCATAAATTAGGCCCTTTTATAAACAAAAAATAATAGAACTCTTGAAAACAACGGTCCACTATTGGTAAAATATTCAAAGTAATTTAGCGATAATTTAGACCTTATGTGCGTAGGCGTCACCAATAGATGTGTTAGAGGATTTGGGTTTGGAGTCTGGAGATGGGGAGTTCGGATTTGGCTGGTGAACAGATCGGGGGTCCGGGTGACTGTTCCCAAGTATTAAGGATCGATTCGCAATCGATATATCGGGTTTTAATTAGTTGAATAAATTCAGTGTTTATTGTAGAATTAGTTTAGAAAATTTGTTAAAGTCTGTGTTAATTTTTATATAAATTATTTCATTTTGATTCGTTAGATAAAATTAGTGTTAAAATTTCATAGAATTTTGCTCTTTAAGAAATTAGATTCGAGCCAGTGTTTGCTTTGATTAAATAAGTGAATTAAAATTAAAATCAGTGTGCTCCTGGGCAGTTTCCTGATATAGCTAAGTCGCATGATTTTTATTACTAAAAATACGTCTGATATTTGTTAAAATTCTAATAAGTTACTAAGTATTGGTTTCTTAGCCAAAGGTTAAAAAATTACATAAAAATCAATTATGATACAGATTTGAATCATACGTATTTTTACCTTTTATCGATTATTATTGCAATGTCTTAACGGATGGTGCTGAGCGTATTATTTATTTCATTGTGTTTTACATATAATTGATATTAATAGTAAATACAAATAAATGCTAAAATTTAATAAAACTCGCACAGTTATATACTCTGATTTCAGGTATATATTTACATTATAATGTAACTGTATTTTCAGTTGTCTCCAGTAGAGAGACCATACCATATAATTATTGTGACTAATCTAACTACAATAGCTTGGTGCGAATGTCACCCTGGATAATTCCTCCGGTTGTGAGAGAGTCCTAGTAAGCTATGAGAAATATCTCAGTTGGATGAATCACTGACTATATTGTATAACTATTTTATAAATAATTTCTAGAAAGAAAACCTGAAATAAGAACTATAACTACTTTTAAAAGCTGTAGACTTTTGGACATAATCTCTATGTAAAGAGGTTCTACATGAATTATTATATTTTCATATTGAGTATAATATCTCAAATGGAAACGAAATATTTATGATTATTTTACAATTAAAAGCTGTAGACTTTTGGGCATAATCTCTATGTAAAGAGGCCCCACCTAGATGAATTATTATATTCATCTTGAGTTTAATATCTCAAAGGCAAACCTGATACTTATGATTATATTATAATTAAAAGCTGTAGACTTTTGGGCATAAACTTTAAGTAATGAGGCCCTAGATGTACTAAGTATTATATTTTCATATTGAGAATAATGTCTACTTATAACACTTGTTATTAGAATATATTTTACTATCCGAAGCGTCGTCTTCATTGGTGGTTTGGGGAAAGGCACATTTGGAATTACTGGAGGATGTTGCCTTTAAGAAAATTTAGAATATAAAAATTAAGAATATTGGAATCTAATGATTTAGTACTTAACACTTTTAAGTTCCTAGGTATAAAGGAACAATGAACTCTATTAGTTCCAAGTGTTGGGGTTGGCTATGGCGGCCTTTCTGGTTAGGTTTTAAATATTCTTTTAGTAAATAGGTTTTTACTATCTATTAAAAGAATATTAATTACACTATTAGAGGTTTCATTAACATCTCAATTAATAGTAAGTAAGTTAATATTTATGAGAGTATAGCTATATAAATGGTTAAGTATTTATCGTAAATTTAGGATTAGTTCGTTTGTCTTTAGCACCTAAAAGAATCGAGTTACTATCACAACACAACGTAAGAGTCCTACCACTAACTAGACGATCATTGGCCACATAATCATTAATTCTTTATTTATTACTTTAGGAATCCTAGGTATATAAAATAAAAATAGAAATTCAGGGAGTTATAGTCAATAGTTATAGGAGGGAAAAAATTATATGAGGGTGGGTGTTACAATTTGGTGCCGTGACCAGGATATAAAGATTATTTTTTATTTAGACCAGGATCTAATTAATCAAATTTTAGATTAAGATTATTCTTCGACCAGGATATAATTGTAGATATTATATACAAGCAGAAGTTGTATAAAAACTAGGTATTACATTATTTAAATAAGCTATTCATAGTAATATATTTGGTTAGACTTGTTACAATATTAGTTTTATTTTAAGAGGATGGGGGTCGCATAGAGTTAAGCAGAATATAAATAAACTAAGAAGGAGTGTTACTTTGGTTAAGTTACTGTATATATCTATCTAGAAACCAAGATCGGATATAGATTTTTAAGATTAGGCGCAGTGAATCCACGAATGACATAATTACTAGAAATAAAATAGGCTAATTTATTACCTGCTTCGTTACAGTTTAAGACCTAGGTTTACTGTTTAAAGGAATGGGGGTCGTATAGAATTTTAAGTATTAACATAAAATAGAAATATATAATTTAGTTGTATAAGTGTAGATTAAGTTATTATTTTAAGTAGAATTAAGATAGGTAATCTAAAGTGCGAATTTTCGCACAATTTGCTGCTTGTGAAATGGAAGGTGCATATAAAGACAAACATCATAGGGATAATCTACGGACTAGAAGAATTTAATTTATTTTCAATTACTTACCTACAGTATACTTGCATAATTACTTACAGTGATTGAACCCGTAATGACTTCAAACATAGACAGCTCCATTGTTTAGAAATGCTTTTCAGAATAGATTCAAGTTATACGTTGTAGGTATGATGTATAAAAGGTATCTGGTAACTAATACATAACTTAGTTTACTCTGGGGTCGGTTCTAAAGAAAAGAATGTAGAAGGAGTCTAGCTTTAATTGCTCCATTGTTTGGATATGCTTTTCAGAATACATTCAAGATCTAAGTTGTAGGCATGATGTATAAAAGGTATTTGGTAACTTATACATAACTAAGTTTACTCTGGGGTCGATTTTAAAAAAATAAGAATGTAGGAAGGGTCTTACTTTATTTTCAAGGACAAGACACTTACTTCATGTTTGAAAAAAGGTTGACAATGTGTTTAAGTTAATCGAAGAAAAGGAGGCGAGTTAACTAAGCTAGTGTTAGCAACGTACTGATGTTGATTTTATTTATGAAAAAAGGTTTATATTTATAGATATCATTTTAAGACTTATTAAGTACGCAGACTCCGGGGTCGGCGATAAACATGTGAAAACAGTTCAATCGTGAAGAAAAGGATTTGATCAGATAAGAATACATCTTATTTGACAGTAGGAAGTAGTTTTAGTATAAAATAGACAATTTATTATTAGATAGACTAGAAGAGTCGCTAAATAATTTTAGTTGTAGTGTAGAATATATTTCTTGAATAAAAAAAAATACGTATTGTAGAATAGTCAGGTACTCAATACACTATTGAGTAAGGTATATTATACATAGTAAGTACTTAGGAGAGGTGATGATGTTGATCGTCAGAGCAATAGCGGGTTCGATTCCCACCTCGGGACGAGTGTTTGTGCGATCTGCGGATATTCGTTCGAGGTGTTCTAGTTGTTAACTACATATGTATAATAAAAAAAAATGTAGAAATATGTTATAAAACTGTTACAGAAATAGTTTATGGTTAAAAACTGGGCGATGGTTCGCCGACGCGAGAGGTTGCGGGTTCGATTCCTGTCTTGGGACGGATAATTGTGCGATCTACGGATATTTGTTCGGGGTTTCTAAGATCTTTGTATGTGTAGTAGAAGAATCTATCTGTTTAATATTGTTGTGTTCAGTTTATCAACATCAGACTCTGCTTGGCTTGGGGCTGTGTCGATTTTCTAGTATTATGTTTTATTAATTTTTAGTACCATAGAAATAAAAAAAGTAGAATTCTTAAAATAATGACAATTATTTGCATAAAAAAAGACAATAAGACAAGCAGGTTAACTTATTAAGTCTAAGAAAAATATTGGGTAAAATTTAGCTCAGATTTGAAAGTTAAAAAAAAAAAATATCTCCGTGGGTTTGCATACTCTAATTAGATTACTTTGAGGGATAACAAAAAATATAATAATCATGCATTATGTAAGCTCTGTGTCACAGGTTTAAATGGTGTGCTAATTCAATTGGGAGAATGAGAGCAATGGTTGAGAGTTTTGAGTGTAAATGCTGAGTGTTTATTAGTCATAGATTTACTTTGTGTTGTGTGATAAGTATGAGAATAGAGTTTGAATGAATGATTAGCTAGACTTTTAGGATCAGGCCGAGGGCTCACTTGGGTTATCACATATCAGAACCTGGGACAGTCTGATGGAGTTTGATCATACATGCACCACAATTAAATTTTATGAAGGAATAATTTTGGTGTTAGGATAAAAGATCATATCAGATATCTTAAATGAATCTGAGATCTAAATTGCAGCTGCGGCTGACTTCATAAAATTTCACACTATACATGTTAGGCTCGAACTAAGCACACTACACATATTCTAGAATTGAAAAAGGTTGGTTTCAGGTAAATCAAAATTGAGTTATCAGTCGATTTGATACACAGGTAACGGACAGTTGTTCAGGAGTTGGCGATCATTTCGTGCGTAAACATAATGTAAGTTCACAAAGAAAGCGTTCGCTAACTATTCACTAGGAATGATCTCGCCTCACAACCGAGATTCCGAAATCAACTGTACTTACTCTGTCAAAGAGCTTGGTAAAACAATATTGATTTAAATTTTATTTTGTCAATCTTCATCCTTAAATAAACATTCATTCTTTAACTGCATTGATCAAAAATAAATCAATCTTCTTCAATCTGGCTTTACACACACACACACACCACATACTCATACACTATATTACTTGTATGACATCAAGATCCAACAGATTAAGAGCTACCTAATAATATTCATATATTTGAGAACAAGAGATTTATATTTGCATATTTTAAAATTTATGGAAATCTTTATTTCGGATTTTCAATGGTCACCTGCATAAAGATTTGGGGTCGATTGTAACAGGTCAGATCTAAACCTGCCTGTTACTGCAAATATAAATATAATTACTAGTCTTTACATAAATAGGTATGGTAATAAAGTAACGAGATTTATGGCGTTTTTTGTAGTCATTGAAATTCAATATTTAAAGTTTAGCTTTCTGCAACTTAAGCTGATCATAAACAATTCGTCAAGTGGTTCTTTGTAAGTCAATACTCAAGATATCATTCCCACAGCCATAAATTAGGCCCTTTTATAAACAAAAAATAATAGAACTCTTGAAAACAACGGTCCACTATTGGTAAAATATTCAAAGTAATTTAGCGATAATTTAGACCTTATGTGCGTAGGCGTCACCAATAGATGTGTTAGAGGATTTGGGTTTGGAGTCTGGAGATGGGGAGTTCGGATTTGGCTGGTGAACAGATCGGGGGTCCGGGTGACTGTTCCCAAGTATTAAGGATCGATTCGCAATCGATATATCGGGTTTTAATTAGTTGAATAAATTCAGTGTTTATTGTAGAATTAGTTTAGAAAATTTGTTAAAGTCTGTGTTAATTTTTATATAAATTATTTCATTTTGATTCGTTAGATAAAATTAGTGTTAAAATTTCATAGAATTTTGCTCTTTAAGAAATTAGATTCGAGCCAGTGTTTGCTTTGATTAAATAAGTGAATTAAAATTAAAATCAGTGTGCTCCTGGGCAGTTTCCTGATATAGCTAAGTCGCATGATTTTTATTACTAAAAATACGTCTGATATTTGTTAAAATTCTAATAAGTTACTAAGTATTGGTTTCTTAGCCAAAGGTTAAAAAATTACATAAAAATCAATTATGATACAGATTTGAATCATACGTATTTTTACCTTTTATCGATTATTATTGCAATGTCTTAACGGATGGTGCTGAGCGTATTATTTATTTCATTGTGTTTTACATATAATTGATATTAATAGTAAATACAAATAAATGCTAAAATTTAATAAAACTCGCACAGTTATATACTCTGATTTCAGGTATATATTTACATTATAATGTAACTGTATTTTCAGTTGTCTCCAGTAGAGAGACCATACCATATAATTATTGTGACTAATCTAACTACAATAGCTTGGTGCGAATGTCACCCTGGATAATTCCTCCGGTTGTGAGAGAGTCCTAGTAAGCTATGAGAAATATCTCAGTTGGATGAATCACTGACTATATTGTATAACTATTTTATAAATAATTTCTAGAAAGAAAACCTGAAATAAGAACTATAACTACTTTTAAAAGCTGTAGACTTTTGGACATAATCTCTATGTAAAGAGGTTCTACATGAATTATTATATTTTCATATTGAGTATAATATCTCAAATGGAAACGAAATATTTATGATTATTTTACAATTAAAAGCTGTAGACTTTTGGGCATAATCTCTATGTAAAGAGGCCCCACCTAGATGAATTATTATATTTCATCTTGAGTTTAATATCTCAAAGGCAAACCTGATACTTATGATTATTTTATAATTAAAAGCTGTAGACTTTTGGGCATAAACTTTAAGTAATGAGGCCCTAGATGTACTAAGTATTATATTTTCATATTGAGAATAATGTCTACTTATAACACTTGTTATTAGAATATATTTTACTATCCGAAGCGTCGTCTTCATTGGTGGTTTGGGGAAAGGCACATTTGGAATTACTGGAGGATGTTGCCTTTAAGAAAATTTAGAATATAAAAATTAAGAATATTGGAATCTAATGATTTAGTACTTAACACTTTTAAGTTCCTAGGTATAAAGGAACAATGAACTCTATTAGTTCCAAGTGTTGGGGTTGGCTATGGCGGCCTTTCCGGTTAGGTTTTAAATATTCTTTTAGTAAATAGGTTTTTACTATCTATTAAAAGAATATTAATTACACTATTAGAGGTTTCATTAACATCTCAATTAAAAGTAAGTAAGTTAATATTTATGAGAGTATAGCTATATAAATGGTTAAGTATTTATCGTAAATTTAGGATTAGTTCGTTTGTCTTTAGCACCTAAAAGAATCGAGTTACTATCACAACACAACGTAAGAGTCCTACCACTAACTAGACGATCATTGGCCACATAATCATTAATTCTTTATTTATTACTTTAGGAATCCTAGGTATATAAAATAAAAATAGAAATTCAGGGAGTTATAGTCAATAGTTATAGGAGGGAAAAAATTATATGAGGGTGGGTGTTACAGCTAGATGTACGTCTTAAAGATATTAAATAAATAATGCTGGACCAACCAAATTGTCCAGCATTATTTTAAAATTCTTTTTATTCTAATTTTCATCTTGCCTCCAAAAAATTTAGTCAATTAAAAAATTCTAACAAAAGCAAAACGATCATTTTATTGGTTAACGCATATCAAACCAATGAACAATATTACAAAAGCGAGTTTGTTTTCACACGTCCGATCGCCTACAGCTCCCAGCAGCGGGGGAATTGGACTGTGTAATGGAAAACAAAACAACCTTTCCACACGGGAAAGAAAACAAAAGGTATTATAGAACCTTCCATCGGCTGCCGCGTTAGTATCTACATACATAACAGGTAAAAACCTCTTATTAATCGACTTCAAAATAAAGAAGAGATTCTTTCACGGAGTAGATACAAAGAGGAGGTAATGTAATTAGATTTCCATATGAAACAGATTTTAGATTCTGATTCCATATAAAACAGATGTTAGATTCTGCCCATTTTTTTTTATTTTCTATCAACTAGTCAATAGCAAACTGCTAGCTTCATAACTGCCTAGTTAAATATTTTACACTAGATGTCACTAAGTGTAGGATGTAACGTACTATGTTTTTTATATATTATGTTTGCGAATTTCTACATCAGTTGTGGACTGATTTAAACGATTTTTTGCTCAAACAAGCTTGAAACACAGGTAGATACAGGGTTAGCAAAACATTGATAGGGTAACGATTCGATTTTGGCAAGTCTATAATATGAAGGCATAAGTTTGTTAACAATATACCAAAAGGAAACGTTATCGAGAAAATTTATGTTTATAAACATATCTCTTTATTTTGTTTGTTTATTCATTTTTAACAATGAAGTTATCAAAACGTCAACCAAAATAGATGTGCAAACGGCCTAAACTGGACCTACAATTGCCTGTGAAACCTATGGTGACCTTTGCTACAGATTTTTCACAAACCTATAACAGGCCCCGTCTCCCAAATCACCTTTAGATTAGCATAACTCTAAGCACCTAACTTATGTATTTATTCTCGTACCTATATTAATATATACATATTATACGACGACAAACGACAACTATATAATATATATTATAGTAGTCGTTTGTCAAAATCAAAATCAAAGTGCTTTATTTCCTTTAGACCTTACAGGACTCTTGGACACGTCACAAAATACAAGTTAAATAAGAAATAAAAATGGGAAATAAAGTGATCACTTTGATTAATTGTTCACTTCAATCTTTTTAAGGTAAAGTAAATAAGCGAACAAGAAACCTTCACCTTGTTAGATTGTTAGTTTTCGAGTTGGAGCACAACTCGTCCCAAACTTTTTTGTCATCTAGATAATCTGATATTTTATAGTAAGCCTTTTTGCAAAGAATATTTTTGACAATCCGTTTGAATTTATTTATAGATAATTTTTGCAACTCACTTGGAGTTTTGTTGTAGAAGCGTATACATTGCCCTTTAAAAGATACATTAATCTTATGTAGCCTAGTTAGTGGGCACAGCCAGTTTGTTCTTATTTCTATTATTTAAAGTATTTGTTGACCAAAATTTTACAATGAGGTTGCCTAGTCTTTAGATGTCTAGGTATACCTCTATATAAAAAGATCGTACTGCGAAATGCGAAAAACCACAATATGCTATAGTTTCATACGTATTGGATTTTTTTATACTTCTCAATATCCGGTTGGGACGTTGGAAAAAGTAAAAATTAAAACGCATGGCAAAAATTTCACAAAGTAAATGTTTCCTTCCATAAATTTTGGAAAGAAACGTAAACTTTTATAATTTTCGTAAACTGTGCAAAACTCATACCTGCCGTTTGTCTGTACCTACTCCAAACTAATTGGATTTATGGAAAACCAATGTCATCTGCGGAAAATGTAATCGACAGGGACGATGATGGATATAACAAGAGCCAATAACAATATTTCGAACACCAACTAAAAGCTTTGCAGTGATAGATTTATCAAGCCTTGTACCTGTACATATTCCTGCCTGATAAAAAATCCCCTAGAATCTTTGCACTGTCCTACCATTTGAAAGTCTGAACCGATTTTCTAGAAACATTGTAATCGAAGCAGAATATTTTGTTTCTAAATAGAGCTTGCAGTTATTACAATAAAGTTTTCAATGAAACTGATATCTTCGACTCACTCGCCATCTTCTTTTGTAGAGGCATTGTAAGTATTGCTGCCGAAACAAGGAAATATCTCGGTTTTAGTTATTTTGTTTTGCCTTGAGCCTTTTCCTCTATTTTTATTTAATTGTTTAAAATATTTTTCAACATTAGTTTAACATTTTTTTTAAATATCGTTAACAATTGTTATTTTAATCGCATTCCCAAGCTGTCTATTCACTAGTTTTTAAGTGAAAAATGTTTATATCGGAGACTTTACTGGTCTAAGAAAATCCTTATTGTATCTCTTTATATAAAAAAACCTTTTAAATGATGTCACAAACATATTAAATATTACTAGGTCACTTCAGCCTCCAAGTATCTATTTGCGAAACTAGGCGAGCCGAAGATATTTCTGGCAGCGCTTCATCAGAGTCTGAATATATCCAGACCAAGAGCGGAACCAGGGGAAAGGTCAGGACCTCCCTTTGGCTAGGTCTAGCTAGGAACTAACTTTGTATGGTGGTAAAGGGAATACTAGATATGCTTAGAACCCTTCTCTGAACCAAAGAAGTCAAAGCCGCTCCAGCGGATACGACATTTAAATCCAATGATTACAAAATTCAAAATGCTTTAATACATTAATGAATTTCATCAAATTTTTTGTTTAATTCTAACAGCGATGCAGGCAAAAACTCAAAACCAGATTGCATTTGTAAAAGAGCTTCGGCTTTCCGGCCTTCAATATTGGAAATAACGCGCCCGAGTAAAGCTCCGTTGAAAAATGAAAAATTCAAAAATCTGCGCTCGCAGAAAACGCTTGAAGCAAATAAATAAGATTTCGATTGTTAGAGACACGCATAAATCATTGTTAGCACACAGCACTTCGGCTCCCCAATACTCAAACGCATTTAATTTTTTTTAACAAATTTTCGACAGATTCAATCTCCCATTGAGAACAGCAATAAATACCTCCTTATTCATAACAATCTGCTAACAACGCGATCAGCATAATTTGAAGTGGAGGTATGTGGTAGCGGTGTGTGTGGCCTAAATGTGCTTTAAACCTTTATAGGCAAGCGAAATGGCGATCAAACACATGTGTAGCTCGTTAACGTTCTTAGTTCTAATTTATTTCAGAGTAAAAATATTCTAATTTGATGCAAACTTACGAGTAGATGCAAAGTTAACTGAATTAACTTTGCATCTAAGTGGTATTTACATTGGTTTTCTCTGTCGGTTTCTTTGCTAGTAGGAAAGCAGTAAGGTTTATTTTCCTTTGTTCGAACCTAGCTACTTGACTAGCTTTACTTAGCTTACCTTTGTGAATTAGCAAACGAATTTGTTTATTGTGTTAATTCAACACAGCGATTTATAACTAACTTGTACTGAGGGTTAATTCATAATTTAGGAATAACTAGTTGGCCAACTATGCGTCATACATAGATTAGTTGTTATACCGTTCACATTTATAATTAATTCATCATCCTATGAAAGTTTTTATAGTTAACTAGCGGTCAGCCCCGACTTCGCACGGGTTTTTAACATAAAATTAATGTTTCATGCAGTTTCCTTCTTTGAATTAGAATTCCAATCGTCAAATAATTTTTCAAATCGGTCCAGTAGTTGCGAGCCTATTCAATTAAAACAAACAAACAAGAAGCCCATGAATTAATAACATTAATGTTTTTGACAGTAAAAACAACAATGGGGCATTATCAATGCTTGCCATGACAATGACCGTTACACGCCATGTTATCGTTACATTTCAGTAGCTACCGCAATACTGATTCTAAATACAATAATTTATCTCGAAATCAATAACGTAGACTGGGTAATCCGCTCATAGACCATGCCACCATAAGATTTTGTGTATGCAATTTGTCCCATGAATGGAATTGAAATGTTTATTGCACAGTCTCCCTGATCTATAAATCCATTAAGAATAGAGTAATCGCTTCGCGGGGCTTCCTTTTCGTGCAACTTATTTCGTTCCCCACTGCTCCATATTCTTAGACAAAATAAGGGGTTTTTGTTTCGTCAAAAAATATCTATTTGCTAGCTATTTCTCTTATGTCTTCTTCTATTGACATATCAGAGTGAGAAACACAACTTGGGGGTTTGGTGGTTCAACCCCCCCCCCTTCGTCTCCTATTTACAACAGCGCGCTCTGAGACGTCGTCGGTGGCGGACGGGGCGCGCTCGCGCTCCGTGCCATGCGATTCCTATTGTGTATCTACATACATTGTATTGTATGTATGCACGCAGCTCTTAAATTTTTTTTTAAATTCTTTTCTATTAAAAACTCAATTTTTTTTTGTCAAAATTCGTCTCTACATTTTATATGTAAACGAGCTTGGTGCATTGCATTCATTTACGGCCGATTCCAGCTAGGCAGGCAGACTACGACATTACTTTTAGTTTTGTAAATCAATAGACCTATTTTCTTGTTTTTCCGTAATTGCATATTACTCTATCCGTTTGCTGTTATGTCTTTAGCTATAGCATACTTTTCTAAAATATTTGGTAACCACCGAAAATGTTTCAAAAAATTTCGCGGCTCGCTCCGCTCGCCGTTAATTCTGAACTATTCTAAGATTTTTAACAGCCTTGCGAAAATGTCACAATTTCTCAACAATTTTCAGCGGCCGCAAACACAACAAAATATCGGCGCTCATTCCGCTCACCATTATAATTTTTATTATACTACCACGTGACGATCCGAAAAAACATCAATTTTTTTTCTCTTTTTACCTTTATTACTTCACCAAACTTGAAAATTACCACCAAAGCCTCTCAAATTTTCGGGGTTCGCTAATCATAATCTTTTGTTACTCTCGATTCTATTTTACAGAACATCAGAAAAGTCGCAAAAAATATTGCGGCTCGCTTCGCTCGCCGTTCATTCTGTAGCCTTTTGGTAATACTTACCAGCCTTCCGAAAATATGTAAAAAAAATTGCGGCTCGCTTCGCTCGCCATTCATTCTGTAGTACGACTTATTTTGTTAATCTTCAAAAAACCAAATTGTTCTTAGCTTTCCTTTCTTGTCTATGCATAACATGCCATACCAATTTAAAATAAAATGTGGCTCAGTGTACTCGACGACATTTATATTGTATTCATTTCCAACCAACAACCATTTCCAATAGCCGCAAAAACTACAATTTGTAGGCTCGTTCCACTCGCTGTTATTTATGTTTTCATACTAATAAATAGTTAGTATGAACTGTTAATAACCTACTCCTTAAATACTAACTTTTTTCTCACACAAAAATGTAACGCTCGTTAAGTTATTTCTTTTTTGTGTTTCTCACATTTTTTTCTTTGTTGCTGGCATACCAATCTCCAATCTCCAAAATGAACACCGCAGTTTTTGAAATATTCGGGGCTAGCTGTCACATTTACTGTCACACTTTTGCATACTTTTTTACCAAACATCGGAAAAATCTGGCTAAAAATCCGCGGCTCGCTCCGCTCGCCGTTACTCATGGTTGTTATTTTTATATCGGTTTTTTTGGAAAGTGCTTGGGTTGGAAAACCAACTCCGGGTACTATCATAACTAGCATAAGTATATGAAGATGTTGCATATTGTCTCGGACGGGTCTAAGGCTTGACCCCCCCCCCCCCCGAATAGCATTTCTGGCTACGGCCCTGGATGGAATGATTCAAAAGGAAGGTTTTTGTATCAAAATCGAAAATCAAAAGGCTTTATTTCCTTTAGACCTTACAGGATCCTTGGACACGTCACAAATGAGAACTTAAGTGATCACTTTGATCAATTGTTCACTTCAGTCTTTTAAAGGTAAACCTTTATCTTGTCAGATTGTTAGTTTTGGAGTTGGAGCGAAACTTCTCCCAAACTTTTTTATCATCTAGATCAGCTTTGCACCTGTGCGAAGCAAGAGCGGGTAACTAGCGTACTTATAAAGAAAATTATAATCAAATTGATGTATATAAATGAAGGCGTTCACGATACAACTCACTTGCATCAAAAGCAGCGGAAAGCGAGCTGTATTCAGGCATCAGACAATGAAGACCCTTCATTTATCATCTTCAAGGGCGTGCCAACATGATATATCATACATATCATACATAGAGTTTGGGTCGCCCGCTTTGTTATCACATACTAACGGCCCGCCCCGGCTTCGCACGGGTATTTAAACACACACCGTTATTTTTGAGTCTAAGATTACAAAAAAGAGTACATTGTAATTAAAAAGTTTAAGATTTACCAGAATTAAAAGCGAATTCGAAACTATTCTAGCGTTCTATCTAAAATATTTCTTTTTTTTCAAATCGGTCTTGTAGTTTCTGAGCATAATCAATCCATACAAGCAAACATTAAAATTTACCTATTTACAATATTAGTAGATAGGTAAGGTATAGATTGTTATTTTTACCTACGTACCGTACGTATGACCGTCGTCGTCACGGATTGGCTCGACATTCATATATTTGTGTTTTTTTCGGCTTCCTACAAGGAGTAAAAATTATGGGTAAGATTATCGAAAATCGTAAAATATTTACTAATTATGAATGAACTTACTGTCGGTTCACTCATAATAATGGAGCATTTGCAAAAATACAGTCTTGCACTTAGACTAAAACATATTTTTGAAGATAGGTACCTAATGGTGTCGATTTTATTATTTTAGGATTCCTATATTTTCTAGGTTAGGTTTGTATAGTTTTTTTTACAGGTCCTAAAAATACCTAAATTAAAACGTGTTTGCCCTCCGAGTTGTTGCTGTTAGCAAATGGATGGACCATACAGCCCAACCTTGCTTTATTGCACTTATTGAAATCGATACCAGTTTTGCTGTTAAAATAAGATGTCTAAAAATAAGACAACATAATAAAACACTTTCTGGAGTTGATTTATCAATTAGCACTAGTATCAAACATGCGTGTACAACTTTTCTGTACCCTACTGTTACCCCTAGGTTTTTGAAGTAAAAGCTCCCCATTATTGCGTTTCGTTTGCAGGCTTAACCCCAGGCTTAACCGCTGCGGTGCCACTCACAGTGTCAAAGGGTTTTTCGAGAGCCAGTCATGCACTCGAAACGTCATCAGCTAGGAACTATTGTTAACCCTCAGCTGCTATTCAGCTATAGCAGTTTATAGCAGCGATCTTGCGTCATAGGATCTTAATACACTACACTATTATGTATATCATAGAAAACACCCCGATCAAACCTCTGCAGGTAGTTCAAAAATTGGTTCCGAGGCTAGAATCGATCCCACAACCTCCTGCGTTGCAGAAAGACACTAAAATAATTTTGCTCCCAACTATTTCTTTACAACGTCAAGTTTTTCCTTTTTTCCATCCCTCCGACCAAATGACTGATTGAAATGGTTGACAGTGCTCCTAAATTTAACTCAATACAATTTATACCAAATAACCCACGCATTTTATGTCTCTTACACCTCACATTCATATTCCCGTGGTGGGTGGTCTGATCGATTTGAATGAAGGCTTTTCAATGCGCCTTTTAAAAAAGTGGTTGCCATAGACACGATGTAGCTGTATGAAACTCAAGTGTCAAAAATCTGCCAAAAACCTCACAAAAACACATACAGAAACCTACAGAAACTGACGACACGAAAGACATTGACACTTCATTAATGTGCAGCAATGAAATAAATAGCCTGATTGTTTGCATTATAATCCAGGAACAGATATTACTCTTTTTAATTTGCAGATATTACTTTTTTTATTTGATATTGTGTTTAGTTGTAAGCTGTCATCTTAGGTTGCAAGTTTTATAAATGAGATTTTCAATGCAATATATGAATATTCAAGTTTCATAAAATAAATAAAGTAATATTTTTCTGTCTTTTGTTGTGTGTGTTGGCAGATTTTTTATACTTGAGTTACATAATATGATGATACAGCGCTATCTATCTTAGTCCACAACGACTTTTTTTATGGGTCGCATTGGAAAGCTACCATTAATTTTGTTGTTTGTCTATGGTCTGTGATCGTTCTCCCGTGTGGACTTGCCAAGTGTCCAGTCAGACATCCTGTAGGGCAAGCACGGGCTTTCTTGTCTAAGGTAATAAAATTACGTCACTTAGTCATCGAATGCGTAAATTATTTGAAATTAACATCGAGTACGTATCCAGTAGAGTTGAAATGTCAGATATGATTGTTAAGAAAATATTCTGCCAAAAAGTACACAGAATAATATAAAGTGTCAACTGTTGTCATTGGCTGAAGCAATGTCATTTGATAAAAAGGGATGGGGTAAAACTGATTCTTATATCGATGTTTTGGCGAGTTTCATATTTACAATTCATGATTTTTAATAAAATAATGTTCATTTGTTTATGCTTTATAATTTAATAATGCTACTTTGTTTAATTTAATTAATATTTCACTAATAATAATAATGAGTACAATAGTATTATATATGGTGTTATTATAAAATGTATTTTCTTGAAAATTTCGAGAAACGACGGTGTCTTACTTCGTCGGAATCCAGTTTTATCGTCTTGTAGGCTTTACCAAATATCTTTCAATATTATGTTGTGTTGGAAATCTTCTAAAAAATGTTATCTGATGTAATAATAGTTCCTCAAAGTACAATAAAATTCTTACGGGACCATTCTACACACAACAATCAAAATAACCAAGATACAAAAAAGTATTTCAAAAAAGTACCTAATTTATAAGTTTACAAATAGCTAGCAATAAACCTACTCAATCGTTCAAATACACAAGCTAAAACATTACATCTTAATCGGTATTGTGTGATACCATGCTTGAGCTGAAGTATCGATATCGATAGCCTAAACCAGCAAGTTCCTTCTCTAAATAAGTAAGTGCTATATCACAGACGGGTGGTAGAGATGCGTGGTTTTTGTATGGCGCCTCTACGGGATATGTACTCGATGGAAATTAATTTCTTCAACTTCAACTTTAATAATGTACGCAATGTATGGCCTGTGGTATGGCGATGCGATGTCATTATTGTCTATTCTACCCTAGAAAACAATCCCCGTGCTTGGCCTACTGCATTATAAGATTACATTATGCTAAGATGGGACCTCCTGATTTATTAGAGTAATTTTTAATAATACCTAATACTTAGCATTTATGATAATAGAAGCATTTCATCGTGAACCCCTTAACAAGTTTTCGTAATTTTCCTGAAATTCCATACAATGCAACAGCGACATTTTAAAAGCGTAGGTGGAAGTTAAAGTTCATCCTAACATAATGCCTCGCTGTATTAACTTAACTTAGTTGGAGCATATAGAGTTAGTAAGGGTTGCCACGCAGTATTAACTTTGTATTTTTTCATATAGTTTTCAAAAGTCACCTCTTTCTCACAAACCCGCCATTACCCCATTGGATTATTTATTCTAATGAATAGAAACCTGTTTGGCTTTTTATTTTGTTTATAGGTTTGAAATAATTATCTGTAAATATAATAGATTGCTTTTTTTATTTCAGTACAAGGATATTTTTTAAATAAACCTTAAAAATCTTCCTGATATATTTAAAATAATTAGTAGGTACCTACATTGCAATTTAATACAGGACTAAGATGTTTTCAATGAAATAGCTTATTTTAATAACGATTCCAAAGATATAAATTATTATACATTGTCTCTTTACGAACCAAGAATTACCTCCACCAACCGGCAAATTCATGCAAAATGACTGCCACAATAGAAAGGTTATTTATTCATTTATTTGATCTTCACAAAAGGTCTCACAGTACACAGATTTACTTCTACAGCTTGTCTTTCAACAACAAAGTAAACAAGAACTAAATAAATATTGCGCATGCCTATTATAATTACACGTTTTATGCTAAGTCACTTTATAATTGTGTTCATTGTTAATTTTACTATGTGTACTAACATTTTCGGCATTATATTTAAATAAATAAATAAACATCAAACACTCGTTCAGCATTATGTGTATAGGCGTTAGAACATCTTTAGGATACCTATGTCCTTGCAAATGGATTGTTTATAAGAGGTACTGTAAAGGGGTACATTTGATGAGGGTGAAACAAGATCGAACATAATGGGACAATAGACAGGGGCCTAGGGGTTGTCCATTAATCAGGTGAGGCTCGAAAGGGAGAAAATCACGAAGTAAGGGGTCTTTGTGATATTTCGTGATATTTCTCTCAGTGGGATATCACGTTTACCTATTTGTTTTGCACGTTATAATTTTTTTTTATCTAGTCAGAAATGAACTGCCATTTCAGACAGTGCAATGACAGACTATTAGACCACGTTGCCTAATTTTCCAGAATTAAGTTAGATTATTATTTGATATTGTGAAATTCAGATACTTTGTACAACTGTTTTTTGGACTGGGTAGAACAGAGCAAACCTTTAGGGTTGAAGGGGGAAAATTACATCAATAATTAACTTTATGTCTACAAAAAAAAGCTTTCTCTTAAAAATTATATTAAATTCAACTAAAACAAATCAAATGTATATAGTATTTTGTAAAGTATATTTTTGTGGTAAATACTAATATTAATTAATCTGTTATATTTTTTTGGGTATCTCGTAAGTGTATTTTGTTTCTATACCTAAGTGGGAACTTGTTAATAGCCACCTTTTTATCTACACATTTCTAATATGTATTTCTGTTCTGAAAAATAATTAAAAATAGATAATAAGTTTATAATAAGATGAACTATATTATAAATATTGGGTATTGGGTATTCATAATTTTTCTGATGTTTCAACAGGTTCACACTCTTTTGGTAGTCACGGGATGACATATCCGCGAATATTTATAATAAGGGTCCACATTGTTTATAAATGGCAACCCTAAATGTTTAGTGTAGTGCACACTCTTCCGCCGGTGCGGCTTTTGTTGCCAACCACTGTACCGTCGACAATTCGAATAACTCAAGTGTTATCGAACATGACCATAATGAGCTGATGTTTTTTTTTTATTTTGCTATCAAATATCGCAAAGCCTGTTGCTTGCATTTCGATGCAAAGAGCACAAGACAGAAGACGCTGTCAAAACAGAGGAGGGCCAGGCCTTCTTTTATGATCTGATCTAACTGATGAATCAAAATCAAAGTGCTTTATTTCCTTTAGACCTTACAGGACTCTTGGAAACGTCACAAAATACAAGTTAAGTAAGAAATAAAAATGGGAAATAAAGTGATCACTTTGATTAATTGTTCACTTCAATCTTTTTAAGGTAAAGAAGCGAACAAGAAACCGTTAGATTGTTAGTTTTAGAGTTGGAGCATAACTCTTCCCAAACTTTTTTGTCTTCTAGAAAATCTAATATTTTATAGTAAGCCTTTTTTTATTTCTAGTATATAAATTATGTAAATCGCTATTTTTAATGAACTTATTGATATTTTGATGAGTATACATCAAATTTTCATAAATATATTGACATGTTACTGTCATTATGTTTATTTCTTTTAATTTTTCACGCAAGGATTCTCTGGGACCCATATTATAGTTTGCACGAACAGCCCTCTTCTGCAGCACAAATATGGTGTTAATATCTGCAGCGTTCCCCCACAGCAGTATGCCATAAGACATTATACTATGGAAGTAGCTGAAATATACTAGTCTAGAAGTATCAACGTCTGTAAGATGACGGATTTTTTTTGACTGCGTACGCTGCAGAACTAATTCTCTTCGATAGCTTATCTATGTGTGAGCCCCATTGAAGTTTACTATCTAATCTAAGGTTATTCCTAAGAATACAGTACTTTATTTTTATTTTTTTTATTTACTATTAGTGGCTTTAGTATCGCTGCGGCCATGGTTGGCCTATTGTGATCGCCACTTTGACGGTTCACCTCCGGAGGCGCGGCGTTATAGTTCGCCACTTATCCTTGCAGTTGCTAAGAACTGTAGGATATCCTTCGGGGTGATATCACGTAGTTCGTCTGGGCTAAGCAGGTGCCTGCCCAAACGAGTGCTACGTTTTTGCATCAGTGCACCACATTCTCCTAGCAGATGGAGAGGCGTTTCTTCCGCCTCATCACAAAATCTGCAGGATTTCGTGTCGCTTAGCCCCAATTTGAACATGTGCTTGTTAAGGCACATGTTCAAATTGCATCAGCCTTCGGAGCCTCTTCCGGGCTGCTCCGCTCAGCTTTTTACTGCAATTGCCTGCAGTCGTTCCCGTGGCAGGGGCCGCAGCTTCGGAGCCGCCGACCTCTGACCGGTCTCCTGCCAGGCAAGGTGCAGTACTCATAGGCTCTGGAGAGGCCAGTAGGGCCTCCTCCAGCCTATTATTGGTTTCTCCCGAGAAGGGAGAAGAGGGTTCTCCAGAAGGAGAAGAAGATTTGGTTGGCGTTTTAACGATATCCATGCAAATCCCACGAGAAGCTAGGGAACTAAAGCTACCCGCCAGCAGAGCCCCGCATGCCCACGGGTGGGCTAAGTACTACTCCGATTCGCCCTGTTTTCGAAGAGACACCGTTCGCGACTGAATAACCTTCAGCCATTCATCCCTCGGCACGGTACGTATGACACCTTGGATTGGTTTGTCGGATTATTGGCCACCGCTAACAATGTCCCCCCCGTAGGGGAAGAGATTATTAACGATGGGAACCAGGGTGCACCGGCCCGTAACCTGCTACCGTTCCCCAGGGACGAATCCCGGAGGACAGGTAACAGTACGGGCACACGAGTAGGTTATCCGACCACGACACCCCGAACTGTACTTTCTATTATTATTTATTCTTCTAATACAGTACTTTCTAATATTATTATATTAAATATTTACTACTAACCATTCCTCTTTTACCTTTACATCGGCTTTAACTTGTTTTACATTAGGTAGAGTAAATCTAATACATTTCGTTTTGGTTTCGTTAAGCAGGAGATTATTGACACTAAACCAATTTCTATGCCTTTTTCTTTAGCGAAGTCAGTGGTTTTCGAAAACTTATATCGTAAGCTTATGTGCACAGCCCATACTAAAACCTCTGACGTACCAACGTGCTTTAAGCAGTAAGTTAGCTAATGGCACTCTATGTCGCCTCTGGACTAATGGAGACCTTGTCGAGACTACGTAAGTAAAGCTTAGAAAGACTTCTATGTTCCGGGCAGACGCCCGGCGCCTATCAGGAAACATAAACGTTAACGTTTCAAAAGTCTAAGTTTTTATTAACCAGATGTCGCCCCAATCGCTGTGCATTGCCTTTTGTAAGCAGGGATCGTTATATAGAGCAGAATAGACAAAATTTACATCGCATGTCATCAAATGCGTATTACATTTTGAATTTCATACCTTCAACTTCACGCAACACAACCCAAATTCAAACAACAATACAAAAAAAAAATAAACCAAGCAACAGAAATACACATCACCAGCCTATAATAGTCCACTGCTGGACATAGGCCTCCCCTAATGAGCGCCATAGATGGTATCATTATTTGGGGGTTATTGCCCATAATCCCCACGCTGGGCATGCGGGTTGGGGATCGCAGTTCGGTGTTTCTGCAGAAGGCGCTGCTGCCCGCCCCTCGCTGTGTTTCCCTTAGTCGCCTCTTACGACACCCACGGGAAGAGTTGGGGTGGTGAAATTCTATGCCGGCAACACACGGCAACAGAAATACACATTCTATGTAAAATTTCAAGTTTATAATATTTACGGTTCATGAGATACAGCCCGCTGACGACGGACTGACGGACTGAAAAAGTGAAAACGGGGACCCTTTTTCACTTTTCCAGTTTTACTTAGTACCTAATTATCCTATTTATTAAACCTTTATTAACAAAAAAAAATACATGCAAAAAGTTATTTATTGTTAGTTATTGGTAAGTTATTGCTTAGTTTTTATAACAAATAATAAAAAAAAAATATTACTGTCGTTAACCTAAAATAAGTAGGTAATTATGGATATCAGTAGGTATAAAATATAACGAAAAAATTTACTTTTTTTATGCTAAGGTCTCAGTTGTTACTTACCACGTCACTTGCAAGGCTTTACCTTTCATCTAAAAATAGAATTCATCCAACATCTAGCTCCCAAGGAAAACGTGTAGTGAAACTTTCAATGGCATAAAAATAAACAAACCCACAGCCATTTTGTTGCCACGAATGTTGAATGCGTCACGTTTGTTTTTAATTCAGTGTCATGGGAGTTTTCCCTGAATGCACATTCAACTTCGTTGGCAAACTCATTTGGCAGTATTTTTGGTAAAGTGCAGCTTTTTTGACTGTTTTATGAAAGACTTTTTTTAGAAATTTTTCAGCCAACAAATATTTAAATCTACAGGGAATAAAATCCCAAAGTAAGCAGAGCTTGTGTTATGGGCAATAACTGATATACATTTTACAGCAATGCTAAATGTATACGAAACGAAAACCTTTCGTAAACTTTGCAAACTCATCGTTACCGTTCTTTTGTCACATGTCATATCGAATGCGAAAACAAAACAAAACACACGCGTAAGGGGGAAAGACAATATCGCGTATTGTAAGAATAAAACACACATAAGTTGAAATTGGCATTCTTTTAGTTTTAGTAGAGGCACGGATCTCAAAAAGTTTGGCCCGAACTTGTTATTTTTATATTAAGCCGGAATATCGTAACTCTTTTGCCATATCAATGAGGTTCCCTTCCTTTCGGCAACTTGATGGCTAGGGTGGTTCTTTCAAACAGTTTTGGTTATATTGATTAACGGATATTGGTCAAAACGAAAACTATAAGGGAATAATAAAACATACTCTAACTTACAGCGGGCGAAGCTGTCATCTTCATTAATTCCTTATGTTTGTACCATAAAGCAACACGGGGGGAGTGGCCATAGCGTTATTTGTCGATTCAAAATTGTCGGGCAATTTTTGCGGGGGGGGGGGGGGGGGGAATCTGCGCTGCGCTCTCATTTTTTAATTCCCACACAAACATATTCATCTGTAATTATGAATCTCACACATACGAAATTAAAAATACTCTATGTAATGAGGTGACACAACTACACTGACAAGTTGCTTACAGGCTAGGTTGTAACAACTGTCGATACGCATTATCGATAAATACAAAAACTCGGTTAACGAAATTAGATTTTTAGAGTGATAGAGAGCTAAGATTTTATAAACATGTACTTTATTTATTATGTAATAAGTACAATAATGATGATGTCACAATAAACTTCATGTTTATAACATTTTAAAGCATAGTTGTATCTATCACTGGTTTTTAAAATGGATAAAATTTCTATAAATATGACGAATATATGTTTGAGGGTTTTCTTCTTTATCTTTTTCATCAAGAAATAAATTCTTGAACCAACATTATTGTCCCATTATTAATATTCCAGTTCCAATTTATTATTTGAGAAATCATTTTCGTGTGTAAATGATAACTGATAGAGGGAAAAAAGTACTCGTATTTGCCAGTAAACGTTTTTGTTTTCAACACTTGAAAGACGACGAAGACTCGACTCGAATGAGGGCATCCAGTCTGTTATTACAAAATTTCTTCCATAGTTTTTCCCCTTTAATTTGAATACTTAGGAAACCTGCAATAAATAAATAAAAAACATTATGATGAACCTCACTATAAGAAATTCTACACAGTAAATGTGTTATACTCGTAAGAACTATATTTAACTTGATGTTGCGATTTTATTATAAAATTTTATACACATATATTAAAATAAAACTCGCATATAATATCTTTAAAAAATCAGACAATTTAATCTTCAAAATGTCTGTATGGACTCTTTGGCCTTTGCCATTTTGTCGATAAATATCTACAAATATACCGGTAACAACACTATCGATAAGAACTAGTCATGGGCATTGTCGTTGTTTTTTGAATGGCATCCGTTGTTACAACGATGTTCCCGACAACGATGTTGGGGTTTGCTAACACTGTAAAACTAGGATGTTGTTATAGTTTAGATAAATAGACACATACTTTGACAATTCACTTAACGATGTATCGTAGGAGGAATATCTACAACTGCATCGTCTTTTGAAATTTTGAATACTTACCCCCTTCCAACCTACTATTGAATTAAGTGATTTTATCTACATTATGTGCATCACTATGATATCACGATGATATGATTTCATATATGAATACCTTTCCATTTCATAAAAAGAGGATAGTAAATCAATATCTCTAAGCCTCAAACCGTTGTTTTACTTAAAATATTTACCTATAACCTCCTAAAGAGTATCTTAAGACAAGTGTGTAAAAAAAAGAAGCTAGATATAAAAACTTATTTAGATAAATATCTTCGATGAGACCACTCTTACCACCGTCAGCTAATTTACCGTGAAGTTCCCTCGTGCGAATAAACTCGCCAAACACATTTGCACTAGCGACTTTTGGAGTTCCTTTGGCATACATATAAAACGCCAAAATCTAGTTTTTAGTGAAGCTGCTTGCTATGTATACAGCAACATCTAGCCGCCACTCAAGCAGAGCTTATGTTATAGGTACTAGATGGCAGATGCTTAATACAATATAATACATTCTTCGTTTTCGAGTCCTATAGATTCCGTGCCTTGCAGCGTGGAATCTATAGGAAGGACTATATATATATATCTAGGATCTATAGGAAGACGAAAGCTGCAGCCCTACCTGATTGTAAAGTTTATTAAGCACAGTAACATTGGAATATACTTACCACTAAAAATACTTATATTTAAGCCGGCATTAATTGTAGAAAACTTATTTAGTAAATCCTAATAAAATTTAAAAAAAATATTTATTTCAGCACTAACAGCGTTGTTGCTAAATATCTAACACATAAAACAAAACATAACTCATACAGCGCCTAAAAAAAATTATCTACCATAAAATTACACACGTTACGACTTATTGTGTCCAGTGGTACTCTATGGTACTAAGATTATTAAAATCAGCGCTCATGTTCGCCTACAGCTGTTCCAAACAACCATAATATTGGCAGGGGGATTGGTCTCAGTAAGATAATATGTATTTGTCACTTGCCCTTGAATTGCAAAAGGCCGAAATACGTGAAACGCCGAGAGCAAAAATTAGAGTTCCAAATATTTTCCTTTCTACCACAACTAGTTTAAACCTACGGAACCCATTCGTCAGGAAACAACTACGCAACACAATGAAGCTGAACAGAACGCACGCGTGGGCATTAGTTGCCTATGAAAATGTCGATAAACATTTAGGTAAATGGCTATTCCGGGTAGTTTTTGAAGATTTCCCGAGTTTTTCGGATGGGTCGTTGTCATTTTCGATATATATTGTGCTTAAAGTTTTCTGCTTTTTAACAGACTTCGAAATAAATAATTGATTCCTAGTTCAGCTGTATGAATGTTTAAGGTACTTGTCTCACCACCCACTTCATAATTCGTTTTCCTTTCATTTAATCACACCCAGTTTAGTTAGCTTGTAAACACTCCTATTATCACAAAGTAGCAACAAAAACTTCATTATAACGTTTCTTTAACCTTTTCAAAGTAAATGTTGCCAACGTTATTCGCCAACTTAGCGGTCCAAAGTTCTCGGCGTAGGTACGTGATTCCAGAAACTTAGATATTCCGTGCAGTTGAAAAACTTCGTCTTGATAACAATAAACCCATGTTAATGATAATGGCACAAATGTTGAAACTAGGGAGATAAATATAAAGGTTATATGGATAGTTGCTGCAGTTAAAAGAAGTATTTATATTCTAGAACTAAATAAAAAATGCTGGACAATACACACGGCATCTAAGAAGCTAAGAAGAGCTTGTATTATGGTTAGATGACTGATATATCAAATACAATACATAGATAGTTTTTACTATACATAGAAAAAGACCAGAACACCCGGAACAATTATTACCTGCATCTGTCCCGAGGCGGAAATCGAACCTGCAACCTCTTACGTTTCAGGCCGATCTTCGCCCATCGATATTAAGTTCTTATACGAGTATACTTTTGTTACACAGATAATACAGTTAAAAGTATGAAAAATTAACAGCTATAATTCGCGGAGTAAATTTTTTGCCAAAAATTTACGACCTCGGGACGGGACTTGAACCCGCAACCTGTGACCATGAACTGTCGTCGTAAACTGTGACAACAACATACCGCACTGCTGCTGTAATCCATAGAGCGTCCCTCCGCACCCAAAGTAACTATTCTTTACAATACAAAACACCTAGGCGACCGTACCGAGACAAGAAACTTGGACGCCATTGCAAAACAAGAGCCGTGTCATTAGATTGGTACCGTGAATGACAAGGCTCCGGCCCAACAAAAACAGTAAGCCTATTGCTTTCCCTATTCCCAATTTCCGACTCCTATTTGCTATGAGAATGAATAGCTACTTTGGAGCACTGTACGAGCGGTATCTTGCTATATTCTTTTTTTATTATTATTATTTCATCCGCGATCAATCGTAAACTATGAGCGGATTTGCTGAGTGGGCTGCTGTCATTTAGGATTAGGACTCTCTAGTCCTTCTTCTTTCCGGTAATAGGTTGTCCAGGACTGTCTTCTTTTCAACCGCTTTGTCTTCGTCTATTATTAATCTTCCTATATGAGCACCATCCTTTCCTTATTTATTTGACAGACAAAGTCCATTTCAAAGACCGTTTTTCTTGTCCGCCATTTTTTAAAGTTAAAGCTAATTTTATAATATTTTTTTAAATATTATAAAGCTAACATTGCTTACTTTGTTCTAGTATTTAGTATGACTTTATTTTAGCTTTAGCATTCGTATAATTATTATTGTTTGTCGGTTTATATACTTATTACTGGTTTTGTTCTGTGTTGTAACTATATATAAGTCACAATTGAGCTATCTGCAGACTGTTGTGAACAAACTACAGGTAGCTCAACTGATCCATATCAATACCAGTTGGAAGTGTAAGTTGTTAGTTCTTAATTTTAGTACTTTCAAGTGTTTAAATGGTATTGTGCCAATGTTGGTACAATACCTAATACTAGTACTGTGTACTGTATAAACGACCCAAGTATCTCAATATTTAATCCGTGGAATGTGGGCCCTGGAGACTTGCAGTTACAGGTTTTTCTAAAAACCTATAGCAAGCTCCAGTCTCTCACAAAACAGGTTTAATTTACCTTTTTTAGATATCTAGTTTCGTTATAAGATTTATTTATAAGTAAACCTTGTGGAGAGAAAATAAATGATTATTATTATTATTATAAGTTGTTTCAATAAATGCAACCAAATTAGAAGTAGTATTTACAATTGAAACAACTGAGCAGACTGTTGCAAACTAACTACAGGTAGCTCAACTAATCCATATTAATACCAGTTGGAAGTGTACCCAAGATTGCTAATACATAATGTATAGGTATATTATAAAGTTTTATGATGCTTATTAAAACAGCCTTCCGCATCTCTTCGCCGAACTTGAACTCGCATAACCTTTAGATGTAGCGAAGACTAATTAACTAACCTACATTGCAAAGTAGACACGATAGCATTTCTTTTCATTCAAAATCAAAATATAAATATAAACATATTTTTTTCGATATTATAATAATCTATCAAACGTAAACAAAAGTTTAGTAAATAACTTGTTAAACTAACTGTAGATCGTAAAGTTTCCCTACCATTTCATAGAACTTAAGAGTATTACTGCTGCTCATTATCTGAGGTGTGGGCGAACAAAAAGGCACTTTTTAACTTTTTTAAATTTTACAGAAATAAAAAAAAACTGTAACGTTTCAGATATAAATAATGTAAGAAAACGCGTATTGAATTTTTAGCATCAAATTAGACTAAAAATCCACGTATAATATATTTTTTAATATTATTTATAGTTCCTGCGTTATTGTCAAAATAAAATTGCAGAAGTTACGTTTTGTGAGCGAAAAATAAAAATGCCTTATGTGGGTATTCTTTGTGGTTTATTTTGAGAGGGTTGCCTAAGGAATTACTTGTTACGAAATGACTGATAAAAGACAATATTATCTTAATTAAATTAAATTAATAAAATAATCCCCAGCAAAGAGGTTAGTAGGGAAAAAGTAAAAACAAATTTGTGGTTTTACATAATCCACACTGCCCCACCAGTAGTACAGATTAGTGGGGATTATGACAATGAACTAATAAAATTCTAATGAAGTGAACTTATAAGCATCAGAAATCAGTAGCAACATACCCAAATCAAAAGTCCGTTAAACATGTAAAAGGATTGTTCGATCAACCTGTTAGAGGTCAAAAAATAGAGTAGAAATGATTTGTAAGTTGCGAACTTTCAGTCCTAGAGTTATCTATCATATATAAGAACGGTTTATTGATAACGTTTAGGTAAAAATAAGGTTAGGAACAATAAATCATCACAGACGGTGACACGTTTCGTCGAACAACAGCGAGCTATGTGTGATAGTTAATTAATATAAGAAAAAAGGGTGGTATATGAACACAAAGGGTGGTATATCAACACTTTCATGGCCCATGAAGACCGAAGACCCACAGTTCTATCAGCAAGTCCAGCAGGGGGTAGCGTTGCGCGTACCTGCAGGTAATATACCGTCGAATCGCTTGGCGCGTGTCTGCGAATGAATTTGCATCAATTTCGGTCCAGAGAAACTAGAAGCTCAATCGAATAAAACGTCTCAAAGGATTTTAATCAAATTCTGCGCCAGAGCGCTTGCTTACAAACTCGACAAAGGCGTCTTAAATTCAAGATGATCCCGATTCTAAAGAGCATGAAATAACGTGTTTTACGTACTGTTAGCTATGCGTTATGTAGCGTTGCCTTACGTTGCCGTAGATAAAGATTGTGATTGGAAACTGCCTCTATAAAGATTGAGTTCATGTTCATTTAAGGATTTCTCATGCAATTGTAGACAGATTTTAATGATGCTTTTGGTTTTTAAATCGATCCTTATGTATATACAAAACCAAAAGAATAATTAAAATATGTCTACAATTGTACGAGAAATCATCAAATGCGTAAAAAATATGTACACACAGCTCAAAATCAAAAATCAAAATCAAAGTGCTTTATTTCCTTTAGACCTTACAGGACTCTTGGACACGTCACAAAATACAAGTTAAATAAGAAATAAAATGGGAAATAAAGTGATCACTTTGATTAATTGTTCACTTCAATCTTTTTAAGGTAAAGTAAAGAAGCGAACAAGAAACCTTTACCTTGTTAGATTGTTAGTTTTAGAGTTGGAGCATAACTCGTCCCAAACTTTTTTGTCGTCTAGATAATCTGATATTTTATAGTAAGCCTTTTTGCAAAGAATATTTTTGACAATCCGTTTGAATTTATTTATAGATAATTTTTGCAACTCACTTGGAGTTTTGTTGTAGAAGCGTATACATTGCCCTTTAAAAGATACATTAATCTTATGTAGTCTAGTAGTGGGCACAGCCAGTTTGTTTTTATTTCTAGTATTTAAATTATGAATATCGCTATTTTTAATGAACTTATTGATATTTTTATGAGTGTACATCAAATTTTCATAAATATATTGACATGTTACAGTCATTATGTTTATTTCTTTGAATTTTTCACGCAAGGATTCTCTGGGACCCATATTATAGATTGCACGAACAGCCCTCTTCTGCAGCACAAATATGGTGTTAATATCTGCAGCGTTCCCCCACAGCAGTATACCATAAGACATAATACTATGGAAGTAGCTGAAATAGACTAGTCTAGAAGTATCAACGTCAGTAAGATGACGGATTTTTTTGACTGCATACGCTGCAGAACTAAGTCTCTTCGATAGCTTATCTATGTGTGAGCCCCATTGAAGTTAACTATCTAAGGTTATTCCTAAGAATACAGTACTTTCTACTATTTCTAACGATTCCTCTTTTACCTTTACATCGGCCTTAACTTGTTTTACATTGGGTAGAGTAAATCTAATACATTTCGTTTTGGTTTCGTTAAGCAGGAGATTATTGACACTAAACCAATTGAGAGCTGAACCAAGAACTCAATCTTTTTAGAGGCAGTTTCCGATCACAATCTTTATCTACGTCACTTATACTTAGGCAACGTAACGCAACGCTACATAACGCATAGCTATGGTCTCATATTTTATTTCCGCGGAGGTACCTACTATTTATCTTGCAAATAAAAAAAACAGTGTGAAGGAGCTCACAATCGGATATAAGCTTTTTTTTAAAACATTAAATTAACTTGAACAGGGTGTATAATATGTGTTTTATCGCACAACCTGCTGCGTTTAGGTGTTATAGAGGAAACATTTTGTTTATTTTTACGATTTCGGTTAGGAAGGTACAGCCTAGTTTTTACGGGCCACGTTTAGTGCCTACGTGCTACATTAAACAGGGGAATGTACAGAAATGTTGAATTGCAGATACCTGCGTAGCATACCTACTTATTCTGTGACAAAACATAAAAGTGTTTAACATTTTTGTCACAGACTAACAATATAGCGAATTTTTGCTAAAAGAAGATCTTCGAACTCATATAAATAAATCATGCTGGACAATCCACATACCATCACCTAGCCCCAAGCTAAGCAGAGCTTATGTTATGACTGATATACATAACATAATACAATATATTAAACAGATAGATATATTTTTATCATTTATATGGAACGACCAGAACACCCTGAACAAATACCTGCAGATCGTACAAATAGTACAAATATTTGTCCCGAGGGGGAAATCGAATCCGCAACCACCTGCGTCGCAGGCGGACCTTCGCCCACCGCGCCACAGAGGTCGTCATATAGGTATGACTACTAGGATTTAATACCTTGTTTACTTTAGTTGACTTTTGACAAATAGACATCTAGGTAGGTACCTCAGGTTCGAAACACTTGGGTTAGATGTGTCTCTACGAACGATATAATATTCTTTATTGTAAAATAAAATATACACTATAACAATACTCACCATACAGGATTTACTAAAAAATAAACCAAATGAGAAATGGAAAATTTCTTTTTGTCAACACGTCTTACCCTATTTATCAACCGGATTGCCATTGTGATGTATTTTGTTTTCCGTTACGATTTGCTCGAGGAAAATATGTTTTATTCGAAAGCAGTGAAAGGAAGAAATAAAATGGCAGGGTCCGGGAATATTTACTCACTTCCGTAAATATCGTAGAGTAAATATAATGGAGAGCTCATAAGTTTACGCTTTCTACAAGAATTTTCGACCTTTATATCGAAATTTTCTTAAGTTGAAAACGTTTTTACCTGACGCTATACATCTCTTGAGGCGATGCAGCCAGAGAGTCTTGGGGACGCTTCCGACTCGTATTTATATAATCATTTGAGCTACATGTAGATTGTTGGCGACATTCTGTAGTTAGCTCAATTGTTTCAATTGTCAATACTAGTTCTGATGGTTATTTAATCTTGAATTTCTGGTTATAAAGATAAACTAAAAACCGACTTCAAAATCCTTTATATTTTAACTATTTTTAAATGTTGCGGGAGAAGAACTAACCAAATAAAATAATTATGAACCTCTCGGGGTAATATTTTTCATAGCGAAAGAATACGACCATAAACGTAAAAACATACATAGGAAAATATTGTTTTTTGGCCCGAAGACGGTTTTTCCCAAATGAATTGATTTTTGATAAGCTAATAATATGTATGTGGTCAAAACTTAATTTAACAAACTAAGCAAACTTAAGACAATATCTTTTCATCTTTCTTCATTTCAGAATATTTTCTATTTTTCCACAGACTCTATTGAGCTTAGCTCTTGCTTTTCAGTTTGGTCAAACCATTAACTTTTTCCACTAGTTTTCACTTCTTCCACTAGTGGACAAAAAATTGAAGTGAAGAGACAATAACAAATTATTTCTTATTTTAATAATTATCTGTTTGAAATTTGACTTGTCTAAGTGCTTATTTTGTAAGCCTAAAGAAATAAAGTTATTGAATCTGAATCTGAACAAAATATAAGAAAACGAACCTTTAGAAACTTCGCCTCGTTCCGCCTTTATTCCGTTAGCGCTCTCAGCCTAAACTCGTTTCAAGTAAAATGTATTATCTGTAACATATATATAACAATAAGGCTATACGTGTTTCGTACCTACTCTAAAGGCAGCCATCATTACAATTTTACCTACAATTTTAGATCCACTTTTCCTATTAAAAACTAAAATCATTCATTGGTAAATAGAACCTAGAGCGAACTACAAAGCGATCCTTTGAGGGTTTTGTAACCGATGTCAAAACCCTAAAAAACTCCAACATAAAACCTTTCTGGTTTCCAAAGATATAAAAATATTTCCGAAGTGTACTTATACAAAGGGTTATGGGCAATAACCCCCAAATGATGAGTAATGCGTTCTATGGCGCTCATTAGGGGAGGCCTATGTCCAGCAGTGGACTATCATAGGCTGTTGATGATGATGTTGTGATGTACAAAGGTGTGTAGGGTATTTTCAGATTTAAATATCTTCCATATTTAAATCTGAAAATACCCTACACCACAGTGAAAATCTCAAGATTTTGATCCTGTTCCCACTAACGATCTGAATATAAGTACCTACTTCCAAAGTCTATGGTTACTATAAATTAACGTCATCGAGTCGGGTTCCATGATTTACGAGCTCAGGGACGTTCGGTGACGTCACGACCGCGTCACTAAAACCTCCTTAGATTGTCTCTAGAGCTTTGGCTGGTACCAACCTCTTTATGATAGAAGCAGGTTGCTCTTGCTCGAAATTTTTTCTAAAGTAGGTCACCGGGAGGCGTTTTCTTAATGTCAAAACATAGAACAAATTGAAAAGATGGGCGCATTTAGTTCTTCAGATTTCAACAATTTCCTACCTTCTATTGAGTGAGACCCAAGGTTAATAGAATTATATTGTTTATGCTTCATTCAAATTATCACCACTAAGATGAAAAAAATATGTTGCGCTCATTAGGGGAGGCATATGTCCGGCATTGGACAGAATTGGACTAATGTGGGCTATGATGATTATGTAAAAAAATAATATATAATATGGAAAATCGACGAACCACTTTCTATAAACATAAACACCGGCCATAGTTCCAAATGCACCGAACAAATTGTGGGTAAACAAGCTACCCTTCTCACCACTACATAATACGAGGGAGGGGGTAAACAAGCACTCAAACTTTAAAATTATTCGCTTGTGTACAAACCGCCGCGTTAATTTCGTGCATCAGCGATCAGAGTCCTTAGTATGGGTAATTGTTTACGCAAATAAAAAAGTTTTTGTTTCCTTCCTTACATTGAGTGCCTATCAAGGAAGAACTTCTTTTCATAGTATGACAGCGATCCAATAGCGATACAAGCTCTTTTACTTCGTTCCGTGGCTTTTACAACTAATTATTTGTCACAATCAACTCATCTATATACAGAAAATAGCAAATGCTAAAACTAGCGAGTCCAAAAAAAATAAATAAAATTCGTCTATTACGTTTTCGAATGATTTTGAATAAATAGTTTTCGTACTTCAACAAGTAGACAGGGCAGTGGTAGTAAACGTAAAGGAAAACTTTTTCGTTTTGTGCTAACCCATACTATGTAGTATCTCCGTTCTTTATATGACAGCAAGTAGTGGTAGAACTCCATAACTACTAAGTGCCAGAAGACAAAAAATTAAAAAAAAAGTTTGTATTTTTAAATCGCACAAATATTTATCTTTTATTCATTGTATTACCTGTATTGTATTAACACTGTTCTTTTTTGTGTTTAACCTACGTACGGATACGTATCTACCTGTTTTGACTAAATAAATTCATCTTTATATCTAATTATAAATGACTTTCGTTGGTGACTGAATGTGCACTCCGGTCCCGTTCACTGCCCAGCCTTTGCGGTGCGACCCGAGGCGAGCTCCAGAACCGAAAACACATGCGTCATTGCCCAGCTCAGCCTTTTCGGTGCGACCCAAGGCCCGGGCAATGCAAGTGTTAATTCGTCTGCCATAGCCATGTAAAGCCGATGTTAATCCTGAGTGCTCAGATGCCGCCGCCTGCGTTTGTACGACGGTGGGTGCTTCTCTCTTGTGTTCCGATAACATTAATACATATTTTTATATTTGTAGCTAAGCGACCCATGATTTCTTCCAATCTCATCCTGAGTTGAAAAGCAATTACCTATCACTGCCTTTGACCAGCGGAGCATCGCATCGCCTACATGCTAATAAGCTAGAGACTGGGTGTGTTTTTAGTTAGGAGCGGAAGCGGGAGTGATTTTCAGCATATCCTGTCACGTCGTACACGATACGTGACTTTCTTAGAACTGCTAAACCGCCGAAAATCACCCCTTTTTACCAAAAGAACAGAATTTTTATCTATAGGCACGAGTAAAAATTACTGTAAATAGGTATATGTTTATTTTTGTTTATGTAGAGTAAAACAACACATATTTTTTGGTCCCAGGGAATCCTTACGTAATAAATTCAAAAAAATAAACGTAATGATGACAGTACCATGTCAATATTTAAGAAACCTTGTTGACTCATAAAAATATCAATCGGTTTCCTAAAAATAGTGATATACCTAATTTAAACACTAGAAATAAGAATAAACGCGCTATGTCCACTAATGAGGTACACAAAATTAATATTTATTTTTAAGGGCAATGTATAAACGTCTAAAATGTATACTTTTCTGCAACAAAACTCCAAGAGAGTAGCAAAAGTAATCTATAAATAAATTCATACAAATTGTGAATTATATTCTTTGCAAAAAGGCTTGCTATAATAATTATTTACCATAATATAGAAAATATCAGATTATCTAGATTATGAAAAGGTTTGGGACGAGTTTTACTCCAATTCGTATACTACCAATACCAACCTATCAAGGTAAAGGTTTCTTGTTCGCTTTTTCAATTTATCAAGATTGAAGTTAACAAAGAATCCAAGTGATCACTTTATTTCCCAGTATTACTTACATATGTAAGTTATATTTTGTGACGACCGACGTGTCCAAAAGTTCAGTAAATAAAGATATTGATTAAAAATAATTATTTGTGTATCAGTATCTAGTCAGACGCATTACTCATCGATTTCTGCGAACTTAGGTAGCAGAAGATGCTTCGTAGAAATGTTCAGTATTTTATTTCTGTATTTGTACCAGTCCCAAGTATATTAATTAAACTACAATCCGTTTCCAGCCCTACTGGATAAATACAAAGTACTTCGCACATACTCGCCAGATAAGTCACAAAGGCGAAAATTCAGAATCTGTCTTATCCAACAGAATGCGTCAAATAATGAGCTTAACAATCCGTAAGACAATCTTGTGAAAATTTTATACGCTCCTGAAATATCTCGCGAAAATCAAGGGAATTCACAGCGGATGTGAATTTTCGCGAGATATTCTACCTATTTGGTAGGTAGACGTAATCTGGCAACATTTAACCCCCAGGTTGTAAAGTCGCGCCAAAAATGTGTGTCAACGCGTCCCCTGTCAGGACGCTCGACGCACTGCGGACAGGCGAGAGGAAAAGTGCTGGCATTTAACAACCTCTGTGGCACGGTGGGTTAAATTCCGCCGGCGACGCAGGAGGTTGCGGGTTTGATTCCCGCCTCGGGATAAATATTTGTAAGTTCTGCAGATATTTTTTCAGGGTGTTCTGGTCGTTTTCTGTGTATGATAAAAATATCTATCTATTTAGTATATTGTATTATGTATATCAGTCAAGTACCCATATGCAGAGCTTGTCTCTGCTTAGCTTGTGGCTAGGTGATGCTGTATCGATTGTCCAGCATTATTTATTTATTTATTTAACATGATTATAATTCAAATGTTAAAATTTGAACATATAAATTTGTGCTCCGCCTGAGCACAAAGGAAGCTTATTAAAAGCTATCACGGTTAGGTTAAACTAACATGACAATGTGTTTTCCTCTCTTTTTGTTTGCATGAAAGAAATTATTTCGCTAACCTCCAAACGCATGCACGTTGACTTTAGCCAGGCAGACGTAAGTACGCACATGGCTGCTCCACCGCGTGGCGACAGCGAAGGCTGGGCAAGGAATGCTATAATATAAAATTAATGTAGATCCTATCAACAAAGATGAATCAAACTGCTGTCATAAAAAATAATGACAGACGACGATACCAAAACGGCTACCCCTCAGCGCTTGCTTTTAATCGAATTACTATTTCAGCTTTCATCCCAAATCACAAACAAAATGGCGACAACACCCTTCTCTACCCGGCTGTACTGTTTGGGCTCTCATTTTCCGATGACGTCAACCGTCCCTCACTTTTCAATTAGCCGCGTTGTGGCGCTCCTTGTTCTGAAAAAGCGGAAACAGAGGGGCTTCTGTTACGGACTACCCAACTGTGGGGATAAATGAATCCAGTCAACCAGTTCAATCATCGCACTAATTTTATAAATGTTAACAAAGTTTATATGATGTTTCGATGAGTTTACAAGGAAAATTACAATTAAAGAACAGAACCAAATCAGAATTAATATAATTTACAATTGAGCGAACTGCAGACTGTTGCAAATAATCTAAAGGTTGGTCACTGACCATCAATTCTAGTCGGAAGTGTTGCGCTGCGCCAGATGTTCATAAGTCGTCACGACAACATTATTAAACAGATCGACCTAAAATTTTGCACAGGTACCCCTGTGCAAAATTTGAACTGGACTAAAACGTAGGCATGTGATAAAAAATACGTACCTACATAAATAATTTTATGAGATAGAAATCTTTAAAAAATTCCATAGAAACAACGTTATACTGGTTTCTGGTGGCAGAAACTAGTAGAAATTTATAGAATTTGTAAATAATTTAATGCTTTTTTAGCTTTTTCCGCACGCGTTGTTTCTATGGAAATGTTTCAAGATTTCCATCACAGACAAGCTGATTTATTTACCTATGTCTTAAAAAGCCAACATAAATGTACGAAAACCATACCACCGTTAAGTGCGGTGGAACTCGGAGTGCGCTGTGCTATGCTATTCCTTGGTAAGTTCATCGTAATTGGCTCTCATATTCTGGCCGAAGAATGTGTGTTCCGGCGTTTTCGCGGACGATTACCGGTCGCAGCACAATTCGCGTGGCGTGACACACGTCGCCGCCAATACGTATGGTGGTAAATATATTTAATTTATGTATGTTAGACTATGGTATATATTTAAATAGCCCGTAGTTTTTAAGTATTTTACATCTTATACTAGACTAATGGTGCCTGAAATAAATGATTTATAATTATTTCTATGTTATATTATTTCCATGATCATAGAGTCGGTCCTCTGGGAGGCATGCGTGGGGCTGTTGCCAACAATAAAGGGAATTTAAAAAATCAACTATTGTTAGGGGTAAGATAAATAAATTAATAATGTAATCCACCCAGCATCATCTAGCCCCAAGCTAAGCAGAGCTTGTGTTATGGGTGCTGATGACTGATATACATAATACAATATTTTTACATAGATAGATATTTTTAATATACATAGAAAACGACCAGAACACCCTGAACAAATATCTGCAGTTCGTACAAATATTTTTCCCAGGGCGGAAATGGAACCTGCAACCTCCTGCGTCGCAGGCGGACCTTCGCCCACCGCGCCACAGAGGTCGTCACTGGATCGGTTTATCTTGATATTGTCTCATCATAACTGTTAAAAGCGGAGGACGGTGGCTTGCAAATTCAGGATGGGTTCCTATTATTATTATTATTTACAAAAATCGCCCGGTCCGTACAGGCCCACTAATGAGCCTTCGTCGAAAGATACCTGTCAGTCTGTCACCCCCGAGGAATTCCATTGAGATTTTAATGGCATTCTGAAACTTTCAGAAGCGAGGTGTGGTGACTTCGCCGTTGGTTGTTAAACGCTCTTGGCTGCCTTTAAATGACAAACATCTGTCAAAATTAACTGATTTTTCATTTTGTTATTTTAGGGGATTTTGACACAAGAATACTTGTTAGTTTGTAAAGATAAAAAAGTGATAATTAATAAGTCCCTATTAATATTTCGGTAGTTATTTATAATTATAGCGTAGCGTTTTCTAGATCAACAAAAATTATCGTGCCAAAAAAAATGTGCGAATATAGTTGATACTCGCTCATTTTCGTTTGCACGTGAATTTGACAGAAGTCATAAAAAAAGAATAAAGAACATTAACAATTAGCACTTACACTTCTATTTCCTAAAAATCTAAGCCGTCGCCAGAAGGCAGAATACTGGCATATGCTGGAATGGAGCATAGCTTCGTTTAATGGCGATGCTAATGCTTTGACCGAAATAAAAACCAGCATTCCGATCACATAAAGACTTTATGAGTAGCTTTGTGAGATCGTAAGTTATTATTTAATGTTGTATATTCATTAAGTATTCTTTAATCTACTATGCGAATCTCATACTAAGCCAACAGTATATAAAGAAATAAATAATGCTGGACAATTCACACAACATTATCTAGCACCAAGTTAAGCTGAGCTTGTGTTATGGGTACTAGATAACTGATATATATACATAATAATATACAAGTTAAATAGATAGATATTGTTTATTAATACATAGAAAACGCCCAGAACACCCTGAACAAATATTTGCAGATCGTACAAATATTTGTCACGAGGCGGGAATCGTGGTGCAGATGTAAATTAGCCTAAGCTTTATTTAATTTTTTTATTTTTTTTTTAAGAATCTTTTGTATCTTATCGTAAGTGATTTTTTTTGTTTGTATGAGAATAATCATCTTTAAACCGAAACCGATTCGAACCCGCAACCTCCTACGTCGCAGGTGGACCTCTGCCCACCGCGCCACAGAAGTCGTCAAATATGGAATAGATAGATTGAATGACAATTGGAAAAGACCACCTGAAAACTGGAAATGGATTCCATTCGCCTCGCTACCACGTCGCCGCTGATCGGGACATGCTATTCCTCGAATCTAGTGGATTAGTGGACTTTTACACTGAGAACGAGTTTATTTTTAACTCCAAAAAGAAGGAAGTAGGTACTCACCATTTGGCAGTAGCGTTGTTCAAAAATTTAAAAAAGTGGTTAATTTTTTTTAGACCTTACTTGACTTGACTTGGACTAGTCACAATATAAACAAAATACGTTATAGGTACAAAATACAAAGGGAACGGGTTAGCGCTTTTTCAGATAGGCCCAAATAGGAGGTTCCGATTTCGACTCCAGTCTAGGGCAATGTTTGCAATTGTTTGTACGATATGCAAATAACTGTGTGTTCTGGATACATTATATGTATAAAAAATATATCTATCTATGATGTATCTATGTATGTAATACTAAACAATCAAATGACACAGGCTCTCCTTATCTTGGGGCTAGATAAGGCTGTGTGGTATTATTTTATTGCAGTTAAGTATCTAAACAATAAATTATAAACTCTATTTTGAGCCAGCTACTTGTATGTGCTTTCTCCTAAGTTTCAAAAGGCTAATATTAGAAATCAAAAACCAAGCTCCATTTTGTGATTTCTATAAACATACATCAAATTCTTTTAAAATTTATAAAATACTTGTACTTACGCAAGTCTGTAGTATCCTTTATTGATATATCGGTAGCCGTCCTAGTCGGTTCGTTCGTAAAACAAATGGATTTTCACAGACTAGAAAATGTAAGTCAACACTCGTAGCATTCCGCTACGGCGGCGCGGCGTAGAGCTTCGGCATAATAAACAAGCAGTGTGAAAACTATTTTGGATACACAAGCACTAAATTCAAATGAAAACTAATTATTTGATTTAAAAATAGTTTTTAAATCCTACCAAGGAGGTTATAACCCGAGGCTGCTTGGTCCTATGAAGTCTTTATGAAGTCTATTTTCTGTCATTCGAAGTTTAAATTCAGAGTTCGAACATTATAAATGGCATGTAAGTGCAATGTAGTCACCGTCGATTGTTTCGTTTCGTGTCTTTATTGGTACCTACTCTAATTCGGTGTATTACAGTTCACCAATTGTCCTAAACGAAACAGCAATTATCGTTGGAGGAATTTAAATAAGCACTTAGACCTCTGAGTTTGCAGTGAATATTTTTTACCTATATTTGCGTTACGTTTCCACTTTAATTTAGCTGTCAACGTCCAATATTTTCGCTATTTCCGATTCGAAAGCGTCGACGACGTCCCGTCGCCGTGCGCAGTGAGTGGGCAGACTTCGATGTAATCAAACAAGGTTCCGTCGATGTTTCCGTTTTTCAATTTCACTGTAGAACTCTGGCCATAACAGACAGACCATCCGAGCTAAATAGTTTTTCTTCTATTTCGACATATTTTTGTTTTTCAGTGTGTTACTATTTCAGATTTCAATAACTTTATTTCTTCAGGCTTACAAAATAAACATAAACAAATTAACTAAGTCAAATTTTATACCATAAATTAAATTTATAATTAATAATATACCTATATTGTAGTATTATTGATTTTCTCTTCTCTTCATTATTTTGTTTACTAGTGGAAAAGTTAATATACGCTACATTGGTACCTAATGAAACTTCAAATCACGGTAGCCATTCTAAGAACTAATTTTAACTAGTTTTAGGTTCATTACCACATTACCTCCTATGACATACAGAAGAACAAACAGATGGATAACGCAGCTATGGTGACTCCAGGGCCACACTTTGGGTACAGTACAGAGCTCTAAAATTACCCGTAAAACCCACCAACTGAAGTTAAATGACCGTTATTCATGATAAAGTGTATAGGTATATATCTATGAATATAATCCTATACAACGTGTGTAGATGAAGACTTTGAACACAGACACTCCTCATAGAAAAATATTACTTGAACGTGATATATTTGCTTGAGTATGAGAGTGAAACTTAAAACCTAAATCTTATTTATGTTTAGTATCCCATAATAAACCTTAGTTATCACGAGGTAAATCGTCGTCTCAGACACAAGTATTTTTATACTGACACTTATTTTTGTATTTCTGTAGTAGGGCAAAGAAAATTACAACGCTTATAATGCTGGCAGTATTGCCAAGTTGGATGGCGATGTTGATTCAGTGAAATTCCAGCATTTCGATCACTTGTGCACAATAATGTTATGTAGGTATGTACCTACCATATATTTTTTTTTAATTTTTACAAGATATTCTAGTTTACCTACATGCATATAATACACTCTTCAAAGCCGATTTTGTTCTTCAAATACCTACGATTTTCATTTTCCTTACTCGGAAAATAAAAACCGCGGTTTCTCGTAAATTTTCGTGCAAAACCAATGCCACATATAATATAGCAAATACAGGGTTATTTTACTTTTTACAAACGGTGTTGCTGATAATGCTAGGAACCTTGTCAGTGAAGGTTGCTGGTGTTTTAAAATAACCATGTATAACATACTAATGTAGAATATAACCTTTTTGGGCCTGTGTCCAGTATTGTACTGTTTCATTCTTTGAGTATCTAGAACTCTTTGAGTTCTTTCTCTAGAATTCTTTGAGTTCTAGATACTCAAAGGTTTCATTCGATTTCGGTTCGCTCCTAATTTTATTTCGATAAATCAGCAGTCTATCTTTGCTCGTACACGCGACAAGTCAACTCCACTCGTAATAAGATATGGCACACGTGCTAGATCGCATTAGACAGAAGTAATATGTAGGAAATAGAAAACCTTACGTTTGGTATAAGACGCTCCCTCACTGTGCCTAAAGGTGAGTACAGACGAGTACAACGTGTTACGCTGGTTTACACAGAAGTAATAATAATATGTAGGAAATAGAAAACCTTACGTTTGGTATTAGACGCTCCCTCACTGTGCCTAAAGGTCAGTACAGACGAGTACAACGTGTTACGCTGGTTTACACAGAAGTAATGTATTAGACGCTCCCTCACTGTACCCAAAGGTGAGTACAGACGAGTACAACGTGCTACGCTGGTTTACACAGAAGTAGGTAATAATAATATGTAGGAAATAAAAAACTTACTTTTGGTATAGACGCTCCCTCACTGTGCCTAAAGGTGAGTACAGACGAGTACAACGTGTTACGCTGGTTTACACAGAAGTAATGTATTAGACGCTCCCTCACTGTGCCTAAAGGTCAGTACAGACGAGTACAACGTGCTACGCTGGTTTACACAGAAGTAATGTATTAGACGCTCCCTCACTGTACCCAAAGGTGAGTACAGACGAGTACAACGTGCTACGCTGGTTTACACAGAAGTAGGTAATAATAATATGTAGGAAATAAAAAACTTACTTTTGGTATAGACGCTCCCTCACTGTGCCTAAAGGTGAGTACAGACGAGTACAACGTGTTACGCTGGTTTACACAGAAGTAATGTATTAGACGCTCCCTCACTGTACCCAAAGGTGAGTACAGACGAGTACAACGTGCTACGCTGGTTTACACAGAAGTAGGTAATAATAATATGTAGGAAATAAAAAACTTACCTTTGGTATAGACGCTCCCTCACTGTGCCTAAAAGTGAGTACAGATGAGTACAACGTGTTACGCTGGTTTACACAGAAGTAATGTATTAGACGCTCCCTCACTGTACCCAAAGGTGAGTACAGACGAGTACAACGTGCTACGCTGCAAGGGCGTCGCCAGCCCACGGCCCAGGGGGGGGCAAGCCGTAGCCAGAAAAAATTACTAATCGGCGAGGGGGGGGGGGGATGTTAGAACTTATGATAACATGGGCCGATGATTATGTACGCTAACTTCATCGGCAAAGTGTTTAAAATTTTCCTATTTGCCTGGTCTGGAAACAATATGATCTACAACTGGCATTCAACACTGCAAGTGAATGAGCCAGCACGACAACTATTGTATTCGGGTCATTAGGTACCTAGTGCAAAAAAAAATATAACAGACTGCAATGAGCGCCGATATTTTGTAGTGTGCGGCCGCTGGAAATAGTCGAAACTGAAGTCTATACAATAAACGGCGAGCGGAGCGAGCCGCGATTTTTTTTAGAGACTTATTCGGCCGTGTGCTAAAAATTTTGAAGAGAAGTTATTTGTAGGTAGTACTAACTGTCACTACTTACTCCTAGTGATAGTGAATTTATGCGGGATTTATCGGCAAAGCAAGACAATAGCAGGACTTTCGTTGTTTTGCAGTTAGTTAGGTACATTTTTTTTACCTCTAGGGGGGGGCAGCTGCCCCCTCTGCCCCCCCCCTGGCGACGCACTTGCTACGCTGGTTTACACAGAAGTAGGTAATAATAATATGTAGGAAATAAAAAACTTACGTTTGGTATTAGACGCTCCCTCACTGTGCCTAAAGGTGAGTACAGACGGCATTACAGTACGTAAAGTAATGTAATGTGTTATGCTGGTTTTAGTTTCGTATCGTTTGCGCTGAGCGGTCGAAGTTAAGATATTCAGCTCCGAAAAATATTTGAACTCCCGCCAACGCAAACTTTATTATTTTACTAATGAAATTAATTTTAGCTACTTAATCATCTACTTAATGTAGGTAACTATAATTTTAATATTATATAACAGAACCAAATTGTAACTTGTACTTTCAATTGAAACAATTCAGCTCACATAGTTATCGGATTGTTTATCGGTAAATATTGCGTACCTTTTCTTTCGTAAATAAATCTTTAAAATGTGAACAAACCGTGAAACTTTATGAAGTTTTAATTAAACTAACTGCAGACTTTTGCAAACAATCTACAGGTAGCTCCATTGATCCATATCCAAGCCAGTCGGAAGCGTCCGCAAGATGCAACCTGTAATTATTATTCAGTCAATATATCAATTATAATAACCGGCTGGGCATTGTAATCCTCGATTCACCTCCCTGATTAGATAATAAGCTCAAATTAGAAGTAAACTAAAATATATGTTTATTGCAATTACTTAGAAAACATAATACAGGTACTGGAGTCGCACTTTAAGCAAAATATTGCTTTTAAATCGCGCGCTCTCTCATTCAATATTTACGTATTTATTTTGAGTACCTAATCAGTAATAACTAATAAGATATGCTGAAAAAGGATTATTTAAAATAATAGTAAAATGTCTGAAACTTAAGACTAATGTTGGTTTTCCTAATGCTGTATCAATCCACAAGCAGTCATCCAGGCCCGGATCAAGGGATCCAGGACCCCTAGGCACTTGGTATTTGAGGGCCCCCCTACCCTAATAATCATTATTACAGACAGGGCCGTAGCCAGAAATACTATTCGGGGGGGGTCGAGCCTTAGAGATTGGTATGCCAGGAACAAAGAAAAAAATGTGAGAAACACAAAAAAATAATAACTTCGAGCGTAACATTTTCGGATAACAAAAAAGTTAGTAGTAGTAGTTAAGGGGTAGGCTACAACAATTTATACTAACTATTTATAAGTATGAAAACATAAATAACAGCCAGTGAAACGAGCCTTGACATATTGTAGTTTTTGCGGCCATTGGAAATGGTTGAGAAATGAATACAATATAAATGTCGTCAAGTAGAGTGAGACACATTTTTTTTAAATTTGTTAGGCATGCTATGAATAGACAAGAAAGGAAAGCTCTTAGCTTTCCTTTCTTGTTTTGACAATTTGGTTTTTTGAGGATTAACAAAATAACTCCTACTACAGAAAGAATGGCGAGCGAAGCGAACCGCAAAATTTTTGACTTATTTTCGGCAGGCTGATAAAAATGACCAAAAGATTACAGAATGAACGGCGAGCGAAGCGAGCCGCAATTTTTTTTAGCGACTATTCGGATGTTCTACTACTAGAATCAAGAGTGACAAAAGATTATGATGAGTGAACCCTGAAACTTTTAGAGCCATTGCGGTGGTAATTTTGGAGTTTTGTGAAGTAAGCAAGGTAAAAAGACAAAAACATTTTATTTGTATTACTTTTTCGGATGGTCTCGTGGTAGTATAGGTAGTAAAAATTAAAACAGTGAGCGGAATGAATGCCGATATTTTGTTGTGTTTGTGGCCGCTGAAAATGGTTGATAAATTGTGACATTTTCGCAAGGTTGTTAAAAAGTTCAAAATAATTGAGAATTAACGGCGAGCGGAGAGAGCCTCGAAATTTTTTGTGACATTTTCGGTCGTTACCAAATAGTTTAGAAAAGTATGTTATAAATAAAGACATAACAGTAAACGGAAGGAGCAATTCAATTACGGAAAAACAAGAAACTAGGTCTATTGATTTACAAAATTAAAAGTAATGTCGTGATCTGCCTGCCTAGCTGGAATCGGCCGTAAATGAATGCGATGCGTGCACCCAGCGCATTTACATAAAATGTTGAGACGAATTTTGACGAAAAAAAGTTTGAGTTTTCAAGAGAGAATAATTTAAAGAAATATTTAAGTGCGACGTGCTTACATACAATACAATGTATGTAGATACACAATAGGAATCGCATGGCACGGAGCGCCAAACTGAACACATAGTAGGTACCTACGTCGTTTCTTGCCTACCTTTTATTATTTGGAATAATAAATGTAATTTTTTCGGGCAAGCCTGACTTTAGGGGTATGAATGTTCCGCCATGAGGGCCCCTAGGCTTGCCGGGCCCCTAGGCCCGGGCCTTGTGGGCCTAGGGGCTAATCCGGGCCTGCAGTCATCTAGCCTCAAGCTAAGCAGAGCTTGTGTTATGGATGCTAGATGACTGATACACTTAATGATTACAATAAATAAACACCAGTATTAAATAATAACAATATTATAATAATATTGTAAGTATTATGAATATCAGTCATCTAGTGCCCAAAACACAAGCTCTGCTTAGCTTGGGGCTAGATGATGCTGTGTGGATTGTCCGGCATTATTAATTAATATATTTATTCTTCGATAAACAAAAGCTGCTGAGAGCCTGGGTAGGTCTAGTACATATATCGCCACGAGTGTACACAAAACGTGAGTTGTCACTTACGTTAGATTACGTTACAGATGAATGCTCCCAGTAAGGGACCGCCTTTACGTGAACACGTTTGTTTTTTGTATTTTCCCATGTTTTATCACGTTTCAGTGCTTTTGTCATCTGTTATCTGTTGAGATTGGCTTTCGAGCGACTGGCTCAGAAAGTTTTGGCTCCGGCGACGGAAGAATTTCCCATACAAACGTAATACCAAAATGATTTGTCATTTGAGCATATTTTTATTTTACCATGTACTGCTATTATTTATTTGTATTAGAATAGTATTTGTCTAGGTTCCTACCACAAGTTTTTTGAAAATACTTACTAATGTACTCAAATTATAAAAAAAACCGTGTTTTTTTTTAATCCGATTTAGTTTTAATTTCATTTCATTTAAGTTTTTAGAAAATATTATTTATTTATATTTATTATTATATCGGCGAAGTTTAACGCGACACATGGCGTCATTTGTCGACGGTGTAGGTACGGGCGTTATTTAAAGGCGGCCGTTCATTGATCGCCGATCGTCCGCCGTAGATCAATGTACCTAGTCTTATTGTTTTCAACGGCCGCCTTAAGGGGCTACCCAAAGAGAGAAGTCGTAAAACGTCCACTTTTTCGTCGTTAGGCACACAGTTAGGCTTACTGCGACATATTACAAGCCCAAGAAAAATACAGTGTATAGTCAAGTGTATAGACAAAAGACTTATGCAAAAATATTTCATAAAAATCATCTAGGAACTTGAAAAACAAATCGCAAGAAAGAACACGAAAATACTTTTTCGTCTCGAATTGCTCAATATTTTGAGTGATAACATTTTATAATTTTGTTACTGTAAGAAAGGTAATTTTATCATCTAGAGAAATATGTAGGTATAAAGATTTTAACTTACTGGTGTATTTATTTTTAAATTAAATTAAAACCGATAAATAATTTTCACATTGTCGAACAAGAGATTCAACTAAAATCAAACGCAACGCCATTTTCAACTTTATTTGTCTTGCGCAAAGAACTACTGTCACGCGTTTGGCAGTATCACGCCAGTCAGCCACGAGCTGTTACAGAGATAGGTCACGTTTCTTTGTTTATTTTTGACATTTGTGTCCTGCGTGTGTGGTAATATATAAATTTCCAGTATTAGTTGACCTCTGATTGTACAGAAAGCCTAAACAACGAGAGATCATCTCACACTGGAATATTATGAAGCTTTGTATGTGTGTAGTAAATAATATACTGGAAGCGGAGATCGGATAAATAATACAAAGATCACTCAATCCTGGAATCGCTACATTTTTCCGATACAAAAATACCGAATGGTGTTCAGAACCTCGCTCCTCAATACGTCGAGTGTGAAACCACCGCGCTAGTTTACGCCGCGCGAGAGTTAAGCGAGCGACTTTGATTAGGTATATAAGTCAAAACATCATCCGATTATAATCGGATGCTAATATTGACCTAAAGTTTAGGTTTTGATCTTTTCCGGTTTGAGTTTTTCCGAATATAATCGGATGCTAATATTGACCTAATCTTTAGGTTTTGACTTATATACCTAGGTACTTTGTATCGGAAAAATGTAGCGATTCCAGGATTGAGTGATCTTTGTTGAGAATCACGGAATCATTTTTCTAGATTATGTATTAGATATAATCCCGTAATCCCGGGATTTTATTTTCAAATAAAATATTTTCAGCAGTCGCTTCTATACCTTCCTAACGAAAAATTACCTCTTGTCACAGATAACATAATACTAATAAATACCTGTGACTACCTATCAGAGTTAATTTTTAATTTCTTTCTGCAAATGTCAATGAAGAAAACAGGCCCTGTAGCAGACAGCTAACTTTTGATGAAATGTAAATTAATTATTACTACTTAATTTTAAATTACTACTTCAATCATAATCTGGGAGTTCCGAAGGATGGCTACCATTTCTTCATAGGTTTGAAAAATTCGTCTGCTCAATAACAACAACAACAACAACAACAACGTTGCCTTTAGTTTGATTGGATCATACTTATGTATGATTGTATATTTAATAGTACTGCCGAATTTATGTACAAAAGTTATAAAAAAGTGATATTGGTTATTCTTGCTAGGAGATTCTCATCTCAGTAACAGCAGTAGCAGCTAACCCATTTTTTAACGAAGGCCTGAAATCAGCTTTCGTGTAACGATCTGTATTTCCTTGGTTTTATTTAGTTGTTCATATATTTGAATTGTTTATTGATTTGTATTTCATATGTTGATTAGACCAGAAACCCCAATCAATATATGAAACAATAAAAAAACACAAAACAATAAACATTTAATACTAGCGGTCCGCCCTGCTTCGCACATAAAATAAATAATAATAATAAATAAATAAATATTAAATAAATATTGCTGGACAATCCACAAACAAAATTTGGGTTTGTGTCCACGGATCCCGGGATTTATTAAAACAGATTTATTAAAATAATTTTATTAAAATAATTTACCGTTGATCAATATAACATAATGCAATAATATACATTTGTTTTAATTTAAACTTCTAAACACTACAAGCGGGATCCGTTTCCAAAACTATTTTAAGTATTTTTTTGTAGCCACGGATCCCGGGATCAGTGGATAAAAATATTTAATCGTTTTTCATTGGAAACCGATCCCGGTATCGGTGGATAAACCTTGGTATCAGTGGCCAATTAAATCTGATCCCAGGATCGGTGGACAAAAACCCAAAATTTCAGAAGTTTTACACACTAACACGTTGGGTTTTAAAGTTTTCATACGGATCCCTAACTTTTTGAGCAGCATTAAGGTTTTTGACATTGACTCGACACTCCATAACTGACACTGGCCGTAGGGAAGCAAGCAGCGGAGCCATAATAAAAAATAAATTGAATACATAGCGCACGGTTTGATTATTTAATTTTTCATGCGGATCCCTAACTTTTTGAAAATATTCTATATCCTAAGTTCATTGGGGGACATCAAGGATTCCAATTGGTGAAAGAATGTTTCAAATTGGTCCAGTAGTTTCTGAGCCTATTCAATTCAAACAAACAATCAAATCTTTCCTCTTTATAATATTAGTATAGATTATAAATATAATTCAATTCAAAAGATTTTTATCTATATGTAGTAAGTCACAATCATCACTCAAATGCAAAATTTATTTTGAAATCCCGGTTTTTCATCCCGGGATTTCCCATTCGGTGAACAGAATACGGATGCCGCGCCAGAATAAGGCTACGCGCTGCTGTCAACGCGTAGGGGCGGAGCTACGTGCACCACTTCCCCTGCTTCACCTCCTGAAATATCTAAACATTGTCTCTAACAGCGCCTTAACTCTTGGCCATACTCATTAAAGCCACCCGGTACCTGACCCGCACCGTTTCGTCGCACGGCGTCCACTCGTATCGACAGTGGTCCACGTTGACACCGCGTGGTCTATGAGTGAACTTTGCGTGGTCTACGAGTGAACCTCGCTTGTTCAACGAATTTTCGAGCAGAGAACCAGCGTTCGGCTCTAGAACCTTCTAGTTTACGTGAGGAAAGCATGTGAGCACCGCAACGAGCTATATCGAGTGGTCCACTCGATGAGCGATACGATCCGGTGATCCTACGGAGGTGATAAAGTGAGCGGATGCCCATACAAATCCTTATAAAGAATACTAATAGCTCCAAGAGAGCCGGTGCGGGTCGGTGCCGGGCCTTTATACGTACATATAATAACGAATATAAATTTCTTTCGATATTCAGTCGACTAATTAGCGTTAGGCCATTCATCATAACACAAGCGTTCGTTTAAAATCTTAGCCTTTCTTCAAAAGGTCTGATTCTATGATCCGACGGCGACATCTCTATTCTCAAGGCCATGTTAGGTTAGTTCACTAAGGATTCCTTGATTGGCAATGCCAATGAGAGCTCTGAAAGCTTCGGAAATTGGCATTTCTGCGTTAATAGAAACAGTGCATCGCGTCGCTTAGTTAGGCAGTTTTGTATGTCTGTACCGAGCTGATGGGATATTTGAAATAGACTTGTGCTAGTAGTAGATACCTACCTACGATCATATGTTTGGAAATACATTGTACCTAGGTACGAAACTTACTGTAGTGTGGTACGGAAACTTCGAAAACTTTATTCAGTGCTAAACTACGCTGAAACTTCGGTGCCAAATAGAATTTGCGAACTTGTTGACAAGACCGAAACTAGCTAAGTAGACCTAACTGTGTTGTGACCGGGTTCAAAGTGCATAACTAACGTGTTTAAATTTGAACCAACTGGCAAACTTCTATTGACGGTATGGCCAACTAGGCTTGTTTGATAACTTGCCTACATAACTAAAGTTTGTTAAGTAGGTACATATTTTGTGACAGGCTACCTTCGTCAAACATTTGAGAACCATGGTTTTAAGGATGGGTAATATTATATTTTAGTGAGACATTATTTTGCTCTCGATTCACGCGATGCTGCGTTGAGGCGAGCGATAGCAGCCCATCCAACAAGACACGTCTAAGGTAAGACCACGACCGACACTTTGATTATATACTTGACAAGTATATAATCAAAGGACCGACATATTTATTTATTTGATAATCGACGAGCAGTCGTAGCTGATAGGTATGTCTAGGTACCTATATCACAGTGTAGAAAACCTCAAGTGCCATAATATCCTTTAGACCTCCGATGACGATGGCTCCGGCGACGAAATTTCCTATACGTATATCATAACAAAATCTAATGAAAAAAACAATTGAACATTATGCTCAATTTACAAATAATTTCGGTAGGTAGGTATTACTTTTATATATGACGACCACTGTGGCGCGGTGGGCGAATGGTCCGCCTGCGACGCAGGAGGTTCCGGGTTCGATTCCCGCCTCGGGACAAATATTTGTACGATCTGCAGATATTTGTTCAGGGGTTCTGGTTGTTTTCTATGAATAGTAAAAAATATCTATCTATTTAATAATATTGTATTATGTATATCAGTCATCTAGTACCCATAACACAAGCTCTGCTTAGCTTGGGGCTAGATGATGCTGTGTGGATTGTCCAGCATTATTTATTTATTTATTATATATACCGTATTTAAGAAATTCATCCGTGTCACTGGTATTGGACACGTTGGAAAACGCAATTTACGTAAGTATCTCTTTGAATTTTGGTTCAATTCAGTCTTTTTATTTTGTCCGAGGTTAAAAGAAGTGAACGAAATACCTTTAGATTCGTTGTTAGGGTTTTGCTTCTAGAGTTTGAGCAAAACTCATTCGAAGCTTTTTTGAAGGCGTTGGTTGATGTGGCTGGTACCTATAATTTCTTCTGGTAGTAGGTTCCAATTGTTCACCACTCTATTACTAAGGCTGATGAGTAAAAAAGTCCAATGGATAATATCAATAATTTTATTCATAAATATACTGAGGACATTGGGTACAGAAAATAGTATAGACTAGAAATACTACGCCTACTCTACGAATATATCGTCACGTGAATCTACATAAAAACATACCTACCATATTATTACACTAAATAGTGGCAGTTGCACAGAAAACCTTGAGGTTAAAGCACATCTATAAAGCACCGCTCTTCTCCGTCCTCGCTTCACCACAAAAAGCTAGACCTCCACGCACAGTAAGCAGAGGCGTAATAATTGGTACCACTTCCTTCAAGCAAGCGGCCCACGCAGCTAAAACTTGCTTCAGGATTTTGGTAAGAAAGGCGAGAACCAACCAACGAATGGCTAGCAGTGATTACTTACGTGCGCTGTCTTCTATTAAATGATACAATTGTGAAGGTATTTTTTGGAAAAAAGTGAAGGTATTTTACATTATAAGTACTCAGAAATTATATTTTGCTACATAGCAAGAATGGTCCTATGCCCTACCAGGAAGCATGCACTATGTTATTTTTAGAAATATCAACAGCATGTCTCGCAATAAAAAATATTACGCTCAATTATATGGTGTACCTTCGGTAGCGGTGTGGTATGAATCTGCTTTGACCTTAGGTTTGCAAAAGTGCTGTAACTTATTTTCAAATTCACAAGTGCGTAATGAACGCTAGCAACGTTAGTTAGGACTGAAATCTATTTCTAATATAATAAACTAGGTACGTATTGGCATGGTATGCAAAATATTCTGATTTAAATTCTACAGATTCTAAAACTTGTAAATATAATTGAATGTTAAAATTCTTATTATTTAGAATACGAAATTGTACCTGGTAGTAAATCCAGAAGAGAATCAGACAATCCTAAAGTCTAATAAAATTTGTTTAGTCTGGATCTAGAGTAGTACATTTTGTCTATTTTAATATTATGAGTGGGAAATATCACTAAAAATCAGTCAACTACCCTATCAGCTATCACTATTGATCAGAAGTAAGCAAGTCTTTCTAAAACCTGAAACATTATATATAATACTGTTATTTTAATACCCATTCATATTTCCTAAGCCATTCATTCATTCATTTAACTTGTATTTTGTGACGTGTCCAAGAGTCCTGTAAGGTCTAAAGGAAATAAAGCACTTTGATTTTGATTTTCCAAACACAAAGGCCATAGGTACATATCGGTAATTTTGGTTTGAGCTTTGATAAAAGGTCATTCTGAAAGTCTTCCGGCATTTTGAGTTTATAACAGAAAACAGTTCTAAACTCAAAATTCAAAGTGCTTTAATTCCTTCCTACAGGCTACCAACTAATAGTATTAGAACAGTAAAATATGAACGTACCTACTACCTATAATTATAAATGCAAGAACAGAAATGCGAAGCGTGAGAAAGTAGTCACACCTCATCAATCACCTTACTTCATGGAACAAAATCGTAGTAAAATTGAGTTCAATGACCAAAGAAACCTAGAAAATAAACTGATTAGGTTGTTTTTTTTTTCTCTTCGTGTGATCTTAAATTAAATATGAACAAGAAACTTTTTCCTTGTTTTGTTAGGTTATTAGTTTTCGAGTTGGAGTGAAACCTACATTATATTATTTGTAATAGGTACCTTAATAATTTAGAAGTTCTTACTTAATTTATGAATATTGTATAACACAATATGAAAGTTATGAACAAATGTACTAAGGACTTTCCTCTAGTCTACATAATCTGTTTATGAGCCAAAACAGTGTATCAAAAAAACAAGTAAATTTATACAGGTCTCAAAAGTCAACAAAAATTTTCGAATACATAAAGTCTGTATATTATATTATAGTATTTTATCATATTCATAGTACTGATTGAAAGACCTTGCTGTTCTTATTATTTTATGCATCTTATTTTTTACAAATAGCGCCATCTATCCCAAACCATAGCCAACTTGTTCCAAAGAGATAGTAGCGCTAGTGGCGGTTTTAATCTCTATCATGTCATGTCAATATTTTGAGCTTCCAAAATCAGATGCAACGGCTACAGACTACGCGCCGTATGTAATGCTCAATTCTCCTAATAATGTGAATTCTGAAATCTGAATGTTGCATTACAACTAAATCCCTTTACTTTATGTGGGGCTTTCTTGGAATTCTAAGCACAAATAAGCATTTTATACCTTTCTTACTAATCTAAATCCTGCTATGCATTCCTCTCTCTCCATTTAAAACGACGTTAAATCACAGCTGTATAAATAATATTCTTTGGCTTGCTAAATTCTACATTTTAATGCAAAAGTGCATCTAAAGACTACAAAGGCCTAACAGTAGGTACTTTTTATGAGATTACATATCACAATCTACAATAGGCTATGTGAATACTACATAAAAGGACAATATTAAAAGCTGATGCTATACACATACAATTCTTAACCTAATTTAAATTTTAAAGTTAATGTAAATGCTAGTTACATCCAGTCAGAAGGTACTTTCCAATAATTTATCATCATTCATTATTCCTGCTATGTACTAAGTTGATAGTAGGTTATGTTTCCTTTGCTTGTAAATACTATTTATGTAACTATGTACTGTTCTTCGTACTGTTACTGTTTGTAGTTTCTAAGTCTTAAAATTTTTGTTAGTGCTGCTGGTTTTCCCTTTATAAATTTTTTGGTAAAATGTTCTAAGATTAAAATATTAAATACTTAACATTAATAGGTATACATGGCAATTGGTAGGTATTTTTAAGAACTTATGTAATCAGTGCAGAAGTCATCTTATATAACAGTGAATCTATTTGATACTTAAAACTGAGTCTATTTTACGCATGAGACCAGTAAATACATTGTCTTATTCTACAGTGATCAAAATTATCTTTGTTTCACTATGTAGGTGGTTCAAATAAATACTAAGTTTCGCACAACACCACAAAACCCCACATTGGAACTAAGTGTATGAGATTCTATATTTAGCTACCTTATAAACTAGTCCCATAGTAAGTTACTTTCTCAATTTAATTGTAAGGGGGCATGTTGGGCATATTATAGTTATGCCTACCTTCTCCAAAAGATACCTCATTCAACATAGAAGCTTTACAAACAAGCATATAAAATACACATAGAATGCTCAACATGCTACAATTATCCCTAAATCAGGGACAACGATTGCACAGTTGTCATCCGGATTTGGTGGCTTATACTCCTGCTTCAATTCAAGTTTCTCAATGTCTACAGGTACACCCTTCTGTTGCGACATTTCTACAATGCACTTCTTAAGCTTCATGTCACTGGAAATAACAAAAAAATCATTGTTAATACCTTAACTGAGGTTTTTTTATTCTGCCTGTATCTGTTTCAAGTATTCATTAAAATTCGACGACACCTGTGGCGCGGTGGGCGAAGGTCCGCCTGCGAAGCAGGAGGTTGCGTGTTCGATTCCCGCCTCGGGACAAATATTTGTACGATCTGCAGATATTTGTTCAGGGTGTTCTGGTCGTTTTCTATGTATAATAAAAATATCTACCTATATAATTATGTAATAATATTGTATATCAGTCATCTAGTACCCATAACACAAGCTCTGCTTAGCTTGGGGTTAGATGATTCTGTGTGGATTGTCCGGAATTATTTATTTATTTATAAATCTTTTTTGAATTTATGATGTCGAGGAGGCATTTTTGTAGTATTTACATAACTGGCTGTAGCTCTATGTATTTAATCTAATTTATGTAGTGGTGAAGTAGAAGCTGACTCCAAAATGGGGTGGAATTCAATAAATGGTCTATACCTACATCTTGCTGAAAGATAAAGGTTTAATAATATGGCTTAATGACTCTCTGCCATCACTCATAAAAGCTACCCGGCACCTGACCCTTTGTCGCTTAGCATCCACTGGTGTTTATACTATTGGCTGTACATATTTAATCTAATTTATGTAGTAGTGCTATTTGTCTATTGTCGGTAATCAAGGATTTAGGAGTAACATTCGACCGAAAACTCACATTTCACGACCATGTCATTAACATCGCCAAGCAATCTTTTCAAAGACTTGGCTTTGTTCTGAGAAACGCCCGAGATTTTCACAGTAACAATATTGTACGGCTTCTGTTCGGGGCTCTAGTGCGTAGCAAGCTAGAGTCGGGCAGTTCTATCTGGAACCCGCATGAAAGTACGTACGCTCTGTTACTGGAGAAGGTACAGAAGGCGTTTCTCAGGTCGCAATACAAGCGAGGATTTGGGTATTACCCATATATGTACCCAACAAAGTTTCTCCAAGGGTGTCTTGGGTACAATTCACTACAGACCAGAAGAGAGTGCGATCAGATAGCAACAATGTGCAAGGTGCTTCGTGGTAGGATCGACGTTAATGATCTGCACAACCTTCTGTTTCGACTCTACCTCCCCGATAACTACGTTCGCAGCAGAAGCCACAGGCTGTTCTCTGTACCCTACTGTAGAACCGTCTCTCGCGCCAACTCTCCACCAGTGTTGTTCCGGCTACGGCAATTGCCGTATTATACGGCTTTCGGGTGGGTAAATCGTCAAGAATACGGCATACGGCAGACATTTCAAAGCCGTATATTATTTGTATGAAATTATACGGCCGGTATCAGAAGCGTTGACATAAATGATTTTTTTCGTATTACGGAACGCACTAGCGACAGGCTTCTTTCTGGCTAAGGGTTTCCCTAAAGTCATAAACTAACCTAATAAAATACTTACTAGTGTTGGCGCACCTAGCGACTTTATATTTTGTCACTCACTTTGTTATAAATGTTGTATTGTTCTAGTGTGTGCAATGTAAATTTTGTTTTTAATTACAACACTTAACTTAGGACGGCCTTATCATTTGAAGACTTGAACTTATTTCTGCAATTATTGCTTCAGTTTCCAGTTATATTAGTATAAAGTTATCTTATTTATTTATTTATTTATGGAACGCCAACAGCGTATATATATCTTTGCTGGATTGTAACAATGAGATGTTCAATCAAAACTAAAAAAAAAAATAGATCAAAACTTAGCACACTAAACCAAAATATAGGAAACAGTGACGACTTTTATAGAAAAAAATGCGCTCCAGCTACCAATGATACGTTTATTTTTAATTTTTTTGTTCCTTTACGTTATAATCTGCCGTTTTTAGTAATCTACTAATGGGTAGGATTTTATGGCGTCGGATTAGCGATATTTGTAAACATTTGTTATAAAAACTTTGAATATACGGCCCGTTTTTCTGATTTTGCCCTAAAATACGGCAATTTTTTGATTAAGATACGGCCACCCTAAAATTGACTTGGAACAACACTGCCTCCACTGCCTCGCACACTCACCGGCCTTAACAGACTTCTTGACCAGAACCCAGACTGCGATATCTTTGCAGATGAATGGAAGAGTTTAATGTTGGTATGCCTGAGGTTCTGCGAGCGTGATGAATGAAAGGATGCTTGAGTGATTCATTATTGTTGTTAGTCACTGTGTAATACTTAAGAATATCTTGTTTTATAATTCCAATTAATTTATTTTTCTATTTTTTCAACTATTTTATTTTGTTTGTTATATTTGGATTTATTTTGTATTTTAATTTTTCGAGTACCAATTTAAATTGTGTTTTAATCTTATGTAACTAATGTAATTGGTTATTTAAATTGTGTTAGTTACCATACATAATAAATAAATAAATAAATTGTCAAACACTATTCAAAAGATAGCCAAATAGCTGAATCTGTATTTTCAAACTGTATTGACAACAGGATGTGTGCTATGGTGAGAAGAACTGACTATTTTTAAACTTCTATTTGAATAAACAATGAGCATTTTATTTAAATTCTGCTATGAACTCTGCACCTACTCAGTTCCAAATTATATTTTCAGGATGTTATGTATCCATGCTGCTGTAGAGATTCTTCATTATCTGTTTAATAATTGGTTAGTAGAATTATAAGTAACATGTGCATAAAATGTACTGTTAATTAATAGGACTTGAAACAATAGAAAATTTTATGAATTCATAAGCCTATGGGCTTTCTAATGTTTACCAGTTCTTCATCCAGTTCATCAGTTAATCATGGTTCCTTACCTGAGTTTAATAGAAACACAGCACAAACAGCTGATGATAGCCATTGTGAGCAGCACAGCGATAGTAACAATGACTGGATCGAGAAGGTCCAGGTCTCGAAATGACATTGTAGGTACTTTTGTTGATTGTATCTGAAAGCAATATTCAAAGACTTTAGTAGGCCCCTTTTTAATTTTTAGGGCTAAACTAGTTTATGGCATGTTGAAGAGGAATAGCAATTATCTTGTTATAATATTTCACATACGGCTTTTACTACCGTGGCCTCTGATCAGCAACAGAGATGAAAAAAGTTCGCATTTCATTTGTTTCCTTTATATCCATCATGCTTTTGTTTAATAGCTTTAATATTCTCAGGTTTGTTGCATAGTTTTTGCAAAAACTTACCCTCAAAATAGCCTTTTTACAGGTTCATCTTCGTATGATATCACTATTTTCATGTGGATCGATTGTTTTCTATTCACAAGTCTTCATTCAAACATGTCATGAAAAATAAATACCTAAATGAAACTCTCAATCTACAAGCACAGCATCTAACATCACAGCTGTTATTTAATCAAGGAACCAGATTTATTATTTTCTTAGTCTTTATGTTTGATGTTCTTTTTTTCAGATTTTCTCTCGGATGTCTCGTATTTTCATTTTCAGATTTTCGTGATTCATTTACAGGCTGTATTCTGTAATGTAACATAAATAATGAGTGGTGAGAGTGAGGTGAGAGGAGAGACTGGAGAGAGAGAGCGAGACAGAGAGTGAAGTGAGCAATGAATGAAATTGATGGATGAGTGTCTGACAGATGTGGATGTCAGTGACATGTCAACGTCAAATAAAAAAACCACAAGACGTTCGTTTTATCGTTTTTATTTACACAATTTAATAACACTAACACTATTCACTTCACAAGGGCTTGCCTTTAGAAGAACTAAAATTATATTTTTAGCTCTTCACATTAATATTGATCTATTACCTATAACTAGGTAATTTTAAAATACCTACCTATTACATTTTTGTTTAGACACACATAATATTAGCATCTCCAACCATTACGGTACAGCTTTCCGCTTTTGAATCTTGAGGCTTTTTTTTCATTGATTTCTTCGTAGCAAAATCTATATTCATCTTGTCAGCTAAAGCTTTTACCTCATTTTTAAGTTTTTCATCGCTGTAATAATAAATTATTATACGTTATTTATATACAAAATTATACATGTAGGTGTAGTTACTTATTGACTTATTTTACAAGCACCATACATACAAGCCGGACCAAAAACAATGCCGAGAAGTAGGTAACACTATGTAAATAATAAACCTAACAAACAGGTAGGTAGGTACTATCAAATAAGGCACCAGACTACCAGTCCAGATAAGGTAAATAATTCTTCAAATTCTTCAATTTCGGAAATTCGTCGGATAAATAATTCTTCAAATTATACACGTATATATATATATATATGCCTATGTCCAACAGTGTACTAACATAGGCTGATGATGATGACGATACACGTATAATTTGAAGAATTATAAATGAAATGTTCTATTTAACATCCTACCATCAATTATAATTTATTAAAAAAAACTGAGTACCTAAGTCTGTGCATTTTGTTGTGGCATTGATTTGATACGTGGTTAGGTGCCTAATTTTCAAAGATACTTACGAACGTTGAATTTTGCAGCAGTATATACACGCAGATATAACGCAAATACCTGCGCAGACCACAATGAATAATGCACAGTACATGATTCCAGTAAATATGCGATCATTTCTCTCACGCATTATTTCTGAAAAAAAAAATTAGATATCATGTAAGTCCGTAATACTTAACGTAGGTAGAGACAGCAACGTGAATTAGTTGGTAGCCCTAGGTAGGTTATAATTATAAATAAAGACAATTTTATTTATAATTATTAATTATTTAACCTAGAACTAAACGAAGTGCTTATGACACGATTAGTTTATTTGTAGGTATAATTCATGATAATTTATCATTTAGTTAATTTCGATTCTGATTGTGATGAATTAAGATTGGAAGACGAGAATAACAGAAACGTTCTAAGATAGTAACATCTATTTTTTAAATTATAAAACGATACATATTATGTAGTATTTCAGATATCGCATCTTTGTGATCAAAGGGTCACTTCTGCATGTTTTCCAACTTTACAGGAGGAGCATTTTAAAGTTTTTTTGACGCAATTTTTTTCTCTAATCCAAATATTACACACTAATAAATAATAGAAACTCGAAGGTTTGTAATTATGGATGGATGTTTACTCTTTCACGCAAAAACAGCTAAATGGATTTTGATGTAACATCGTACCTACACAAATAGTTTATGACTTGACTACATTATGGGCCACTTTTTATTCAGAAAATACCACGGAATCAGGAATCACGCGGCTAAAACCGCGGGCATCCAGCTGGTATGTCATATTTATCATAAAGAACATTTTATGGAACTTCTTACCTGAAACATAACTTACTTGAGTTTGTTGTTAAAATGGTTAGCTAGAATCGGAAAGTTACGTGATCAATTATTGGTAAAAGGAAATAGAAAGGCACTAGGTATTTGTTTTTTCATAATCTATTAAGTACTAAGCGAAATTTTAAAAAATTGTTTTACTACTTTCAAAAGGCAAAACAATTTCTTTGTTATTTGTTAAAATTTCGACGTACTTGCCAATCCATCATCATCGTTAGAAAGCTGACTTTCTTCGCCTGTAAAATATATTTCTGATAGGTGGTAGGTATATCTATTCAGCGATTTTCAGATCAATTATTTGTGGTATTAAACATTATTTCTTCAAATAGGTACATTATTACATATCTTATCAAAAATACTCCAAAATTTAAACGTTACTCACCCGTATGCATTATATTAGTAGCTCTCGTTCTTTGTTTCAAATATTCATAGTCTAATGTACATTCTCCTGTAGATTCGTCTATTTTATATATTCTGAAAAAAACAAGTTTTATGGAACTTTTCTATGAACTTCAAAATAAGTGACTAGGTATTAAAAAAAGTAAATTATACCGATCACAGCCACACGTTTTATTGCATTCTTCAACTTCTGAATAACATCCGTTTGGGTTGGTACATTTTGTATTTGCTAGATTCTGAAATGTGAACATTTTAGCAGTGGAGGTACCTATATTTTTAGACATCTACCCAAACAAGTGCAAAGTTCATTTAACTGTAAATTTGTTATTTTATTAGATTTATTAACATGCATCTTATATCATATTTATCATAGATTATATCGTGGTATGTAGGTACCTACTTCAGTTATTGAGGAAGATTCGGCATCTAAAATAAAGAATAACAATCCTAATTATACCTATTACTGTAAATTTAAACGATTTATAGCATTAAAACTTTGCTTCATTAATAAGAACAAACTAAAAAACTTACAAGAAGTCGCAAAAATTATACAAAAAAAAGTTAAGCTGGCCCAAACTTTTTCAAATTTCTTCATTTCGGTTGAAAAGTCTAAGCACTCTCACAAAAATCAAACCCGTATTTCTATGTGTGTATTTAAAAATTCGAGAGATATAAAATTAGGTTGCAATTACACTAGATGTTTTGACGGGACTCGTGTGGGTGGTACCGAAATAGATCAGAGGCGACCTCGAAATTTTTTGTATTCAACTTCATAAAGGTACATAATTATTTTAAAGTATTTTTTATCTAGTCTTTTCTCACGTAACTAATTATTTCGTGAAATGGTAGGGATATGCTAGAAAATTTATAACTTTTCAGTTTGCACAAAATATTATTTAACAAAAGGTAAATTTTTTACTCAGTTTTGACAAATTTATGTCACGTTGGTAAAGGAACGTAATATTTCGTTCAAAAATCAATGCGTCGCATCCCGCTATCGAACTTTATCGCATGAATTTGAAAAAAAAATAATCGCGTACATTACATACATACCCAAGCTTATTTGTTTTAAATAGTGATATAGTTTATGAAAATGAATAAGTGTATCTTGTTATTCAGTTTGGGCATTGCATTTGTTCATCGCTTTGGTTTCTGCAAAAGTTGTAAATGAAAACAGACTTTTCTGTCTAACAATGTATAAGCGTAGGTGTTTTTGTATTTCTATCTTTATCTAAAACCTGTCGTTTTGTAAGTCGGAAAGAGATAGAGATAATTTAGCAACTGCAACTTGTTCTGTCAACTTGAGTGACGTGTGCGACTATCGCTTGTGTGTATGCCGTTGCCACTTGCCAAGAGAATAAATAAATCAAAAAACCAGTTTATTTACCGAACACGGGTGAGAAAGTTCCCTGTGCGTCGCGCTTGGTGGTTTTTGATAAAATATTTTTAGTGCCCATTTGAGTTGATTTGAGTGAAACAATTTAAGTACCATAATTTTTACGTACCTATGTGAATTATCTGTATGTTAATTATCAAGTGATTGAGGTGTGTCGTGATTCGTATTTTGAAAGTAGAAAAGTTGACAAAGTAAAGAATATACTAGCCTTCCTATATATATCCTCTATCTATATATATAATAGGTACTATTATAAATTTATAATACATACACACTTAAAAGATTTGGTTTGATAAAATTACAAATAAATAAACAGGCCGAGTAGGTAACCGATTGTTGTCAGGTGAACACCGTGTGACTTCCTTGGGGCGAGTTCGCAACGCTAACAACGTGAGTAAAAGTTAAAATATAAAAAAAAAACTGTTCTTTAGCTTCAACTACATGGTTCATTAAACGCAAAGTAAAGAAATGTTCGCACTTTATCATTTTCTAGTGAGATTACAATTAGAAATTCCAGACATTTCTTATAAGAAATTACACAGTGCAAACTGTAAACACGGAGTAGGTACCTATGTTGTCTACTTTCGGCAGTTTTGATTTTGAATTTCGCTGTGCATCTTGCATTGCATGTCTGTACGTAGGTACGCCACAACCGGTTTGCAAATAATTTGTTTATGACGCCAAATTCCAGTTAAAAACTTGTTTTGAATCACAAATTACTTTTGAAAGGTATAATCTTTCTTGGGCAAAAAGTAAAATCATGGACTAGGAACCACAGATTCTAGAAACTTTACAGCTGCTTTTATTTATTCAAAACTAACTTATGCGCGTTGTTTCGCACGCGTTTTCCTGGAAATTATTAGTCTATTATTTGATTCCAGCCCTAGAAGTTCAGGGTGAAGAGGTAACAACATCCAAACTTTTGCATTATAATTATATTTTGCTAGAATCTATTATCAAGGATCATATAGAATGTTTTATGAAGGATAATTTAATCAATAACATTCAATTTCAGAATGTGTGTTATGGGAATTCATGTCAAAATAAGCACATTGAAGGGTTTTAGTCACTTATATTTCACAGCCCTGTAAACAAAAAGTAAAAAAAAAACAAAACACTTACTTAGTACTTAAACACTTTTTCTGTCTGGTCAAACTAGTTTTCACCAGATAGTATATAGATTATGAGTAGGATTTTAATCTGCATATGTTTGCCGCAGATGTCACAACAACCTCACAGGACCATCACAGCCAGCTGATGCCTAGAACATTCCGGGAGTTTGGCTGAGTCATGCAGCCATGGCCAGCGGCAAGGCTCTGTATTCAATAACTGTTGTCATTCTCGGCTTCATTTGTTTTGTCGTGGGGGCCATTGCCGTTGGACTGCCAACATGGGGGTATTTTTATAGCTGTAAGTATTTTTTTATAATATTACATTTGTGAGTGTAATATAATATTTATATAGAAATATTACTAAAATTTCGGTGGTAAATCATTATTTAACATTATTTGTTTCTGTTTCATCATCATGTAGATATTTACATTACACGTTGTTAATAATTGTTTAATAGTTAACAATTGTTTTTCCAATTTAGTACATTAAAAATTCCTTGAACATTTTTGCAAGAATTAATTCCAGTATACACAAATATATAGCTGTAGTTGTAGTCCTTACAAAAACAAGGCATTAAAACACACAAAAAGGCTAACAATTCACATTTCAAAAACACCTGTACAAGTATAGTTATGGAATTTCATTGCTTCTAAACAAACAGTCATCAGAAAAGGTTTCAACATTCTTATAAACGATAAAACAAAGTTTGAAGAATTCACTATGGATTTCAGTGGTGGTAAAATAACTAAAATAAGGTTTGCTCACAGTTATTTATCAAAACAAAAATATTACATAAAATAACAATTTTAATTTGACATAGGCTGTCATAATAGCTAGTAATTAATTATAAAATCCTATACTGTCCTAATACTAGGAATCATGCATAACACAAGCTTTACTTAGCTTGGAGCTAGATGATGATGTATCAATTGTCCAGCATTATTTATTTCACTATATCCTGCTAAGTTCGAATCACATCTCAGCCAGACAGAAGAGATTATATCTTCATTATCAATACTATTCTAAGTACACTGTGTATTTTATGTTCTTAGTACACTATTTGTAAGGCACTGTATAATTTTTGTTGCCTAATTTCGTGGAATGTTGATATGTAATTAAACCAGTCCAAAAAAGCTCTAGTTATACAGCATACTGGGCTAAGACATTGTAGTACTGCTAAGGGCATCTTCGACTTCATACGAATGGGCTAGGCGCGAATGTTACGCGAAAGCACACACCCACACCCATATGCAGTAGACTTACAGCTTTTTATGATCTCCCCTGACCGGCCTAAGAGTGTGTAATACTAATATGTAATTTTGTAGTTCGAAATTATTTTAGAATCTGTGAGAGCTATCTTTATGTGAATGATACTTCTAACTATCTTGGAAAACTTTCTTACGGGTTTTAAAAACATGATTGGTGAAAAATTTTGTGATAGTATTTTTTCTTTTTAAATAGGTACATGTTTTGCACACATTTTGCTATTTAATTCAGAAACAAAACAGCATACATTTTTGTTGGGTTATTGAATTATTTCTTTATAAATTTTAATAGTAGGTACGTTTGGATATTTAACTTGTAGTTGGTAAACAGAGTTCATGCGCTAGAAAATACGGTTGCGTATAGTTCTGTCCTTCTCACACGCAACGAAACCATATCTTGTCCTTCCGCTCTAAATCCATCTCGTTGCGATGATATTGCACACTCATAAGCCGATTCTGCGTCGATAAATTTGGTCTCACCTTTGAGAAATTAAGGTTCCGGCGACGGATGAATTTCCCATACAAAAGTTATTAATTTATTGTTTTTTTTATTCATTTGATAGTTAAGTAATTGTTTTAGTTGTTTGTTTAATAAGTTTATAATAACTAATAAAATAAACGTATTACGAAAATGATTTGTAATATCAGCATATTTTTATCATGATCTGCTATTATTTGTATTAGAATAGTATTTTATAATGGTTGCTGCCACAAACAAAAATTTGAAAGTACTTACCTATCTACACGAATAATAACAAAAGGTTTCTTAAAAAACCGATTTCGTTTAATTACGTTTAATTTCATTCCAGTAAAGTATTTAAAAAAAACTGTTGTAGAGGAATCTATAAATACAATTTTCATATAAATAATAGTAGATCATGGTGAAGATATTCTCAAATTACGATTGATTTTAGTTTGCATATATTTGGGAAATTCATCCTGTCGCCGGAACCTTAACTCGACGACACGCGACCGTCTTCTTTTAATAACACTTGTATAATTTTGCTTGTGCACATATACCAACAGCAACTAATTATTTCAGATGACTCTGACATACACCTCTTCCCGCAGTCTTATATCTGTAAGTACCTTTTCTGTAATGGGTTTTCTTTGACGCATTTACGTATAAAGCATGTCTCGTCAGCGCCGACATTCTCTGTAAATAGGGCCCTGACTTAGACACAGATTTTTATATCTTGGGAGCTGGTTATGATTATGATGTATCACATGACTGAAGTTCTAATCCATTAGTCATGCCGAATTGCTCTGAATATATACAAATCGACCGAAGTCAGGGCTACTGTGTAGGGGTGTGTATTAATGCCTCAGAGTAGAATTTAATGGTCATACATAAAGTATAACCAATAAATAATGCTAGCGGCTCTCTGTACTTGCATATGTACGTAAATGCGTTTGGTTATGGTGTTGGTTTTAGTTAGTTAAGAAAGTTATAGATTAATAAGGCTCGGCTGTACAAGATACTGTTTTTAGTTTAGGAAGTACCTAAATAACTCATAATAACTCATTTTGTGGTTCAGTTCATGCACAAAATGTAGGAGGATACGACCTCTCGCTTGCATAGCGATGAGCAAAAAATTACCAAGTTTAAAAATTATTCTACAAACCCTAGTGCCATTATATAGATTATATTATAAAAAACATGTGCAGTCATTTACAAAAAAATACCAGAAGAAATAAAACATTAGGAAAAAGTTAGTGGTTAGATAGGTACTTACTGAAAAATATTTCAATACGTAAGAGAACATTCAGAAGTCGGAATTGTAACATTAATTTAGTACCTATAACTTCTATTGCTATGGCTTACAAAATATTTGCACGCATGCAGTGCAGGTTGAATACTCTTACAAAAATAGTTGACCTAACGCTTTATAATAAACATGTAATTCTTGCATATAAATGATTGTCCAAGTCCAATGATGTGTCCAAGTGTCCTGTAAGGTCTAAAGGAAATAAAGCACTTTGATTTTGATTTTGATTTTGATTGATTTACACATCTACAGAACTGACATTTCTCTTTACCATGTGACCATTCTGTCAAGGTTTATTATCTTACATTTCATGTCAAAATCATAATCCTTTAAGACGTGATGAACATTTTCGCAAATACGTCGCTTTTTTACGACTTCAACGGTAATAAACAAAAAATACCCTGCAATATTCCTGGCGTTCAAGAAGTAGTTAGGGTTTCCATGAAAATATGCAGGATGTAGTTTTTGTGCCGCGAAGTGCGAATGTGCCATTAAACAGGTTTTTAACCCCTTTGCATTCTTGAGATTGAATCTGTCTTAAGATAACAAAAGGCGTTCAAAGGCTTATTTCCACGCCCCCAATTATGTACCTCTAGTTTAAAATTAACATACAATCTGAAATCCTCTGTTTATAGCTCGTGAGATGCGATAAAAGAATTAATTATTAATGATATTGGGTTCAACTGCGTTTTCGCTAGTAAATGTAGGTTAATCTGTTTTCTAATTAGATTCTTGCTTTTTACTACAAACCTGACTCGACGGATGTTGCTCCCTTGCGCTGGGCTGGCAAAGTGGGCCAAACCGATGTACTTCGTACCTTCGTATACTGTTACCTTCAGCACTGTTATTTATTCTGTGTTGTTACAATTGCCTTTCTAAGCCCTAGCCAGTCTTTTTAATGATGAGATCAAAGATTAGTTTTATACCGTTAATGTTTTATTTAGTCTCGATCGTGTCTTCAATAGTTTTTTTGATGCGTTTCACAATTCGCTTTTGTCCGCTTTCGAGAGATCAGCCTGTCTGATTTGATTATATACCCAAAAAGTTATACAAATTAAACCTTTTTTTATCGTATGTTTGGCCTTTTCTATCGTTATTGCATGCGAAGAAAACCCTTTCATGACTTTTCTCTAACTGGGAATTCACTCCCCTTCCATAAAGCCACCCTGTATTTATTACATAATATCATCAAAGCGGCTTAGGTGATTTTTTTATAGTTTTTAATCAATCGGTTTTATTTAAGTAACTCTATAAAATATTGGAAAAATTAAACAAATCGGGACCTTAAAAATCTCTAACCATATTATTCTCCGTCCATATTAAACGGACACAACAATAATAAATAATGCAAAATAAGCAGCAGTTATAAAATCATAACATTCATAAACGTATAAAGCTTCTCATCTAAGGCTCCGTTTTTACGGGGCCATGCTCGTGCATTAAAAAATGCGGCACGCCCGCCAATCGGGTCATCGACCCCCGAGGCCTTTGTGACAAACTTGTGGGAGATGTGCCAGGTTGCTCGTGGTTAGGGACCCACTACACAAGCGAATGCCCTTCGCTTAATCCTAAAACTGGTAACAAAAAGAAAAACAGCAGAAAGGTAACACTAAAAAATAAAGCGAAACTTTAGTAACGCGCGTGCATTGCAATTATAATTGCAACGCACGCGCAGCGAAAAGGCGAAAATTTGCGTTCATAAACGGACGAAAGAAATTAATAATGAAAGCCCTCAGAACAAAAAACGTACTTAAGATTACTGGCGCCCGTAATCAGTTACCTATTAGAAAATAATTACGACTGCGATGATATCGATACACTCCTCAATGCACTCATTTTATTCCGAATCATTCTACCAGAATATTAATTTCATCATTATTCGTCACGTACCGGCTGCCGAATTAATTTCGTATTAGAATCTTGGATAACAGTTTTTGCCGTTAACTGATTCTGAGATCAATCATTGTCATGGATTTGCGCGACATAGTGATAGGGTACACTGTTAGTTTGTAACAGAACTGTACCACATCATCAGTTCAGTGACGTGGGAGGCACGTCACTGCATAGGGTTTAATCATAATAGTCATCTTAATCATTTATTTTGCCATAGTGTATGTACAAAAGATCTTATTATGTTCCCCGGCTTCGCAAACGTACATTATATTTTAACACGTTAAGTTAAACTATTGATGTTTTCATACAGATGCCTAAATTTTTTGAAAATATTCTACCTCTATAGTAAATTTTCATCAGGGATATTGTAGAGATAGTATTTTTCAAATCAGGCCAGTAGTTTTATTTTCTGAGACTAATCAATCCATACAAATTTTAACAATAAAATCTTACGTCTTTCTAATATTTGTATAATATCCAATTAGAATCAATCAACCTAATAACGTGTGCTAAGTGTTATATTAGACGATTTTAATTATTATTGTTCCTCTGTTTCTTCTGAATGTCGATAAAATTTATAAAATTACAAAAAAATAAATCACAGGGACAATAAATGTTAGCTGGAAAAGTTAGCAAGTTCTTTAAACCCAAAAAATTTAAACACTATTGAAAAAATTTATTTTTAAAGTTGGTGTTCTAATCTAATTTAGTTTTAAAAAGCTCTTTTAATAAAAAAGTAAATTACGGCTCTAAACTACAAACCAAAATAAGAGAATATACCTAAATATTCTCTTATTTTGGTTTGTAGTTTTGCACTAGTCAACCACTTTTGGAAGTTGAAAACTCCCAGAAGAACATTCGACTTCTCATATGTTTCAGGTCTTACAAAGAGTCTCGAAGGATTGTTTACCCTGACAGTTGGACCTTGAATAAAAAGAATAGGTCCACGTACAGTAAACTGTGCTAAAATTAATAAAAAGAAAGTACGAAAAATGCACTCCGCTGCTCCTTGAAAATATTGTAACTTTGTCAAAAGTTTAACACTCAAAACTTCTTTGCACAAAAACCTGTCTCAAAGCCGATCCGCCAAATTATCTCCCTTAAAAATCTGACCTTTCAAAGTCAAGCTCATTACAGTTTAGTATACAGAAAGCCTGGCATAAAGTCTGTAATAAATCTGTGATCTGCGCAGTATGTTGTCATAGGAACTGCAAGATTGTTGTTATAATATCCTGCGCTAAACATATTATGTATATAATCGTAGCTTCAGACACAACACGACCAATCATCCTGCTAACTTGTATCACAAAGCCTTGCGGTCGCAAGAGTTGACCCCTCAAATTCAGCGCTTGGATGTAAGAGGTGACCGAAGGAACCTATCAGAGGAAAGGCAACAGCATTTTTTTGTGCATTTTTGACAGTATATATGGCAATGTAATCATTAAGTTACTCAACCTGTCGTCTTTGCTACATTTCACGTCTACAACTGACCCTATTTGCTGCAATAATAAACACACATACTCGTACAACCTATCTTATGAATAAGTTCGTAAATTGGTTTAACAAAAATTGAATTATTCATGCGGATCCCTCACTTTTTGAAAATATTCTGTAGCCATCATTCATCAGGGAAAATTTTGGATTCAAATGGTGAAATAATTTTTCAAATCGGTGCAGTAGTTTCGGTCGGAGCCTATTCCATTTAAACAAACAAACATTCAAATATTTCCTCTTTATAATATTAGTATAGATGTTTCATGTATGTATGTTACCTGATAACTAACTGTAGGTAAATGACAAAACTGTGATGATGTCACGCTCGGTGATCATATGTGATCACCGTCTAAATTACAGTTGCCCTTCTGTTTAATAACTGTAATAACTTTGTTTTAACTTGAGACATAACCGCAACATGTAATAATTCACACCTACTCTATAACGGTACCCTCTAAACTGGCCTTCATCCAAATCAGTTGCATAGTAGACGAAAGAGTAGACGTGTTCCTGATTGATACAGTTAATTAAGATTTTTACATAATATTCTTAAATGATTTTATTATTATACACAAGAAAATAATAGTCAAAGAAAAACACAAATGTGTAATTTTTTCATTGAAACAGTTGAGCTAACATCAGACTGGGATGATTCAAGTTGATATACTTATTAAATAACTTAAATTATTTGTAGGTAAAAACATAATAATTTGTACAAAGCAGTATGGATCACTCTTCTAATCTTCTGTAGATATTATTATTGTGTTTTTACAATACTAATCATACTTACATAATAACATCCAAAGAAGCTGACTGATAGTTTCTTTTTAAATAACTTTTGGCAGAAAAAAAGTCGGGAATGTCTTTTTCACCGCTCACAGCAGCTGGTTTAAATATAAATTATGATTCAGACCCAATAAGTTAAAAAGCAACTGAGAATAACCATTTTTTTCAGCTTAAAAATGTTATACTCTCAGCAATGTAGCTTACTTCATTCGTAGAACATAATTGCTATTTTATCTGCACCGTAACGTACAATAGAGTAACTGTTCCTCAGTCACAGAATTATAGCAGTAAGTCGCTGTATTTACATAGAAAACTGGTTCAGATTTAACCTAAAATCAAAATGCCATGCATTCAAATTCCAGGCCCAACGCGCCGTCGACTAAAGTCATGTAATCAATAAAAAAGTCCTTGTTTGTTCTTGTAGGAATTTGACAACCGCACTCTCGAATTATAAGTTTATATTTTAGTAAGTAGTGTAAAAGACTGAAAAAGTGTTAATTAATTATCTAAGTTGGACAGCATGAAATTTTCAGTCCTATTTTTTCATCCAAAGTCATGCTTCTTTTCGTTTCTATCACCATATTTATTCACCAGACGTACTCGTATAGCTATACAATTGGGCTAGAATCGTGTACGTAAACATTTTCAAGCCTAAGAAAAGCTCCTCTGCCTGCTTCCTTTCTAAATGCTCTCTAGTTCGCCCATCGTATCACATCATCAATGGGCAACATGACGAGCGGATTGTATCTGACAGCCAACGACCTCGCGTTTGTAAAACCCGTGAAGGTCTAAGGAATACTTTTTCTATTTGAGCCATTAGTCTTCAGTGATCTACAGACTCTTTGTCCATGACATTGATGCTAAATGAAGTGTCACGTCTGTATAACTGTTAGACGCGTGCTATTTCTTTTATAGGGACTTATAGATGGAACGGAAACATGGGCATTGATTTCTGAGTCTGTTTTGCCGAACCGATAATAGATATAGAATTTGGTGAAAATAGTTTCTCACCAGTATTCTTCGATAAGTACCATACCAACGAGTATAATGATGGGTTTCATAATCATCTATCGTCACGCAACATGGTATAGCGACGACCATTCATATTTCCCTTTAAAATAGCAACAACGCGGTAGAAACTTGTGTTTCCGAAGTCGACTTTACTTGCTGTTTCAATAAGAGTAGGTGTAAGTAAACCTAGATGCATGCTGCTATGAATAAAATGACAATAAACGGATTCTATAGATATTATAAATATTTATTTTTAGCCCGTATTTTTTGATTGCAGGGCAAAGATCTTTGCCAATTTGGATGGATTATACCCTAAAAAAATATACATTTGTCAAAATAATGTTCACAAACGACCTACGACGTTTCCTTTGCTGTATCTCCTCTAGTTTCTGATTTCCCCAAACAGCACTTGTTAAGTACATACATTTTACGAGAAGTAAGCGGTGAATATTCTTTCACATAACCTTACGAAATAGAGAAAATTCTTACACGCAAACTGGGTTATCAGCTTGCTGGGGCTTGCCGTAAAACTTATCGGTTTGCTTTACAGCCTATTGTTCTGCGCATTTTCTGTTATGATCGAACAAACCTTTGCACTGTGAAATTGCTTTTGCGGCTGTCCGGATTAAAAATGTATAATAACTATACACTAAGCAAACTTGATCTGGAACGTGTGTAAACTAACCACGTCACTGACTTAAAACTCACTTGCTTGGCGTCAGTTCAGATGTAGGTAATTGAAAGCAATATTTATTATAGGAAGGATCATAAATTTACAAGTAATGTAAATTCCGTATTAAAAGACGCGGTAACGGAGTAAATTTTTGTAGTTATTAAATTCATAAAATAAACTGTGCTCGGTGGTGAGGTCACCTCAGACAGGTTCCATCTGAAAACCAGTGCTAATTTTCATTAATGTGAAGTAGCATTAAACTGAGGTGGAACCTTTTGGCCTGCGCCGTTACATTACAAGTTACAACATGGAGCATAAGACGGGGTAAGCTACCGAGAGTATATCTTGCACTCGATAGCTAACTTTGTTCTAGTATTTAGTATTACTTTGCATTTGTATAATTATTACTCTTTTTGCTGTAACTGAGTTGTTTCAATAAATGTTTCTCTATCTATAAATATAGGCGGTTTGTTTACAAAGATCTTCATCGAGTTTGGCTAATGTATAGATAAAATTCATTGTTCAAACTCGATTAGTTTAATTTATATTGAAGCAAGAGCTGGCTAGCATCCAATTAAGTGAAATTTAAATTCGTCAGAAAGCCAAAAATTATATTGAGGATAGCGTGGAAGTTTTACTATTTTTTTTTAATTTTATTATTAATTTCACGTGCGCTAGATTCCTTTTCCAGAGTGACTTATTAATAGCAACACTCCTTTTGTTGCTTTATTAATTTTAATAGCGAATCAACTCGTTTAAACTTTTAAAATTACAAAATGTTTCAAAAGAGACACTGTCTTATTCTTTGTCTATAAACATTTCTTTTCTTCGGTGGTTTAACCTAAAGAAAAAGAGATTACCCTTTTTGCTCTTACCAATGCGCTGAGAAATTCCTGATACAAACATCAATCATGTGTTCAGCAATACAGAACTGTTGGAATAACCAACACAAAGCTTTTTGCTAAAAACACCGCTCTGTAATCCATATCAAATCTAAAATAGCGTTCTTGCTGTGCGGACCACAGAATATCTTCGATGCTGTAATAGACTTGACTTCTAGTCCAGTCTTTATCAATACATAAATTAAAAAATCTTACCCGAGAAATCCTTTTATTTTCTAGATTACGAAAAAGAAGATTTCGGGAGATAGATGATAACGTTTTCAATGCAAATCGTTCGTCATCATTGCATAAAATACATACCTACCTATCTATCTAATCTACCCACGTATTCCTAATTGACATGACACGTGTCATGACTCATGACTCACTAGCTCATCAATTAGTCCATGTATTGCTAAATGTCAGGATTGACTCCTTGATGCAATGTGCCACTCTACCGAGACAACTTTCGTTCAACTTGTTCGATGAATGCAGCGAGGTTTTGTCATATTTGATACAAATCAGTCGCGCTCTTCGATAAATATTCATATTATGTGTATAGCTTAGGCATACTCGCTTGCAGTTTTTTTTTGGGATTCAATATTTATTTGTTTTGTCTCTGCCATTATGTTTATTACCAGCAATTGTTAAAACCATGTTAAAAGCGTTAAAACTTTCGAGATCCGTATAAGGCTTGACATTAGCATACCTACATGAAAACATTCTCGGAAACGGCAAAACGAAGTTTCTTATTAGTTTTCGTGCAAAACCAACTCTTGTGTAGCTCTGCATAAAATAAGCGTTTGCGCAAAAAATAAATAGGTCTTCGATTTCGTTTTTACGAATACGAGCCCTGGTTAGTTAATCTTTAGCAAATTTTTTGCCGTGGTTTTCCTTGTTAGAGGCGTTTTACCAATTGCCATACAAAAGTGGAATGTCACGATGACACGTCTCAATCCGGATACCGTCAAGAACCTAAGCTCGGGACTCAAGACTATAAAAGTACTGCCAATTTTTATCAATATGTTTTATTATACACCCCATCACTAGAAGCTGGTGCTCAATGGGGAATAGAATCAAGTACTATTTTTTGTTCCCCTTTGAGCACCACGCTAAAAAATTGATTGGTGCTCAAATGGGAATGCCTTTGGTGCTCAATGCATAGGTGCCCAAAAAATAGGTGCTCAAACGGGAATACTTCAACATAGCACACACAAGTAATTCTCAGGGATAAAATGGCAGATTTATATACTTTATTTACTTGTAAACACCCTGAAATTCTACATGATGACCGAATAATTTCGGTTATTTCGGTCGACTCGGTAATTACCTGACGCGTCACTTTTTCTTGGTCTTGACCGCGATATCGTTCGATATTTGGAGGTTCTGGTGGACAAAGGGATTTTTTTTCTTTTTCTCCGTGATCCGCCTACGAAAGACGCACGGACTACGGCAATAGACATGGTACTTAATCTACTTACATAACATACCTCTTCATGATTTTAGTATACAGATTAGGAAAAGCGAGAGCTAAGCATTTAGTATCTCACCCAATTGGCAACACAGTACAAATTCAATTAGTATGCACCACGGAAATCGTGATGTTGTATTCTTGCTAAGGAGCTAAAGGCGTCACACAGGCACTTGTTTTTGACATTACGAAAGGAGCTGGAATCCATTCACCTTTGCATGTTCATCCAACTGTGTCCGTTGACCCATATGTGCAGTTACCTGACACAATATTGGGGTTAAACTCTGGGCTCCAGGAGCCGTGATTCCACCAAGTAAATATAAACAGCGAAGATTTTCCCCAGTTAAGTGCCTAGAACATTATAGAACTTGAAAATAATCAGTCTTTCTCTTCTACATGAACGTTGAGATATTTTCGGAATAAACCTATAGAACTATCAAGTTTGTCTAAGTTTGACTTGTCTGTCGTATCGTAACGTTGTGCAGAGTTATTGTTTTGTGCCTAGGCTTTGTCATAGAACGTCAATTCGTTATTTGTTCAACGATACCGTCTTCCGGTGTCATTCCGGTGTAGACTCCATTATTGAATTATCATCGCAGCACTTAAACATCCTCGTACAAGTGATTAATAGAAAACCCAAATCGGTTCTAGGTTTGTCACTTTTTCATCGCTAAATGGGAGGAAGTCCTAATACGTGTACCTAAGAAACATATAGGAAATCAGACTATTGATACGTCATTCACCGTAATCGCTTTAGCCGGTTTGATGCTTGTTGTTAATAAAGAGTGTCCGGCAATCACAGAAAAAATCCACTCTATAATCAATAACATTCCGGCGATGTTTCGCGGGCAAAAGCAACCGATACATTGTCTACTTTGGCTTCTTCGCGGCCTTCATCCAAACATCAACAATACACCATACCATCCGGTCCATAGTTAACAGTGCCTTCCTGTATATATAGTCGTGGTATCTAATCTATTATCAACTCCCTCGGTATTGCCTATGCATGTATTCAAAAACCTGTTACATAATACATGCTGCGCTTCATCTAGCGTAGCGTAGATTCTCCCTTCCGGAAATGTAATTGTGCTAATTTAGACGTGTTGTGGATTATAATTACTCTTTATGAGTTCTCTGCAGTAAATCATTCATTTTTATTGTCTGTATTACCCAAGGAACTTGTTTCTGGTGGATTTTCTGCTCTACTACGATTTGTATTATTGTAGTTCAATGGTAGAGTAGGAAAATCTTTCTGTTTTCTCCTTGGGTCTGGCCGCAGGGCACAAGCTCTCCACCACAACCGGCGGAATAGTGTGACCACCAAAGGTCAGCCTTTTCATCGTCGAGCGGCTCTGGCTGGGCTTATCATTATAACATACATATATCTGCTTTTTTTATCTTACGTATATCTAAAAATACCTTTCTGTATAAAACGTAGGAAGCACGTTGTAAAATCAAAATCAAAATCATAGTGCTTTATTTCCTTTAGACCTTACAGGACTCTTGGACACGTCACAAAATACATGTTAAATAAGAAATAAAAATGGGAAATAAAGTGATCACTTTGATTTATTGTTCACTTCAATCTTTTTTAGGTAAAGTAAAGAAGCGAACAAGAAACCTTTACCTTGTAAGATTGTTAGTTTTACAGTTGAAGCATAACTCGTCCCAAACTTTTTTGTCGTCTAGTAGATAATCTGATATTTTATAGTAAGCTTTTTTGCAAAGTATATTTTTGGCAATACGTTTGAATTTATTTATAGATAATTTTTGCAACTCACTTGGAGTTTTGTTGTAGAAGCGTATACATTGCCCTTTAAAAGATACATTAATCTTACGTAGCCTAGTACACTGGGCACAGCCAGTTTGTTCTTATTTCTAGTATTTAAATTATGTACTTATATCGCTATTTTTAATGAACTTATTGATATTTTTTGTAGCACGTACATATTGTTTAGAAACGAATATTAATCTTAATCGACGTCTATTGACACCTTGTTTTGTTACCTTGTTACGCATGTGGGTAGACTGAAGGTCTTATTTGACATATGTTTCACGTACAAATATTTCTTTAGTTATGTCACCCGCGTTTCTACGCGTTTCCTCACTAACATGTAAAGTTGTAACATATTCACGTAGAGTTCATAATCTATAACTTTCCCATGCCTTAGTCACTGTTATGCATTCACTTTCCGGGAGTTTTTGTAAACAAATATCGCGTGTGTATGCTATGTATCTAATAGCTCAGCTTATGTTTTAGAACTTATACCACAAAAGTAAAACTCATCATCTCATTTGATCTAGCCTTTAAATTCACGGAAGATGGTTTATATGCAGTGCTCGTTTAAAGTAAACAAAGTTCAGAGTAAACCGGAGTCTAATTGCTACTACTTGGCAGGTTCCGGTCGCGTAAAAACAATGAGTAAAAACGGGATCATCTAAATAACTGGAAGTAGACCGCTGTCTCTGTCAGTACGTAACGGTTCTTGCCATATGCAACGAATTTATTCTACCTGTCCATGCGGCGGCACCTAGACATAAGTCAGAGTAGTGTTTATGCGGAAAAGTACAACTGCTATGGAAGTTATACTTAATTTTCTTCATGGATGTTTTTATTAACTTGTTACGTCCTGGTTCACTTCACCAACAGGGAGCAGAGATGTGTAAAAAGCATGGAGGAAAATTAACATAAGACTAACACCATTCCAGATTCTATCTGGGTGATTTTAGAGAATACGCTTTTGAGGGGACAGTAACCTTTCATGGAAGATTGCTTGACGTGATTGTTATTGTTATTGCTGTACACATGTATATATCTTCCCAAAAATTTATTTATAGAAAGCCATCGCGACAAAGACAACGAATCGCGACAGCAAACCTTCCTGAATAAAGTCACAAGCATCGTACCCTGCCCGGGTACGGGACTTATTCGCGGTGTAGTCTTGAACTTTTACATACAATGCATGCGTTTTATAAAAATCCTGGACGCTGTTAATAAGGAGCTTTTATAGTTGCAAAGTATTAACTTGTTGTTTATTTGTCCACAGTAGAGAATCCAAACTTCGACCAAGGGTACTTCGGGCCATGGCGAGTTTGCAAGCGGTTGCTGTACAACAGGGAGAAATGCGGCAACGATGTCTCCAAGTTCCGGCCATCCAGTGAGTTTATTGTCTTGTTGTACTATGTATGCTTTAACAAGCCGGGTATTTTAGTGCCATTCTTTTACAACTTTATCAACGTATTTTCGATATCATCGCGGAGATAGTTCTATAGACTTTGTATTTACAGATGTTTATTAAAGCAACCTGTGTCCAATTGTGGTGAACGAAATAGCTTTTCCTGTGTGAGATTATTTTTGACTCAGTGTACTATAACGACTATTGATAAAATATTGGTAATAAGGTTACAACAGTTTATAGATACCATAAACATCATAACTTTGTTGATCAGACTCATATCAAAGGGATAGAATTCTCATCCATCATTCTATTTAAAACACCGTCCTTGAGCCCATTCCTCACTTCTAAGACGTCTGTTTTGTATCGCGGTATCTTATCCAAAATAATCCACGTCCATTATAATTCAATGGTTCCATTACATGATCCAGGGGCATTAGGCGACGTGACCTATTTTCTATCGCCCCCATTCGCCTGTCACTATTAAAAGCCCTTTTAATGAATGGGGTGTATAAGGTACCCATTGGGTACCTTTGAGGGAAAACAGACTTTTATAAATACAATAACACCCCGTGGCTTATTGCGTGTACAAAAAACCGACCATACAACCCGCTACAACCTGAACAAATGCACAGGTGTAAATACATATGACTCGTAACTTAGTGACGCGAATGAGTCATTTCACTTTCTATGTTTACTAGTTTTTTTAAGGATTTGGCAGTCTATTTATTTACTCTGGGATATAACTACAGTTAGTATTTATATTATAACTTTGATAATACTTCGCTGCAAGAATTGAGACAGTCAGTGCTCTCATTACCTTTAAATTCATTTGTGAGTAAAATAAAGCAGTAGTGAAATAAGCACTGAAATTAGTCACAAGTCAGTTTATTTGAGGCAAATAAATCTAGCATTTCATGAAATTCTATTATTAATCAAAGTTGCGAAATATATTGCGTGCCAATGTAACATTGTCTACATTTTTTGGATTGTTGTTGTGTCTCTTTAAATCGTGACGAATAAAATTCGTTTCTCTTTTATCGTCTAACTTTTCCCCCATTTGTTTTGCATCGCTATTATTGCCACGGGGTGCTTAGTTAAACTTTATACTCAGGGGACAAAGTTCGTCTGAAAATCGATTAAAGACGCCGTCGTATTACATTACCATTACCTGAGCCTTAGTATTAGCTTTAGCATCATCATCATCAATGGCATTGATATCCACGAGAGATGCTTTCTGTAGGTACTGTTTCCAAAAGATATCTAATTGGCGAAATAGAATAAATTCAGCTTTATTACGAGTATAACGTGTATATTAACAATTTCCTCGGTGGCTTTTATAGTATACTTTATGGCGGTAAACATTAATTTTGTATAGAGAAGCAATTCCATCATTTCTTCACTTAGAACATTAGGCTCTTAGAACCCACGTTTCTTAATTGAATCGACTTGGAATCGACCACACCTTTGTTTACGAAAACACATGTTGCGTAATCCTACAAAGTTGGCTGTTTGTTTACAACATTCATGTTGACAGAGTCATCGCAAACGTCCTTTGAGACAACAGATCATAGAACCTTTACCTAATCAATATGATGATTACACCATGGAACTCGTGCTCGCAGGTTATTCCTCATAATATGTACTGAAGCAAGTGTTAGTTCCACGTTTTTATTGACCTAGGTAATAGCAACAAAAGTAGCTGCTCGTTATTTACCAACCAAGACGTATGCGAGTTGAACTTTGACTACATTCCATAAAAAGCTACAAAGCAACTGCTTTGTTGGTACCTTAACTTTCGAGTTATCAATAAATAATCTGACATTAAACCTGGAGAAAGCGGCCACGAAGACGATTTGTGCGCTACTGTTGTTAATGCTAGAGTTCACGACCTTAATGCATCTAGAATGTTTAGGTTGGAAGCCATAGTCATGGGATGATAGGGTTTTATTAAGATAATTCGGTTTGCATGCACAACCTGCTCAAATCGACCTGTTTTGTATTATCAAGGTTGTGCGAGATAGCTTATACGTTCAAGTTTGATTTGACAGACAAATTGCAGTTAATATACGGTTACTACAGTTATATAATATAGAGACAAGGCTTGTTTTATTTTTCTAGAAAACACTATATCGTTTAAGGAATTTAGTCAGGTAGATAAGGCGTTTCCCCTATCCAAACTATTGCCGCCACTCGTTTTATCTTATTATTACGATGAAGAAATGAAATTTTAAAAATGGCTATAAAGAGGATATGTATCTCTGTCTAAATTAGGGTAGCGACTTAAGTAAACTTGTTTGATTCACTTCACAAACAATAACTAATGCAGAACGCCCAATTTTTCGACCACCATATGATAAAACAAAGTAAAATAAGGGACACTAAATGAATAAATATACCTAGTGAAAGAATATTTCATTGAAGGTATAGAATTCTAAAATGCAGAGCCTTGGCTCCATTATATTAGCCTCATTTTATTAGTTCGGTTGGGTGCCCTATCCTAGATTGGTCATATTAATTTTCAAAGTCTTCGTAGATATTGCAAAACGCTTTCAATAGAGAGTGGTTTGTGTGCAGTTAAAGCCACAGTAGGCTGTAATGATTGTTTAAAGTAGCTTTAAACAAGTAAAATTGCGGGAATTACTCTCAGGGTCGAGGCAATGATTAGATTTACGTTTGAATAGTTCATACATACATAGATAGTCTATGAATGAAGGATAAACGTTTCTCGTCATCGGTAATTTGTCATTATTATGAACTGAATAACCTTCAGTGCACATCAATAAAACCGTTGGTTTTGCCTTTTTTAGTAGTAATCAAATAGAAAGACCGTTGATTATGCCTTTGTAGTACTTAAATAAATAGGTACTATTTTACTGAGGTCCTTTATGAAACTCTCAATTTAAATACTTAGCTGGCAGCCATTTTCACTAAAAACTCTTTTTATTAAACGCTTTTAACTTAAATTAATAGCTGGTCGTTTGCACTACGCTAATTAGCTAATCAATGATCAAATCTCTTGTGAAATGTTTATTGCCCTTGCGGAATTAACAATGACAATAGTTCATTGATTAACTAATTTGATTGATTATTCTGATTATCACTTTAACTAACTAATTAAAGTGCTAATCAGCAATCATTAAAAATGCGGGCAACCAGCTTTAATAGTAGTTCTACCAATTTATGTCGGAATGATAAAAAACAGTTGTGCGATTTAATTTATATTACAAGTAAAGGAAATACTAACGTCTACAAATAAAGACTCATCAAGTCATCAGATAAAAAAAACCCCGCCTTCTAGCTTATATAATATGGGTCATGTTTGCTCAATCCCAACCAAACTGGTATCTTATCTTCCCACGGCGCATCCCGCGGGATTCCTATCTCAGTTTATCGGAACGGAGCATCTTCGCTAGACTAGTTCACTTTTTACGCTCCATAAACAGTTTTAAACGCTTTAGCTTCAAGACTTTCAGTAACAGTAGCAGTGATTGAGTGATGTGTAAGTGTTTTTAATTTTTAATAAACACTTATAGTATTACTATTATAGTAAGATCTAGCAAGATCAGCGACTTAACACACCAGTTCGTATATATAACTGTAATCTTGTGAAAGTTATGGGAAAGGGAACATATGAAACTCGTTCGGTGTTGATGGAAATTACACTTGAAGGCACTTAAAAGTACTCGAGCAACATTAAACATACGAATTACACTACGTTGCAAATCTGGTTCAGGTTATAAATTTACCAGTTAGACACTCATGTTTATAATAATCATGCTAGACAATTCATTCAGCATCATCTAGCCCAAGTTAAGCAGAGCTTGTGTTATGGATACAAGATAGCTTATATACTTAATACAATACAATTAGCTGTATATTATTACAACATCGATATGGGTATGTGATGTATTCTATTAAGCATTCAGGTCCTAGGTACTAAGCGAAAATGTTTGGGATATTATTCATTTCCTAGGGCCTAGGAAATTAAAAACTATCTCAAAAAAATTCAATTTCGGCGGAATTTCGTTTCGTAGCGGTCAGCGCACTCCCGTCCCGAGAGCCGCGGCTTCAAGTCCCGCTGAAATCAAAAATTTTTGGGATATTATTTTATGTACCATCACAAGTAAATAAAATATCACAGTATTAAGTATTTCCTTTAGATATTACAGAACTCTTACACGACAAAAAAACAAATTACATTAAACTAGAATACAAAGTGATCACTTTTAATTTTTTGTTCACTTCTATCTTCATAAGGTAAATTAACTATGGAAGCAAACAAGAGCCCTTTACCTTATTAGGTTGCTAGTTTTCGAGTTCGAGCAAAACTCGTTCCGAGTTTTTTTATCGTCTAGCTAGATAAGATAGGGTTTATAGATAAAAAGGATGGTATTTTTATGGTAAGTAATGTCCTAAATCCTACATAAGGCTTAACACTAGACACAGGGGTTCTCTAATAAATATGATTTTAAAACACACTTAATACCTCCTTATGACAGTTACGCAGCAGATATCTGATATTAACTAATAAGCCAACAAAGAATATATATTTTTTTTAGTTTTCATGTTTATGGATTCTTTATTTATTTTTCAGCATTATTTCTTGGAACTTAAAGAAAACCACCTACACGAGTTAGAAAGCAGCCTGATACCATACAAATATAAAACAAAGTAATTTACAAAAGCTAGTAATTTTGAGACATCTTTTTGCATGACGAACAAAATCGTTCAAAGCGATAGATTTATTAGTCATTGAGGGTGTAAAACTGAGGATTAATTTCCTCGTCGATATTATATCAGTTTTTACAGAATAACCAGTCAGTTCTAATGTGTTAAGTAATTTGTAACCTTCCTTGTTATCGTATATCGTAATCGATTCCGTCGTTAGAGCGGAATATTTTAAAGTTCATCGTCCTGGCAACACTTGTGCTAGGCACATTAAGTGATTTTAAGATAGCATTAGTATTGATTTCGATAACCAGTGTAAAATTTAAAAAAATTGTAATTATAGTTCAGTTACTTAAAGTTTTCTGGCGGCCACTCGGCAAAGCCTATCGATAAGGTCAAATGTACCAGATATGATTTATGGTTTTTTCATTTACATAATTGGATATTATTATTACACTCTACCCATCTCTTTTTAACTGGAATTTCTAAATTATGTTAGCTCAGCAGGCTAAGCATTTCCTCCCCTTCGATTCGAGACCCTATGTCCGTAGAATACAAAAGGGTTAAAAAAAAAATTGAGCGCAGCGCATCAGCTTTTCCATTCACAACCTGCATCCAGCAATGCGGCCAGCATCTTGGGAGCTTTTCCAACTGGTTTTGATATGAAATAATTCAGAGGAAAGATAATGATTGTGACTAACGTAACGTATTTATGAGTGTAATAGTGTAGTTTTTTTGTTTAATGCAGTGCGAGGCCGGGGCGGATCGCTAGTAGTTAGTTAAAACATAATAGCAGTATACCTTGTATCAATCACAAGCCAATGAGCCCAACACGATGACAAAACAATATCATTGTGCATGTGATTTGAGCTTGTGTAATGTGTTCATTGTTACAAGCATCCTATAGTGCATTCGCATCGGAAGCAAGCAAGTTGTACTGCGGACCCGTACTTATACTTACGCAGTTATGCGTGTAATCCATTCAACTCGACTATGTTACTCACAGACATAAAATTAATAAAATTCTTTTAGTTTGGACTATATTTTAGTTTGGATCATTTGTTAGTAGGTAGGATATGGACGGTGATCAATCATTAAATAAAAATGTTGGACAATCCACACAGCATCATCAAGTCTCAAGCTGTGCAGGGCTTGTGTTACCTAAAGCCACCAAAAGCAAATAAAAAAAAAATGGGTAGGTACTTGATGACTGGTATGCATACTACAATAGATTCAGATAGATATTTTTTATTATACATAGTTAACGACCAGACCCTGAACAAATATTTGTAGATCGCGAGGCGGGAACCGAACCGAACCCTCATTCATTTGTTAGTAATTTGTATGCTAAACAGCTTTTTACATTAAATTGTAAAAAAAAAATTAAAAATCCACAAATTTAATTTTCGAACTCAGTTGAGTTAAATTCTTCACAAACTGCCATGTTGGCGTAGGAGTAAGATTTCTACCCCGACATGTTAGAAATTAAGTTTTTATCCAGCTAATAATGGGGCTATCCCGCCCTCTGTGCATCGGAGATGCCTTCTTTCCTGGAGGATGGCAGCAAAGCCGAGTATGAGAACTCCGCAAACATCAAAGCATATTGATAGTCCAAACGTAACTAGTACATAATAACAGCAACTAAAGTAATTTAGCTGGCTCTATTTTCAACAATGGTATTTTAAACTGTGGCATAGATAATACGAAGGCTATTCAACAGAATTGGAGCCATTACTCAATAGTCCTTTCAACTGATTTCAAAAGGTATCCAATGGCACAAATATAGAACAACACGGTGCGTCGGCCGGAGTAACAAACATTGCACAGGTGTTCAGTCCAACCTAGATTAGGATTCAGTTGGCGACCTGCCTTTTTACTGAAGCCCTTTGTGTTTGATATTTCAATTAAGATTCGAAGCAGTTTTAATAGTTTGCCTTATACAGCCGAGTTCTAGGGAAGGTACTCCATTTATTGGATCTTATGTATGTATGTGTAGCGTGAATGGTTCAACATCAGGTCTGATTTCGATTATTTGGATTCAGGTTATTTGTTTTCTTGATAACTGGAGTTTTCTTATTGTAGGTATAGTATATGTAATTAAAACTAGTTATTACAATGGAAACAACTGAGCTAATTGAAAAACTGTTGCAAACAAACTACAGGTAGGCCAACTGATTCGGTAGTGATGTACAATAATACTAGAAAACCTCCAAGAACGAGTTATACTTATGTAAATAGCACTGTAATCATTTTATTGTCCTTTGTTGACTAGCTAATTCCAAGTACCTAGTTCTTGCAAGACCTTGGAGTTTATCTTGTGTTTTCATTGTCCACTTTAATATCTGCGAACAAGCTTAGCTTACATTATTTGCAGAAATAGGCTTCCATATGCGTGTTTACAAGCGGAATTCCTTCAATGAATCTTACAATGAGTCCTGCTGATGTATTTTCACCTTTATTATTATACGTAATAGTATCGATATACCTACTATGTTTGTTAGCGTTTGCACAATCGTGGTATGCATCTGATTAGGAATGACTCATTGTAGTGGTTGAATATCAAAAAGCCCGGGAAAATACAGTTTATTATAAAACAGGAAAAAGTATGACTAAAGCCACAGAACTCTCCACTTCTTGAACTCGTGTCGTGTGTCGTTACGGCAGATACTCGTGCGGTAAACTCCGTATATTTGAATGGAGTTATCCTTCCTTAAATATGACGATACGATTAACTGTCGATTTGTTTTTCTTGTAACCACAGATTGTCGTTATAATAGGAACAGGTAGTACGACAGTAGTGAAACGATAAAAAGCGATCCAGTGGGAACAACGATAGTCGTCCACGATAAATAAATCGCGATAGCGCAATCGTGACATCAATTTTAAGGGGTCAACAGTCATTTTAATGGCGCTGGAACGGTGAACACCTAGAAAAGGTGCACTTTGATCCAGTGCAACCGCTCGACCCTCACCAAGGTATTGCTCTTCCTCTTTACACACTCCACGATCTCCACCTTCGTGACGTAGTCAAGGCTAGACAAGTAAACCAACGGGGAAGGCAGAGTCGGACGCAACACGTAGTTATGTAGTTTTATCTTGTTATTCTATGTCACACCTAATAAAATCTTGCTATTCTAAGTCACAATTAATAAAATCAAATCATTGAACATAAACCTTTTTGATTTGTTCAGCCTATAACCATCCTCTCAGCCATGCGTTTCAAAAATGTTACGTGTAGCTACCGTACCGAATCAAGTATGTTTATTTACGACCGTTGATATGGTAAACTGACCCGTGTTATAGCTACTGATTTGTAGGTACTGATGATGATGATGATGTTGTCATACGGCTGGTTAGTCTTCGTTAATACATGGCTAGGCTCTGGATACACAGTTTTCTCTCTCTCTCTCTCTCTTCCCACGTAAATGTATATGAATAGGTGTCTTCTAGACCTGCGTGATCCACCGTCGGCCACATCTACACTTTCCATCAGGTGAGATCGTGGTCAAACGGAGGTCTATCAGTTAAAAAAAATATATCTAATCCGATGGGTTAGGAATTTGGTGTTACACCCCCGTGCCTCAGAAAGCACGCTAAGCTGTTGGTCCTGCTCCTACGATTCCTACTACAAAATTAGAATTTCAAGAGAATTTGTATACGGATTACGGACGGAAAAAATCGCACACGCACTATACTAAAATTTTAAATAATTTCTAATTAATGTACGAAGATGTATGTGATGTATGAAGATTGGGAGATAAATACAAAGTGTCATACTTTTTCTTCATTTAGGTGGGTTAGTACAGGTTAGTACTAGTAGTGAGAGTTAACAATGACATTCCTGTAATGTGACTGTGCTTTTCAGGTGAGTATTTTCTTGTTTGCTTTCCAAACAATCAAAAGTCTTGTCTATCGGTATCTCTAAAACTTGACTGTTTACATTACTACAGATAAATACTTTTTAAAGAGTGAACAGTAATTTTGTAGTTCTAAATCGTTATTTCTCTCAGAATCTGTGAAAGTTGCCAGCTTCATATTTAAGGAAATCGTTCTTCTTACTTTTATCTTGGATTACGTGTTTTAAAAACATGATTAAAGTATTAGTAGAATATTTCATAGATAATATATTTTTAAAAATGTTATTGTAGGATTTTGTAGGATTTTCGTTTTGTCAGGAAATCTCGAACTAATAATTCTTTAGTTCTGTCTTAATTTTCAATTGGTTGTTTAATTAACTTTTAACTAGGTAATATACAGTGCACGTCTTTAGCTCTGTACGTGTCACTCACCAGATATCCATATTTTGTTATCCCGCTCTAAATCCATCCGGGAGTGGCGTTATTTCACTCTTAAATCAGTGGAAAGTTCATTAATCAAGTTTACTCTCTCTTTTATCTCTTGCGCAGGCGCGGATTCAGCGTCGAATATCCACTATAGAAATTATGCCTACCAACTGCATAATATGTTATATTACGAACGATCTTATGATATATTAACAGTTATTATATCTATTTTCTATCACTAATTTTGTAACAACAATTTTATAAAACGTAATAACTCTAAAAAATAATACCAAATATGTTTGTAATCGCTATGACTATAGAGAGAGATAGTGCTATTATATAAATACATTTGACTCAAAAGCGCTAAGTAAATAATTAAATTCGTTCGGATTTGGTGGAGGATTTTCATTGAAAATTTACAGAAAATCGCGACGTCATTGAATCTGAGTTGCGCTTGAGCATAAGGTCATGCTCCTTAAATTCTAGTTCTTATTTATATCGATATAATTTGTTTTTAGACTAATGATGGTGATGATGGTCTTTAAAGGTAGGTATTGAGGTCAAAAGCCTAAAGTGACACTGTTACTAATGTTTTGTAAGGTGATTGATAGACACGAATTGACACGATGGAAATGAAAGAGCTTTCTATTGCTAGTCATTTGCATGCCTGTCTGTCCTCGCTGTATTAGCACTAATAGCTTCATAAAGTTTTTAGTGCTATAGCAATAAGCTATTATGCTAAGCACTTACGTTAGGTCGTTTTCGTGTCGTTTATGTGAAATGCAAAAAATTTCGACTCGACCTTAATTTCGATACGACTGAATTCCAATGAGAAAATCTTCTAATTACAAATTTATCTGGGATAGATTGTGGCTTGTTTCTTTGTAAATTATTTCTAAGTTGAGCAATGAAGAAAAAATCTATCTATATCGAACGGGACATTTTTTATTAAACAAACTGCTACCTGATAATGACTAATCGATATTTCTTACATAATTGTTTCTTAAAATCATAATTATTAAAACAGATACCTTGGTTACAAACCATTGAGATATTAAATGATTAATCTAATAATATAACTGTTTAAAAAAAACTTAAAACTGACTTCAACTCCCTTAAGTAAACTAATATCATTTTAAGTTTTTCGGTACATTTGTACCCACATATCTACACTACCTACATATCATAAGATTTTTGTGCGTGAGCCCACAAACTCTGTAAGAAATTAAATACATAATAATAATATCAAAATACAAAATTAAATACATAATGAAAATAATATCTCAAAAAAATTCTATCACCAGCTAACGGCGGCGGCGCTTCAATACGAAGAAAGCCCCACAGGTTTTCGACTAGTCGGCTAGGTACTTGATTTCGTGATGTAGGTGGCAATTTTTTGGGATATCTTATAATTGATTTTTAATTTAATTTATTATACTTATCCTTCGGGGCTCCAATTTTATGGATGGTTCCATATGAATGGATGGTTTCCATTCTCTTGATCATTCTCCATAAAATAGCAAAATAACTTTCGAAATCAGTCTATAATTGATGAGAACATCAACAAAAATACATATATACAGCTGATTGATTACATTGAGTAGATTTATTTTATAGCCTAATAAAACATCCAGTACCTAATAGGTAGGTAGGTACTTATCTTATAAAAAGGCAAATATCCTTATCCTTAACTATCATAGAAACTCCTCTGTTGTTTTCTGCCGGTAAAAATAAACTGCATTTTGGCTTGCACAAACATAACTCTGAAAATAAAGACATGATCAACAAGATGTGAGATGAGGTTTGTGCACGTCTTGAGCACGTTCAATTCGTGACTCACGATAATTTGATCACGAATTCGTGTCATCGTGTTTTACTTCAGCAAATATGCACGTAGCTGTTGCTGATCTTATAGATAAATGCTTGTCAATAATCCTATTGGATTCAGTGTCAATATGGATGCATCAAAATGTATAATACTAGATCGGTCCGCCTCGGCTTCGCACGGTTATTTAACAAAAATTTAATGTTTCAATCAAATCTTTCCCCTTTATTACTTATAATATAAGTATAGATCAATATAATACCAAAATAATGCTGGATCATTCACGCAGCATTAAAATAAGCCTTAAACTAAGCAGAGCTTATGTTACGGGTACTGATGTCAGATTTAGATTTCAATAACTTTATTTCTGTAGTTCTTTAGGCTTACAAAATAAGCAAGGGTATGGTTTAATTGAAGAAGCTATCGTGTTTTGCAAATACATAAAATGCCAAACTACGACGAAGAAAACCTTTCTACCGAACCAATCCTTACGTTCCTCAAATTTGACTCCTGTGGCGCGGCGCAAGAGGCTTTTTGATTACGGGACGAATGTACGCACGATCTGCAGATTCTTTATCATTTAGTGAATTAAGTATATAAGTCAGTTATGTATCTAGTACCCATGACACCATGCTCTGCTTAGTTCGTCACATGATGCTACGGGTAGGTATGTTAATTGTCCAGCATTATTTATAGAACAGTTTTTTCTAATCTGCTTTTTTGTTGCCGCTTGCATTCAAAGGTGTCTCTTATACGGACTAAATCTAAACCATGTGAGGATTTTGATTCAAACAAAAGAGTCGTCTCTTTTCAACCTGTGAACTTGTTGAATAGAGATTAGCATGAAAGATCACACACTGTGACGATATGGACGAAACGAACAATACAATAAACTCAGCTCTACATTTTTCACTTTCACTAAAATAGGTGTGTTTTTGTAACGGTGACAAATGAGATGTGTGTCTGACGTTTAGCGAGTTCTGTGAACTAAATTTACTGAATGACATACGGTTATGGTTTAATTTTTTGAAGTCTCTATGGGTTTTACTGGTCACACGAATATTAGCGCTCGTCAGTGGCTTATATTCCCTCCATAGATAAATAGTATAATCTCTCCAAGGACTTCATTGAGTAGATGCAATTGAATTGAATACCTATCGGAACATCAGAGGCTTCAAGAATATGTATTCTGACATAATCTACCCTGTGTAAATTCGGCGATATTCAAGGGTTTTCTCTTACTATTAAAATAATAGCCGACAATAAATTACTAAACTACCTAACTGACTATTACAAACAATACTTACTACATTCTTGTGACTTTTAGATGACGTAAGCACAGTTAACAAACCCATCAAAATGACCCCAAAGTTGTTTGTGTTATGGGTTCGGATCCTCGTAAAATACCGGTTCCACTGATTTCCAAAGCTTGTTTACCGGTGACGTCATTTCTTACATCGTGCTGCAGTGCGCACCTTTAAAGATAAGAATAACTTGACTGTCAAACTATGTGTACCATCCCACCAGAGTTTACGTTTCCTTACAAAGTTCGCCTTCTCTTCTTCTTTTCTAAATTGTCACGCTAAGGTGTACGTTAGCTCTTGACCACGTTGCGTCTTTACCAACGTGTTCGATGACGTCGGCAGCATTCACCAGTGTGCCTTCTGTATGTCTGATGTCAAGGCATCCTAATGGATGGATTTCTACTATAAAGTAGAGAAATAAATAAAGCAGAATTAAATAAACCCCTGTTGTGAGCCAGCAGTCACTCTGAACTTATCAATGACGCCAGCTTCAAACAGAAAATAGGTAGTGTACACGACCATGCTAAATATCAGAATTATTTCAAACAGTAATCTCACAAAAAAAAAACATATTTTCATGCCACAATGAATCAGCTCTGATGCAAATCTCTGAAACAATGGACATTTTATTCAATTTTCCTGTTGCATCTTGCACGAGCGGCTGCATTGTCAATGTCATAGCATTGTCACGCGATTGGTGTTATTACGAGGCCCTATCGCTATCTGGCTTTACATCAGTAAAACACCTTGTTTTATTCAACTACATATAAACACATGTTTACGTTACTACTTGTATCCGCCGCGCCGTTTCCACTCAGTTTTACAGCTCTGACTTTCGTGTAGAGGACACTGATGAAGGAAACCAATTTTAGAATTCCTTGTGTATTTCACTTTGTATGAACTTATTTCTATTGAAAATATGCCAATTTTAGGATATTTAACATGCTTTATTGTGTTTTCCAATATTTCGGCAAAGTTTGTCTTCGCTCCACTGTCAGTCCACCCATTTTCCATCATAACGCTTTTGGTTCATGTCTAAATAACCCCCCATTTATTTTAATAGTTACATCACGTCGAACTAAGTCTATGAAAGCAATAATCATAAGTCTAATTCATTTTCTTGGCTAGTATAACAATGGTCAAAGTCAAATATCAAAATATTTTTTTTTCCGTAGTCAAATAAAATAAAAGTGATATTTTTATTTCCCTTGCCTCGATCGAATACACATAAAATAAAAAGCGAGAAAGAAACCTTTAGTCTGTTAGTTGTTCGGTGTCGTGATCACGTTCTCTGCGCCAAGCAGCCAGCGCGCCCTAAGCGTCTTTCTAGATTATATTCCTTTATTATCTCCTCTAAAACCAGTCCTTACAATCTAAATAACGGAATTTCTTCATTAAAACGATAGAGATAGCATACGTTAGCGATACAGTAGCAAAACTAGTTTTATTATCAGAGTAAACCCCTCACTATTGCTTGCTAGAATTGCTTTTAAATAGTCTGGAACACAGTTTGGTCATGAAGCTGAGATTATGTTGATCTAATTTCTGTTAAATAATTGCTTAGACATTTTCCGAAATGTCTTAGCGCATGTCTAAACACATAAAAAGTTAACTGTCCTGGTGAGAAACCCAACTAAATTCATAACAGTATTAATACCGAATTTGGTTTCTACTTGTAAACTTAGAAGGAATTACGTCATCTATTAATGGTTAAAATTAAAAACCTTAAACAATCGAGTTGAGAATGCATCGACTTCTCTCCTCGCTTTAACTTAGTAAAACTTGTTTAGTTTAGTTAGACGCGGGAGCAATATATGTATAACGGATCTTGGCTTGACACCCCTTTAGATTTTTTGTTCTGCTTGCTTTGCGGTTCGGATGTTGGTTTCGTATTTCGGCGCTTTTGTTTTTTATTTTCGGAGTAGGTCTTCACTTCACCATCCGTTGTACGAGTCTTTTTAATTAAGTACTATAGAGGTATAAATATACTATCTATACTAATATTATAAAGAGGAAAGATTTGATTGTTTGTATGTTTGTTTGTTTGTTTGTTTGTTTGAATTGAATAGGCTCCGAAACTACTGGACCGATTTGAAAAATTCTTTCACCATTAGAATCCTAAATTTTCCGTGATGAACATAGGCTATATAATATTTTCAAAAAAGTTAGGGATCCGCATGAAAAATTCAATAATTGAACCGTGCGCTGTATATTCAACCTCTTTTTCTAATAAGGCACGTCAGAATAGAAAAAGAGGTTGCGCACTGTGCTTGCTTTTTCTCTACGGCCAGTGTCAGTTACGGAGTGTCGAGTCAATGTCAAAAATCCCAATGCTGTTAGAAAAAGTAAGGGATCCGTATGAAAACTGTGAAACCCATCGTGTTATTGTGTATAATTTCTGAAATTTTTGTTTAATACCCGTGCGAAGCCGGGGCGGGCCGCTAGTTGTTATATAAATATACTGTTGTTGTTATTTACTTTTAATTTTTTCCGCTAAGGAAATTTAAAAGAAAATCAATAACAACTTTTTCTCTAGTAACACAGTTAACTTTCGAGTACTTGTTTTGTAAGCCTATAAAAATAAAATTTTAAGTATAACGAGTGTTCCTAGTAGAAACGTTTGGGGTAGGAACAATCTGGAATAGCCGATATTTATAGTTAATTACTTATGTACCTACTTCAGTGCCGTCAGTTCGGTTCGTTTTGTTTTTTTTATTTATATATATTATAATGTAGTATAGTATAGTAAAATTATGATAAATATTTTTTGTAAATGTTTCATATCATTCATTCATTCTAACTTGCTTCCTAACGAGAGCGTTATAGAGGCAAGGCAAGATAATAAATAAATGTAACGGACATTTCACACCGAATTATCTAGCGCCAAGCTAAGCAGAGCTTATGCTGTAGGTAATAGATAACTTAATAATTTTATTTATACAGAAAACAGGAAAATTATCTACAGATTGTTGAAATATTGGTAACGTAGCGGGAATCCTTCCTCGCATACGGACCTTCGCTCAAAGCGAAGTAGCCATCTTTGATTATAATTAATTATATATAATTATATTAGTTTACCTTAACAGAAAATCTCTGTACCTTACACATTTACAACGATATGAACATCTACGACTACACGATATAGTTATTCATAGATCGTATATTCTACATCAGTGGTCTCCTAGGTAATTCAATACATGTTGCCGTGCCGGTCTTAACTGAACCTATACTAAGCAGACAAAGTAGATTGTTATGCATATGCACTCGATTGCACATTCCATGATGCAATGATACGTGTGTGAAAGGGCTATGATAATGCTTCTGAAAGATTATGTCATGCCCGAAGCTCCTTGACCGGTTTTTCATACAAAGGCGCTACCCCGATACAAACTACCGCCGCGCCGATACCAATTTTAGCTTAGTATGTTGAACAAAAGAAATTTGGAATATTTCAAAGCTTATTTGATGCCTCCTGTGATGGTTTTATTTTATATAGTTTTGACAGAGATACGACTGTATTTTGGCACCTAACTCTATTTTCAAATATCTAGATACGATACAAAATAAAACTATTACAAAGGAAAATATAAAATAGAGGGGTCGCTAGTTCGCGTCGGGGTAGCGCTTTAGACTAGGTGAAGCAACCACGTGATCAATCCTAAAGGTTGTAGCATACATGGGCCGACCGCTACCACATCGCACAAAAATAAGCATTCAATTGGTGTCTGTCTAGTAAGCATGAAACGCCCATAGAATTTTGATTGAAATTGCCTAAGTACTTATTTTGTAAGCCTAAAGAAATAAAGTTATTGAATCTGAATCTGGAATTCGGAGGTTTCAACTGCCTATAGGTAAATAGAGGATTAAAAGACTCTCCCAATGCGCTAAGCAAAATGTATAGTGCTTACGACACTCTAGCTGATATGTTCACGTCAAGCTGGCATCACACGGATTCCGACGAAACCGTAACAGATAGTCATGAATTATGCCTATCTCGCTTCCATACAGTATCAAGTTTCCCAGCAAAGGTCAGAAATAGACCCCATTGGACTAATATTTAACTCCACATACATTTGAGAGTACTGATGAATGCATTTTTGTCTGTATGTGTCCTTAAATTATATTTTATTTAAATATTCTGTATGATTTGATAGTATTGATCACATCTCAATTAATGTTTTGAAACTTACGCGATCTGAACACATAATGATTAGTAATTAACGGGTATTTATCGCGTTTCTTCTTCCTCCTTTCTTCTTCTTCTTCTTTTCTCGACGTTTCAACAGGTTTGCACTCATCTCGTGACAACGACAGAGTGCAAACGAGATGACTCGTCATCTCGTGACCACGACAGAGTGCAAACCTGTTGAAACGTCGAGAAAAGAAGAAGAAGAAAGGAGGAAGAAGAAACGCGATAAAACCCGTTAATTACTAATCATTACATCTCAATTAATTTTAAATTTTACTATAAAAATTATCGTAGTTTGACGAATTCATTATGAATTGTTCTTACAACATAAAATAGGTTCGTAGTTAACCCGCTTACATTCATAATAATTTTGCATTGTACTTTTATTCTTATTATTCTGTAATTAAATGTAATTTTAGAGTCATGGTATTCGAAATAAACAATTTTTATTTATTTTTTTATTACGATTGACTTGTCGCTAAAAGGCGTTTATTGCAGCGAAAACGATTGTGTCATTGTCGATTACTCGTGTGCTGGTGTTATTGGCAGAAAAGCAGTTATTAAAGAATATTTATCGGGTATTTATCGCGTACCTTTTGTTTTATTTTCCCCTACGTTTCCATCGCGTTGCAGCGATCGTGGTCACGGGGCGACTGACTTTTTTAGAAAAGCAGTTACCTATTTTTCAAGAATTCTCATTATCTGATATCGCTGCGTGGACAACGTGTGATCAGGACAGTTGGAGGCTTGTGTCTGTAGGGTAGCGCGTTGTATAGATATGCTTTTACTTTAAGTACTTTAACCCCCATGGATTAATGTCATAAATACAACGCATTAATGTAACTAGACAGGCATTAGTTAGCATGACAGTGACAGCTGGTCACGTCATTGGCCTTGGAAACCGACCCGAATATGAAACACATAGGCATGGTATACCTTCCTAATTACACGCGGCAAATAAACTGTGAACTTGAGAAACATTCGCGCCTTTGTTTGGTTGGACACGACAGATGCTTTCCGTTCCTTGGAAGGTACTTCCTTTACCATTGTTGTAGTAACTTGGATCTATATTGCTTGGTCGGTAAACATTTTGTAGAACTTGAAAAAAGATAATAGAAAATAAGAACTCTGCTATTAATAAAATTGATTTTACTTACTGAAAATCTTCATTTTAATAATTGTTCTTGATTTCTGTACAGGCGCACAAAATGTATTATTATTTTAATAATCAAGCGAGACATTGAAGATTTAAAACAGGACATAAAAAAGCGAGACCATAAGGGCTTTGAAACCGATCTCGAAACCCTAAAAATGGGTTTGATACCCTATTAGTACCATACGCACGCAAGCATCATGTCAGTGTGTAAACCCCTGACAAAAACTTTGTTTCTTATTCGTTTGGGTCAAAAGTACCACATTACATATTTGATCTAAATTTTTACACTCTAACATCTCTCCCCGGCCCTTATCAACTAGTACTAGGTTTGTTATCCAAAGTAAATTGAATAAGTTCCATAAAAAAGATAAGACATAGTTTAAATAGCCGGACTTAGGTAAGTTGATGCAAAAAGCGCTTGAAATCTAAACCAATGTATTTCTAAAGATTAGAAATCTGACACACATGAAAAAGGTGAGTCATGACTACGATTACTACAATTTACGGCAATATGTGCGAATTGCCTTCACAAGGTCGCGGCCAGATGATTGAGGCGATGACTCAAAATTAAGATAAAAACTCGTGTTTGTTTAACTTTAAGGTTGACTTTAGATTGAATGTCCTCAAATGGAAATTCCTTTTAAGACAGGACGTAAACAACCAAGCATAATGCTAATTGATTTTTAAATTGATATCTTTTTTTAGCCGTGTGGTGCCGGCATAGAATTTCACCACCCCAACTCTTCCCGTGGGTGTCGTAAGAGGCGACTAAGGGAAACACACCGGGGGGCGGGCAGCAGCGCCTTCTGCAGAACAACTACACCGAACTGCGATCCCCAACCCACATGCCCAGCGTGGGGATTATGGGCAATAACCCCCAAATAATGATGCCATCTATGGCGCTCATTAGGGGAGGCCTATGTCCAGCAGTGGACTATTATAGGCTGGTGATGATGTTGATGTTGATCTTTTTTTAAATTCTGAATATTTTTAGTGTTTTGTATGTTTTACGGAACAAAGAGTGCCCTTTCGAGTAAAACCCTTATTACGACCATCTCAAGGGTCTCTACAAAAGTGAGATTCTTTGAGAGTATTACATACATTATACTCGTACCTACATCTCATCAGAATGAAAGAAATATTGGGAAAAACTAACCCCTTATTCATACGGGTCTGCTAACTTAAAACAGTTGCTAAGCAGTGTTCTTGGTGTGTAGGTACCTAATGTAAGATACAGACTGAAAAATATCAATGCTCCAAATTATTGTTTTCAGATATGAGTACCTAACCTATAGTTTTGCGAAACTCCTGTCTTTTCGTCGGTTGACCAAAAGTTTCCAAAGTACGATTTTGTGCCTAACTAACCAGTTCTAGTGGTTGATAAGTACATTCAGGGCTTTCATAATTATTCACACTTTTTCGCGAAAACACATACCCTAGTTTACGTGTTCCATATTTTTATTATAGCTAAAAGAGGTTAATTCGTATGAGTGAGGTCATTCAATGACATTTTAGGTCAGTCTGTGTCTGGTAGTCATAAAAGATGGTTTACGATTGACATCTATCGATTCCTCGAGAATTTGTTCGAAAAAACTTACTAAAGATACAAAGGTAAAATATTTCATCGTTTTGAGACATATTTAAGAGTGATATAAGTTGGAAACTTCCATCACTCTTAAATAGATCAGATTACTGTAGCCTAAATTCAACCATTCCCACGTAAACCTAAATAATATGTATTTAGTGTCTTGCTTGAAATAAAATTGTCAGCATTATGGATTGTATCAAGTCGTTCACGTAGTACTAAATATGAGCATACGAGTATTAACATGAACAAAGTGATTCTCACTATAAGGTTTAAATCTCTGTTAATAGCCACTGGAAAATTACTGTGTCAATTAATATCGTAGCTTGAAGTTTTTTTAATTTATATTCTCTGTTCTTGTAAACCAAGTCAAATGTATCATACCTAAACTAAATCCTAACTTTTCCCTTGTCTATTCCAGCTGCGGTGTACTTCGCCGGAGTAGTGGGTGCCATAGGCGTAACCGTGCTAGGGATATTCTGCATCCTGTCCATCCTGCAGCTAGCCATGGTCTCCTCGAAGGAACGCGTCGCCATCAAGTACACCAGCCTTGTCATACTGAAGCTGGCCTTGGCGCTTTTAGCCAGTAAGTATACTAGTGTTGAAGTGTAGCGTTGAACGATACTCAACCGACAGTCAACCTGAATTCGTCTTGACGCTCGTGCCGGTGACGCTACATACGGTTAACTCGGCTCTTATCATCACGCTCGTGTCAGTGTCGCTAAATCGGGTAAATTCGGCTCCTATCGGTTTCACGTTTCTGGTCGGTGACGCTAAATCAGTAAATATACTTACTGACCACGCGAATTAACTAGTTTACTAATTCAGATTCAGATTCAATAACTTTATTTCTTTAGGCTTACAAAATAAGCACTAGACAAGTTAAATTTCAAACAGATAATTATTAAAATAAGAAATAATTTGTTATTGATTTCTCTTCGCTACAAAATTGAAGACATTGTTGTAGTGAAGCAGTGATTGTTAAAATTGAGCCTATCACTGTTATCACGACATTTCTCCAAATCACATGGTTTCGGATTTAGACTAGGTATCTCATAAAGTCGCTATAAATTAATGTCATGTTTTGTATTAAGGATAAAAGTTTTTCGAACGTAAGTTTTTAAAACAAGCTCTGCTACTACGGCTAGACTGAATTAAGTAGAAAAATCTTGTCTCCAGTATTATTTATTTCATAATCAACCTATAATAAACCAAATAATGAGTGCCATAGATGGCATTATTTATCATTTGGGGGTTATCCCCACGCTGGACATGCGGCTTGGGGATCGCAGTTCGGTGGATTTGTTCTGCAGAGGGCGCTGCTGCCCGACCCCCGGTTTCCCTTAATCGCCTCTTACGACAACCACCCATTATTATTTACTATGGCAAAATTCTGGGCAGATATTGACCGTTATCATTTCCTTCCAGCATTGCTGTCGATAGCCGCAGCAGGACTCTTCGCCGTGCAAGGCGATGACCGAGGTTTCTACCTGACGAGGGGCGAAGCTTTCTACGTTCAGGTAATTTATTAGACTAGCTTTCTGTTGGCTTACAACTTACCTAAACTTTACGTAGATAGAAAGTTGCATAGCCCGGAGAAGGGTTAGATAAATGCCCTTCTCGAGGAAACAACATATCTCTTTGTAGACCCGATAGTTGGACAATCTAAAAAGTCTTAAATATATCGCCATATTACTTATTTTATATAGCGCCATCTAGCATAACGTGTTAACAATTTTTTTATTAAATATTGCACGATAGATGTCGCCTCACATTGGTGTGCGATTTAAATTTTTTACCATCTATGTTATATTTTTCATGTCGGCATTATGTTTTGAGACTAGTGTTTACCGTGGATGCAATATAAAGATATTATAGCTTATTTTATACTTCAAGTAGCTAAATAACATAAAACATCATCCTGACCAAAAGGAGACCTATATCCCTTCTCTCCTTTTGGTTTTGCCTGCCTCTGGTTTTTCGACGGTATTCCCTACTGCATGGGAATAAATAAAAAATCCCTACATAGCTAGTAGGGAACCATACCTACCGAATAAGAATGTACCTACCAAACTTTTTTCTTTGTGTAGAATGATAGCAGTTTCAATTGCGAGTGTGTGCGTTGTTGTAATCGATATTCCATTGTTTGTATATTCCATTTTATGACACCGAAGACGTACCTACATACCAGACTACTCGACTTCATCACCTATGACGACCTCTGTGGCGCGGTGAGCGAAGATCCGCCAGCGACGACAGGTTACGGGTTCGATTCCCGCCTAGGGACAAATTTGTACGATCTGCAAATATTTGTTCAGGGTGTTCTGGTCGTTTTCTATGTATAATAAAAAATATCTATATTATGTAATAATATTGTATCATGTATATCAGTCATCCAATAACACAAACTCTGCTTAGCTTGGGGCTAGGTGATGCCGTGTGGATTGTCGGGTATTATTATTACTATCCCACTTCATTTAATTATTAATCTCGTTAAAAAATATTTTTTTTACTATAGAAAATACAACAAAATTATTATAAAATAACTCTACAGTAAAAAATATATCAAAACGGTGGATCACCGACCGCGAAGCTAGGCTCAAGCGGCCGGTGACTAGGGCTGCAGAGAGAGGAACTTCCTGACGATACGCGCAGAGTCCAGGAGTACCGCCTTTATTATTATTATTTCCATTGAATCAGTAATTAGTCTTTTATTTCCAGATCGTGTGCATAGTGATAAACTCCGTGCTGTTCATAATGTCTGTATACGACGCGTTGTTCGCGCGACGCGCCGGCGGCGATCCGACGAATCCGCTCGGCGCGCCAGAAGGCACGGCCATTAATAACCCCGGCTTTAAGGAAGGGCGAGGTATGTACGACAGTTAAATCAAAATTAATATTAAAATCTAAATTGATATTATAAAGAGGAAAGATTTGATTGTTTGTTTGTAGGCTCCGAAACTACTGGACCGATTTGATATTTTCAAAAAATTTGGATTCCGCATTAAAAATTGTTTTTTTTTTTTGTTAATTACTTGTGCGATGCCGGAGCGGATCGCTAGTATTATACATTACTTGTTCTTAGAATCTAAAGTTTAGGTCATAGACTATTAATTACAAAACATCGAGCATCCTTAAAATTTCCGTTTTTATAAGTTCTAATAAGTTGAAGAATCTCGAAATTAATATAGTATATGAATCCCGAGATTGTAAGGCATATCCATACTAAGCTATCGTTGTAGCGTATATGACGTCATTTTTGGTACTTAAAACTCTACCTATTCCGATCCCTGTTATACAGTTTATTCCGAATTACGCTAAAATAGACATTATCGCGCTCACAAGCGTTCCGAATTACTGTAAACGCGACTACATCGCGACAACGACAACGATGTCGCGTCAGACTTCATTACAGGGCGCCATTTTGCGATATCACCAATGAAATCACTGAGCGCTCTGTCAAAACTGACACTCCACTGTCAATATCGTGATATCTAATTCGGAACGCAAAATATCGTTGAGATCGCTATCAGCGCTGATATCGTAATTCGGAATATACCCATAACATTATGATAATTGCAGGTATATCGATGACCGATGCGTCAGGCAAGCCATACAGCACCAACGGGCACGGCAGCGTAGCTTCAATGAACACCACAGCCACCACCCTAACAGGTATATAGAACAAAATATTTTATCAAATCATCTAAATATCTTCAGGCAGACGCAGAGCTTCCACAAGAGAACCAATGAGCTGAATAGAAGTGGACTTGGACTTGGTAAAACAGGACTGAATGTTATGGGTAGTCGTCATCAGAATCTTTTTCCAAGTCATCATCATCACCAGCCTATAATAGTCCACTGCTGGACATAGGCCTCCCTAAATGAGCGCCATAGATGGTATTATTTATCATTTGGGGGTTCATAATCAACCCGCATGGGGTTGGTTATCGCAGTTCGGTGGAGTTGTTCTGCAGAGGGGGCATCTTTATCCAAGTACCCACATAATATCTTGTACTTTTATTGTCAATCAACTGCACTATAGTAAAACAGTTATTGTCCAATGTTAAGAGCTACAACAAAATTGTCGTTACTAAAGGCTACTGACAGAGTGGTCAGTAGGTTTAAGTAGGTATAAGTACAATTGTAAGAAAATATAAGTAGAAAAAAGTTATATCTTGTAAAAACGTTAGCCAAAAAAACAAACAAATTTAGTCATAAAATACAAATAAAGTTCATTTTTGCAAAGCTGTCAATTAAAACTATACTAATATTATAAAGAGGAAAGATTTGATTGTTTGTTTGTTTGTATGTATGTTTGTTTGTTTGAATTGAATAGGCTCCGAAACTACTGGACCGATTTGAAAAATTCTTTCACTATTAGAATCCTAAATTTTCCGTGATGAACATAGGCTATATAAAATTTTTAAAAAAAGTTAGGGATCCACTTGAAAAATTCAATAATTGAACCGAGCGCTGTAATATTCAACCTTTTTTTCTATTATGGCGCGTCAGAAAGAATAGAAAAAGAGGGTTTTCTCTATGGCCAGTGTCAGTTATGGAGTGTCGAGTCAATGTCAAAAACCCCAATGCTGTTAAAAAAAGTAAGGGATCCGTATGAAAACTGTGAAACCCATCATGTTAGTGTGTATAATTTCAGAAATTTTTGTTTAATACCCGTGCGAAGCCGGGGCGGTCCGCTAGTATTGTATAAAAGGAGAGTAGTTGGTGTGGTGCATAATAAAAAAGCCGTAGCTGTTTGCTCCTGGTTTGTTTACGTGCAAACGCTTATCGTACAAGCGGCAAAACAGTTGGTTTTCCATGAAAACTAATCAGAAACTTCGATTTTATTTTCCGAATAGGCCCACAAAAGTAATCGTTTACTACCGCTGACTACAACGTTTTACTTCTGAAATCATCGTTATAGACATCAATCACGGTATTCGCCACGTCAAATACATATTGATGGCTAAATAAAAGTCAACTAATCATCCAAAATCATTCGAAAACTATAATCGAGTTCGTATGGAACTATTCGTTGTCAAACTTACGAAAAGTAGTTCCTCTCTGGGTGGTGGCGCTGCCTGCAAATTGGTAAATGTTTGGCAGACTCATTCAATCCACTGCTGGGCATAGGCTTCCCCTAATAAACGCCTTATCTGCTCTTATCATTACCACACAAAGCATGTGATTTGGAGATTGTAGTTTGGCCTTCAGAGCTCTTAAGCAACTTGCACTTTCATGTAATATTTTTTTTGATTCCTTATTCTTTAAACAATAAAACATTTAGATTTAAAATAATGACAAAAACGAGCTATAAACCTAACGTCGTCCTGTACCTATTGAATTTTACCTATGTTTTCTTTTTAGTTGTATGTGGAAGTTTGTAAATAGCTCTCATTACATATCATGTAATTATTAAGCAAAAACCTTATTGTTAAATCATAGCTGTAAGTTTCCCTAAAATTCACAAACCTAACATAGGCTTTAAGACACTGCTAACAAAGTATGTATTTTTTGAAAATGAATAAATAAATAATATAATCTCTCTATCATAAAATCAAATATATTTTTTTGTGTATTCCAGGTTTATCAGACGCCAGCACAATAACGAGATCACCCCTCCGTTCGTCTCTCAAAAAGCCGAAGCCGAAAGGCGACCCGAGTCTCGGCATCCAAAACCCAGGCTACTCGGGCCACTCACCACCTCTCAACAGGAATGGTAGCCAGAAGAAAGTGCGCATACAGACGCATAGTACTGAGGTTTAGGCAGACTGAAACTAGATGGCAGCACTTGTGAAATGTGCTATGTAGATGAAGTTTTTGAACGTACATGATCAGAACATTATAATAACTTTCCACGGTCATCTCGTGAGTGTAACGACGTGTAACTCGACTTTTGTGTAAAATCTAAACGTTGAAACAGGTTAATAAACGTGATAATCACCCGTGATTAGTTATTATAATGCAACAGGGAAATTCTGGTCGTGCTTGCAACCTTTTTCATCTACCAGCTACTTATTCAAAGAAGAAGAGTTATGCTATTTCTTAAGGGGACGATCTGGGTGTTTTCGACTGGAATTTTGTAAAAACCTGATGACACAAAGGTTGCTGAATTCTACAAAAGTACTCCGTAAGATTGAAATCTCAATTCAAGACTGCTAGAATCGTTAGTAAGTGTAAAGTCTATCGATGTGGACATTGTTATCAGGCGACCAAGCTAAACTTATTTAACAGTCTAAAGCGCTAAAGTTTTAGCAACCGTATAGCCAAATTGAACAATTTTTATTGGGTAGGTTGACATTATTACTGTTTCTAATGGTTTATTTCTGCATAAGGCATAATGGCCACGAAATAAGGCATCCTTTTCAAAGTGTGTACTACCTTGTAACACATACTCTCTGATTTTTGACAAAATATTTCCAGTAACTCTTCTAAAAAATTTGATTTTGTCAAGTTACCGCCCTAGGTCGCAAGCAACGCAATATTGTGTGACGTATCGGTAGCCTACTTTGCACTTAAAATCTAAACAGAAATGGTTAAGCAATCTTTTTTAATTTGCCGATGACAATGTAAACGGTAGAAAAGAAACGACCCTAGCCTCAAAACTTAAAAATTAAGTTATTAGTTAAGTATACCGAGCTGTTTATAAGGTATGAGGGCAGAGAAGTTTTGTTTAAAGCCGTCTTTTAGTTAATTAACAAATCTTTAATGTATTAGGCGCACATTGAAGGTGCGTTATCGGACACAAAACCATCCATAGCATATTTAATTTATTTTTTGAGTAATAAAGACTTCGGTCACGTTGACCACGCTAGCAATGATGTCCAGCGTTGGCCATAGCCCCCCTGAGAAGCCTGTTATTCTGCTATTATAAAAGAGGCTTAAAGGATCATGGGGGATATCATATAGGTACATAATCCTTACGCTCGACATTCATGGTTGGGGATTGCAACTCAGTTGTTGTGTGTATCATAAATCATATAATAAGTTTTGTGTACGTAGCGTATTATTTGACTCCGATTATACTAATTCGACTTTATTATTCTAAGATTTGCGCATTTTAATTTACGTAAAGTAGGTAATCTTAGTTAAATAAAAATATATTTATTTTCTTTCAAACAATATTATGTCTACTTTGCACTGGTTCCAAAACTCATATCCTGAAGTTAATGTAATATTTTAAATTTCGTTTCTAATTAATGCAGGCGTGGTTATGATTCTATGGGGACCAAAATCTAACCATTTTTACCTGAGATTTACCATCAGAATCATCACCTTTTTTCAGGATTCATATAAATTTTTCTTATTGTTGTAGTTTACAGATTGTAAATACCGATATCGCTTTTAATATTGAGACAGTGTAAGGTAGACCTAATCATCATACAGCATGAGTCAAGTTATATTGATAAAAAAATGTAAATAATAGATCTACTTGTAATTCTCATAAGTTACTTAGTAATTAAAAACTATAATTATTAAGTTAGTAAAGCACATAGCAATAAAAAACATATCTTCACATAATTATGTAAGAATAGGTATTTCATGATAAAATTATTTACATTTTATGTATATTTTAGCTTGAACAAAGTTCTTTTGTATAAAATCGACACGTTGTATATAAACTTTCAGCACATAGTGTTGTATAAAATTTATAAATGTTTTTATTGTTGGTTTGCTTTGTTGTACATTTTCAGCATATTTTATATTATAGATTTACATATTATGGTTATAAGTCGTGTAAAGATGTCACGTTTTGTAAAATGTTAGTAAATTAAGACCACCCATTGTTTATGTTGTAGCAAGTAATTTGTATACCAACATATCATAGTATACAAATTATGTGTGTTGCAATGCAACTATTTCTGGAGTTTTGTGTATAAACATAAAGGGTTGCTTATAAGTATCTGTCAACTTTAAGCAATAGCTAAGAGCTGTTACTCTGGTTAGTTTTCTTCTCTTTCTTGTGTTCTTGTGCTCGCTGTTTCTTTATGTAAAGTTTTGACAGTAGAGTCAAAACTGTGTCAGTGTCCATGGCAAAGCTTCTTATTTTCTTTTTTAATAAGAAGACAATAGTCATAAAAAAACTTAAGCGACTGCGTAAGTTGACAGAGTTATATAAGGCATTATTTCTGTATTAATATATCTAAAGAAGTACTTACAGAATACAATTTCCCAATCCATAGTATTTGTCGCACAAATCACTTTACCCTGAAAATATTTATAACTATACGGCAAAACACTACAACAATAGTTGTAATGGTCATGAATGACACATAATCAGATGCATATTGACTAAAAGAAAATTTTTATCTAGCTAATTATGTAGCAGATTTGTAATTAGAAATAAAAACCTGGGAACCAGGGATTGTGCACATAATACACCTGATTATTTATGTTAAGAGTAACGTGATATTTTAACTCTCTTATGTGAATGTAAGGTATATGTGTGCTGCGGTAAATAAGAAAACTTAAATGAATTAAACTCAAGCACAGTGGTATTTCGATTTAAATAAGCAAAAAATATTTTTATACCCGTTTCCTTAAATTTTGGCATGATATTTAGTCTTGATGGAAATTAATCTACATTTCTCTGAGATATAATAGGCCTGATTTGACACTTGATACAGATCTCGTGAAAAAATCACTTTATTATGCAATTGACTAAATTCATTATAAAATAAGGAATAAGGAAGCATATTACGTTGTAACAGGGCAGCCTGTCATTGGTCAAATTGGGTTATCACTTTTTGAATTGGGATCTTGAATTTTTTGATAAGACAGTTCTCTACTTTACATAATAGCCAATCTCTTCGTTTCGAATATCCGATTTCTGTATTTGTACTTACTGACATACTAACCGTCGCGTTCATCGTAAGCTGAACCTGGGGGCAGGTTCCTAGTCTCAATATTACATCAGTTTATTAGGTTTTATTAAACCTGTTGCGTGTATATTAAACTGCTTGCTATCTTTAGAAAAGTTCTGTCTTAATAAAAAATACTTGAGATGAAACAGGGAGAAGCTAACTATTAACATCACTTTATATCAAATGACTAAGATTTTGCAAACAGTGCCTTGCCCTTACCCAAATTTAATGTGCCTTAAACTGTACATCTATTATTTCATGATATAAAAGTATTGTTTAATTTTATCCGTCCAACTGTATGGTCCAAAAATCCCTGATATTTGTATTAAATTCTACTTACAAAACCTTATTAGTTTTAAGTACATAATTCATTTGTATTTATTTAACTGTGTAAGATATAGGTACTTATGCAGGTGATTATTTATTAACATATGAAGTTACAATCAATGCAAATGACTTGAAAGTAATCACTAACCCTTTTATTAGGCATCCACCTACTTACGTTTCAGTTGGATTGTGTTTATTATACATAATTGTATTTTATTTGTTAAATGCCACGGTATTCCGTGTGTGTTGCCGGTTTCCGTCCAATAGATTATGATCTGATTTAATTACTAAACCTAATTTAATAAAGAGTCTTAGAAATAATAGAGTTGTTTTATTAAATTTAGATTTTAATTAGAAAGCACCGCTTAGAGAAAAGAAAGCACTCTAGCGTTCCCTACATACCGAATAAAGGTCATATGTATATAATAAGTAGGTATAATAAGCCTTTCTTATCTAAATTAGGTACCAAGTCAATTAGGTATGAACCGCGACTGCGGCGCTGCGGGTAGGTGAGAAGCGACAACCCTGGGCAGTGTTTAGGGAGAGGTTCGTAGGTTTCCATAATATCTAGGGGGGTTACCAATGAATGCTTCTGTCTGTACCATAATCTTTACGCAAACTCCGACTAACCCGTCCCGCTCCGTATAGGTGCCTGCTTTGTGTAGGTATGATGTAGATTATGTTATCTGTGCCCATAGCTATAGGCTTTGGCTATACTTAGGAGTACTTAGGCAGCACTGACGACAGTTACTGACCTTATGTAAAACTGCCAAGGAAACTTTGAAGTTCCATGGTCATCATCATCATCCTATATGTACCTACTATACCTATCTAGAAAATACAAACAGCCCTTGGATAGCTTATTTAGACAAAATAAAAGCTTTATTTTTTCGGAGTTCGATAGAATTCTCTGAGCATGACTTATAAAGGGATATGGATCCAAAACAAACGCTAACCGGTTAAGAAAAATAACAGAAAAGCTGATTTGAGAAAAAGGAATGTAAATTTTTTGCCTAAAATCTTCTATAAAACATTCCAATAGTACGAGTGAACAGAAATTAATATTTTTAGAAGATAGAAAATCATTTACCTACCCTTTGCGGCAAATTACTTTTCAGCTGTAAAACCAGAAAAAAGTGAAATGCATTGGGTAGGTAAGTACTACTTATTCATATTCATAATAATCAATCATGCTTGCTAGCCTTTTCATTAGGTACTCTGTTGCTCGCTCGCGACTTAAATTCTTTGTTTCTGGCAATAAATTGATTAGATTTGCTACTTTTCTATCGTCGGAGAAGAGAGTAATAATAATAACACAGTATACCTACATATGGACAGTAGGGAAACTAAGCCTAGTTGATAAAATAAATACCTACGCTCCATTATAGCACTAAGGTTGTAACTTTATGGCGCGCGCAGACACAACAGCGCAGGTGCGTGAGGAACATTCATGAGCTGCTGCAAACCGTACCGCGTTTCAATCCGAAAATGCGTGTGATAATTAGTATTAAAAAAATTATTAATAATGTATGTTTTTTCTTAATTTTTACAAATTAAATTACTCACCGAAAAGTACCTAGGTAGGTACTTGTGTCTACAACGACACGTTCGAATTTTTTTATTATTGAATTTTATTGTATAAAATACTTATTCTCATTGTTTAAACATCCTCAAAATTGCCTCTATTCTGGATGTACCTACAAATCGTCGTATCCTACGAATAGGGTCACAGTCGCCAGTGTGACTTTTTATTTTTATTGCATTTTTGGAATCTCCATTATGATTTACATCATACCAGTTCAAAAAAATATAAAAAATACTAAAAATAAAAAAGTTATTAAGATTTTAAAATTTGGTCACAATTGCATTGATGGATTTAGCCCGACGAAAAAGTTAACAAACAGCTTTGGCACTTACTTCCACGTGAAAAACGCAAAGATCACAAGTATTTCCCGGCGAATACGGTTACATACTCCAGAGTAACCATGTAGCGCGGGCGAAAAGGCGCGCGGGCGCGGATTACCGCACTGTTTGTCGACTACGAAGTGCATTTTAATAGTTTGGCTAGGCACATGAATTGTCTTTGGTTATGAAAGCACGGAAAATGCTAAATTTATATGTAATGCGAGTAGGTACGTGTACATACATAATTATGTTCTAACAACCTACTAAGGTATAATTATATCTTGCTAGTTTTTTGTTAATTTTTCTTCTGTGTGAAGAAAAATTTCATCTTTAAATCGATTAAAGCGTTAAAGCAACAAACAGACAGACAGGGTCTGTCTTCCTTCGTATCTACAGTATTAGTATAGATTATATATTATGTAACGAATGTACATCTTTCACATTCGCGAATGCGGATGCAATCAATCACTTCATTTGCGAAGTACCTATATTATTTTGTTAGGAATACCTATTCCATTGTGAAATCCTAATAATATAAATAAATGAATATTTGTTTCAGGAAGTTTTAAAATACTCCTTAAAATGGACTGGAACGGGTTATACATGTTTGAGATACGTAGTTGGGTTTTGTTTTGAATTCTCTGTAATTTTTTAATATTATTTACTTATGAAATTATCATAATGCCTTTCAGGGTTTTTTTTATAAAGGTCACTGAGAACATTGACACAATTTATTTGAACTATAAACCAACAGTTGTTCGAATTCTAAAAATATTTCTAATCGGCAATTTAACCAAACTAAAAAAAATCTTTAAGATTATAATAAAGGTTAAAATTATTTTAATTATTGTATTGGTTTTGTATTAACTAAAGTTTTGAATTGATTGTAAGCTTTTTACATGCGGTGCTTTAAACCACAACTATTTGACTTTTTGTATAAAAATCACTTGGAAATTAGAAAATGTAAAAATTGCCAGAGTTCCCGATATTCCATTGACGACTAAACATATTAAACTACATATTTGCTTGTCTAATCAAATGTGAAAAATAAAATAAAGAGAAACAGGTTTTAAGGATTTTCAAGAGAAGTCAATAATTTCAGGATTTTTCGACTTCTACAAATAAGATCATCAGACGACAGAGTACAAAACAGCGAAATAAATATGTGTTTTCTTTTTAATATTATAACGTGAGCAACCACATAGTAGTTGGATTCAGACAGGCTCATTGACGAGTTCTCTAATCTGGATACAGTAACGAGATTAATAGGATGAATAAATAAAATGCTGAACAATCGACTAAAACATTGTGTTTTGGGTATCAGATGACTTAACACAATAGACCTTATAGATATATTTTTTTTCTATACATACATAACAATCAACCAGAACACTCCTACAAACATCTGCGAATTTTAATTCCATTAGGTACTTGTTGTTTTTTTTTAATAGACTATCTATAGCATTTAAATAATAAATAGGTAATAAAATCAACAGCAAAAAAAAATATCGATAAATACGCCATGCCTTGGCTCTGATATCAATCTATTATGGCAATAATCATGTAATGAATGCTCGTATAATGTAATGACAACTAGCTGACTCGCTTGTAATTTCATTGGCGTGGACGTGTTTAGGGTAAAACACTTTCACGAAATCAGCTAATTCTCTATTATAAGAAAAAAATCGAAATTTCACCAAAATCGGAAAGACGCCTATGATATCATTTTTATGTCCATTAATTAAGTATTCTTTTTAAAAAGTTTCCAGTACCTATATTTTTTTTATTTAGTAAATTTGAAGCAGTCTTGTCATACGATTCGCTTTTGCTTCAAACATTCTACCTTAGCCCATTTTGAGAGAAGTTTTAATAAATCTTCAAACATTCATTCATTGTTATTATTTCATTAAATTTGAATAGAGATTTTATGCAAGACCAATCGGATTGAAACTAAATATCGGGAAGTTTGACTTTTTACTACCCTAATTTAGAGATATGAAAATAGACCTTAAAACATGTTTAACCATTTAATGTATATTCAATACATAAATAAAATTTGAGGGCATTACCAGCCCACGTTAAATAGTAACAGTCATTTAAATACGTTACCAAAAATTACAAATCCAATATTTCAATAACCGTATTTACAGTTTGCGGAAATATTTTCAAAAATCCTGAAACACAATGTTGAATAGTTTTGTATTTTAATTGTTCTTAGCAATTTTCCTTAAAACAAATCACATAATATTGCCTTTTTAATTTACTGTTCTATCATTACATAATGAAATTTGAAGCCAATAGCACCTTGCATTAGAAAGTTTTAGATATTTCAATACAGAATGAAATTATAAATCTCATACTTTAATTACCTGTTTCACTAAATTTTCAGGAACATTTTGAAAACTCCTGAAACAAGTGATCATTATTCTTGTGTGTTTAGTATTCAATGTAAGTATCTAACCAATCGAACCACCGGTTACAGATTTACAAAAAACACCAAAAACCTCAAAACCCCCTTTTACCTCTTAAGGGGTGGAATAAGAAAAAAAAAACCTAATTAGCGGGTATTTGTGTAGTTAAAGGTCCAGCCCACCAAATTTCAGCTTTCTAGCTTCATCGGTTTAGGCTGGGCGTTGTGGCCAGAAAACTCCATTATTTATTATAAAATTACCTTTTTTTATATGAGTACCTACCTACCATAATAACTAAAAAATTAGTTCCAATCATTACATTAAATCATGCATTAAGAAACCCTAGGACGAGTTTTACATAGTTTACGAAAACACATTTTGTTTAGTATGTCAGCAATTGCACAGTTTTACACGAACTCGGTTTTGGCTTTCGAATGATTTGTTGCATTTTAGCTGCACCTACCAACCAGCTGTGATAAATCAGCGGCAATAAATGTATGAACATTTTTCCCAAGGCGAGAATCGAACCCACAACCTCCAGCGACGAAGTCCCTTAAAGGCCTTCGCCAGCAGCTGCGCCATATAGGTCGTCGATTAAGTGCTAGACAAACTAAATACATTTCATATCGTCTGGGTGTACAGCGCATCCTAAGTACAGCATGAATAAACAATTTCTGATGCAAATTATCAAGGTACAAAACCAAATTATGAAGGACAATAAACTATGACCTTCGTAAAATGTGTAATTGTCCATCATAATCCCGTCGAATAAGTTTACAAAGACGTTTGTTACCCCCCTAGTTGAGGACGTGAAGCGAAATCTGCGTGGAAAACGGTCACAATGGCGCTGAGTATAACGTTGATTTGAAACTTGCACGTGGAACAAGGTGCTAAGGGACAAAAACTAGGGAAAAAGGTTTTTTTTATTTATGAAACCTTTATGATAATTTAGCAGAAAATATGATAAAACGTTTTAGCAAAAAAAATCACACTCGTTCAATAGAAACTTTGCGAAATGATCAGAAAAAACCGTCTCCTGTAAAGTTGGTGTTTTGCAACTGTGACCGTATTCGTAGGATACGACGAAATAAGTTCACGATTTCATAATGATCGATCACGCGGACTAATTTTAGAGACCTTTCAAAATCAACAGGAATTTTAAAATACGAAAGCTCCGGTTTTGTTGAAGCCCAGTTCATAGATCGGGGCATTTTTCAAATAATAAAATTGCGCGTGACCACTCGTCTCGACGCCACAACCGCTACGGAGTCTTGCTTCTTTCAGTTAGGATATTAGTGTTCTGTGACTGTGACCGCTACTGACCGCTGTGAGTGTGCCGTTTCGAGCGTTTGTAGGTAGTTTCCATACTGTCCATATGTATACTGTGGTAATAAGCACAGAACAGTAGGTATAATCCGGGTGGAGGATATTATCACAGTATAGATATAGATATCCATATCTTTACTGTGGTACTAGGTTCCATGTTTCTGCCAATAATGTCCGGTTCATTGAAACCCCCCTGTGTAAACTGGACACGGGTAGAAAGTAGCAAACCAGGCACACAGAACACTTATATCCTTCCACAAGTCGGCCACATGTCATGTCATGCTGCCATAGAAGTCTTGTTCTTCATGAAACCGATAAGTCAAGCGGTAGCAGACAGAACCATTCTACAAGAAGTTGAAGTTGCAAATATAAACAAAAACAACGACAGTGATGTTACGGCTACGGCAATTGCCGTATTATACGGCTTTCGGGCGGGTAAATCGTCAAGAATACGGCATATGGCAGACTTTTCAAAGCCGTATATAATTTGTATGAAATTATACGGCCGGTATCAGAAGCGTTGACAGAAATGATTTTTTTCGTATAACGGAAGGCACTAGCGACAGGCTTCTTTCTAGCTTAAGGTTTCTCTGAAGTCATAAAATATCCTAATAAAATGAGATGGCACATAATTATGTATTTTACTAGAGTTGGCGCACCTAGCGACTTTTTTATTTTGTCACATAGATAAAAATGTTGTATTGTTCAAGTTTTTCAAAATTTACATTACACACACTAGTGTGTAATGTAAATTTTGTTTTAAATTACAGCACTTAACTTAGGACGGCCCTTTCATTTGAAGACTTGAACTTATTTCTGCAATTATTGTTTCAGTTTTCAGTTATATTAGTTTAAAGTTATCTTTGCTGGATTGTAACAATGAGTGACGAAGATGTTCAATCAACACCAAAAAAATAAACAGATAAAAAAAATGCGCTCCAGCTGCCAATGATCCGTTTATTTAAAGTTTTTTTGTTCCTTTACGTTAAAATCCGCCGTTTTTAGTAATCTACCAATGGTTAGGATTTTATGGCGTCGTGTTGGCATTTTTTGTAAACATTTGGTAGAAAAACTTTGAATATACTGCCCGTTTTTGTGATTTTGCCCTAAAATACGGCAATTTTTTGATAAATATACGGCAACCCTAAAATTGACTTGGAACAACACTGAACAACGATTATCAAACAAAATTACGGACCTTCCTTGGTACATAATGGAATGGAGTTGGAGCATATCCATAAATAGTTTGTGAGTTGGAGTAAATAAAATACAAATCTATAATTATAGCAAGAAGATGGCAAGAAGTTACAAATCTTCGTCTTACTTTTTGCGAAATCCATAAACCATTTTTATTGTTGAATATTCATACGAAAACGTGAAGAAAGTAATTACTTGTGTAACAAATAACTATCCGCAAAGCATAAAGATTGTAAGTTTTTCTTTCAAAACCATGTTTTTAACATTAAAGTATAAATACTTATGCTGTAATGTAGCTTGTGTAGTGATAAAAATGAAATTGGGTCATAAAACCCCGTTCTGAAGTTTGGGCCACAGCTTTTGCAGTGCTGCTGCCTTCATCAGCTAAGGTATTAGAGCTGTACCATCAATCCTAAGTAACCTACCGCTATCAGCCGGTCGGGTGACTACTGTCATGAGTATAGGTGTGACATAGCTAGATTAGTCTGGAGTTATGCACCTGTAGCAAATCTGGCGAGGTATCAATCAGATACTGGTACAATTATTTACCTTTTGAAGGTACTAAAATGTGAAAAAATATTTTTTATTGTAGATGTCTGGAAATACAGATAGTAACACACCCACTGAGATTTTGGAGGCTCTTATTGATCCTGATTCTGATTATGATGAAGATGATGAAGGTGCAGTCAACAACATCTCCGATCTACCCATCACAACCCCAAGTCCTGATGGAATTATTGACCCATTGTAAGTATGAGTACCTATTGAGTATCTTACTTAAATCATATAAAAGATTTCTTTAACTCTTTTAATTTTGTTTCATCCATTTTACTAAGTAAACATAAACACCTGTTATTGGTGTATTTATATAAAAACTTATGTATAAGAATGGTTTATTAAGTATACGCTGTTCATTGGCATTCCGCAATGGATAAATAAATTAATAAATATACACAAAAGCCCACAATTGTCTATTTAATGATGAGTTTGAAAAGAAATTGTCAGCATTCTAAGAAAAGAAACCTTATATTATAATCTCTGGACAGACACAACCTACATAATAGTAACCATGAATAAATATTGGTAGACAACCTCACCTGTGTAGGTACACAGCATTATCTAGCCTAAAGTAAGCAGCTGTTATTAATTTTAGGGCTTGATGATGCTGTGTGGATTGTCAAGCAATATTTATTTATCGTAAAGCCATGTAAACTACCAGTAAATTTATAAGTCTTCCTCTTAGGCCCATCTTTTTTGATCATTATTATATAGATATTGTAACTTTACCCTATATAGAGGTGTGTACCCTGTTGTGCTAATTCACAGCCAATTGCATTTGAAATAATTTTAACATTCTATTTTCAGAGACATTCTGACAACCACCTTAGGAGAATCAGACACACACCGCAGCCCAACGGACATGAGGACTATGATTGATAATGAAATTGTCGACCCAATGTAAGTACCTTCCACATGAACACACAGACCGCATCCACTGCTGATAAATTATTCTTCAAACAATCCCAAGTTCCCAATTTTAACACAATCCCATTGGTTTGAGGGAGTAAGATGGCTATTATATCTTATTTATTTATTTCAATACTAATTATGATAAAAGATATTTACTAATTATAGTACAGTACAGAGTTTTCTAGCAGTAACAAATTAAAATTTTACTCTGTAATTTATTAGTTAAAATTATCGTAAAAGACAGACTATACTAACAAATCTATTAACAATCTTCAATATTCAAATCAATAAAATTTTAAAAATCTATAATCAATATAGTTAAATCAAAAACCAGTATGAAATGTTAATTTTAGTTCATAAAAATTAAATTAATTCAATTCTAAATTTTCATTTCTATCTAATCTGTTTTTTACCACCATGAAAATGAGCCATTATAATTATGAATTCAAAGGGAAAGAAAACCTAAATTAAAAAGTGTCAACTGAACTGCAGCAGCGTATAGAGGCTTTGTGATTTTGATTTGTTGACAATAGCCAAATGACGTTACGACAGCAATATGGCGTCGTCTGCGCCCTGTGCATTTTTTTTTAATTCCCGCGCTTGCGAAATTTGCGAAAACCTCCACGTAAGTATCGATTGAATTGAATTTTATTTGTTTCTTTTTGCTTTATTAGCACTATAGAATATGCATAAAAAAATTGTGATATATCACCCATTTTTTATGCTGATTCAGTTAGTAGAAGTTAAAATTGGTGTGATAAAATAAGTTCTTACTTCACACTATCGCTCTCTAATTAGTACCTATATTTCTCTGTTCAAATCACATAATCTATATCTTTACTATTATGAAGAGGAAAGATTTGATTGTTTGTATGTTTGTTTGAATAGAATAGGCTCCGAAACTACGGAACCGTTTTGAAAAATTCTTTCACTATTAGAATCCTGTATTTTCTGTGATGAACATAGGCTAAAGAATATTTTCAAAAAAATTAGGGATCCGCATGAAAAATATTTTTTTGTTAAATACCCGTGCGAAGCCGGGGCGGACCGCTAGTTATTTATAAACGCGAAAGTTCGGATGGAGACTGCGCTGAAGCCGGTTCAGATCTTATGTTTAGGGTGCCAAAACCCACGTCGCTTGTACACTTTTCTGAGAGTATTTCTTTAATCTGTGCTTTGGTGTTGGCCAGTATAGTAAGAATGTTTGGATGTTTGTTATGAATTTGAAATTGAAGGTTTGGTAGGTAGTATTGTGACGGAGAATCAAAACCGCAATCTCATCGTAAGCTCACCAGTAACGCCGCAGAGGTCGTCAAATAAATACACAATCATCTAGCCCCATGTTAATAAAATAATAAATTTCATAGATTGTTGTTTTTACTATAGAAAACGATCAGAACACCAGTAACATAACAACACATAAAAATAAAGCCTATGTCCAGCAGCGGATAACATGGGCTGATGATTATGTACCTACGCTAACTTTATCTAACTAATTTTCAAGGCAAAGTGTTTAAAATTTTCCTATTTACCTGGTCCGCAAACAATATGGTCTACCTCTACAACTGGCATTCAACGCTGCAAGTGATTGAGCCAGCACGACAACTTTTGTAACTTTTTCGGGTCATTAGGTAGTACAAAAAAATTATAACAGAGTGTAATGAGCGCCGATATTTTGTTGTGTACGGCCGCTGGAAATAGTCGAAACTGAAGACTATAGAACAAACGGCGAGCGGAGCGAGCCGCGATTTTTTTTTAGACTTTTCGGACGTATGCAAAAAATTTAGAAGTGTTTGTATATATATATATCTAAAGGAATAACAGCAAACGGAGGGAGCAATTCAATAACGGCAAAACAAGAAAATAGGTACTTAATACATTAATCGATTAACGAAATTAAAATTAATTGTGTGATCTGCCTTCCAAGATGGAGTCGGGCGTAAATGAATGTGATGCGCGCTCACTTACATATAAAGTACACTTATATAAAACGAATCGAATTAAACTTAGCGTGAGAGCGAGCCACCCGACGAATTTTGACGAACAAAAAATTTAGTTTTTAAGACAGAACAACCACTTCAAGTACTCCCACGTATATAATATTTTGTTGCAAATAACCGACCGAAACATCCGAAAAAAAATTACTTTAAATAAAATATTTTTTTTTAAATATATTATTGTACTAACTGTCACTACTTATTCCTAGTGATAGTGGATTTATGCGGGATTTATCGGCAAAGCAAGACAAAAGCAGGACTTTCGTAGTTTTGCAGTTGGCTAGGTACATTTTTTGGTACATTTCTCTAGGGGGGGGGCAGCTGCCCCCCCCTGCCCCCCCCTGGCGACGCCCTTGCACCTATAGCTGAGCTCGGACGCAGCGCTGTCACTCATTGGTCGCTTTGTTCGATGCGCCCGATTCGTGAACCGCGCATAGACAAACTATTGTTGTTATTGCGGGTTCGATCCCCGCCTCGGGACAAATATTTGTACGATCTGCCGATATTTGTTCAGGGGTTCTGGTTGTTTTCTATGTATGATAAAAATATCTATCTATTTAATAATACTGTATTATGTATATCAGCCATCTAGTACCCATAACACAAGCTCTGCTTAGCTTGGGGCTAGATGATGCTGTGTGGATTGTCCAGCATTATTTATTTATTTATTTATTTATTTATTTGTTTATTTATTTATTACTGTCAATACGGTGACACCGCTTTGCATGTAGCGTAACTGTCATAGATTTTAAGCGTGTTTTTTTTGGATTGTAATATTAGAGAACTATAGTGTCTAGATAAACCTAATTTAGGATTTAAGATGCTACTAAAGGACATAATTTCTTTTAATAATCGCTATCTATCTATCTAAACAAATATCTGCAGATAGCTTAAACATTTTTTTGAGGCTGAGGCAGAAATATAAATAAATAGCCCGCAACCTCCTAGGTTGCGAACCTTCGCCCACAAAAGAGGTTCTCATATAATAACTGTAACGTTTTCTTTTCAGCTTCACCATGGAGTTTCCACCAAGCCAGAGTGTGAACACTCGACGCACCAGCCCAACTGCAAGGCAGACGAAAAGGAGGGGCGTTATGCGTAAGGTCAGAGGGGCGCTCACCACCCCCATCCGTGGTGCCACTACGGCTGCGAATGGCGAAAGTGGATGCCGGCGTGGGCAGAAAATTACAGAAATATACCCAGAGGATCAACATGTTCCACCAAGGTTACAGGCAATGGTTAACGCTATGGATAACGTTCATGACAGACGATTGCAGGGGACAAAAAACAGTCGACGAAACGCCAGGGCGAAAGCAAACAGTGATATCGATGATTATCAGGAGGAACACTTTGAAGTGAAGGAATTGTTTAACGAAGACCTCGATACCACGGAATTCAATTGGGCTTCCATGTCATCCTTCAACGGTTGTGCTGAGGAGTTCCAACAAAAAGATACTGGCCCCACGATACCAGTCACAACTGCTTACGAAGCTTTCCGCATCTACTGGGATGATGACATACTTCAACACATCGTGCAGGAAACCAATCGGTATGCCGTGGAATTGTCAGCAGCATCAGAAAGATTCACCAGGGATTGGGTTGATACAAACATTCATGAAATATTAATTTTATTCGCATTTTGGATAATGATCGGAATTATCAAAATGCCGTCGATCAAATCTTGTTTTTCAACCAATCCGCTTCTCAAAACTGGGGTATTTAGGTCGCTATTAACTGAGTCGAGATATTGGAATCTAAACAGGGCATTGCACTTTGTCAATAACGAAACCCGGACGGTGAACTCATCTAAATTGTTCCCTCTTGGTCCATTGGTAGAACATCTAAACTCTAAATTCCAGCAGGCTTATAATTTGCACCAACATATATTCATAGAAGAATCATTGACCTTGTGGAAGGGGAACCGTGTAAAACGAAAACCTTTTCGGTTTGGCATTCAATCCATAGGTCTGTGTGAATCTAATACGGGGTACCTTTGGTCATTCATTATCTACACGAGTAAAGATTGTGATTCGGAAGGTAAACGTCGATCGCTGAAAACAACAGATCTTGTGATCCAGCTCATGCGACCTCTGTTGAACAAGGGGCATACATTGTTTTTAAACAGTTGGTTTAACTCTCCTTTGCTAGCGAGGTATTTGAAGAGGAACAAGACTGATTGCGTGGGCACGTTACAGAAATCACGAAAACATTTTCCACCGCTGATCAAACTGGCGACACTTTCAGACGGGACATGCATAGCGCGGCATTCTGGTGATGTGGCAGTGATGGCTTACCAAGACAAGAAAACCGTTTACACAATATCCACGTATCATGGTACAGAGGCAGTGCAGTTGCCGACCAGAACTGTTCGGCCGTCACATTACAAACCGGCAGTCATCGCGGACTACAACTGTTCCATGGGTGGTGTAGACCGTAAGGAGCAGATGCTGGAACCTTATTTGCTGGAGTATAAACGGAATAGAAAATGGTACAAAAAAATGTTCAGGCGACTGCTCAACGCGTCTATTTTCAACAGTCGCATTCTCGTCGACCAGACTTCAGCGGGGGGTGTCAAGCAGCTAGCGTATCGTCTTGAGCTAGTCAACTCAATCATTAACCAACATTTGTCTCACGTGCCTAAGCCACGACGGCATCAAGTGACCCGGAGCGCTCCTATTTTGCCACAGAGGTTTTCTGGAAACCAACATTTCATCATTCGCTCAGAAGTTGACGGAGCGAGAACTGTCGGTTCCTCACGCTCATCTGCTGGTAGAGTAGGTTGTTTGTGGTGTCAATTAAATAAAAAGAAAACAAAGAAAACTGTGTACAAATGTAAAACATGTGATGTGCCTTTGTGCTTAGAAGGCTGTTTCGAAAGTTTTCATACACCTTGATGGATTCACACATACACATAGGTCCAATAAATCCATCTTGACATACCATTAGGTACTTTCTCAAAAAAAGTACATTATGCACCAAGCCCAGTCAGCAGTCACGTTTCAAAAAGGATTGATCGACAAAGTAACAGCCAACTAACGTCGTGTCGTTGTGTTGTAAAAGCCATTTGTAATAAGAATAGTCACCGATTAAGAATGCATTAACAGTGGCGTGGTAGGTGAAGGTCTGCCTGCGAGTACGCAGATATTTGTTCAGGATGTTCTGTTCTTTTTCTATGTATTATAACTTTCTTATTAAGGTGACGCATTGTTAAACAATTATTTGAAATTGGGAACCACGCCCCCATGTGACGCGGTTTGCTATCGGGCGCTTGGGCCGCTCCGATGTAGCTCGCGCGCTTCTCGGTCGTGCGCTGGGACATAGACGTCATGGAGTCGTCTTACCTTTATTTATATTTTATATCCATTTGAATATTTTATACTTTTATAGGGGAGCTGATATTTTTTGGCGGTCCTATATCGATAAAAAAACATTATTTGACGATGCCTGTGTCGCGGTTTCAACTTTTGCGTCTTTCGCATCAGGTCAAACATTGTGTGATGAACATAAAGTGAACATACGTACTACATACAAACTTATATACCTAGACCTACATACAAACGCCTGATTTTATTCACTGCTTCCACTCTTATTCGACTTTAGTATATTGTTCTGACATAATATAAGTAAAACCAAAAGTAAGAAGTAGGTGTCATGTGTTTAATAAATTTCATTGCTAATATAATTATCATTTAAATTTCGACACTGATTATAATTTAAGTATTCAATAAGTTATCCAATTATTGAGGACATAGTGGGTATTTTGCAGTCAATATTCTGAAAAAGCCATAACATAATCTGAACTATCTACAATAGCAATATCGTCTGCGTCAGCAAAATCGTCAACTTCAGCAGTTTTATCAGTGTCAGCAACAGTATCAGAATTTTGTCTTTTGGTTCTTCTGAAATATTAATAATATTTGACGCACAATTTTCCTTGCTATGTGCAACCACGTACTCCGGATCACGAATTGGCTTATTCCTTATATGAGGCGTCTATTAGCAATACCCGCTATAACGATTCTGTCTGTTTTGCCGCAAATAAAAAAAAACTATTGAGGCTTTTCTGACTAAAGAATAATTTGTATTTAGTATTAAAATCATCGTAAAAGGATAGGGAAACATAATATAGAAACCCATAGACCATATTAAACACAAATAAAAAGTTGTAGACAAAAATAAAATCACTTTAGCGGGTTTTGCAACTAACCTGTCTTTATAGAGGGGTTTGTTACTGACAGATGACGTTTTAGCGGGTTTTGCATTGTAAATTATTCAGGATAATTTGTTGTGTGGATAGCGTTATGCAGTAAGTAGTCGGGTAATTAAAGTGTAAATAAGTAGGTACTTGGAAATTATAATTAGGCAGAGGTAAATACCTCAGATGAATTAAAAAAAAACACATCAACATGGTCAAGAGTTATAATAAAATACAAAAGAAATCCTAAATGTAATCCTCAACAAAAATCACAAATTATTAAGAACAAAAATCACTACCTACTTCTATAATCACTAACTACCATAATCCTTGCCAATCCGACCAATTTACACATGTGAACCAATTTCCTGAAATCCACCCTCACACAAATCACATGCATCTTCCAAACCTCCATCATCCTCAAACAAATTGTCAGCATCCTGAGTCTGCGCTCTTTCTTGAATGTTTTTGTAATATTTTAATATTTCCATTTCCTCCCAGTTACCGAAGTGGGTCGTCAAGAGCTTGACGACATCTTGTAGTTTAGCCCGTTTTGGTATAATTTTGTTAGGTTGAATCAGTCCAGGTTGTATCATTGTAATTTTTTTATTCTTCTTAGTAATTACTTTCTTTTCGTTTATTTCGCTATTATAATTTACCTCACCTTGTACCAAAATATTATCTGTCTTTGTCCTGCTCAAAAAAAAGCGTTTACTTTTCATAAATGGAAAATGCCAACTGGTGGTTGGTTTTATTATAGTGTCATAGCCTTTTTTCCAATCGTAAACTGGAATTGATGCCAGACTTGTGCATGTCGTGTTTTCTTCCAATACAGATACATAATCCAAAGGAGAAGTTATGACCTCCTTAGTCTTAAGAGTCTTCTCAATTTTCGCAAAAACTCTATCGGGAGGAATAAACGAGTGGCCGACGACAGGGAATATTAATTCCACTTTTTTTATATGTCTTGGAGCATCCGTGTAAAGCCACTTTCCAAGCATTGCGATCATCCCTGTGTTTTTGTTTTGCCCGGAGCATCCATCAGAAATTACTCTCAAAATCTTGACTTCTTCATTTAAAGTCACTTGCAGTAAGAAGTTATACACTGCGCTTATGATTTCATTGCTTCCCTTAGCATGCGTTGTTTCTTCCCAGTAGTATGATTGTACATTTTGTTTCGTAAGTTTCGCCTTCGAATTCCCCAATACTATGGCAAAATGATAAAAGCTAAATTGCCGGCTATAGTATGCTGACTGATCAGGCAATTTTGGCAAGGCCTGGTTTTTTTGACAGTCAAATGTGATGGTCTGAATATGTGCACTATCATCCTGAAGAATTTTATAAAAAGCTTTATATTTTAGACGATGGATTCTTTTCTCAATCATCAACTCGTTTCTTTTAGATGTGTTGGTTTCGGATTTTAAACGCTCATCTATTGAAATGCACGTCGAGCACACGTCAGTTCTAGGCGAACCAAAACCTATATTATATTGTGTGTTAAAGATTTTCCTGAAGAAACTTTGCTTCACATGAAGGTCGGGTTCGCGAGATTGATTGTAAAGTCGCCACATTTTACGGATATTTAATTCCGCAGAAAGATACAGTCGGTGCATATTTTTAGATCTACAATAGTGGCTTTCTTGTCCCTTAAACGATTCTATAAACCAATTGACTGAAAATCGTTTTGCTTCAAATGCCTCACTCATTCGGTCACCGCCTCTATTTTCGACTGGCATCACACCTCTGCTATTGTAGAACCTGTTTAACACACCTTGAATACGGTCCTTTTTAATTAAAAGTGCTCCCGTAAAGGTTTTCTGACATACAGGAATATTTTTTCCGTCTTTTCCGAGAATGCTGTATTTTATTGCTTTTTGTCTTTTGCTGTTAGCTTTGCCAGTTTTAGCCTTAGTTACAGAACAGTATTTTAACAGAAAATTGTCTTGTGTCAATTTGTTCGAGCGTTGGTAAAAATGTTTGTGAAATTTCCTGATATCTTGGCATGTCACTGTACTACAGCGAAATGCCTTTTGGTTGTGATTACATGTTGGGAATTGAGGTAATCCGGGAGCCGCGTACCTAGAAAAAAACATAAGTAAGTACTTTTTTTTCTTCCTGTGCTGTATGTGTGTGAACTTAATAAAAAATTATCTATCTATTTATTTAATTTAAAATAATTAAAAAAAAAGTTAAACCCACTCCTTAAAGAGAAAAATAAGACTTAACAACTGATCTATTTGAATTCGATACCATTTCATAAATCTACCGGTTAAGTATTTGTATTGGTATCGACTTCAAATAAATCAGTCGTCGGTTAGTCTTATTTTTTCCTTTTTGCAGACAGTTTAACTTTTTTTTAAATTTATTTTGTCATTCCATTTTTAGTGTAATACAGTGTAAGTTACGAATTGTTATGCCTTTCATCATCAGCCCATCATCAGCTCAGCAGCATGAGGTGATGACTCCTAGATCCAGACAAACTTGCAATTTCCTATGCAAAATCAACAGAACCACTATTTTTGCCTACAATTTCTGAAGCTTTCACTCGATTCCTCCAGGATCACATCATCAGATCCTGACTTCCTAGTCATGGGACCACCTCGGGAGTATACCCTTTCGAAATAAAAAAAAATGTTTGTTTACTCATACTCGGAAAGTAGGTCTGAAGTTGCGTGAGGAGCGGGTTGAAAGTGATACTTTCTATAGTCTATTCTATTGATACACAAAAAAAATACATACATAGTCTATTCTAGTAATACACAAAAACTACATACAGACGAACATAAAAACCTCCTCCTTTTTTGAAGTCCGTAAAAATCAAAATTTGGTTGCATAATATGGTCTGAACAGAAATTATACTTACCTATTGAAATTATTGCTTACGTCAGTACATACAACAAGCAAGCCATAATAAAAATAAAAAAGTAGGTATTTCAGTCTGTGACTTCCCGCCATTTTTATAATTTCTTGCAGCATGTTGCATGACACCTTTTATCAACTGTTTAAGTTATGTTAGAGGTAACTTTTACTCACAGTTTGTTGCGAGCCACTTCGCGCTTCCACAAAGCTTTATTGATTGGTCGTTTTCTTGAGTGTTTATAGTCACATTTTGTGACTAACTGCATCAATTCGTCCATTATCTTTTTTTTAATTAATTAAAATGCAATCACACAACTTCACTGATTATCACAAAACACCTCAGTCCGCCATACTGTTTTCCCAGTCACGAGGTGCGAACCGAGCGCTCTGATTGGTTGATTCTGTTATAGAGGATTTTGAAATTCACCCCCGCCGTTTTAGCGGATTCTGATACCAAGCATAGTGTTGAAGTCTCAATTTATCACTGTTATAGAGGGAAATGCTTGGAAATGATATGCTTAGTTTGTAGAGAAATGAAACAGCTTTACAGCGGCATACATAACATGATTTTGATGAAAAACCGTTTTAGCGGGATTTGCTTCTATACGCCTCATATGTCTGGGATCGACTAACTCAGGAAGGAGACAATCGTAATAGAATTTTAGCAATTTTAGTTCCACGTCTGCCCAGTACATGTCATCTTTTTCAATGATTTCTGTTTTTATTTTATTGTCGCCATACCAAATTCCAAGCAAACATTGATTATTTATGCAGATATGCAATTGACCTTGCACTTGAAAATAACAATCCGATTTTTTGTTAATCACTACTTCTGATTTTTTTTTTTTTTTTTTTTTTATAAAAATGCATTTTGTTCTGCTGATCTAATTGCGTCTCAGTCTGAAACATAAATAAAACAATAATTATAATATGTTATGATTAAATTATTACCATTCCAGGTCATGTAATAAAATATCGTAATAATATACAAACTTACTATTGTTTTAGGAGTATTTTGTTCAAAATAACATGAAAGTGTATTCTGATCCCTTGGAGCCGTCCTAAAAAATACTATTATTAGTAAACTTCGCCAAAGACTGTGACGGATTTGCCCAGCATGATGGTTGCAGCATGATGGCTCAATGCCATCATAAAAGATAAAAAAATAACAAAAAGTCGCTTTTTTAAACAAAAAAAAAAAACTTACGTGGGCGTCACATTTTCTAATTCTGCATAAGACGATGACATTTATTATTTATTAAATAATAAATTTATTTATAAATTTATAATAATTTATTATATATAATTGACGAGAACCTCTGGCACTACTTGTATGGTTTTGCAATTTTTTTTAAAACTCAGAAAATCTACGGAGTATCAGAAATGTGCTATCTTATCCCGGTAACGTGTGAACGAAGCCGCAAAGAGGAGCTGCTAGTTACTGCTTTTGCAAAATAGTGATACACTTCCACAATTACTTCCAACATTCGGATACAGCGAGTAGGTTATAATAAGAGAGCCCACTCGCTAGATCCCAATATGTATGGAGGTCTTTTAACTACAGTGGGTACATCGAATGCAACTTCACAACAATAACCATATAATAAGGTCAAGTAGATAGGTTAGGTAGGTACTTACGGGTCAGGGTCTAGTGGGAAACTTGAAAGAAGCATGTCCGTCTGTAACTTTCGTTTACCACAAATACATTACATACATACACATTGGTACATTTCCTGTGCGTACGTTCCGCCAAATCTCCATGTTACTGAAGTTTTCTCGTTAGATAAGGTGCTATGATGGTGCTGTGAAACTTGAATTTTCAGCATAGTTATTTTGATCGATATTGTTGTTTTTCTCAAGAATTTGATGGAAAACTATAACAGGGAATGCGCAACTTTTAACATAAATCTGTTTATTACTCCAATAGAGAAATACACTCGAGAGCAATGAATCCGGGTCACTCAAAGAATCCAAAAAATCTCGGAAAGTAAGAATGCTAGGTTAATGCAATAAATTGTATTTAATAGACAATTTAATACTCCTTAAATGAAAGTTAAAAAAATATGAGTCACCATACATTTTATTTACACAAAATTACATAAAGAAAAAAAACTGCTGATCTCTCCTTAAAACAAAAATAGGAAACATGAAATTTTTGAACTTTATGACGATTTTCTTGAATTTCAATACTTCGTATTACCTCCTCGTGCTTCCATTACTGCGTTTACGCGATTTGGCATGCTGTACACCAAGTTCCTTATACGATTTTGGGGAATATTCTCCCATTCCTCTGTGAGAGCAATTTTGAGCTCAGGAAGCGTGATTGGGGGAGGGTTTCGTTGTTTTACGCATCTCCCTAGCTCGTCCCAAGCATGCTCGATCGGGTTGATATCCGGGCTGCGCGCTGGCCACTCCATACAAGTAATGTTCATCTCTTGAAGGTAGTCATTCACAATCCTACCTGTATGAGGTCGGGCATTGTCATGCATAAATATAGCATCCTCACCCAAATTGACCATAAATGGACCAACGTGTTCGTTGAGGATTTCTTCCACATATCTTACGCTAGTTAAAGAGCCGTTTTCTATGATCACCAGCTCTGTGCGACTTTCAGAGGAAATTCCGGCCCACACAAGTACAGACCCACCACCGTAGGCTACTTTTTCTTCGATGCATGCTTGCTTGAATCTTTCCCCTGGTCTTCTATACACTCTGTGTCTTCCATCGTGCTTGTAGAGCATACATTTTGATTCGTCGGAGAACAATTTATTGCATTAACCTAGCATTCTTACTTTCCGAGATTTTTTGGATTCTTTGAGTGACCCGGATTCATTGCTCTCGAGTGTATTTAATAGCATTTTGAAATTTTGACACAAATTCAAACGTAAGAAAATTTCTGACCAAATCGCCATTTTAGGACGCTATTGATTTTTGATAGATTTGACAATAAAATTAATACCAACTTGAAAAAATAAGATTAAGTTGCAGTGGTTGGCAATAAGAGGCATATATCGCCATAGTACGATTTCTTGTGTGCATCAGAATGGCGGGTGTAGGGTAGCGAATCAGCATACAAAAAATGTGGGTCGAATCTACCTTAATTCTACCTAAATCTACCAATAATAAAAATAAAAGTACCTCTTTGTATGCAGAGATATTACGAAAATAAAGTGAGTCGCCAACCTGACATCAGAATGGCGGGTGTATTTCTGTTTTTGAATGAAAAACCAATTGTTTGTGTATGGATTCATTATCATATAAATCTACCTGTTTAGTACCTAAGAATACCATTATCAGAACTTAAATCTAAGGTTTGGCTACTGAGTAATTTAAAATAAAAATAGCCAGCTTCATTGCTATTACTAATTTGCCAGGCGCTTTAAAGCGCCTTTTATCAATAGTAATCGGGCTATTTCTGCCTACATCTTACTTGATTTGTATGGTTGTGACTAAATGAATTTCTAAACTAATTTAATACCACTTGATAGATATGAAGACAATAGTCCGGAATAAGATAAAACCTAACGATGGAATATGTACGAAGGAAATAAAACATAAAATTATAATAATTGATATGTATTTTCACAATCATGTTGCTTATTACAATAATTATAGTGAACGACTGATATTAAAATGATATTTTATTTTTTTCCATAAACGAGGCAGTGCAATATCATCGTTTGCTGACTTTTCTTTGATCTAGTGCTTAAATCATCATAGCACGTCCATTTATTTCCTCTATAGCAATGCGCTCTGTAATGTCCAATGCTATTTAGATCGTCTTTTGGTCCTGAAGGTAAAAATTCAATAACACCTATTAAATCATATGCATTAGATTGCAATTTAATTTTCAGTGGCACGTTACTTAAGAAAACAGGCTCATTTTGAAGCAATTCAAAGCCTATAACGTTATGCAGGCAATATGTAAACGTTCGTAAACCATCACAGCTGTTACGGCGACACTCCACAATGTTGTGTTCGTCAGTTAACAAAGATTCTGCGGCATTATTAATTTCCAATATTCCTTTATTGGTGTCAAGTGGCAGAAAAGCTACCTTTCTTTGAACTTTATTGATAGCACAGGAATCATTGGTGCAATTCTCTTTAATATCTGCACTATAGATAACATCGATTAATATTCGCTCAAAAATGTAAGAAACATTACATTCACAACTTATTTCGGTAATGTGTTTTAAATATTTCTTATCAAAGTAATTTTCAAGAATATGGGCTCGGTTTTTGTAAAGAGTCAGTTTTGAAATTTGTTCATCAAGCATGTTTCGTAAAAAAGCACAATAACTATTGTTTTTATTACTGAGAACAGTAGTGTTAACTGCAAAACCATCCGCGCAAGCAGCCGCCATAACTTGAGTCACAGAATCGAAAGCACAAGTATTCTTTAATATTAAATTTTCTACACCAGACTTTGTTGTGATACCATTTTGTAATAATGAAATATATTTCACTTTTGGTTGCACCTTCTTTTTGTCAAGCTTGTTGCTCCCGAATCCTTTCCAATTTTCAAAGAGAGAAGGATTGTCTGCGAAAATTGAGTCATCTGTTTCCCTCTTTCTTTTTTTTGTCAGTGATTTCGGCCTATCTTTTTTTGCTTTAAGTGCAACACATTCCTCTTTAGTGATTGCTGATTTAAGTTCTCCAGCAATAAACTCTGAATGTTTTACAATAAATGTATCCACTCTCAGACGATTACTTTTAGTCGCCATTTTAAAAAGATATCTTTTCAGAGTCTTGAAACTGCTTTCTACGTTCGAAGAGGAGGGGTTTCGTATAGTAGATTGATAAATAGGTACCATTATGTTTGACCACAACGGCAATTGACTAACCAGCTTCTTTAAATAGGGTATCAGCGTTGGCATATTATAATACAAATTTTCATGACAAGTATTTTCATCTTCGTCAGTCAAAGAAATTATTAAATTTTCTTTATCTACTTGGCTAGTGTACCAAGCCGGAACATTAGATAACTCTGTTTTCTCAACATCAAACACAGTCAATTCATTATCAGTCAAATCCTCATTTCTATATCCGTCATCTGGCTTTGGAGTGTTTGGATCCACTTCGCATAATTCTTTGTTCATTTGTAATCTCTTTAGACGCAATTTTGATTCAGCACACCGCGTTCCTTCACCATCATATTTGTTTAAGCTGACTGTTATTAAATTGGAAATGATATCTTTCAAAATATCATACACCTCTACTGTTCTAATGAGAAGAAGACATCTAAAATAGAATGTCCTGACCCTTTCATCAACATTTTTAAAGCAAGATAAATTCAGTAATATCTTTATTAAGTGGCTGACATGAATTCTAATATACGTCTCGTCTGGAGTAGAAATTTGTTCATGTAGCTTATTATAAGAATTTCTAACATAATCCGCTGTAATTTTGAAAGGCGTAAACGCTTTAACAGCTGCTCCGATTAGTGCTGGTGATTGATCAATGACCACTTCATTGGGATTTTTCTTGTTATCAGTCCAAGTTTGTAACCATTTAGTAATACTGTCCATTGTGTGTGTTTCCGATAACATTTGCGTTATTGGCACGCTTCTTCCGTTGTTTTCATCGTACATAACACCAGAGTATAAAAAAATATGATTTTTGTTAGTTACTTCTTTGGTAGGACCTATTTCTTTAAGTAAGCTTCCAGTGGCATCCAAACTTAATGTAACTCTGTTCTGTCGAGAATATTCTTTATAATGTCTATCTTGAGCCGCAGACCAGTAATACACATAAAATGGATACAAAGATATGTGTTTCAGAACATCATCATGCGGACTTATCTTGGTCATTAATCCATAACGCTAAAATAGGGTTTTCATGGTAATGTGTACTACATTGTTGTTCGTATTTTATCTGTCTTAAACATGCCGTGGTAGGTATGTGTGGAGGTTCTATCTCACCAACATTTATAGTGGAGTCAACTAATTGGCTATGAACCACAATCGCTGACTCATTTTCTAATTTATGAGAAAGGTCTTTTCTTTGTATTGGTGATAATTTCAGCTTCTTGGTTGGGCTATGATGAAATTTCTCATCTAAATCCATGATATTGCCCTCACATTGAGCAATTTTATCAGTAAGCCAATGTATGACAATATTAATTTTAGCATTACATTCAGTACACATTCCGTAGCATGTTATTCGGTCGCCATATTTTACAGAATGCGTTTTAAACGTCCAACTACACGGAACTTTCGTATTATTCCAAATTTCTTCTCGCAACAGATGTGCCCATTCGTGCTTTGGTAATACATATTTCTTTTGATAGTTAATCGTAGGTGACATTTTGTTTCGCACTGTAAGCTTTGTTATAGGCTGAATTTGTTGCCATTTATAAGCATCTAAATAAAAGGTGAATACCTTGGGATGACTGGGTTCTTCATTTTTTTCGATAATTTCACTGCGATCACCTTCGTTTCCACTGGATTCGCTGCTTAAATCTTCAGACGGGTTAGTATCAAAAAAGTAGTTGTAATTTTTTTTCAACGACAAGTAAAGGGATTTTTCGGACATTTTATGGAACAAATCTTTCCCAATTTCACAAAAAATTTGGGCGCACGGTGAAGGTAAATCATTTTTTATTTCAAAATAGTGTTTATATTTCACAAAAACTTCTTTTTGGTCTTCTAATTTAACGACACTCTGTTTTCCTGCTTGTCTCTTCATTCCAATTTTCTCAATATCCACAATGTAATAATACACACAGTGAACCACACATCTCAACCAGATAAAATGTCCAAGTATCAAAAATAACAGCTTATCTCTATACGTTCATTTTCATAAATACCCTCAAATAGTAAAATAAAATTGTAAATACACCTACAGCATGCATGTCCAGCATTTTTTTAATATTATGTGTGTAAAATATATGTCGTTCACTATTGTAAGAAGCAACATTAATAAATAAATAAATAATAAATAAATAATGCTGGACAATTCACACAGCATTATCTAGCCCCAAGGCAAGCAGAGCTTGTGTTATGGGTACTAGATAACTGATATACATAATAATATACGAGTACATAGATAGATATTTTTTATTATACATAGAAAATGACCAGAACACCCTGAACAAATACCTGCAGATCGTACAAATATTTGTCCCGAGGCGGGAATCGAACCCGCAACCTCCTGAAGAATACCTAAGAATACTTTACAATTACTTTAATTAAATGTTTTATGTTTTCTTACATTTCATCGTAAGGTTATATCTTATTCCAGACTATTGTCTTCATATCTATCAAACTAGACGATCGCCTCGCGGTTTCACCCGCGTAGTTCCCGTTCTCGTGGGAATTCCGGGATAAAATATAGCCTATGTCACTCCCTGAAAAGTAAACTTCCTAACGGTGAAAGAATTTTTCAAATCGGTCTAGTAGTTTCGGAGCCTATTCAATACAAACAAACAAACAAACAATCAAATCTTTCCTCTATATAATATTAGTATAGATTGTATCAAATTAGTTTAGAAGTTTCATTTAGTAACAAACATACAAATCAAGTAAGATATTATAGGCAGAAAGAGCCCGATCATTATTAATAAAAGGCCAGGCGCTTTAAAGCGCCTGGCAAATTAGTAATAGCAATCAGTTAGCAATTTTTATTTTCAAATTACTCATTAGCAAAACTTTAGATTTAAGTTCTGATAATGGTATTCTTAGGTACTAAACAGGTAGATTTATATGATAATGAATCCATACACAAACAATAGATTTTTTATTCAAAAACAGAAATACACCCGCCATTCTGATGTCAGGTTGGCGACTCACTTTATTTTCGTAATATCTCTGCATTCAAAGAGGTACTTTTATTTTAATTATTGGTAGATTTAGGTAGAATTAAGGTAGATTCGACCCACATTTATTCTATGCTGATTCGTAACACTACACCCGCCATTCTGATGCACACGATTTCTTTCCTCGCAGTGTCGACCCCCTGGGATTTAGTATACGGTCCGCGTCTCACATACAAAACTAGCAGCCTTATACAAAGAATTCAAAACGCATGCTGTAGATTCTGCTATCATATCCCGCCGCGAACACACGTAACACCATATCTTAACACTTCCTCAACGCTAAACATGGCCTCGCGACGGGCTTTGCATATGGCGACACTGGTACATGGTATTTTGACATTCGGTACCCCTGCATATCTGTTCTGCAAACTTGACCAGTCACGTACTAAATATAGCACGAGGCCAACTAGAAATGTGTTGCATTATTTCAACCACTAAACAGCTAGGTTTCGAGGCAGTTTTAGGTACCAGGCAACCAAATGTTGGAATAATATTCCTCCACCCCTGCGACTGCTAAAATCTAAAATCACATTTAGGAAACGGCTGAAAAGCGTCGTTTTGAAACAACAACTGATTCCGATGCCCTTTTAAAATGTTAGTTTTGTATCATTTTTATTTCGCTTAGATTCCTATATTATTATTTATTATTTTTCTTTTAGTAAGTATTTAAACTCACATAATTGTCTCCATGTATAACTATATTTCATAGTCTATTTTCGTTCTTTTTATTTGTGTATCATTTGTGCAATTAATCAAAACTTTTATCCTCCAAAGGCACTATTTATTTATTTTTTATTTTATAATTATAAATTTGTAACGAGTTATTTAATCGAGTGTATACATTATATTTTTCAATTTAATATTTTGTTATCGCAGGGTCCTGTGATTGTTCTAGTTCTGGTCTAGGCAGAATAACAGCGCCTTCTGTTCACAACAGTTGGCATTATGCTGAGCCTGGACCCATTTGCTACTGCAGTACACATTAGTCACCTACCTACTACTTAATAACTTTTTTTCATGTATTACACCTGTGTTCCTTATTCTGTTAATATTAAAATTAAGTGTTGTGTATGTAGTGGCAAATAAATGATATGTCTATGTCTAAGTTGCAGACTCAGGATTACGTGGTCTTTTCTGTTTTACTTGAACTACTGAAATTTGACCCTGAAGGTAACCATCCTGTTCATTTTTTGTGTTGAAACTGATGAATTTATCAAAAATTGACAGCCGTTCTTCTTCACTGATTTTGTCGTAGCACTTTCTTTTGCACCTCAAACAAAAATAAAAAATAATTGTACACATTACAATAGAACATAATATGTCTGGATTTCAATCAAGAAACAAGATCTCAAAGAAGAAAGCAAATCTTACCGGCAATCTTCTTTAGGTTGTGATGGGTTAACAACTCGGCCCTTTGAATTGGTGTACAGTAGTCCTTTTACTCGAGCATGTTTAATTATTTCCGATTTATAAACAGATTTGTTAACTATGCCTCTTTTTCTCTTCCTTGGAGTATCCTAGCTACCGTCCGTATCACTATTTTCCGCCATTTCCATGCGTTTTTCAAACAAAATAAACCACGAAAGCAACAGCAATGAAAATACGATAGAAATAACCTCAAAACACCGCTGGCTCAGTTTTGTCACTCATTTGACAGAATCAAAATTTTCAAATTTTAATAACTTTTATTTCTTTAGGCTTACAAAATAAGCACTTAGACATTTATTTGAGAAACCCCATAAGTCACTGATTTATGGTGTTTCTCAACTAAACGAAATATTCGACCTGTTATATTTCGTACGTATAGCATTGACTTGTGGGATTTCTCTTTGTAATACTGTGTATTTACGTCCAAAGAACACATTCCCGCAAAAAAGTAATTTCGTCAAAAAGACTGACTTGTGGGGTTTCTCAAATAATCGATTCATTTATCTAAAAGCTGTGGGTATTCCCGCTCTTTACAAGTTCCTATGTGCGCTACTTTTATAATTCAATTTAGTTTTGATGCTTGGGAGAAGTCGCAAGATGCTTTAGGCGTTTTTTGCGACTTGTCAAAAGCATTTGATTGTGTACACCATGTAACATTAATCAGGAAACTACATCATTATGGAATAAAAGACAACTCTTTGGATCTTCTTACTTCATACTTGTGTGACAGGATACAAAGAGTTGACATTAATGGGGAACGTTCTTCGGGATCTGTAGTTACAATGGGTGTACCGCAGGGGTCTATCCTCGGTCCTTTCCTATTTCTTGTTTATATTAACGACCTCCCTCATCTCGTTAAGAATAATCACGAGATTGTATTGTTTGCTGATGATACTTCACTAATTTTTAAAATGAAACGTCATAACACAAATTTCGACGATGTGAATAATGCAATCTCAAAAGTAGTCAATTGGTTTAGTGTCAATAATCTTCTGCTTATTGAAACCAAAACGAAATGTATTAGATTTATTCTACCCAATGTAAAACAAGTTAAGGCCGATGTAAAGGTAAAAGAGGAATCTTTAGAAATAGTAGAAAGTACTGTATTTTTAGGAATAACTTTAGATAGTAAACTTCAATGGGGCTCACACATAGATAAGCTATCGAAGAGACTTAGTTCTGCAGCGTATGCAGTCAAAAAAATCCGTCATCTTACAGACGTTGATACTTCTAGACTAGTCTATTTCAGCTACTTCCATAGTATTATGTCTTATGGCATACTGCTGTGGGGGAACGCTGCAGATGTTAACACCATATTTGTGCTGCAGAAGAGGGCTATTCGTGCAATCTATAATATGGGTCCCAGAGAATCCTTGCGTGAAAAATTCAAAGAAATAAACATAATGACAGTAACATGTCAATATATTTATGAAAATTTGTTGTACACTCATAAAAATATCAATAAGTTCATTAAAAATAGCGATATACATAATTTAAATACTAGAAATAAGAACAAACTGGCTTTGCCCACTACTAGGCTACGTAAGATTAATGTATCTTTTAAAGGGCAATGTATACGCTTCTACAACAAAATTCCAAGTGAGTTGCAAAAATTATCTATAAATAAATTCAAACGGATTGTCAAAAATATACTTTGTAAAAAAGCTTACTATAAAATATCAGATTATCTAGACGACAAAAAAGTTTGGGACGAGTTATGCTCCAACTCTAAAACTAACAATCTAACAAGGTAAAGGTTTCTTGTTCGCTTCTTTACTTTACCTAAAAAAGATTGAAGTGAACAATTAATCAAAGTGATCACTTTATTTCCGATATATTCCCATCCGCCCCATTATCCTCCCCATTTTTATTTCTTATTTAACTTGTATTTTGTGACGTGTCCAAGAGTCCTGTAAGGTCTAAAGGAAATAAAGCACTTTGATTTTGATTTTGAGTGCTAATGAAAACAGAGCTTTTGGGTTGCTTTTAGTCGAAGAGATGTCAATTTCGTCATCACAAATAGGAAACTCTTCTGTGTGCGACTGTGACTTGTCTTGTGACTCATCTTTAAAATTTTTCCAGTGTTCAAGCCTCAACGAGTCGAATAGCTTTTCTTCAACAGCTTTAGGATTGACAGGATAAATTCCTGTTTTGCGAAAGCCATTCCTTACAACCTGACTGTCGATTTATGTCCAAACTTCTCCGATTAGCCTTGCAAACTCTTTTTTTGACAATGCAACTACAATATTCAAGCGCTGCCATTTCACCAATTGATCCCAACGATCTTTAAATGATTTCATAACTGCAACGTCAAGCGGTTGCAGAACGTGACTGGTATGTGCTGGTATTTTCAATATTGTAATATCTGAGTTGCGAGCTTCTTCTATTATATTTAGCGCCACATGGGTCGCGGGGCCATCATATATAAGCAGAACTGGACGTTCATTCCCAACAGCTGGCAGAAAAACTTTTTTGAAGTACATCTCAAATACGTCGCTTTCCATCCATCCATTCTTTGTCGCGGCATAAATTGTGCCTGGATAAGCTTCTGGAGATGTCCACTCGTCCTACATGTTTGCCTTTCAAAATAATCAGCGGAGGTAGTTTTTCTCCAAGTGCGTTAATTCCAAGTAAAACTGTGGTATTATCTTTTCCTGGCGATGAAATGACTCTAGTAGCCGCGTGTCCTCTTAGTCCAACGATCTTTAGAGAATTGAGATTGAAATTGAATAGAGATTCTGGATCTTTAGAGAAACTTGTCTCATCCAGATTCCAAATCGCAAAAGGCTTTCCCGATAGATTCAGATCATTAATTGTTTTTTCGAGTAAATCGAAGTACGGGTAAACAATATAAGGATCTATAGCCTTCTTTCTGGCGTATTCAACTGCTTGAGGTTTTTTTTACTAAAAAATTATGTCGCTTTTTGAACGCAGAGAACCACGCATCACCTGGTTTACCATTTTTAAATGGCGTCTCTATTCCATTTCTTTGAACAAATTCTGCCACTATTTCTAATGTTTCTGCTTTACTTAATCCAAAGCCATGCTTTTCCATTTAATGAAGATTTGAAGCTAATTTCTTTTCTACTTCTAATGACAACGCCGTGTTTCTTCCCAATGACTCTGATTTAGTCCTCTTATTTTTGACGTGATCCATAATAGTCATTCTAGAAATCTTATATGTTTGTGCAGCCTTATAGCCACTCAGGACACCATTTCTGACAGATCTTACTGCTTCTTTTAGCGTTTCCTTTGAATAGGACACTTTTTCCGTTTTTCTTTTGTAGTTGCTGACCATTATTATGAGGTCAACTAATAAGGTTAGGTTTAAGTTAGCAATTTTGACATTCACCGGCGTCAGGATAATGGTCGTAAATGGTCGTAAAGAACAATGGCAGGTCTCCATACTTAGAATTGTCTGGGATCAAATTGAAGCGTACCGTAATGAAAAAAATGTTAAAAGATTTGGCGTTAGCTCCAGAATCTATAAATGAGACTATTTTCTTTGGGGAAAGTCGGAAAAAAAAGATTTCAGTGTTTGAATTTTTTTGTTATGAATGAACGTCAAACAATATTTGTCCATAAAACATCGCAGATTGAAATCAAATCATAAAGAAATGGATAATGTGGTTTGGTCTTGGGTTTGGTCTTATCAAATAGACCACGCCACCTTATATATTCGAAATGAGAAATGATAAACAAAATGAGCAAAACAAATTCTAAACTTCTTGTATGTTTACGAAAGCTGGGCGTGTATTAAAAAAAATGTAGCTACTTGCCCCGTAAACACAAAAAAACTGAGGGTTTTAATAAATAATGTTGGACAATCCACACAGCATCATCTAGCCCGAAGCTAAGCAGAGGTTGTGTTATGTTATGAGTTCCTACTAGATAACTTACCTATATACTTAAAACAATATTATATAGGTATAGTACCTATATTAATAGATATTTTTTTATTTTACATCGAAAATGCCCAGAACACCCAAAACAACAATATCGGAGTCCTAAGGGCACGCACTAGCCAGACACAGGGCAGTATCAATCAGTTCATAAACAGTCCAGGTCGGGTGTTACATACGTCGCCTAACAAAAATATAAAAACCAAAATATAAACACAAAACACAGCAGAGATGAAAAACGCCGAAGTCTCGGAAGGATTCTGTCAAAGAGAATAAAACCACTACGTTCTAGATTCTATGGCGTCTTGACAGACAACCGCTGACAACATGACACTATCAAAGACAAATCAAAGACAAATGATACATTGCATTCAATAATTGTACCCGCCACTAATAAAATGGTAACATTTCGAATGTACCTAATTCGAATATCATTTGATAAGCTTTTAAATATCATAAAATAACTCCGGCTTTTACGAGAAGGAGTGAATAATTGAAAAATCGTAGAAAATTTTAATAAATTTTCTACGATTTTTCAATTATTCACTTCAGATTTGATTCATATACATCAGATCCATGGACGCAAAAAAAAAAGTCCAGACCAAATTCTGCCATTGTTCTTTAATTACAAAACATCCTTGACACCAAAAGAAATTCAATCCTAGTACCAAAATGTTTTTTCAAAAATCCACCGTAAATCCATCATACATCTGATATTTTTGCCCTATTCAAAGGTGCTCCAAGTGGCACCGTTGATGGGCGAATCATATTTGTTTTCAGTCCCGGTTTGCATACATTTACGGCTTTGCTCATATCTGAATGAAAGTACAATTCCCCTCGGATGAGGACATTCCCAGGGGTCTTGGATCTTTTCAGAATGAACCTTTTACATTCGGATATCTTAAAAGGCCATGTCGCAGTCGGTTTTAGAACATCTTTAGCAGCACTCCTGAAATCCAACATTTGGATGTCACGCATATTCGTGACTGTTGTATTTGTTGCTATGATGTCTATAATACTCCTGAGGTTGAATGATGACGTCGTGCTTTTTCAGGATCTTTTCAATGTTCCCAAAGACCCTATCTGGCGGCATGAATGAATGCCCAGTAATGGGAAAAACAATTAAAAAATTTTTCACAGACGTATTATCAAGGAGCCATCTGGACAGCATGCATAGTAATATACTATTTTTGTTTTGTCCGCCGCACCCGTCAGCCATAAAGCGCACGGTGTTGATCCCTTCAAAGTTGGTTTTATTTAAACGGTCATATACCTACTGCAGAAGCTATCTGGTTTGCTGTTTTTGGAAATTCATTCTCTGTCCACAAATACGCAAAAGATGTGTTTTTATTTAGGCAATCTTTAGAAGATCCCTGAACTGAAATTGTATTGTATAGGTATATTTGTCGACTGTGGTATGCGCTCTGATCGGGTACTCTGGGTAAAGGATTTTTTTTGACAATCAAACGAAAATGTGATTAAATCTTCAGACTTTTCTTGCAGCAATTTAAAGAAAGCTTTCGCCCTGAGCTTGTGAACCCTTTTTTCCTTTTCTTTTTTCCTGTAAACGTGCAAGACGATGTTTTTAAAGCTTTCAGATTACATTGTTCAACGCACCTTTCCATTTTTATAAAAACATTCCACATATTTTCATCTTTTTATCACAATGGTTGGTTTTTTTCAATTGACAGCGTCGACACGGTCGTCAGTCAGTGAGTCGGAATAATCGCTTCTTTTGGTACACATGCAACTGTTGGTGGGCTTTATTGCATCCGCGTCCGAGACTTGAATCTCTTGTATTGGTGTTGGTGTACAGCTTGAGTAAGGTGGCACTATTTTTAACTCCTTACATGGCTTGAAAGCCCACGTTATTAGCCCTGTTATGGCGAACACTATTTTTGATGTTAGCCATATGATCGGGCTCACAATGCAGAAACAAGGCATTGCCATTTTTAAATATATTTTTTAATACGAAATCAAGTATATTATTTATATTAAATATAAAATTGACTTTGCTTAACCGCTTTAAGCAATCAATTACGCTTATCTCGTTGTCCAAATGGCGCTGTAACAGTAACCAGCCAAAACCTGTAATAAACGTGCAAGACGACGTTTTTAAAGCTTTCAGATTACATTGTTCAACGCACCTTCCATTTTTATAAAAACATAGTACATATTTTCATCTTTTTATCACAATGGCTGGTGTTTTTTTTTTTTTCAATTGATAGCGTTGACACGGTCGTCAGTGAGTCGGAATAATCGCTTCTTTTGGTACACATGCAACTGTTGGTGGGCTTTATTGTATCCGCGTCCGAGACTTGAATCTCTTGTATTGGTGGTGGTGTGCAGCATGAGTAAGGTGGCATTATTTTTAACTCCTTACAGGGCTTGAAAGCCCACGTTATTAGCCCTGTTATGGCGAACACTATTTTTGATGTTAGCCACATGATAGGGCACACAAGGCATTGCCATTTTTTTATATATTTTTTACTACGAACTTAAATATATTATTTATATTAAATATAAAATTTACTTTGCTTAACCGCTTTAAGCAATCAATTATGCTTATCTCGTTGTCCAAATGGCGCTGTAACAGTAACCAGCCAAAACCTGTAATAAACGTGCAAGACGACGTTTTTAAAGCTTTCAGATTACCTACATTGTTTAACGCACCTTTCCATTTTTATAAAAAACATTCCACATATTTTCATCTTTTTATAAGAATGGTTGGTGTTTTTTTTTTCAATTGACAGCGTCGACACGGTCGTCAGTGAGTCGGAATAATCGCTTCTTTTGGTACACATGCAACTGTTGGTGGGCTTTATTGTATCCGTGTCCGAGACTTGAATCTCTTGTATTGGTGGTGGTGTACAGCTTGAGTAAGGTGGCATTATTTTTAACTCCTTACAGGGATTGAAAGCCCACGTTATTAGCCCTGTTATGGCGAACACTATTTTTGATGTTAGCCACATGATCGGGCTCACAATGCAGAAACAAGGCATTGCCATTTTTAAAGATAATAATTACGACGAACTAAAACACATTATTTATATTTAGTATAAAATTTACTTTGCTTAACCGCTTTAAGCAATCAATTACGCTTATCTCGTTGTCCAAATGGCGCTGTAACAGTCCCCAGTCTAAACCTGTAATAAACGTGCAAGACGATGTTTTTAATGCTTTCAGATTACATTGTTCAACGCACCTTTCCAATTTTATAAAAACATTCCACATATTCTCATCTTTTTAACACAATGGTTGGTGTTTTTTTTTTCAATTGACAGCGTCGACACGGTCCTCAGTGAGTCGGAATAATCGCTTCTTTTGGTACACATGCAACTGTCGGTGGGCTTTATTGTATCCGCGTCCGAGACTTGAATCTCTTGTATCGGTGTTGGTGTACAGCTTGAGTAAGGTGGCACTATGTTTAACTCCTTACATGGCTTGAAAGCCCACGTTATTAGCCCTGTTATGGCGAACACTATTTCTGATGTTAGCCACATGATCGGGCTCACAATGCAGAAACAAGGCATTGCCATTTTTTTTTTGGCACCCATGTTTTCCGAGGCTGACACGGAGTCACTGGATGGTGCAACGGCCGACGGTGTAAATTGTATCTAGATGACCTACATGGTCTGTTGAGAGTAGTACTTGCAACCTGGGATAAGAGGTGGGAGGGTGCACCAGCGCACTGTTCCCCAACTAGGGCGCAGGTGAGTTCAATTACCTCAGAACTAGGTAACGTTTTTTTCACAGTATGAAAAAACTTCAATAATTATTAACTATTTTCACATTATCCAAATCTATTTCTATACTAATATTATAAAGAGGAAAGTTTTAATTGTTTGTTTGTTTGAATTGAATAGGCTCCGAAACTACTAGACTAATTTGAAAAATTCTTTCACCAATAGAATCATACAAAGAACGTAGGCTATAGAAAATTTTCAAACACATTAGGGTTTCGCATGAAAAATTCAAGTTTTGTATACTAGGGTATTAACTTACATTTCTGTTGAGGCGGTTGTGCCAGCCTTCAACTGCTCACACTCTTAAATATTTTTTCACCGATTAATTTGGTGAGCTCAAGATCACCGGCTTTCGTCCAAGAGCCTTCGAAAAGTGAAAAGAAGCCCAGATACACGTATCTGGGAAAACGTGGTGCAAAGCATTGATAGCGGCAATTTCAAAATCAATTTTGAAGTTGGTCGGCTGAAATTTGGTGCATTTTTAGGGTTTTGCCATCGGTTGCAAAACCCTTATGAAATCGCTTTGGGTCTGTTTTGTGTTTTGAATCCTTAATATCTCAGAAACTACTGCAGCTATTGACTTGAAATTTGAAATAATTATACATTTTGTGCGCCCGCACATATTTATAGAAAAATAAATGAAAATAAATAAAAAATCAAAATGAAGATTTTCCATACAAATTTTGAAATCGAAATTTTAAATGGAACGTACAAAGTCAAAAGTGGTGTCAAATGAAAGGTACACGTTTGTAGATTTCAAAATAGTTTTTGAAATTTTGGTAGATTTTATACTTTTTAAAATATTTTGAAAAAGGTCAAAAAAATGACCGTTCCCCCCCCTCTATCTCCGAAGATTGCAGAGCGATCGACGTCGTGATATGTACCAAGTGTTTGTAGATATGGGTCTATATTTTACAGGAGAAATATAGAGAAGTCTGTAAAAGTAATACTTTTTGAAATAAGGTCAAAAAAGGGCGGGAAAATTTTCTAAAGGGGTGACTATCTCACCGAGTTGGGTATCAAATGAAAGGTATTGGTTTGTACATTCCAATACAGTTTTTGAAATTTAGATAAGTTTTATACTTTTCGAATTATTTTGAAAAAGGTTGAAAAATTGACCATTCCCCCCCCCCCCCCTATCTCCGAAGATTGCAGAGTAAAATGTACTAAGCGTTTGTAGATATCGATCTATATTTTACAGGAAAAATATAGAGAAGTCTGTAAATATAATACTTTTTGAAATATGGTCAAAAAACTAATTTTCATACAATGGGGGCTATTTCATTGAGAGTAATATCAAATCAAAGGTATGGATTTCGACAATTCAAAACAGGTTTTGAAAATCGTCTAAGTTTCATACTTAGTGAAATAGGTTGAAAAAGCCGAAAAAAATTGTAGATACCAACCCACTTACCTACCCACTAATCTCTGTAGTAAGTAACTGTAATAGGAGTTCCACAGCGCACCAAAATTGTTGTTCTCAAAATTTTTGAGAAGAGATAGGTATGAACCTATCCTAGATAATCCACATAGTATCATTTACCCATGTTATTGGTATTACTACGATAGCTGTTATCGTTAATAAAGTATAAGTATCACTTTAGATGATTTATTTTTGTGTACTGAAAAGGACTAGAACACCCGAACAAATAATCTGAAGATCCTACAAATATTAGTCCCGAGGCAGGAATCAAACCTCAACCTCCTGCGTTGTAAGCCCACCGCGCCAAGAGGTTGTCATATACGTACGTACCCTACCTAAACGACAAAAGTTCAAAACCCTCGGCGCGCGAGTTACACTCGCACTTGTCGTACTTGTTTAGTATGCTGCGTGGATTGTGTATATTGCTTACATGGCTCAGGACATAGTCAAAGGTACCATTAACGAGGAAGTACTTGACGTACTTTTGCAACTTTGAAACGCGAACCCTGGAATGCGCACTTCGCTTCCGTCGATGAACGAAGTCGTTCCGAACGGATTTAACCAAATTTTTTCGCTAACAGTCCTAAAAGTACTTGCCATAGTTACCTTATGGAATGCATTTCTGTTGCGATACAAATACAACTAACCCTTCAGATTTTGAAAGCATGTATCTCGTCCACAAACTCTGTGTCTCTAATGTTTTTTTTTAGTCAACATGGTATGTGTTGAGTAAAAAACCTACCTACTTTTTTTTACAAAAAAAATTTGTCGAAGCGAATCATGACCATTGGATTAAATTATTATTATTTTAAATTCTTATTGATTATGATCTTATAAATTGTATGAAATAAAACTTTATCGTATTATCGAATATTGTTTATACATGAAAACTTATACTACTTACAAACTATCTACACATGCTTGTCATCAATCTCCTCACGCGGCTCACAAAACACCTTACCATCCTCGGCGGACTGACCTTGTTGGCTACTTTCTTCAGTTAGGTCATCACACTCCTGCAGCAACTGCTTAAAAAATTGCAATTCCTCGTTTTGGTGCCAATCAACCCCAGTGGCTTTTTAGTAAAGTTAACGTATCTTTTTTCTTAGCAGCTGTTAAATTGTTTGATGGATGTATTTTTTTTCGGATTCATCATAGCGCTAATTTTTCCTGTCCTACTAACATTTTTAGTAACTCCATCGTCAGTTTTATAGTGTAAGTGTCCTTGAATAAGAATGTTCCAGTATCTCTTAGACCTTTTCAAAATGTAAATCTTACATTCTTTGAATCTAAAATGCCAGTTACTTACATATTTCAGGATTTCCTGGGCAGCTGTTTACCAATCAAATACTTCACATTCTCCTACTGAATGAGAAGTAATATACCTCGGTCCCAAATTGGTAACAGTACTGAAGTTTGAAATTATTTCCAAGTATTTTTCGGGGCTGTTTATGACTTCGTGTCGACGGAGTTCTTTCTCGATTTTAGCAAAAACACGATCAGGGGTTATGTAACACTAGCTCTATTTGTTTAATATTTTGCGGAGCTTCTATCATCTATTTTGAGAGCATACATAGCTAACATGATCGTATTTTTGTTTTGGGCCTGCACAACCGTCAGCTACATTGTATCCCATTGAGGTGTTCCAACAAGGCTTTAATATGGTCTTTGTGTAATATAGTAAACAATCTCCAATGCCTTGCTTTCAAAGCTTTCCATGTAGATCTTAGCTATGACTGGTTCTATGGGTGATCCCATGGCTACACCGTCTATTTGGAGGTAATAATTACCTCACCATAAGAATTACCCGCGTGTTAAGGATATGTTCTATCACCTTCACGATCATACTCAATAGTATTCCTGCTGTATTCAGTATCTTTTGAATAATTTTTAATGTCTCCTCTACTATTGATACATTTCTGAACAAGAAGGATACATTAAAACTTACCATACGTACCATCATGCACGTATGGTAAGTTTTGCCAACTTACCATCTTGCAGAGAGGTATCTTCCAGGAGCTTTGCAAAATGCGTCGAGTCGTTTACGTTTCTCGAAGTCTTTCCTACATACGGTTGTAGTAGGAAAGAAATCGCAATGTATCTTGCTGTTTCTTGCTCTACTTACTATTCAACCCTCTCGACAAAACGAGAAGTTAAACATTACCTTCCGTAAAGCAATCTGCAACCGACCTTCGAGCTTTTTGTCAGGCGTTATTCGTATGGGTTTTAGTGGTTTTTTCCAGTATTATTTTAGCCCTGTTGAATCCACCCAAAATAACCCATAAATTATTTTCAGCATCATGATTAGGTACATTGTGGCAAACCTTGTGGCATTTGTGCAGAGTTACTTTAAAAATAAGGGATTATTTGGAATAGAGACCTATACTGCCCTTCTAATTTAGACAACCGTAACTCCTAATAGTTCAGTTTCGATAATATTCGCGCCTAAAGTTTTTTTTGTTAAAAAATTAAACAGTGTCGCTGTATTAAAAAATATTTACTTTTGAATAATTTAATGTGTTGCTGCAATGATTCCCTACAGAATGATTGGTACAATGTCGTGATAGCGTTTTTCTTTTAAATTAATGTAGCAAGTACACTTAGGTGCAAAAAATTCGCACATGTATAAATTTTCATCAAATTTTTCAAAAAACAAGAAAAAACATGTTTGTTTTTATTTTTTTTGGTATCTAATATTAAAGTTTATTTCAAAACCTATACAGCAGTACCTTTTTTGTCCTTATACCACGTCTACTTAGTGAGTTTTGGGTAAATGTCCGAAGTACCTGTTTTTTGTGTATTTTTACCATAAAAGTTAGGGTTTGAAATTAAATTAAAAACATGAAAATCAGCATAAAAACTTTTTTATTAATAAGGTGTGTTCCCTCCCCCTAGCCCAAATGACTGCTTCCATGCGTTTTTTCATTGACTGAACTAAAGTTTTTATAAAATCTTGCGGTATGGCCTCCCATTCTTCTTCAATCGCATGTTGCCTGGAGACTCGTTGGGGCAGTGTCTCTGGCCCGAACTCGTTTCTTTAACTCGTCCCATAAATGTTCAATCGGATTGAGGTTCGGGCTGCGAGCTGGCCACTCCATGACAGGCACCGCAACCTCTTCAAGGTACTGGTACACAATACGAGCCGTATGCGGTATTGCATTATCTTGCATGAAGATGAAGTTTTCTCCGATGTATCCCGCAAATGGTACAACGTGGTCCTGGAGTACTTCCTCAATGTACCTTTGAGAAGTGAATCCCCTTGATCGGCGGCCAGGATTCGCACCGGAGATGAAAATAAGATCAGTCTTTGCCTCCAGTGCCAGTGCCATATGCCTCCCCAGAACATGCATGATCCACCGCCGTAAGAAACTCGTTCTTCGATGCAGCATTGTTGAAATCGCTCGCACATCCTGCACTCGTCAGAGAACAGGACTGCGCTCCATTGGTCTTCAGTCCATTCCAAATGCACTCGAGCGAATTGAAGGCGGGTTTGTCGGTGGGCTGGGGTCAGTTTCGGTCCATTTGCTGGTCTGTGCGCAGTCAGATTCCTTCCCGTAGTCGTCTTCTAACTGTCCATCGGCTGACATCGACTTCCCGTGTTTTTTGGAGACGCTGTCCCAATTGCATTCAAACGACGATTGCGCAATGCAGTCGTCACAATAAAGCGGTCGTCACGCCTTGTTGTGGCACGGGGTCGGCCAGATCCTTGGCGCCGTTTGAAGCCGCCAGTCTCTTGATACCTCTGCCATACTCGACGGACAGAGAACGGGCTTAGATTCAGTCGTCTTGCCACTTCAATTTGGTTTTTCCCTGCTTGAAGTAGGGCCACCACTTGAGCGGCTATTTCTGGTGTGGTACTCATTTTTTAATTTTAGGTTACGATGTTATCAATTGACGACTGTTCAAAGAAAACGTTGATGTGCGAATGAGGTCACTACCCTTAAAGGTACTGACAAACGTGCTCAAAAAAAGCATGCTAATAAGCTTGCTTAAAATTTGCATGCTCTGCAAACTGTTCACTGTAAGTTTTGTATATTTTCCCTCTTTACCTTAAGGGTAGGGATTCTCAAGATGTTGTTCAATTATTTAATGTTATCTCTAGTTATATAACCCCTAAGGTTAGGCAGGGAGTATCCCGGCTCACAGAAAATCAACTTATCGCAATGATGAATTAAATTAATCAAATTTCCTTGGATCAGTGTGTTTATTCTCTCTTTTTTATTACTTGACATTCTTTTACTTTAAGATTTATGAGACTTACTTGATGTTATTATCTATATTAATTTCTATTTTTATGATATGGTTAACATTGCTTTACTTTGTTATTCATGACTCAACTCTGATCTCAAAGGCTAGTTGCTTAAAATAAGACTTATTAAAGTATTCGGGTTGGGATAACCCTACTATTGTTTAAAGAAAATTAACTAGGGTCGCGTTTATGGATTCGCGTATTGGTGGGGGGTCAACTGTAACGTAACTCGTTACCTATTTTAATATTATTTATAATCTTTATTTAATTGGTGTTTACGACTCGATTAATCGACTAAGATGCTATCGGCCATAGATAAGTTCGTCAACACGCTCCTAACTTCACCACGCTCCGAGTGATTGTTTATGGTCTCGCAAACTTGCCGAGTCGCACTGCGCAGGAGACGGACTAGACAGACACAGCGACGCCGCCATTTTACACTTGCTAAGAGCCTTCTTGTTCGCCGCCGTCACTGCATAATTTTCACATTGTAATTTTAATTTGAACACTTGTATTTTAACTTCTAGTGAGTGATATTAAACCCCTGTTGGGTAAGTGTTGCACTGATTGGTAATGTAGGCTGTAGACACTCATTCTCATGCTCGAAGAATGACATTGTATTTTTCATTCTTGCCATGTCATCCCTTTACATTGTACACGGGCTAGGCTTTGCATTACCTACTCTTAGCTTCATTTCTTTCATCTCACTATGTATTATTTCTAGCAAATCATAATGTCACTTTCACATTCTCTTTTATTTTCATTTTTCATTTTCACCTCCCGTTCTGATTGTGACTTCCACGGCATCATGAACACTTAGTGCTTTAGCTTTTTGTGCTGCCGTGGGAGCCCGTCACCCTGCGAGGACCTGGCTGTAATGCCGTGCTTGTATGCGCATTCCAGGGTTCAAAGTCCACCCTAGGGCAGTCTTCGTCTCCGGCCGGACTTCTCACGAGCTGCCCCCTTTTGAACTGGACATCCAGCACTTACTGCCTTCGCCGTCGGGTCGCTGCTACACTCGCGGCGCACTAAAAGGATAGTACTGGGGAAGAGGAAAAACAAGGAGAAGACTCTTAACCGCTAGAATCAGCCGTCTGTAGGAAAATTAACGAACCCATTTTAAGCCCCTCCGGCAGTTAGACCTTGATTAATATTATAGCCCTTCTGGCTCTCTGTATAATAATTTAATTAAATTTCTTATTCTTAATTCCGTGTTTTTTTTTAATGTTCCGGATTTTCTAAAAATCCGGACTTTTATAAAGTCCGGACTTTTTGCGACCGGGACACTGGCGCCCTTTACCGTGGTAACTACAGCTGATTCTAGTTGGTTCTTCCTTTGTTTCTTTTCTTTTGTTTATGCATGTTGGTGGTTGTTTTTTTGTTAAACGTATTTTTTGGTTTTTCTATCATAAGCTACTAACGTGTACGTAAGTACTTAGATATTTTTTTTGTTTTGTTGTGAGTACTGTTTATAAACTTGGTATTGTAAATACTGACGCAGTATTTTTTTATTTTTGTAAGGTTTCACGTTTATTTTTTTTTTTATATTGTGAATTCTTTTTTTCACAAGTATTATTATTGTTTCTTTTTGTTTATGTAACTGAGCAGTACACATTAGTAGTTTCTTTTCTTTGATTTTGCACGATTTTTTATTTCACTTCATTCTTCATTTCATAAAAAACCATACGTTTCATTCATTTAATTTGTAACAGAACGGCGAGCTTTAGTTTTACTCAGTGCATCACTTATTCAACAGTTCAGTTATTTACACTGCTATAACATGTTGCCTGTTAAGTTTTTATCTCTCCAAAAATCGGAGTTAGATTATGAGGTTCGCATACGAGGCGCTACTCCAGCAACTTCTGTTGAGGAGTTACGCAGACAAATAGTCAAGTTAGGGACTGAGTATCCTTCAGAACACATTTTAGAATCTTCTCTTGATATAAGGCAAGACTTGAAGGGTTGTTTGGATGTTCTGACAAAAATTCAAACTAATTTGAATGCAGAGGATCCCAGTGCTTCTTCACTTATGCGAACACAAAATATGCTCAACCATTTATATAACCGGATTGAGAGGATAGATCGTGGCGATGAGTATAAGAAAGAGTTTGAGGATATTGTCGCAGCTTATAAAGCCTTCGCGCTCAAGTGTACTCAGTGTTGCCAGAGCCTACTCAGCCCAGGTTGCCATTTGTAGGTTCAAATGTTGCCATCTGACACAAAAGGTTGCCATTAGATAAAATCTGTAAAAAACTGCGTTTTTTTAAATTAATATAAAAATACTTATACCTATTGGGTACTGTTAATTGCTCTACATTTTGGTTGATAACAATTTTAATCCATAAAACCCTATTTATTTTGTTATCCTTAAAAATTTTAATCCATGTTATTTTAATCCCTTTCCTGTAAATAAAAATATTGTAAAATACATTTAGAGACAAAGATAAAAATGTAAATAAAAAATAAATTAAGACTCCTATCACAACACAAACATATTTATCTGGAAGCTGAAATGTTTTTTCATATTATAAATAAATTATGGGTTAGATAAGTGCCTTTCCATTTTAAATCCAATATTAAAAACATGCAAAAAATAAATATAAATTTCCCAGCACCTTTAATAAGTGGTTAGTATTTTAGTTTCCTATCGAACATGGTTTTTGTTGGCTCAAATGTAACTGCATCTTTAACAGATCATCATTATGACGATATTGTGTTTGTATTGAGACGGTTTCTGTTATTAGTCTTTATAAGTTTCAGTTGGCTGAAAATACGTTCTAAGCAGGCATTTGAAAAAGGCAGCACGAAAAGCAAGTTCACAACTTTTATTAAATTGGGGAATGCTTGGTTATTTGAAGCATTTATAATTTTAAATATGGTTCTACAATACTCTTCGGCATTTTCTGTTTCACAATCAACAGAGTCCAACAGCGCAACAGCGCATGGCAACCAGTTCCAACCGTTCCGAACCCACCACCACTTTGTCATCGTTTTGTCGAGATGTTGAAGATTTTGATAATAAAAATCTTTTCATGGCGCTTTTAGATTTTTAATTTTTATAAGCTAAAACATGCAAAATAAAAAGAAAAACGTTTAATCTATACAGTCCTTCCCATTACCAAAAGACAAAAAGCAGTGACAATAAATAACTGAAAAATAACACATACCTAGGATTTTCTATATGTTTTGAGTCACTTACACACACATTTGATTGGTGAACTCCAACTTAAGGAAAAAAAAACAATCCGAAAAAAAAAGCAGCAGTAAATAAAACATACCTTTGCTTGCCTTAACCTATTATTGGATGAAATGAACATCTATTTAAAAAATAATAAGATGGCAACACTTTCCTTCTTTCATTTGTTTGACATTGACAAACAAAGAAGGACGGACAGACCAACCAATTTGTTTGATCTAACCAGCAGGGCTATTCCTGAGGGCTATTCACGATGGCTCGGAATGAAACCGAGGCTCGGAATCGAAAACAAATATGCGAGGAATTCAAATATTACGCGCGAAATTCAAATATTTTAGCAGTTTTAATATTTTCTACGTTCTATATGGAATTAAACGAACAGAAAAGAAGTTTTCCACAAATCTTAGACCTGTTTCTATGAACTTAATATAAGGTAAATGTTGATTTTTAGAAATATTATATCTTTTTTAATAACAATTGCTCCAAAAGTAGCTATAAATCGAAATTTGTCAAAACATAGGTGTATAGAAAATATTTAACTTTTTGTGGAAAACTTCTTTTCTGGTAGTTTAATTCCTTGCAGAACGCAAAAATATTAAAAACCGCTAAAATATTTGAATTTCGCGCATAATATTTGAATTCCGCGCATATCTGTTTTAGATTCCGAACCTCGGTTTAATTCCGGTGAATAGCCCTGCAGATCCAACTGAATGCAACTAGGTACCTACCATTTGCCTAGTTTTATGTTTTACTAGCGGCCCGCCCCGGCTTCGCACGGGTATTAAACAAAACTGTCAGAAATTATGCACATTAAAACGATGGGTTTCACAGTTTTCATACGGATCTTTACTTTTTTTAACAGCATTGGGGTTTTTTACATTGACTCGACATTCCAAAACTGACACTGGCCGTAGAGAAAAAGCAAGCACCGTGCGCTATACAACCTCTTTTTCTATTCTGACGCGCCATAATAGAAAAAGAGGTTAAATATACAGCCCACGGTTCAATTATTGAATTTTTCATGCGGATCCCTAACTTTTTTGAAAATATTATATAGCCTATGTTCATCACGGAAAATTAAGGATTCTAATGGTGAAAGAATTTTTTAACTCGATCCAGTAGTTTCGGAGCCTATTCAATTCAAACAAACAAACAAACTTATAAACAATCAAATCTTTCCTCTTTATAATATTAGTATAGATTAGAGCATTTTTTGTTTTACAAATTGTAGCTTCTTCGATTAAACCAAGAAAAAGAGAACTTACCAGTAGGTCTAAAAACAAAAGTATTAGAAAACCACGAAAAAAAACTTCCTTTGCACTGCACTGCACACTGCACACATCTAAGTTCCTTGCTGTGCTGCACACAGACACACACATATCCTTAAATAATCCATTTTTGTTTTAGACTTTACCCTTATTTTTATCTCTAGCTTCACCATAATAGACTTTTTGTCTGTAGTAATACGGGTACAATTTGTTTGTCTACTAATTATGTATTGTATTGTTTTCATTTTTGGGAATAAAAATGCGTTCAAGATTTTGATTTTGTTCAATTCGATGCGTTCAATTCATCTGCGAAACATATTCGATACTTTTTACTGATGATCGCGTGACAAATCGAAAAGTTGGCAAAAAGTTGCCATTTGAGCTTGGTTGCCATTTGGTTGCCACGAAGGGTCAAATGTTGCCAAAATGGCAACCAAAGTTGCCAAATGGCAACGCTGAGTGTACTGCTTTGCAAACTAAGTCTACTGCTAGTGCTTCTTCAGGCTTAAATATTGCTACTTCTGAGACCGTAGGTACTGCACTGGATGCGCAGAGTGTAATCAATGTGACTTGTGATCGCGCTTCCTCTGAACTATCACGCTTAAAGTATAATGGCAAGACATGCGTGCGCTCTTTTATTCAACGTGTTGACGAATTTATGGAGGCTCGTAACATTCCTTCGTCAAAAGTCCTTAGCTATGCTTTAGAAATTTTTCAAGGTGATGCCCTTCATTGGTATCGTGCGGTAAAGGATAGGGTAAACACATGGACTGAATTAGCAATCCTACTAAAGGAAGATTTTGGCTTGACCGATTATGATTATAGGTTGGTTTCAGAAATCCGTTCTCGTACTCAAGGGGAAGGTGAAAATATCACTATATACCTCTCTATTATGCAAGGTATGTTTTCGCGCTTGTCTAAACCCATACCAGAAGCGGATCGCTTGGAAATCCTCCTCCATAATATCAGGCCCTGCTATGCCAGCACTTTAGCCTCAGTTGCCCAGATTTCTAGCATCGACGATCTACGTAAATTATGTAGGAACTTTGAAGCGATACAGGCACGTCTTTGTCAATTTCAGGAGCCACCCAAGGTTTCGTCTGGTACTCTCGCTCCAGAGTTTGCCTACAATGCCGATAAGGACTATAATAAACTTAATAACTATACTAATAATCATAATAGGAATCACAATAATAAAGTTCAAGCTAATATCAATGCAGTCGCCTCTGATAAAAAGGAACCTTATTGTCCAAGGTGTCGCACTAACTCGCACCATTTGCGCCAATGCAAGGCTCCACGCGATATCGTGTGCTTCAAATGTGGGAAGAAGGACGTTAAAACTCCTGATTGTCCTGACTGTCGTAAGAAGAAGTCTTCTACGTCAAAAAACTAGTAGACCAGAATTGTAGCAATTTTGATAGGCAAGACTGGGAGTCTTGGCTTAATTTTATACGAACCTTTAGCTCTTCTTATAAAATTTCTACAATTCTGAACACTAAACCTTCAAACGATTCTCGTCCCTATGTTAATATTAAAATCAATAATATTGACGCCTGTGGCTTATTGGATTCTGGTGCTGCAGTCACTGTTTTAGGAAATAATTTCCATAAACACCTTGTAGACTGCACTCTGCATACAAATGATCGCATCAATATGGTAGCTGCTGGTGGTCAATCTCTAAATAGTATTGGTTATATCAATGTTTCAATTTTATTCCAGGATCAATTGCACATTCTACAAGCTTATGTTGTCCCCGAGGTTGAAACTTCTGTTATTCTAGGTGTAGATTTTTGGCGCGCTTTTGAAATTTGCCCTAAGTATTTGAGCTCGATTAAAATGTCCACTACTTCGTTGGCAGATTTGAATTCTAATACTGACGCGACATTTATTCAGTCTTATGATAATTTGATCGACTCTCAAAAAGCTATAGTTGACAATATAATCGCTCAGTTTAACTCAATTTCAACGGAAGAGAAAGGCTTAGGTAGGACTGATTTAATTTGCCATCGCATCGACACTGGAGATGCGCTCCCGATCCGACAACGCTACTACAGGATGTCCCCGGAGAAGCAGCGAATTCTAGTTGAGCAGGTTGATGAAATGTTGTCTCTTGATGTCATAGAGCCCTGTGAGAGCGCGTGGTCCTCTCCCGTTATCATCGTTAAGAAAAAAGATGGAAGCCCTAGGTTCTGCCTCGATAGTCGTAAGCTTAACGCGGTTACGAAACGAGACTCTTATAATCTGCCTTATGTCTCAGAAATCTTAGATAGTCTTCGTGACGCTAAATACTTGTCCAGCATTGATTTGTCTAAGGCATTCTGGCAAGTTCCTATCGCACCTGAAGATCGAGATAAGACTGCTTTTTATGTACAAGAAAGAGGCTTGTACCGCTTTAAAACTACCGCTTTTGGTCTTACAAATGCTCCGGCAACTCAGCAGCGTCTTGTCGATCTGCTATTTACTGATAGAGAGTATAAAACTTTCGCTTATTTAGACGATATTGTTATCGTTAGTTCAACTTTCGAAGAACATGTCTCTCGTTTGTTGCGTCTTTTGGATAGGTTGAAACAAGCAAATCTTACTGTGAATCTTGCCAAATGCAAATTCTTTCGCAGCGAACTAAAATACCTTGGCTATGTTATTGATGCCCATGGTTTGCGTACAGACCCTAATAAGGTAGAAGCTATTCTCAACTTTCCTACTCCTACTAACAGAAAAGAATTAAAACGTTTTCTCGGCACTGCCACTTGGTACCGACGTTTTGTTCCAAATTTTAGTACTGTAGCGGGTCCATTAAACAAACTTACTGCAAGTGGTAAAAAAGCATCTCCTTTTCAGTGGTCACCTGAAGCTGATGTTGCATTTAACGCATTGAAGGAATCTCTAATTTCTGCACCGGTACTTTCCTGTCCAGATTATTCCAAACCTTTTGAGGTCCATGCGGACGCTAGCAACTATGGTGTTGGCGCTATGTTGACGCAGACAATAGAAGGCAAAGAACATCCTGTGGCGTATATGAGCAGATCGTTTAACAATGCTGAGAAAAACTACAGCATCACCGAAAGAGAGACTCTTGCTGTCCTAACTGCTATAGAACATTGGCGTTGTTACCTTGAGAACGGTCACACTTTTACGGTATACACTGATCATTCCGCGTTGAAATGGTTTTTGTCCTTGGAAAATCCAACTGGTCGATTGGCTCGTTGGGGAGTAGGGTCATCGGGTAAACAGTGAGTCAATTTTTTTTATAGCTCATATCTCAAAGACTGTCTGTCAGATTGGCCTAAAATTTGGTTTCATGTATTGTATTTTTTATCAACTCTCGGAGAATTACAAAATCAATGACCTTGGATAATGAAGAACAGAGAAAATTAGGTTTTTTTAAAAGAGCAGAAATGACCCACTGTTTACACCCAGTGGTAAACAATGAGTCACCCGTTGGTTAACAGTGGGTCTAGGGGTTTTCATAGGTGAATAATTAATAATTAAAGACTTTCAATAAAGAAATTAAATTTTTATTAAAATTAGTTAGAGTTTACAGGATTATAACACTAGTTAGAGTTTAGTTTAGAGGAAGAAAGAAAATATAAAAATTAGTTTTTAGTATCTATCATACCATTAGGAAATCGCTTTTGTTAAGGCGATGCACAGCATTTTGCAGTCTTGATTTTTTTTGTACTCACATCTTGTTTTTATCCCACTATAGTCATATAACTAATTATAGGCGTTTTCACAAATTATCAAAAATTAGTTTTTAGTATCTATCATACCATTAAGAAATCGCTTTTGTTAAGGCGATGCACAGCATTTTGCAGTCTTGATTTTTTTGTACTCACATCTTGTTTTTATCCCACTATAGTCATATAACTAATTATAGGCGTTTTCACAAATTATCATCACAGCACTTATTGCTTAATACCTAACTAGTAAATAAAATATTGAAAACTTAAGATTATAGATAGCTATGAAATAGACAGGATATTCTATTCAGCCTTATAAAAATGCTTTCTTAAAAATGGAGTAAAAATTATGTCTTGAATTTAACGAATATTTATGCCACTCAGGTCGATGCTAAAAGTAAGATATGACTGTTGACGAACAGTACTACCACTTGACACAGGAGTGGGTAATAAAAGCTTAATATTATCATCCTTCACATAGGCCAAGTCTGGAGTATTTGGCATGGAAAAACGTCCTTTCTTGTGTCTCAAATAACTCACATAGAGCTCCAATGTATCATTTCGTTCTTCAAGTACCTTAGCAACATAGTACAATAATTGTTTTTGGAAGCAAATTCTACTAAAACGTACTCTCCCTCTCTTGGTAATCTTGGCAACGGTTTCATCAGCCTCTTTTGCGTAATAATATTTTCTTTATCTTCTTCATCACTCAACCAGCTCCCTTCATCTGGCGAGTCATCATCTAAGACAATTTCACAATCCTCTTCCGAGTCGCTTTGTAGAACTTTTCTGATAGCTTTTCTAGTAACTTTCTTTCTTTTTGCTGTTTTATTATATTCAATTTCATTCTTTTCCGGTGTGTCAGTTGCAATAAGAGATCTGCCTAATCGCCTCGGCTTTCTTTTATTATTTCTAGCGGCTGCCTTAAAAGGTTTACGGAATTCATCTGGTGTAACTAGCCGGGCAGATAAGTCAACTTTGGCATGCGATACCCTGGGAGAGGTTTCATCAGTGTATTGTCTAGCCGCTGTTGGTGGTTGTGATGTAGATCGTGACTGACGAGAAGGGATCTCTTTTGATTGCTGTGTTGCAATTGCATCAGCAGGGTGGACTATGGCTGCCAAACACAGATCAGATAGGGGAAGTGGAGTTGAAGCAATAGCCCCTGAATATCCTGATAGCGTAACAGACACTGATGCCTCACTGGCGCTTTGGATAAAAGACTCAACAATCGACTGTTGAATGGCATCTATCACGGAGGGACTTGGAGTATCTTCATCACGATTTGAAATTTCATTAAAAATATTTTCCGCTTCTTGATTAAGCACTGTCATATTTTCAATACAGCCGACTTCAAAATCTGAAAAAATGAAAATACTGTTGACATGTGTGTTCGACACCTTAAGTTAATTGATAAATTAGTGTTAGTACTTACCAGTTGGTTCCTCAGCAGCAGGTCTGTCAGTGACGCTGCTCGGCATGAAATCTTCCTCCGAGAATATATCCCTATCGAACGGGTATATGTCGGTTTTCCTAAATGCCTGCTTTATGTTCATTGGCGTCATACACTTATCAAAAGCTTGACCAACTAGTGCTCCAATATCGTAAATGGTCACTGGACATCCAGGATTTCGCATCATCCATGACTCCATCGCTGACGCATAGTAAGATTTAAACGGTCCATAGATGCCGACGTCTAACGGCTGAAGTTTCGCTGATGTGTGTGGGTGTAACGTAAGAACAGTCACCCCCGATTCTTTGGCCAAGTTAAGTGCTTCAATCGATAGATGTGATTCATGATTGTCCATGATGAGAACCGTTGGAGTATCTTTTGTAGATCCTGACCTCTGCACAAAATGCTTCATCACCTCTACAAAAGTTTCGGTGTTTATCCACCCAGTTGGAGATGCGAGGATAAGAGAACCAGGAGGTGTTCCAACTTTCATGCGAGGATTTATATTCTTGCGTGGGAAGACCAATGCAGGAGGAAGTGCAACACCTCCTGCACTTATGATGTTACACGTTGTAACAAGCGTACCCTTTTCACCACTAGACACTTTGCAGATATTCCTTCTTCCCTTCGGAGCTAAAACTCGTGGATTTTTCTGCACAGTACTTGTAGCCGTTTCATCTAAATTATAAATGCGCGTGCCATCAACAAAGGCTGGACTGCGGCTAACCACATTTTGAAGGTTGTCGAAAAATATTTTAACAGTTTCCCTATTAAATGATGTTGCTCGTGCCAAGCTGCAGTTTTCAGGTTTGCGTAATGTCATCTCGGGGAATCGCTCACGAAAACCTCGGAACCAATCTATACCAGCCATTTTGTTTGCTTCCCAACTCTTAGGAATTTGTACGTTGTTCATTTTCGCCATCTCGTATGCTATTTGGCGGCAATCTCTAGTGGTAAGACCATAAAACATTAAGGCACACTTTTTGTAATAATCTCGTAAGGCCTCCTCATGTTCAGCCGTAAATATTTTCCTGACAGAATAATTTGGTGTCAGGTGGTCAGGATCGTCCTTTGCGTTATATCTTTGCAGAGTAGAAAAAGCAATACCATGATCTGTTGCTGCTTGCCTGATGCTTTTTCCGGCCTTTATAGAATCCAATGCCTTTTGCATTTGATCCTCAGTATGAGTACCAATTTTCCTATCGGTTTTATTTCTGCCCATTCTGCAACAAAATCATTATTTCAAAGATATAACTTTAAAATAAATTGTTTCTTTTATTTACTGTATATTAGTTAACTAGTTTCTGCCCGCGGCTTTGCACGCGTAGTTTAAGATTATTTTTATCCCATGAGAACTGAATTATGGGATAAAATAAGTAGTAGCCTATGTTTTATTCCAGGCTTAGAAATACCTATATGAAAAATTCCTATCCGTTCAGTACTTTGGCGTGAAGAGGTGACAAACATTTAAACATGTACTTTCGCATTCATAATATTAGTGTGACGTAATTATGATTCAAATCTAGCAGAACGATGCGCGTCGCCTTAACAAGTGCACAGTGAATCGCGATCCACTGAGTACACAGTGAATCAGACCCACCCTTGACCATAGGCCGATTCGAAATGCAAATAAGAATCAACCTGTTCAAACTAGTAGCTAAGAATATCACCCTTAGTTTAAATCACAGCGTAATTACAAGGTCATAGTATAGTAATACAATTTTATCGATATCTATTGTAAGTTAGGAATTATAAACAAAATATCAACTCACATTTCAAAGTATTTTCGATGCGTCCTCACATAAACGGGCGTGGTGCGTCCTCACTTGAGCGCAGGCGCGCGGGAACTGGCCAAGCGGAGATTGCGGGTAGGGGGGCGTATATGAACAGACAAGTTGCTGCGCTACTCGTACTAATTTCGCCAACGTGCGCGTGACCCACTGTACCCAACTGACCCACCGTTTACCCGGTGACCCTACGTTTGTCATCTTTCAATTTTGAGATCAAACATCGTCGTGGAGTTGATCATGTCATCACTGATGCTTTATCACGATCTTTTCCGAACGCAGCCATCACCCTTAACAATTCCTATGCTAATACAAACGATGAATGGTACAAGAATATTTACAATGGTTGTCTTAATGCTCCAAGTCAGTATCCAAATTTTTGTATTAAGAATAATTCTTTGTTTAGGCTGTCTAAAACTAAATCTAATTTATCTTCAGAGTTTGCTTGGAAAGAAGTAGTCCCTAGTGAATTTCGCGACTCTGTGATTACAGAGAATCACGCCCGATAATCTCCGTACAACGAAACGCTTGAGGTAGCGCCATTTTGTTTTTAATGATGTATGACGTTTGGGGTAGCTGTGATTGGCTGGCTGGCAAGTGGCAGGCCATATTTGTTTTGTTGTGAGTCGAGTTTCGTTGGTGCATAACCTCTCCACCAAAGATTACTATTTTGTCGTATTACGAGTTATTTTGCGTCTTGTAAAATGTATTACGAGTGCTGTGTTTGTAAAAGTTCGCGACAGGACGCTGTTTTACATCATTTTCCGTGCAATGAGAAAAGACTCAAAAAGTGGTTAGAGTGTATAAAGCTAACCCGTGATCTGAATAATTTAACACAAGAACAGCTTTCGAAGCTCTTTGTTTGTCAGAAACACTTTGAAAAAAAGTTCATTACGCCTAAATCACGTCTCATAGGGAAAGCATACCCTTCCCTGTTTAGTGAAGATGAGATTTCGAGTGGAGTTCCATCTCGGGAGAATGCCGGTAAGTCTGCTCACATAAGAAAATATAGTCACATTCAGCAACATGTTGCACAGAGCGTCAGACTACAATCAATTTCCAAGACAGGAGCTATAATAATATATTGGTTTTGTACTTTCAGAAAATGTGGATCCGCAGACTGAGCATAGTTATTCGCGTAAAAGTCACATTGACCACACATACTCCCAACTGGAACCACTGCAAGGTTTGTTTGTATTTTTAAATGTTTAGAAACAAACAATCAGCCCGGTCAATGATGAATTTTAAGCCATCTGATGAGACTTCAAATTTCAATGTTTTACATGTCTATTTCAGAAATTATTGCTTCTGGCTTCAGTGAGTTTCAGAATTTACCTGGACCATCAAAAAATTCACCAACGGCTCAGGACTCAGGTAATAATCTTATAGCTTCATGCATTTATTTAATATTTTACATGAACAATAATTTCATAAGCAAATTAATAATAAATTAATAATGTCTAATTTTTTTGTAGCATGTCTTGGAATCTCTGGCTCAATTTCTTCTGGTCTATTGGACGGCAGGCCACAGGGAACAGGTTAGCTAATCAGATATTATTTATACAGGTGTCCCATATTTAGTTAATAATATTGAAGGAGCTTGTATGGGAGGCCAAGGTTAAACAGAAACAAAAAATAAAACTAAAAAACTTGATCCGTTTGAGACTTTTATACTTGGAGAAATTCATACCTTTGTCCACATTTTTGGGCATCATGCCCACATTTCAAAAAAATTTTTTAGTTTATACTTTTCAAATGAATTTTGGAAACATGTTTAAAAATGAAAATTTTAATTTTACCTTTCCATAATGTAAAATTTGAGCAACTGGTGTAAAATGCATCAAAACCTCGGATGCCATGTATGTACAGTAGGGTACGGCGTCGTACAATGAACCGGGTAAATTTTAGGAGCCTGTAGTTTTTACATTTTTTAGCTTTTGCTATTGTTTTTTACCCTATCTTATGCAGAATTTATCCGACTATCATCGTGCATACTAGTTTTTTGACAGTTGGGCCTAGTTTGAGTAGGAGAAATGTTTTTTCAAAAACTCAGCTTTGGTTCATTGTGTCCACTAGGTAGTACAAATTGAACCGCGGTATTTTCCACATTGAACCACCCTTTACCGCCTACCTAAATATTGGTATTTATCAATTTCAAAGCATGGCAAATAAAACAATGGTAAATTTTTATGATTTGCTTTATTACCGAAAGGGCCAGTCTTATAAATGTTAAAAAATAACTATAAAATTACACTTCTGAAGTGTAATTTTATCGGTTAGTGAAAAAAATTACAAATATATTGAGCTAAATGCTATTATTAAGAGATCAAGTTTCTTATGAACACAAACACTATAATTTAACTTAGTTTTAACGAATTATTTGAACAGTATCTTCTATATCAAAATGCAAACACACATCAGTACACTTCAGTGCAAAAAAAATTGCTTACTATGACAATATTTGTGATTTGGCATAATTGTTCGTTGCAGCTGTGACGTCACCTTTTATTCTGGAAGTTACTTTGGTCCGCGCCATCCTAAAAAAATTCCTTTTTTAATTTAATTAGTTTATAATTTCCAGTTAATATGCAGTTTTTTTGTGACTTCACACAAAACAGTACAATTGCACGGAAGTGTAATAAGTTAATAGTACACAGTGAACTGTGGTTCAGTCTGTACTTCATGTATGTGGTTCAAAGAGAGACACCGCACGTGCTTCGCAATAATCTCAAAATTTCACCAGATAAACCAGGGCATATTAAAACCAAATATCATGCATTAGAAAGCTAAATATGTGCACTATTACACGTAATTATTTAAATACTGACATTCAACACCGAAAACAAATGAAAAATCAAAGAAAACTGATGAAAAAACTTACTTTTCCGATCGATTTTAGTAAAAGTCCTCGCCCAACCTTCGTCATTCACGGGATCGCCGCGCAAACTCAGCGGTGGGTAGGGGGGCTGTAGGGACCTTATTTACCGGCACAAGCGCGAATCGGCAACGTTGCATATTCGAATACTTTCGATGGTTCAATGTAGCTGTCTGGTTCAATGTACGACTACCGACCCTACATTAAAAATATGACCGTTTAAATATTAGATATTTATTACATTAAATTAATACTGTTATAAAATATTTCAGGTTTAGGAAAATGGGGACAGTTAAAAAAGCCCAGAAACAGACTAATCAAGAAAGTTAAAAATTTGACACCAACATGCCAAATTGTGTACAAAGCATATAAAAAGTCAAAGGCTCAAGCAGACTTCCACCGAAGAGCTAAGAGTGCTCTTAAGTTCAGCAAAGAGAACTCATTTGAAAAAATGACAGAAAACATGAATCCATATGCGAAAAGGATTTTGAAAATGCAGATAAATCTTTGCATGAAAAAAAAGAAAGGCCGGCGCTTTACTTCTGAAGAAAAAGTGATTGCTTTGTCAATTATGAAGCAAAGTCCCAAATGCTATAGATTTTTACAGAAAATTTTTATTTTGCCATCAAAGTCGACATTAAATAAAATGGTCTCAAAACTTGATGTTGAGACAGGAATCTGCCCACAAGTGTTTGAATTGATGAAGAAAGAGGTATGTACTTTGTACTTTTACATAAACAGACAGAGACTAGTGTTTGACCTGTCACAAAAGATTCTGGGAGAGGCTAGTCTCATGGAGACAGTTTCTATTTTGTGCCTTTAATGAAAAATGTATATTAATTGGTTTCCAGGTTGCCACATGGGACGAAAAAAAGATTATGTGTTCGGTGGTCTTTGATGAAATGTCATTAGAGGCTGCCTTAACTTATGAAAAAAGTAAGGACACTATTAATGGCTTTGTAGAGCTGAACGAAAAGAAGAATGAGTTTGCAGACCATGCCCTCGTTTTTATGTTGAGGGGAGCTGTTTATAAGTGGCAGCAACCAGTGGCTTTTTATTACTGCCAAGGAGCCACTGCAGGACTAGAACTAAAAACGATTCTTAAAGATGTAATTTCTGCTGTAGTGGGATGTGGGCTGAAACCTATTGCCGTCATTTGTGACCAAGGTGCTGCATTTCAGTCTGCACTCAAAAGCCTGAAGGAAGAGACAAAGCGCGAACAAATACTTGCAAATCAAAAACCAGGTTGGTATAATTTTATCTGCTAATCTTAAAAAACTCTGACTGGCTGTATGTTAGTCTTATTATTTACAAAACTTGAAAAAACAATCAAAATCTAGGTACAGTCTGAGTATGTTGCTCTATAAAAACAGATCCCTTTGAACATATTGCCCATTGTACAACTCTTTTCCTGTATCTTTGTATATTTTTGTTCTTGGTGTGTAATAAAGTGTATTGTATTATTTCTGAAATGCTTCTTTCCTTTTTTCATATCTTATTCTGGAAATTTTGAAATGTACTTGTTTTATGATTTCAGATGGTACAATCACAATAAGGGGAGTTAACCTCAGCATTATATATGACCCCCCACACTTAATTAAGGGTCTGAGGAATAACTTCTTAAATAAGAATATAAATATGGATGGCAAGTTATCAAAATGGCAAGACATAGTGGATGTTTATGAAACCGACTGTAATCACACAGAAGCCAGACTCCTGCACAAATTGAATGACCAACATGTCATTCCAGAAAAAATAAAGAAGATGAAGGTGTGTTTGTTAGCATTTTAAACAGCAATTACCATGTTGTTTTGCATCAGGCTTTCCTCCTTTATATTTTCGATAACAATTGTATATTTTCGTTTCCAGGTGAAAAATTGTGTGAAAGTGTTTAGTGCAACTGTATCTGCAGCATTGTCTTATACAGCAAATTTTTGTAAGTAATTCTAGAAGTATTAGAAATTTACCAAGTAAATTTTCCTTGGTGCCATTAAGCTCAAAATGTACTGCTTATTATATTAATGAAAGCTTTTTTTCAGCTCATTATGCAGATGGCAGACCTGTCAGTGAAACTTTGAAGAACACTGCAGAAACGGTCCTGTTCTTCGATAAGCTTTTTGACAGCGTAAATGGAGTTACAACATCATCAAAAAAAAGTAAAGGAAAAGTATTGAGAACAGCTGTTGTAGAAAAGTCACCTCATCACGTGTTTTGGATGGAAGCAATCCAAAAATTGGAAAAAATGAAATATGTGGATTCAACAGGAAAGAAAAAGTCTGTGCCATCTTTAGAAAATTTTATTATTACACTGAAAAGTTTCATGAGGCTGTGGCTGTTTTTTAAAAGCCAAGATATTAAAATAATGAGGCCAAGATATTTTACTTCAGACCCCATTGAAAACTTTTTTGGCCAAGTGAGAGCATATAATTATAGGAACAATGACCCTAACTGCCACAGCTTCAAGTGCACTTATAAATCATTGTTGATTACAAGAATAATCAAGTTTCATAATGAAACCTTTAATTGTGAGGATGATCCGGCACAACAGGCAATAAATTTACAGACACTGAGTGACGAAAAAGTAAAAGAAAGTGTTGAGCTGGGTCATCCCAGAACTGAGCAACGAATTGAAGAAATTGTGGAGCAGGCCCGACGAGAACGCTTGAACGTTCATTCGCGGGCCTACACTGCTGGATGGGTAGTGAGGAAAATATTTAATAAACTGCAACTAAATTGTGACACTTGCAAAAAAAGCCTCACAAGCAGTGAACAGGGTAACATACACGACTGGATAAGTCGCAGGGAATATACTGCGGCAAAAAATTGCTTGAACTACCCATCTGAAGGAGCAGTAAGGTGTTTTGGTACAGTCATTCGTGAAACAAATGAATATTTGGAACATAATGCTCATAAAAATGGGGTCTCATCAAAGGTAAAAGACCTAATTTTATCAAAATATTCATTTGATTTCATTGACTGTACTGAACACAAGTATATTCTCCTCAGTTACTTCATTACATTAACTGTGAGATTTACAATTATGAATTGGTGCAATGTAGTAAATAAAATATTAAAAGGGACGGATATATTTCGACTGCAAAATCGTGTTTTGCCTGCGATGCAAAATAAAGCTTTTGAAAAATACAAAAAGAAATTAAAAAATAAATCATTTAATAAATAATTTGTAGTTTTATTCTTTTTTCTTTCACAACTAATATATTTGCTAAGAAAATGAAATAGAACAGTTCTATAGAGTAGACCTAGAGTAGACTATAGGTACGTATATGCATGCAGTATGTGTAGGGTTCTTGGACGAACGAAATCTCAGTGTATTACGTCTGTATGCGCCATAATCCTTTACCATTCGACAGAAAAAAAAAGCAAATGTCATACGACACTAAAACTCACTACGAGAATTTTTGTTCTACAGTTGGCTGTCTGATACGTAGTATCTCTACCTAGTCTGTGCAGAGAATCATTCAGAACCTACAGCCGGACACCTTGGCATCTTTAAAACATACCGGCGGTTGTCACTGACACACTACTGGCCCGGCATGCATCAAGATGTCGTCAAGTTCGTTAGCGCTTGCTCTGTTTGTTCTTCTTATAAGCCGCAAAATCACACTTCTCTTGGCCAAATGGGCCGACCCAAACAATGTTCAAGACCATTTCAAATGATCTCTATTGACTTTGTTGGTCCTCTACCCGCTACTCGTAAGCAAAACACTTTTATGCTAGTCGTAACTTGTTGCTTTTCGAAATATTGTCACATATTCCCCTTGCGTCGTGCTACTTCAGATGCCGTCGTAAAAGTTTTGGAAGAATCCATCTTTCTTGTACATGGTGTTCCTCAAACAGTTTTTCTTGACAATGGAAGTCAGTTCATTAGTTCTACAACTGATTCCTTGTTTAAAAAGTATAAAATTCCTAATATTTACTTTACCCCAAAATATACACCTCAAATTAACACCGTTGAACGTTATAATAAAACCATCGTTACTAGTCTGTCCTCATTTGTAGAAAATGACCATAGGACATGGGACACTTTTATCCCAAAGGTACAGTTTGCGATTAACAGCTCTGTAAACGAAGCCACGGGTTACACACCGGCTTTTCTTGTTTATGGCAGAGAACTGGTTTTGTGTGGATCGCACTATACTGACAATGACTTAGGCGATGAGGTTATCTTCCTTCCTCGTGATATTTACGCAGAAAATCGTGGTTGTCTTTCGTCAGTATTTGATGATGTGCAGGCTTCATTGTGGCAGGCACATGTAAAAAATACAGCACATTACAACTTACGTAGGAAGCATGCAGAGTTTAACGTTGGTGATGTTGTCTATGAACGCACTTTTATTTTGAGCGATAAAGATAAATATTTTAGCAAAAAGTTAGCTCCTAAATTTATAAAATGCCGTATTACTGAAAAACGGTCCCCTTTAGTATATGTCTTAGAAGATATGTCAGGCAAAGACATAGGAGCTTGGCATATTAAAGACCTTAAATTAAATAGTAATAAAGTATAACGAATCTATTATGTACGACCTTTGTTATGTTTACGTTACCCTTTTATTTCTTCATTTAACATCTTAGCTGCTAGCATTGGTCATCCTAGTTAAATAAAGGATGCCCTGTTTTTTGTAAGGTTGCGCCAAAACTCTATTAACTGTCTTGGTGTTGTTTGATAGGTTAGAATGTTTGTATTAAGAAAGGTATTATGAATGTGTAGTGTTACTGGTTAATAGTCGGATTTTGCCTCCCTAGAGCAAAATCCTTGCCCACAAGAGGGGGTAATGTAACGTAACTCGTTACCTATTTTAATATTATTTATAATCTTTATTTAATTGGTGTTTACGACTCGATTAATCGACTAAGATGCTATCGGCCATAGATAAGTTCGTCAACACGCTCCTAACTTCACCACGCTCCGAGTGATTGTTTATGGTCTCGCAAACTTGCCGAGTCGCACTGCGCAGGAGACGGAGTAGACAGACACAGCGACGCCGCCATTTTACACTTGCTAAGAGCCTTCTTGTTCGCCGCCGTCACTGCATAATTTTCACATTGTAATTTTAATTTGAACACTTGTATTTTAACTTCTAGTGAGTGATATTAAACCCCTGTTGGGTAAGTGTTGCACTGATTGGTAATGTAGGCTGTAGACACTCATTCTCATGCTCGAAGAATGACATTGTATTTTTCATTCTTGCCATGTCATCCCTTTACATTGTACACGGGCTAGGCTTTGCATTACCTACTCTTAGCTTCATTTCTTTCATCTCACTATGTATTATTTCTAGCAAATCATAATGTCACTTTCACATTCTCTTTTATTTTCATTTTTCATTTTCACCTCCCGTTCTGATTGTGACTTCCACGGCATCATGAACACTTAGTGCTTTAGCTTTTTGTGCTGCCGTGGGAGCCCGTCACCCTGCGAGGACCTGGCTGTAATGCCGTGCTTGTATGCGCATTCCAGGGTTCAAAGTCCACCCTAGGGCAGTCTTCGTCTCCGGCCGGACTTCTCACGAGCTGCCCTCTTTTGAACTGGACATCCAGCACTTACTGCCTTCGCCGTCGGGTCGCTGCTACACTCGCGGCGCACTAAAAGGATAGTACTGGGGAAGAGGAAAAACAAGGAGAAGACTTTCTTAACCGCTAGAATCAGCCGTCTGTAGGAAAATTAACGAACCCATTTTAAGCCCCTCCGGCAGTTAGACCTTGATTAATATTATAGCCCTTCTGGCTCTCTGTATAATAATTTAATTAAATTTCTTATTCTTAATTCCGTGTTTTTTTTTTATGTTCCGGATTTTCTAAAAATCCGGACTTTTATAAAGTCCGGACTTTTTGCGACCGGGACACAACATAAAATTCTGTTACTCAGTCTTAACATTTGAGACGCGAAGAGGAACATTTATCCTTCCTGACGAACAAGTTCTAGAAAATAATGCACGGACAGTACCTCGGGTTATCCAGTGAGTTGTCTCCGATCAACGAAGTACATACTTTCTCGTGCCGACAGGAACCAAGGCTTGGAGATTCAAACAATCTTCTTGCTTGCACCGAAGATGTACCAACAAGAAATCCCAGAACCACAAGGTGTGAGATATTTTCTTTTATAGAATTTTCCTTTATTAGGAGGTAATTATCTATTTTTTTATCAGGTTATTTATTGTTTCCGCACCGAGAGGACCAACGTGCCAACGAGTCACGTGGCGTGAACCTTCTCGCCCCAAACCACCACAATAATTACACCAGCCTTGTGTATTTCCCTGTTTTGCCTGCTGCCAGTTTGTGAAGGTCTTCCATCAAAATTATAAACTTATAAAAACATATTATTTTTGCCAATCGCGTATGCTCAAGACTCTCAGACTATCATGTTAATAAAATATATATTTTTCCATTTCTGTGCATGGGACCTCTTGCTGGTCGGCCATCCAAAGGAAAAAGCCAGACGTCACCGGATGTCAAGCGAGAGTGCTCCCACCCTGCGCTTCATTCCACGCAAGACAAATCTCTATTGATTAGAGATAATATCAACACTCTATTTTCCACAGATGGCACTGTAAAAAAAAACGTTACGTTACAAGTCGTAGTCTCATTATCATTATGACTAGTCATTATGATAATGAGTTCGCAATGGCCAATTCCAATACATCGCCTTGTTGGTCATCAGATTGAAAAACCAAACTATTACTGACCACGGTTGAAGATACATGGTACGTCGCAGGTGATGCTGTTGGAGGAGAATAAAGTTCTAGGTTCTCTGTAGGATTTGTGTCCGAAACACCACCTGAAATGGAGCTATTTATAGTTGGCACAGGTGATGAAATATATGTAGTATCAGACAGCGGGAAGGGAAAAAAACTTGTTGGTGTGGATTCGTTAGTGAATTCACCCGAAGAGTTGTTAAATAGTTTTGAATGTGGGCCTGAGCTTGTAATGCCAGCATAAGAGGCATGGCATTCAACTGTGCAGCGACACTTCTCCCAAATATTCCAAACTCATTGTCGTTAGCTATTGGGGTTTGGACCATCTCTCCAACAGCTCTCACTTTGTTAACCAAACTTTCCAAGCATTTAATGTTTCTTTTCCGAGAATATATTGGTTTCTTAGTAGTTTCTTGGCTTGGAGTTTCCTGACTTGGAGTTTCCTGACTAGTAGCTTCATTGATAGCTACTGAAGAAATCTCTTCCATCGTAGAGTTTCGAAAAGTATTATTCTGTTTTAGGGTCCAAGTGATGAAAACCAGTGGAAGATAATTGAAGAGGGTTTTAAAACTAAATGGAACTTTCCCAGATGTTGCGGTGCTATTGATGGAAAGCATATTGTAATAAAGGCGCCTTTTGAAGCAGGAAGCTATTACTATAATTACAAACATCAGAATAGTATAGTGCTAATGGCCGTGGTTGATGATGACTACAAATTTTCATACATCGATGTTGGTTGCAACGGCAGAGTGTCCGATGGAGGCGTGTTTCAAAGATGTAGCCTCAGCAACCAATTGGAAAGTATGCTACCAGAAAATCACTGTATTGTTGGAGACAATGCTTTTCCGTTGAAGACCTATGGCGAAAGCAGCAATATGACCACTGCTCAAAAAGTATTCAACTACAGACTATCTCGAGCCCGTCGCATAGTTGAAAATGCATTTGGTATTCTATTTAGCCGTTTTAGAATATTCGAAAAACCTTTACCATTTCATCCAGACAAAGCTATAACAATTGTGAAGGTTTGCTGTGCTTTACAGTACTTAGCCAGCTACCGCAACCTGCGCGCGCGCCGCGTAGTACTGTGGGACGTGCACTACATTGCCCGCGCACACGCGACTACGACACTCTGATGTAGACGCGCTTGTCGTGACTTGCAAAAAATGTCTAGCTCAAAGTGCTGTGATAGTTGTGGGATCGTCATTGACACAACTTTGTCTGATGCTTTTACGGGGGAAGACATTACAGATGCCAAAAATCTGTTATTTGATTGTGTAAAGTCGGCTAAGAAGAAATCTTAACGGAAGCGTGGTGGAAAGACGCAAAGAGACCTGGAGGACATTATAGGAATGTTTCGTGAGCTGGAACCTAGTGAATTTCGCGTTTTCGTTGTGCGAAACATCAATAAATTACCTGCAATTCATTTTGATCACATTGACGTCACAAAATTGCTCAAAGATTTACTGGTGCTTCAAAGGGATGTTCAACACATAAAACAAAACTATGTCACGTACGACGAAATTGATAATATTAAAATTGACCTGGAGAACGTAAAAACAGCATCGATAGTAAACAATTTTGAAATGAAGAATGTGAATACGCGGCGTAGAGGGGTTTCAAAAGTTATGGAACATATGGATACACATCACAGTGGCCCGGAGCTACTCCATATCCCTGGGCCGGAAATAACGGTCACCAATGAGAGTGAACCAACCATGCTTGGTAGTCGAGATGAGTCATCGTCCACGATGGTCATTGAACAGAACTATAGGCCTATCTCGCAAGGAACTCCAAAGTATTCATCTCCTATAGATAAAAATAAGAAAAATCCGACTAGATAATTATTAATTGTAAATCTGTGAAGCGGTCTGCTATGTGTATCAATCAGCTGTGTGGCACCGCCGACATCCTCGCACTACAGGAGACCTGGTTACTCCCACAGGACATACCTTTTCTAGCATCGATTCATCAAGACTTCGAGTACACGGGCAAGTCATCGGTTGACACCTCCGCCGGCATGCTGCGCGGTCGGCCGTACGGTGGAATAGCCTTGTGGCGTAAACAAACATTCAATTCGGTGTCGGTAATCAGCTGTGTAAGTGATCGTATAACAGCAGTGCGGTTCGAAATAGAAAAGCGCTTTTTCTTAGTGTTTTGTGTATGTATACATGCCCACGCAGGCCATGGATAACTTGCCCGAATTTATTGAAAACGGTGATGTGGAAACCGTTTATATCCTAGGGGACTTTAATGCACAACCATTTGAGCTATTTAATAAAGAACTCATAAGTTTCTGTGAGGAACAAACTTGGTGTTGTGCGGACATAAGAAAACTAGAAGTGAGTTCAAGTGAGTACACTTTTGTGAGTGACGCACACGGCTCGCGCCGGTGGCTGGACCACTGCGTGGTGACGCTGTCGGCCTGGGACACTGTAGTGGACACTAAGATATGCTATGACGTTATGTGGTCAGATCATTTTCCATTGCTAATAAGCTGTAACCTGAATTTAGTTCGTAAGAAATTATTTCCAATTAATAATTATAATGTAAATAATCAAATTATCTGGGGGAAAGGGATATTAATCAAATTAATAATTATTCATCTCTATGTAATGACAATTTAAAGCAAATTAATTTTCCTACAGAGTTTATATTTTGTGCGGATAAAAAATGTATGGACATAACACACAGATCTATAATTGACAACTTATATCGTGACATAGTACATATTTTGCAGGAAGCTGCCAATAAGACTTGTAATAAAACAAAAGCATAATTTAATTGGCTGGAACAAGCATGTGTATGTAACTCTTAAGGAGGCTAGAGTAAAATTCCATTTATGGTGCCAGTTTGGAAGGCCTCGTGGTGGCCCTATTTATGATGACATGTTTAATAGTAGAAAATGTTGTAAGGCTAAGTGGAAATGGTGCCAAAATAACCAAAATCGAATAAAAATGGATTTAATAGCTAGCCATAAAAAGGGAAAACAGTTCTCAAAATTTTGGAAATCTATTTAAGAAACTTGATCCAAAATCTAGTCTAGTAAGCAGATAGCAGATTTATTTAGAGACCACTTTAATGTAAAATCAGTCTTGAATCAGTTACCCATGTCGCAGGGGCCCAATGCTGGGATCAGCCAGTGCCCTGGTGCTACCTTGACCCGAGTAACAGGTACTGAAATTAAAAAGGCTATTAAAGAAATGAGTACGGGCAAGTCACCAGGGCATGATGGTCTGAGCATTGAGCATCTGCGGCATGCTGGAGTGCACTTACCTGGAGTACTGGCCATGTTCTACTCCCTTTTGACACGGTATGCTATTGCTATGACATGCTGTGGCAAAAGCTGCGTGACACAAGCCTCCCCAGGGAAATTCGTTCTGTTTTTGAATATTGGTACAACAATCAAACCAATCAAGTTAAATGGTCCGGGGCCTTCTCTGAGGCTTATGGGCTGGAATGCGGTGTGAGGCAGGGGGGGGTATCCTCCCCCCACCTATTTAATTATTATGTAAACAACCTCATAGATGGTCTCAGCAGTCAACCTATCGGGTGCTATATTGATGGAACCTGTGTAAATAACATTAGTTATGCTTATGATATGGTACTGCTGGCACCATCTATCAGTGCACTTAGAAAACTAATAGATGAAACACTTGATTTTTTCTATGACCTACCTAAGAGGTTTAGTGGCTGGCCCAATAGAAAAAACAAAGTAATGTTTACAAATTTATTGAATAAAAGTAAAAGTAAGGTTCGTTGTCTCCGAAATACTCAAAAACTATTGCCACTGGCCTTAGCTGGAGAGAGATCCGACGCGGTAGGGCGGCAAGTGGATCCAGGTACGTGGCTGGCGGCGAGAATGATGCAGCGGGTAGGGTTCAGTATCCTTCCGTATGTCTGGAGTGAAATCGTCGGGGACGGACGGCCGGTCAGTGTGGCCGTGACGGCGAGTACCCGACGGTAATGGTGCAGCGGGGAATATCGGTGATTTTCCGGCACAAGCGGTAAAGTTGCTGGGGACGGGCGGCGTACAATCGCTGTGACGTCAGTGTCAACCCGCAGGAAGGAACCCTGGAATCCACGTACAGACATTTTAGAATATGCCCGGTTTAGTATGACTGCAGCATTCTCAACTCAAAGCGTTAGCGCAATGGCAAATGAGAATCTACAGAGATCGATGATGAGGCAGTCATACAAATGAAATATTTTAGCTAAAAAAACAATGGAAATTAAATAACGGTTACCTACCTCACTAAATCGGTTCGCTTGTGAGATAGGTATTCGAGTCAAGGAAATTATTACAAGGTAGAAAATCGATAGGAGTGTTAGATAGATAGAAAATTAGAAGCATTGATCTGTAAAATGATAATAATATAGTGATAGAACAAAGACAGAACAAAGGAAATGAAATTATAATGAGATTGCCCAGAATGCGAAAAGAACTACTTGAAACATGCTGGCCTAGCACGGGGTTTCTTCTCTAGGATAGAAAAGGCTCAAAATGACGTAAAAGTGACTTTTAGGAGTAGAGAGTAGAAAGTTTTCTTCGATCACGAACATGGCGTTCGGAAGAATGAGCGGATAGAAATGTTTTCTAGTCTACCCTAGAGATGAGTCTACCACTGCGAACATGGCGATCAATTTACTCTATTTTTGACATTTGAGAATAGAAACATTTCTTCAAAAATTCTCTACACGTCCCGAGACCTAGACAAGCGTTTCTCTCGCTCGTGACAAAAAAGCAAAGCAAGCATTTTTGTGTAATCAATCTACCTACGGCTTTTTACTATGAACGGGGGTAGGAATTGGCTTCTCAGTCAGTACGAGGAGAAAAACAATAGGAGAAAGGAGAGGATCGCTGTTCGGGAGCTCACAGCAGCTCTGGATTTACCGGAGGCAGAGTTTCGACGAAATTTTTTCGTTACAAAGGAGATGGTTCTCTATTTATGCCAAGAGCTGGAAGAAGAGCTGTGTCCTCGCACAATACAAGGCTATCCACCAATTGTTAAAGTAAGTACCTACTACCTAAAGCACCTATTGCTAACCGTGGAAAGGTTATGTTCGTGTGTTGATAATTTTATTGTTTCAGGTTCTTTGCTCGCTAAAAGTTATATTTTCTGGCCATTACCAGAGAGGTGTTGGCCAGGAACAAAATATTAGTATTGCACAAACAACTGTGAGCAAATTCCTCAACCAATTCGTTCGAGCAGTAAACAGCAAGTAGGCACCTTTAACATACCTTTAATTTTTAATAAACATAGTAAAATAGTAGTAATTATTTAATATTATCTACTTCCTTCCTAGGTACCCCGAGTACCTAACAAATAAGTAGGTACTTAACTGAGTACCTATCTAATACTATTTCAGACTGAAGCCGAGATGGATTACCTTCCCTAACACGGAAGCTGGCCGACAACAGGTGGCGGGAAATTTTAGCGAAAAATTTAGGTTACCTAATATCTTGGGTTGCATTGACTGCACGCATATAAAATTATTTCCGCCGCCTAAACCAGGCCAAATCCAATACAAGAACCGCCATGGATTCACGTCTATCAATGTACAATTGGTAGGTAGTCCTCATAAGTACCTACATAATTATTTGCCAAAAATAATATTCCTAACTAAATGACTGGGTACCTATTTCTACAGATAGCAGATGCTGAGTGCCGGCTCCTAAATGTTAATGCCAATTACCCAGGCCGTGTGCATGACCAGTTCATTTTCAACAACTCAGTTGTAAAAACAGAGCTGCGCAGACTGCACACTGCCAGAATTGGTGATTACCATCTTCTTGGTAAGTATTTATTTTTTTCCTAAACTAGCTGGGTAGTTATAATATACCTACTATGCAAGTGCTTTTTATGCATAGAAATTGATAATAAACTAAACATTATTTTCCAGGAGATTCTGGATACGCCCTTGAGCCATGGCTAATGACTCCAATTTTAGATGCTCGGGCAGGAACCCCTGAAGAAAAATATACAAAGTGGCATTGCCAAACTAGAAATGTGATCGAGCGAACCAATGGGTACCTAAAAGGTACTTTCCGGTCACTCGGCATAGACCGCAGCCTCCACTATGAGCCTGAGAAGGCTTCAGCATTAATATATGCAAGTTGTACACTGTACAACATTATGAAACACTACCGGTACCTATATTCACACTACTACCTACTGTATTATACTATGATTACCTACCTACCTTAGTCTTCTGAGACCCAGTGCAACTTAGAATTGCTTATTTAATCAGCTTGCATTATTAATATTGTCTAGGTACTGAACACAATTTTTTCAGGGTACCAATGGAACTGTTGCCAGACTTTGAAACTGAAAGGAGAGTTGATCCTCATGAACAACTAAGCAGTTTGTCTCTGGCACGAGGCAAAAGACAGAGAATAGTGAGGGAATATTTCAGTGACTAGGTACAGTGAAATGCAGTTATGTAATTCTAGCATATTTTTATTACTATTTAGTTCCCTAAGTGTTTACTTGTTTGCTGGCGGTATTTGTGCAATCTGTAACAAGAAATAAATTATATTAGAAATAAGTACCTAATTTTACTTTACTTTATTTTTCAGGTACTGAGGATATGTACCTAAGGAGTGCATGCGGTATAATTATATTGAACTAATATTTTATTTTCTGTATATAATTATAACTACCTTTCTGTAACATTTCTTCTCATTTTAATCTCCTCCAAAACATTTCTATACTTGAGGTTATTATTTATTTCCTGAAACAAAAAGTACATAAAATTAAGTAACAGGTAAACTTAAATTACACTTGCAACAAAACTGTGGTGTAATAAGATAGGAATATTCTCATCATTAAAACACATAAGTCACCACTGTTGTGTATGAGCCAACACAATATAAAAGTGAAAGATAGTACAAACAGCTGTCATAAATGAATACATTAAAAACCAACTCCAGCAAGTGAAAATTTTCATAATAACTTACTTTCAAAACACTTCGGGTGTTCTCATCCGAGGCTAGGAAATCATTTTTAAGGGATGTTGGTGGCCTGCGTCTGGTGTTGGGGGTCTGGGTGGGAATTTGTGATGTGATGTTGGAGGAGTCTGGAAGTGGGCTAAGTGATGTTGGTGGGTCCGGTCTAAGTAGACTAATGCATGTGCTGAGGCTGGGTGGACTGATATGGGGTGGTGGGCACATGCTAAAGCCAGGTGGACTGTATTGTGGTGGTGGGCTTATGCTGGGACCGGGCGGAATGTCATTTGATGGGATTATTGGAGAGTCCTCTATCACAATTACATCAGCAGGAAACTGAAAGAGTAAAAATAATTTAGTAAGTAGTCTTAAAAACATTTTCTTAATAGTAAAATTTTAGACTAGGTAGGTAGTTTGAATTATTAGTTTTAATTTAATTACAAGAAAGTACCTCTCCCAGTCCTGTTTCACTGCTTTGTGCAATACCATAGGCACTCTCAGTGCCTATGATACTCAGAATCTTCCTGCTGGTGCTCGGCACTGGTGGGACATGTTCTGGGTTGTTGCCCGTTTTATTGATGGCTTGATTGTGCCGAGCACCTTCTATCCGTGCTTTTTTTTTCAGGTCCCTCCAGGTCTGAAAATTTCAATGGCAGGAATCATGAGGCAGTTATTGTGAACAACTTACTAGCTCCTCAGGAACCTAGTCAGACAGGTGTCTTATATACATACATTTTTCCATTGCTCCACAGTCTTATCGGGCCCTAATTCCCTGAGTTCGCCTTGAAGGCGTACCCATTCTTCGTTGTGGGTCCGACGTCCCAGTGGCCCGGTGTATTCACCTAAGGCGAACATGTTGTGGGTGGACATATAATCCACCAAGTATTTTATTTGATCTGGATTGCTTCGTAAACTGTAAGGTACTAATTGTTAATGTGGATGGATCATGTGAAATCTAAAGTGTCGAAACCTTGAATCACTCACTTTTTTTTAGATACCTACATTATTTTTTTGGAAAATGTTTTCCGAATTCGCCATTGCGTTTTGGTGAAAAACCGTGAAAAATTAAATTTTCGCGCGAGACCATTGGTACTGACATTGACATAGGCAACGATGTGACGTAAATTGTCGAATCAATGTCAAAAGGACAACGTTTCGTTATACGTATAAACTGTTTTTCACGTTTCGTGTTGATATTTTATGGGTAATGAAACGCAAAGATCGAGCTTTTTACAAAATTTATATTGTATCTGTGGTTTTGCTCCCGTTGCTATAGAAAGAGCTTGTCTACGAAGAAACTGTTTTCTAGGGTTTGTTTCGAGAAACGGCATGTTCGGGCTGTAGAAAGAATACGAAGACAAGAAATTGCCTTCTCTATTCTAGGATAGAGTAGAGATGAAAACCCCGTGCTAGGCCAGATGATTGTAAAATTATGTTTAACTATTTTACGAAGCCGATGAGTGAATAGTTATTAAGGTTGATTGGCGTAAAGGTATTTTACAACATTCACAATAACGATACAGGCACAATAATGAATTGATAGGTCATTGACCGTTACCATGACTTACGCACATTCCTTATACACTAAATACAACTAGAACAATAATGCAACACTCACCCAATACTGGGGTTCACTGTTATAAGCGTTTAGATAGTATAAAAGAAATAAGAAAATGGTAGGAGCCGAATAGCGTTCTTTGTTCTTAGCCCGCAAGTAAGTGCCAGGTCACGTCTCGAGCGAGCCAAAGACAAGCTAGAGCGCCACGCAATGCTGCCAACTTATGCAACGCACTCTGAACTGAGTTGCAGCGCGTGGCGCGAAAGTTTAAATTGAAAGGAAGCAAAACGGATCGTTACATAGAGATATGCGAGGTGTATGCGGGGTCATGGTCTCCAATATAATGTAAAGAAAAGTGAGTTTATGGTTTTTCCACCTAGAAATGGAAACAATAAATACGCACCAGTTTTTATGTTGAATGGAAGCCCATTAAAACAGGTCTCCAATTTTAAGTATTTAGGCCACATCATTAAAGGTTACAAATCAAAGGTTTACAAAAGCTGCTTTTAATCTGTGAGCAATATGCTATTGCTCATGGATTAAAATACAACATCACTAAAACCGAAGTAATGGTGTTCAGGTCGGGAAGAGGTCCTGAAAAGGTGCCTGAGGTATATTTGGGCAGTTCGACCATTAAGATGGTCAAGCAGTTCAGGTACCTTGGACATCTACTGACAGAGTCATCAAAAGACGATGCCGACATGGAGCGGGAGAGGAGGGCTCTCGCTGTCAGGGGAAACATGCTCGCACGCCGATTTGTTAACTGCAGTCCCGACGTGAAGAACACCCTATTTAAGGCATACTGCCTTGGTATGTACACCTGTCAACTCTGGTACAACTTCACTAGAAAATCCTTCACCACCATAAGGGTACAGTATAATAACGCATACCGGGCCCTTATGAGGTTGCCAAGACACTGCAGTGCGTCGGGCATGTTTTCCGATGCGGGAGTTTCCGACTTCTTCTCTATAAGACGAACGAGGATAGCAGCCTTCTGGAGTCGACTAAGTCGCTCCAACAACACCATCTTGAGGGCTGTTTCTGACTATCTAGCCAATCCCATATACTGTCACTGGATTTCTGTTCATATGGACAGAAATAAAAAATAGTTAGGTATCGGAGGAAGATATACCTACCTAGTAGTTTTAATGTTTTGTTTTTTTATTTCATTTTATAATGTGATATGGGTCTTATTTTTGTGCCTGCAATAAATTGATTTTATTTATTTATTTATTTATTTTTATTAGTGACAACCTTAGTGATGAAATGGATATAGAGAGGGAGCGGAGGGTGCTGACTGTGAGAGCTAATATGTTGGTTCGAAGGTTCTCTTGCAGTTCAGAAGAGGCCAAAATTAGTCTTTTTAAATCTTACTGTCAAACCTTCTACACAAGTAGCCTTTGGACCACATATACTCAAAAAGCAGTGAATGCCCTCCGGGTCCAATATAACAATGCGTTTAGGGATTTAGGCGCGGAGTGCCGACTTTCGCACTTTGCCGACTTTTGCAATATTCAATACAGGTTACAGCGGACTGCCGAATTTTGGAAAGTCCTATGCAACTAATCGCTTATCGACGACTTTCGCGGAGTGCCGATTTTTGTTATGTTTATGCAATTAGTAGCGTTTTGTAGACTATTCAATTATGTCGTGTATATTTTCGCAGTCTGTCAAATTTATGTACAGTCAAGAACATTTCACGTAAAAATTAAGGCAATCAAAATATTATATTGTAATAATAAAGTTGGTTATATTGCAGTTAAATTTTATTTTAGAAATCTTACTTTGCTGAGTCTCATTAAACAAGTCTTTACATCGATCCTATTTGTTAAATAATCTTCAGTGATCTTCTTTATACGTTCATCTCTTAATTTAAACTTGTTTAATTGTTTTTTGGAAATTGGTAAGTGCATGTTATTCATTCTAACGTTGTAATCGCAATGAACACTTTCGTCTTTTAGAACTTTTATGATAGGGAAAAGATGTGGTTTCTTAAATCCGACGATCTTATTTAATCTGGAGGGCCATCCTTCTACGATGTTTGTGGTTCGATGAGGTCTTCCATAACAGCTCATGATTGCCACTGTATCATATCTCATCCACTGTTTAACGTAGTAGCCAACGAAATCATTCCAGGCAGAGGTGTTATCAGAAGAAATTTCAAAATTAATCGAAAGGAAGCCCTCGGGAATGTGTGCCGGTGGCAGATGTGCTAAAGCTGTATATAACGCTATTGTTTCCTTCTGCTCTTTGGTATTATATAAATTTGCTTTCTTTGCGTTTTTACGTAAAGCCTGAGCGTAATGGAAAAAACATCCGTGTACTGTTACACAAGGAAATACTTTCTGAAAGGCATCCATTGCTGCCATTTCAAAATCACTGTGGAAATGTAATGGGTTCATTTGTGGCAAGTGCTGACGAAGTAACGTAAATAATCTCTCATATGTTGTTTCTTGTTTGTTGGGTAACAGAGCGAATACCAAGGGAACGATAATCGGATTACCTCCGACTTCCCCATGAAGTGAGTAGATTTGCATGAACGGTTTTGGAGCCACTTTGAATGTCCCGTCAGCATAGTAATCAGACACTCTGTTTATAGTATCTTTGGCTTCAGTGCTACAGAAAACAAAAATTTTGTCAGTAGAACCGTCTTCTATTAATAAAAAGTTCTCTGTTAATCTTCGTGGCAACACAACTGTCTCTAAAGTCTTGAAAACTGTAGCGTGTACTTCTAAATGCTTTTTTCTTGCTCTATACAAAGTATCTTTGACTGAATCAAAAGTTGGAATTATTCCGTCATACTCTGTATTTTTACGGAATTCCATAACATACTTTTCGAAAATTTGTTGAATCGGACCGTAGTCATCACATCGCACGTTTAAAAATAAAGAGAATTATCTCAAAAAAACGGTTTTGTGAGATTTTATCATAAACAGCATTATTTCAATCCAATGCACAGGATAGCTTCGACAGCCACTGCAAAGCGAGCATTAGAAAGAGAAAAAACGATCACCCATCTCTTTTCCATTAAACACGAAGTTCAAGTCAATTCTGGTAAAAGGCGACATTCAGTCTTGTGCCCTCAGTCATGAATTAATTTTGAGTTTTATGCGGGAGTAGAACGCAATAATTCTGTTTAGTAATAAAGGTAAGTCCATTATTTGTATTTCATTTAATCTTAAAATGATACATTCTGTTTTAATTCCTTTTTATTTTAATAATGATGGTATTAATTAAGTCAGAAATAAGTTTTATTTCCTTTTATTATTAAAAATATGCTAGATTATCAGTAACATTATGATTTGTTTCCTTTTATTTTTAAAAACTTTTATGCGTTTGTGAAGTAATTCGATGTAGTTCCGTTTTTTATTAAATGTGGTTCTAAGATCCAGGCAAAATTAATAGTTATTTCTCTTTATGGTTCATTTGATAACAATTTCGATGGTCATATTTTATAATACTTCTTTCTGTTATTAATTAGGCACCTAAGATGTCTTGGAGATGTGAGAAACTTGTCATGCTGGGAAATGCACCGGCCACCCAATGGACAAAAGTAGTGGTTCCTGCTTCGGAGGTAAGATAGGTTCCATTCACCGAAAATCTAGATTAACTTAAAATTAATTAGTTTTACACTTTTCGTAAGACTTATTTAGGTAAGTACATATAAATCTGTTTTTTTTTTTCAAGGTTTCAACGGAAGAATACAATAATAAAAATAATGATATGAAAGAGGTGAACGGGGCAACGGACGTCCACAGGGCGAGGTCCTTTCACCACTTCTGTGGATATTGGTTGCAAACGAACTCCTGGACTCTCTGAATGTAGATGGAACTTTCACTATTGCATATGCAGATGACCTGGCAATCATGAGATCGGGCCTTTTCGAGACAACTCTGTGCGAAAAGAAAGATGCAGAAAGCTCTACGAAAAGTGGAAACCTGGTGTACCAAACACAGTCTGTCAGTTAATCCCAACAAGACAGAAATTGTACCTATTCTTTACTCGAAACTAAACTACCAAGACTAGAACTACCCTCACTGCTAGGTACAAAACTGCCACTAAGCAAGGATGTTAAATACCTCGGCATATGGCTAGTCAGCAAACTACTATGGGGAAAACAACTTGGCTATGTTATGACAAAAGCCACTAAATATCCTATGGCAATGCACGCGAGCCGTAGGTGGATTGGGGCCTCAGGCCCAAGCTGTGTCTGTGGCTCTATACAGTCATGACCCGCCCAGTGCTAACCTACGGGGCTATAGTTTGGTGGCCGAGAACAAACTTAGTCACAATCATCAACAAACTACCTACAGCAAGTTCAAAGACTGGCACGCACTCTCATCCGCAGATGTAGGAAATCAACCCCCATGCCCCCAGCAGCACTAGACATAATCTTAGGACTAACGCCCTTGCACGTTCACATAAAGCAAGAAGCAATGGCAGTGTCTCTTAGAATAAAATCAACAAATCAGTGGAAAGGTGATTCAGGTCTAACAAACCACTGCAGAATATTAAACAAAGCAACTGCGGCAATTCCAGAGGCGGTAAACGGTACTGATAGAATAGCGTCTACCTACTTAACCGGTAAGAACTACGAAATAATACGAACAGAACGCATTAGCGATCACCTCACATGACGTCACTACATATCACATCTACACTGATGGGGCCAAAACCAAAACAGGAGCCGGCTGCGGCTACTTTTGTTCAGAATCAGGGCTTTCAAAATCCCAACCAGGCTGAAACAATGGGGATCCAACTGGCGGCTAATCGGAACCATTGAAACCACCATAACAAGGCAAAGTCAGCGAATCATAGAATGGATAGATAGACGCTCTTGTACAGGTAACATAAATGCAGACAGACTAGCAAAGGAACGAACCCAACAAAACAGGACATCGGTCTCAAACCCGCCCACAGCAGAAGTAAAAAATAGACTAAAACTAAACTCTGAAAAAGAACTTTAAAAAATATGGGAGCGTCGAAAAGACTGCAAGCACATTAAATCAATATTCCTCTCATAGGAAGACCACAAATACGATGCTCAAGATGAGCCGCGAAGATCTAAAATTAATGGTAGGCGTCATCACAGGTCACTGTGAACTAAACCATCACCATCTGGTACCACAGACAGCAGCCTGTGCCGTGGCTGCTTCCAGGAAGAGGAAACTGAGGAACACGTGTTGATACATTGCACGGCCACAGAGGAGGCCAGACGGAAAACGGGATTGAAGACTCTTATAAATAAATTATAAATATAAATAATGCTGGACAATCCACACAGCATCATCGAGCCAGCGACACAGCATCGACACAGCATCATTGATATACATAATTCAATATTATTAAATAGATAGATATTTTTTTATTATACATAGAAAACAACCAGAACCCCTGAACAAATATCTGCAGATCGTACAAATATTTGTCCCGAGGCGGAAATCGAACCCGCAACCTCCTGCGTCGCAGGCGGACCATCGCCCACCGCACCACAGTGGTCGTCAACCCGTATAGTCATCAAACCCGTCGACACCTCAAGAAAAGCTAAAACAAAGCTGTAAATCTTCAAAAGTCCTGCTCCGGTACTTCAAGGAGCTGGGCTGGTTAGGGCCTGGTTAGGCAGGGTGATAATGCACAAAACATTCCTACGCGAGATGTCAGTGCAGATCTTAGTTCCCCCACTTAGAATTAGAATTAGAAGAGGTGAACGTTAGAAATATAAGGAAGAAGATGAAAAATATATCAGACATAGAAATAATGCTGCCAGCTATCTCAAAGAATGAGTTTTACACTAGGGTGTATTGACACGTCGTATTTTGTGATCTCATAGGTCTAAGGCCCGTATTATGAAGGCTTGCTCAGTGATCGATCTGATCTATGTTTGAGGTACGCTTATGCCATAATAATCGTTACTCAAGCACAGATTGAAGACTGACCAAGCTTTCATAATACGGGGCCTATATACATAAGTTACCTAGTTGTCTTTTGATAAAAGATTAACTTATTATTGTGATTTAGTTATAAGTTCTTATGAAACTACTCTTGTTAAAAAGGTACAAAGTTTTTTCTGCCGTGTTTTTATTATTATTTGTAAGTATAAAACTCCATAATTCATTTATAATTCGTGTTGTGTATCATTTTATTAGTAAAACATCTATCTCGTAGAGCATACAGTTCAATATAAAATAGAAATATTATGATATACAAGATTCTAAACTTTTATTCATTAATAATAAAAAGAAGTTATTCGCAATATTCCTAGAAATTTAAATATAATTTAAAATAAAACAGCATCATTAATATATACATCCTGTAAGAATTTGAATAATATGACAGTTATTTATCATAAACAGAAGTAAGTCAGCAATATTTTTTTTAAAGCCTTGTAATTAAAAAACTATTTATTATATTATTGATTTTCTTGCTTAATATTAAAGATAAATTTATATAATATCCCATAGTAAGAAAAAAATAATAATATCCACACGGAGAAAGTATTTATTCCTAATTTACTAAACATACTCCGAGTTACAAAACTTTGAAAGCGTTTTCCCATAAAACGTGTTTTTTGAATTACTTCTCTTTATTTTTATACGTGCGACATACAGCCTTTTTTAATTCTTCCATGATTTTCGCCACTTTCAAAGCATCAACATCGGGCATACAGCTGTGATCAGAATCTCTGGCAACAGTTCCATCTTCTTCCACCCACGTCACAGAGCCAGGACATTTTCTATTAGAACATCGCCAAAGCGACGAGTATTTGTTCTTTTTCTCAAATGTGTGACTGTAGCCCATACGCCAAAGCGTCCGTCCACCCTAAGAACATTAACCGTTAATTAATATCATATATACCAGATATACCTACACCTTCACGCTTACGGGTTCCTTTTAGCTTAGTCAATTAGTTTTGTATATAAGTTAATAGGTATGTCGGGTGGTTACATTAATACCTTAAAAATAAGAAATATTTTACATATTTACCAATCTATTCCTGAGAAAACACACATCTTGACTCATTTTCAAGATCACGTCCGTAAATTCAATTCAATTCTTAATAATAACATACAATACCAATGAGTATACAATAAACAAGAGAGCAATAATATGAATTGACGTAAGTCAATTCTTTATCTTTGACATTGCATCAAATAACAAAAAGGTTATAGTCTGATCTATGAAATAAATATAATCTCAATGCATTCTAAATAGAAACAACACAAGCGTGCCCATGGAAGTATAAAACTGAAGTAACGGGTGTGCGCTACTTGAACCCCCCAACATTTTTTAACTTAATTGTACCACAGTCGGTATCGTGCTTTCAGAAGTAACGAAGTTTATAATAGTAGGCAAAGTACTCATAAAATACGTAAATTTATAATAAGTCGACAATCAGCGAACAAATACATAGGATTTTTTTAAAGTCGGCACTCCGGTAATACTTACATTGAATATTGCAAAAGTTGGCAAAGTGAGAAAGTCGGCACTCGGCGCCGAAATCCGTTTAGGATGTTGCTGAGGCTTCCGCGGTTCTGCAGTGCCTCCGGCATGTTCGCCGAAGCGCGCACCGACGCTTCCACGCCTGCATGCGGAAGAAAACAGCCTCACTACTGCGCAGGTGGCGCGAGAGCTCCAACAGCATCCTGAGCTCATTGTCCGATAAATGGGACAGTCCGATGTTGAGACACTGTATTCGAACAATGCTGAAATAGCATTCGAATTGCAGTGTCAAAAACATCGGGTGTGCTACCTATCTATGTAATTTAGCAAGAAATTTATAATCTGTTGTGCCTCCTAACATAGTATGTACTAACAATAATATGGATCTGTGTCTGAAATAAAAACATTTTATTATTTTTATACATTTATTTATTTACATAACTAGATATTTAAAAAACGATGATGACTCTGTGACAATCGATGAAGAAGATACCAACACTGGTCAAACAATACTTGGTAATTGGAGAGATGTGCCAAGCGATGGCCTCATCCTAGAAGCAGTAATAATCATTCTGCAGAGAGAGCTCGTATCGTGCGTGATAGTTACGCTACATATTTTGTCCGAGATGGTTATGTAAGTTGGCAATTAAGAATGATACATTAAAATATATATCTACCATGTATTGGGAAATAAATAATAAATGGTCTATTTACTTACCAAGTTACTTTGGCTTTCTTTTGGCGCCAGAAATTTGTCTCTCATCACATTATGGTACATTGCGAACCATTTTAGGGTTGGTACGTACACATCGTCGGTACCCGCTCCACTTTTAGTGGATTCATTTTTTCCTTTAACTCTTGGCTGTACGTCGATCTAATACTTTTTATTTTTGAAAGAGCCTCCTTTGGCCCGAAATCACTCATATTCATAGCTTCACAAATTTTTATGATAGCTGCATCTCTTGCTGGTTTAATACGATAAGTGTTGCATTTTGCATTGTACAAACACTCATATTTCAAGTACCTACTCTTGGACAAAAGTAACTGTAGTGTTTTCCGACCATTTCATTTTCAATTCAAATTCAAGGAAACGACAACACGTTTCTTATGCGGCCGCTTTGTACGAACTTGTGAACTGTAAACTCGCCCGTATAAACGGCGGGCGCCGCGTGCGCCGGCGCCGAGCCGGAGACCGATTTTTGAGATAGAGCTCTCCATCTTTATCTATAGTTTTCCGCTGCTGGAAGAATACTCAAACGTGTTGTGTGATTTTGTGACGATCCCAGAGGCATAATGAAGTGATTAGTTCTGTAGGAAAGGGGTCCATTCGAACGGCTCGAAACCGAAAGCGTATTACTTTATATTACTTTACTAAAGTAATACTTATTTTTAGATAGGTACCAATGTATACTCATTCTAAGTGGACTTGTTTGTTCTTTTTTGAGTATAAATAAAGATCTTTAAACCGAAAGCGTAAATGTTGGCAAGTATGAAGTAAATATTTTGGGTTCGTGGCTTAGGCCCCCAGTGGTGGACGCACCTGTGGTCGACGCCCCCGGTCAGTTTATTTTAATCCGAATATTTTTTTTATCAAATGTACTTGCAGGCATAAAAGGCATAAGCTTTTAATATATTATATCATAACCATAACTATTTTTATTAGAAATGTTTTTATTTTGTACTAGCTTGTACCCGCGGTTTTGCCCGCGTGGAATATTCCCAAGGGAGCATTCAACCCAAGTCAGCTCATACCCTGTCTGTATACCAAATTTCATCAAAATCCGTTCAGTAGTTTTAGACGGACAAACATCTAAACAAACAAACTTGTAATTTTAAACTTTTTAATAATAATTATTAAAAATAATCTACTATGAAAAATATAAATAAAGACACATGAACTAAAATTGTCTACTAACAACAGAAAACAACCAAAATCATCTTATTTACTTCGTTAATAATTACCCAAGTAGCAAAATAGATCCTATAACAGTCTTCAAGACTACATTTCAACACTCCTATAACATTCTAGTAGTAAACTACAAAGCTGGATTTGGGCGCATTTATTGGAGCACAAGTTCTTGTTATGAGCTTACAGCATGCTAAGTCTAATTATTGCCTTGCGCTAGTATTTGGAGGGACTTGAACTCCCTATAATTGCCTTAGAGAAGATTACTACTGGTAGCAGTATTCCTTTTGTTATCTACTTCTAGTTCGTTTTGTTAATATGTATTTGCAGTGTTTAATAAACACTAATTTATTTTATCATTATTTTCTTTGATAATATTTGAATGAAAAATGCTTATCTAGAATTAAGTACGAATGCAATTTTGTATGGCAAATCTATTTTTAATGTATAAGTGTACAGTGTTTGCGCTAATTTTCTTACGCGCTTACATAAATTGAATGTCAAGCCTGTTAGTGAAAAAATATTATCAAGCACTTCATAATTGTTTTTTGATCATTCGCCATGTTTCAAAAATAGCTCTTTATCAAGACATTTATAAGACTGTAATAGGTAAAACTACGCTTGATTTACTCTTAGTTAAGATTACCTAACCACCATGTTGAATCAAATTAGAGTTCCTCGATTAATATTTGAAAACCTGCAATAGCTACACATTTTTGACGTAAATATGTGTATGTGCAACTTATAGTTATGTAAGTATGATTAAAGAGAGAGATTCTTGTACAAAAAATACAGTACAGGATAATGATCTGTTTTATTTCACAACGTAGGTATGCAATTAGGGTAATAAGGATACCACATTCGGAATGTACGGAACATTCTAATAAATTACTGGTTTCTGCTTTTTCAGAACTTGCTTGAGACGATCGCTTTTGCGTTACCGATTCTGCCTGTCTTTTATGTACAGTTCTTCAGTAACCTCCATTTTGTTTAAAACGCTTCTAATCTATGATAAATAATAATTTACAGTAAGTATCTCAAATCGAACGACTTGTTAAACTGTTTTTTTTTTCTTTAAAAGATTATTTACTCTCAAAAAAATCTTATAAGCGTCTTTAATAAGACTACATCGCCTCATACCTATAATGATCTCAGCTAAGTATTTTATAAGTCTTGGAAATCTTACACAAAGCTTTTATAAGACTATAATTTTCGCAGGACTATTAAGACTTTGTCAATACACTTATGAGATTATATGTCTTGTAATTATCCTATAATATAGTATAGTAGTAAACTACAAGGCAGTTTTATTAGTAAATTTGCTCTGGAGAGTAAGAATGCTTGCTATTATAAGCAAAGTATACTTGAGAAAAGCCATTAAAAGCTTTATAAGTCTAATTTAAGCTTTATAAGTCTAATTTCACCTATTGTATTCTATTATAGGATTCCCTTGCTAGTTGGGTAGCTATTACTTTTTTGCTCGGATTTCCACATATGGGCAGATTTGTTCTAAAAACATGATCGTAGTAATTTTTTTATTTTTATACTGCTCAGTCAAATTGGCAATCATTTTTGCATTCTTTCTTGACGCGTTTTTTCGCCTGCTAACAGGAATGTTTTTAGCTTTCAGTCTGAAATAAGATATTATCTATAATAGTTGCATTATTTTACCAATAAATATAATTGCGATTTTAAAATAAATATATTGCCTTGCTTGTGCCGTGCCGTAGGTAGAAATATCAATCGTTATCATTTCCAAAAATGATAATAAAGATGGGTTCTTCCCCAGGTGGCGCGTAAGTCGATGATTCCAAGCCTCTACTAAATTTGTAGTCCTATGTTTTTCTTTATAACAACACCACTTAGCAATTTTTTCCGTGGGTTCAAGCCACTGCTCAACAAAATAATCATTGAACTTTGTTATTTGTTCGTCTGGAATACTGAAATGAAAGTCTTGGATCAAATTGGTCTGCAAATGTAAAAATACCAGGAATGTACAAGTTTTGAAGCGTAAATACTTATATTACCTGTTTGCCATTATGGAAAGCCATCCGTCTTCAATGTCTTCTTCAGGAAGATAGGCTAAGCAGATGCACAGTTTAACGTACTGCGTGGTCTCTTCATGATCTAATAAACGAAGAGACTTTGCCCGCCTGTATATGGCATTTTGAAAATGTACAAAACATCCATGAATTTCAGCATTGGGAAATTCGTTAGTTATTGCGACCATTGCTGATATTTCGAAATCCAGAGTGAATTTTAAGGGCTTGAATTCTATCAAAGCTTCTTTAATTTTTCTGAACATTATCTCATATGTCTTTCTTTCTTTAGTGACCAGTAGCGCGTAAAATATTGGCACAATATTGGTGTCATCTGTATTGTCTCCTATATCTCCATGTATCGTATAAATCTGTTTGAATGGACAGGGGCAGCAATCAAATGTACCGTCACAAAAGAAGTGGTGTACATTTTTAATATCTTCCAAAGCTTTTTCTGATACAAAGATGATGATCCTGTTACCATCCTCATTATAATCGACTAACATGTGTTTTCTAAAAATCTCAGGTATAACAACTTCAGCTGGATCCGTAAATCTTGTTTTTTTTACATTCAGGGATGTATTACGACTTCTGTAGATTGCTTTTTTAACATTGTTGTAGATTGGAATTTTCTCACTGTGCCCTTTATTCTGTAATCTTGCAGTTTTCACTTCAAACATTTTCTGTATAGGACTAAAATTTGTTGTAACTTCTTGTTTTAAATCGTTCATAACAACTTTTATCTCGTTTTTTAATAAATCCGGCTTACACTCAGGCTTATGCCCTTTTTGCATCTGAACATTATCGCTTTCATTAGTTAACTTCACTAAACCACCACATCGGCCATGTCTTTTATTTACACATGTCCACACACTATCGTGTTTATTATTTCTATGAAAATTATACGCAAATCCAGCATGTAGCAATGTTTTTCCCCCTAGTCTATTTTTTACCATTTCATAATTACTTCGCACCAGCCCTTGCGAAGTACCTTCGCTCGACATTGTGAGATGGCACACTAAACTTTAATATCAGTTTTCAAGTTCGAAAGTGTTCAGTTCAAAACCGTGAACATAATGTTTGGATTTATCAATGAAAAGATTACATTAAAAAAATATTTTACACGGAAAACCAAAACCATATTCTTCTGCTAAATCTGTCAACGAAAATTTGATTGCTGCGTGCGCCGCATGTCAGGATGTTTGGAACGTAGCCTTCTGTTCAAATTCTGTTTTAGAGGCCAGTACGTTGTTAATCTTCAATAAATAAAATATCTAAATGTCTAAAGGACAAGTAACCGTCAGGCCGTTTACCAACGTCACGCAACAGACCAATCGCAAAAATCCATTCAGTAGTTTTTACGTGAAAGAGTAACAAACATTCATCTCATCTTTCATCTCTACATCTATCCCTACTTTCAAACTTTTGCAGTTATAACATTAGTAGGATTAAAGACAGAAGTATTTTATTGGTAAAGTACAATTACTTAAAACTATCTAAAAAAAAATCTCTAAAACGGTATGTAAGATACACTTTTGGCATTTACTGTACTAAGTGCAAAAGTGCAAATAATAATAATAATACAATTAATAGAATCGGGGGCGTCAACCACAGGTGCGTCGACCACTGGGGGCCTAAGCCACGAACCCAATATTTTTTTCCAAAACGCATTTACTGCGCTGCTTCGCTAATTGCCGCGTTACACGGGGCAGGAGGAAAACGTCTGCGGTTATGAAAGTGTAAGTTATGAGGGCTCATGGGGGCTTTCTATAAAATATACATATTTTCCAAATATGCTTTAAAACATCTTTCTCTCCCCAGCAAGACAGGAGAGGAGACGGCGGCGGCGGCGCGGCTGCAGTGAAGTAGCTACTCATCTGACGTCTCCAAATTCTAAACTACGAGTATACTGTCCACCCGGTCATCAAATGCTTTATGTATTATCTTTCTGTTATTGATTGCTTTTTCTATTTTCTATTTTCTATTTTGTTGTTTGTTATTTGTGTTGTTAAGTTGGTTTGAATTATTAAATGTTTTGAAGATAACTGTTTACTTATATTAATATATAAAGTTATTCGTAATTTCCGCACAAATCAAGTATCAATCACGAGTATGGTAGGTATGTATTTTCACTAAGTTATATTTCAAATTATAACAGCATTAAGAAACACGAAATTGTTTTTACATTTCTTCCATTATCCCTTCGTGCGTGGCGGCCATTTTACAGGAAATAGCGCACGTGTGGAGGCACTTGTGATAATGGCGCGTGTGATTAAAATGCCGATATCTCTAAACTTTTGTATGGAACTCTGTGTACGACTTATATCGTTGGAATCGTTATGAAGTAACGTAATACATTAAAAATGTTTTAGTCCTGTATTACCTTAGAATGTATTAATAATTCTAACTTGAAATCAGCGTGACCAAATTTTCTCCAGTTTATTATACTAAAGTCCAGTTTATTATAATAAATAATTAAAACACCAATTATTCTTACAAAAAGTTTTGTTTTATTCACAATAATATATATGTACAGACAGAAGCATTAATTGGTAACCCCCCTAATAGCTAAAGTTTACACTACAAATCACTGTACGATTTACAAATCTTTTACTCAAATACTAAGAAACAAAAACGTAACACCCAGTGGGAAGCGAACCAGACATACAATCGCTCACACAACAAGTAACGCACGCACCAACCAACTAAACCAACGAACCAGTTATCAACGCATCGAAATTTTATATTATTAGTGTTCGACAGCGGATTTTTATTTATGGGATTTCTTTACACTGGATAAGAAAAAAAAAAGTTTTTGAGGGTAGATCTAAATATAATCTTGGTGAATAATGAAAAGGTCACTAGCCATACTCAATTCTAGTCTTGACTTACTGGTTTGAATCATAAATGAATTGAAGAATATTGAAGGAAATTATGCAAATTAAGAATTTTGTGAGAACTAAGATCGCGGTGCTATTCGAACAGCAAATGAGTAATCAGGAGATTGCTCGTTAGCTTTGAATTACGGTAAGTTATCAACTTATTATTCTTGTGTCATAATCGAAACAAATACATATTTTTTTAGTAAAACCTTGTTATCTTTAACTTCATTTAAGTATTGATTTGTTGTCTTACAGATAAAAACCGTGCGCTTAAGTGTAATGTGGGGATGTGAATGTAAGAAGCAATGGCAGATAAACAACAGGAGTGTATTACAAATCAGTGAAGTCGCCACAATAATATTGTTGACATTAGACGTGTGTAACTCTTTACTGAAACGACTCAGTGATCCGGATCATTAGAGTGAGCCAAAAGATTGGAACAGTTTTGAAGAAACTTATGGATCATTTGGAACTCGATCACTCGGGTCGTGGCGCGTCGGGCGCGGTAATAGTAGTAATATAATCTCTTTGGTCGGGCGGTCGGGGGCGGCCGCCGCTGTCGCGTCACTCACCGAATCACTCGCCGAGCGCGAGCGAGACAAAGTATATTTGTAACGTGAAAGAAAGAGATAAAAAGAGCATTTTCCAATGGTGAGAGCGAGATGCACATCTTCGTTTGCAAGGTTGGAATGGAATCAATCAGAAGCCATCTAACAAGAAGTTGAAGTTGAACAAGCAAACATTATTGTTTTGTTTGTGTTTTGAATGTTTTGATTGAACGGTCAGTTCAGTTTTGTTAAATTTATATTTTTCTAAACGAACGAATAATTATTTAGTAACTAATGTGTAGATTTAATGTGTAAATGTGTAAATGTGATAGAATAAACTAGCCTACGGCTAATTATAGTGAGTGTACATCAAACAGTGTTCTAAAATGCCTCCTATAAGGAAAAGAAGTCCATTATGGAACCATTTTACTGAAAGTGACAACAAAAAAGCGAAATGTGACTATTGTGCACAAACTTTAGCAATACCAAATAAATCTATTGGTAATTTAAGTAGGCACATGAGGTTGAAACATCCTACCATTCAAATACACCTAGAGAGACAAACTTTGCCTACTCCTCCGATCGTACCAACATTGCCTTCTAACGTGGATACAACCATCCAGATCGACATCACAGAAGCATCCAATAGGATACCACCGAATTCAGGACTCCAATCTAACAGTAAACAATCTAGCATGGCAGATTATACCAATAAGCCAGTGCCGTTAAAAAAAAGCACACAAATTGACAGACAGATTTTAAAATTAATAGTGAAAAGCTTTCATCCATTTTCACTCGTCGAACAGAAGGAATTTAAAGAATTACTCGCTATGATGAACCCAGGATATAAACTTCCCACCAGAAAAACTTTGTCGAATAGCATATTACCAAAAATCTACCAGGAATGCTATGAAAAAATTCAAATTGATATAAATTCTGCTAGAGCAGTTTGCCTAACAACTGATACATGGACATCCATAAATAACGTGAGTTTTATGTCAATTACTTCTCACTACTTGGACACTAATGGGAACATGAAAACCTACCTATTAGGCTGTTTTCCATTTTCTGACCGGCACACGTCAGAAAACCTACGCAATTGTCTAAAACAAAAAATAGAGGAATGGAAAATACAAAACAAAGTGGTTGCAATAGTCAGCGATAACGCACGCAATATTGTCAATGCTATTAGTGATGGAGGCTGGAGGCAAATTGGGTGTTTCGCTCATTCAATAAATTTGACTGTACAGGCTAGCCTTAAAGATCTGCAACCAGTTTTAGTAAAAGTTAAAGCAATTGTAGAGTTTTTTAAAAGAAGCTCATCAGGATTAGCTAAACTTAAGGAAATACAACAGCAAATGGGCCTTCCTGATTTGAAGCTAAAGCAAGATGTAATTACCCGCTGGAATTCAACTTATGATATGCTGTCCCGTTTTTTGACCGTTAAAGAAGCCATAGTTTCTACTATGGCTATACTGGGCACTGAACATGAAACCTTGACTGCTCATGACTGGGTAATCGTGGAAAAGGCCATAAAAGTGTTGGAGATTTTTTACAACATTACAATGGAAATCTGTACTGAAAAATATGTGTCCCTATCGAAGGTTCCAATTCTATGCAAAATTATGATTCGTCATGTAAACAAGCACATAGAAGCAGAAAGTCCATCTTCAGTGAAAAATTCAGAAATAATGTCACTTCTCATTATTCTAAAACAACAGTTAACTGACAGATTCCATAACATTGAATGGAACGGTTTGTATGTAGAAGCAACCATACTGGACCCTCGCTTTAAAAAGTTAGGGTTCAAAGATATGGCACCTTACGAACATGCTGTTTCTACCTTGAAGAGAAGGTTAGGATCTCTTAGACCTCCAGATGCGCAATCTATAATCGCCCCTGCCACACCAATGATGTCAGCAACGGAAACCCTAGCGTCAAAGTCATCACTATGGGAAGATTTCGATGCAGAACTAAATGCGAGACCACAAAATCAAACAGCTGCTGGCATCAAAGAGCTTGACAAATATTTAGAGGATGAAATGTTGCCTAGAAAAGAAGATCCCTTAAAATGGTGGGAAAAAAGAAAACTTATATACCCTTTGTTGCACACGTATATGTCAAAGAGGCTGTGCATCATGGCAACGTCAGTACCGTGTGAACGGATATTTTCGAAAGCCGGCTTAACTCTCAACAGCCGGCGATCAGCTCTAAAGGATGATAAGCTGTCCAAACTACTGTTTTTAAATAGTAATATGGATGAGTAATTCATAGTTATTGTAAATAATTATTTAGAAATTGTGTACATAGAAATTGTACCTACATAAAAGATGTACATAGAAATTGTATATAGAAATTGTACATAGATGTACATAGAATTTGTACATAATAATTAATAACTTGTTTAATAAACAAACAATAATTGTAAATAAAATCGATTTTTAAATACGCCAGCTAATTGAACCTACATTATTATACAAAAGTTAGATTCACCTGTCAGTCCTAAGCCTGCTAAAGTATGAAGGGAAATCGATTTTCTAAGCATGGATCAGTTGAGCTACCTGTAGATTGTTTGCAACAGTCGGCAGTTAGCTCAATTGCTTCAATTATAAATACTATAAAATTCTTATTTATTTCTATTATTTGATTGTAATTTTCTTTTTCACTAAATGAGGTACCTACCTACCTGTATAACAATATTTCTTAATTTTTATTACGTTTCAGAAAGTAGTACATACAGTAAAAGATTTAATTATTGTTGTTTGAGTCATTGAACATAGGTACATAAATCGTTAGTGTTACTGGATAATCATATCAGAGAGAGAACTCTCTGATATGATGTTCCAAATGAAACATATCACTGATCCGGAACTTGACACTGATCCAGATACAATTGTTCCAATCTGGCTAAAGATACATTTTTACCAGGCCTAGTTGACATTCAGACTAGTTCGCCTTTTGCATCCACTCGTTCTACTGCTCAACAATATTTGATATCAACATCAACAGAAGGCATTTGCATGCAGCTGATATACTTACACAATTATCGAGCAGCAAAAATAGGACTGTCTGCTGAACTCCATCGTAGGGCATGAATAACTTTAGGTAAGTGATAATACTGATAATTCTCAACAAATTCGAACACCTTTATCTATGATTATTTCATCATAATAATGATATTTTTAACAAGTTAGTATTTACACGAACTAAATTAACATTATAACAGTTGACTTTTTTTTTCTTTTTAGGTTTTAGAGATGGATATCCTCTATGGGTCCTGGAGAAATAGTAAACATAACTGGGCGCATGAATGACGAGCTTGAAAGTGTTGAAGGTTACTACGCGGATCGCGTATCCAGAAGCCCAAATTTATTTTGTCCATGATAATTGTGCAGTGCATCGTACGCGGATGGTTTCTCAAGGGCTGTTCATCTCTACAAGGCATTACTGTTATTTCTTGGACATCTAAAAGTTCGGACCTAAATCCGATAGAAAATATGTGGGGTCAAATGGTTTTAAATTGAGATCCGATCCGTTAGCCCTTAAGCTATTAAGCGATAAGTATCACTAAATATAAAGGACGATAAATATCACTACCTACTAAACCCTAATGTAATTTTACCTTTTAACATTGTCAGAAAAACTCCATTTGACCTCATTTATTTTCAAAACTACCTGATTATTTAGTATTCCATGATTTACACGAGATCCAAATTGTTTAATTTATTAGATTAGTAAAGTAAACGAAAATCTAATGAAAACATGTGTATTCTCGAGCACTAAATCGAAAATGGAATATCGTCGGTGCGCCTGCCATAATCGTTATGTGTTTTTGAGCAAGTTTTCAGGAGGGACTAAAAACTGTTTTATTTAATTATTATTTGACATATAAATAATTCAAAAATGCAGAATCATGGCAAAATATATCTTTTCTGTATTGAGCTAAGAACAATAGGAATACAATGTTCATATAAGGCACAATATTTATTTTTTGTCATTTTATGCACATATCAGATTTGTGTTGCGGTTGTCATTTCTTACATGTGAAAATATGCACATGTAGAATTTGTCAGAAGCTTTAACACTAGAAAACTAAGTCCATCATAATACTACAAGTGCATTACGAAACCAAACTTTGAACCAAAGTTCAAAGAAAATCAATTTTTATGAAATAAAAAGAACTTAAACCATGATAACCAGGTAAAAAAATTTTTTTTTGTAAGAATTTAAAACTTTATTGAGCAATTAAATAAATTACAGTTATCTACTAAGCTAGGTAACATGTTAAGTAGGTATAAACGTGGAAACTCTCTTAAATTTATACTAAGCAGGGAAAAATATGTTTCTATTCTAAATTTGACTAAAATCATATTAAATGTTTCAATATCTAACCTAATCATTCATATTTTTGAACTTCAGCTTGATTTTCCTGAAGAAAATATGTCAGCATTCAAACATTGGCTACTTCGAACATTTTTGACTATTCAAGTTAGAGATTGACGTTTGTACCCGTTTGTACCTCAGAGAGTTGACTGAAACCATGTTTTTAATTCAATATCTATTAGAATTACTCACATTTCAGAACCTGGGCATGATTACTCTGAAAGAACTCTTGCATTTACCGGAAATCGACATTTCTTAAGAATTTCGAAGATTCAAGTAGGATTTTGACGTTTGTACACGTTTTTACCTTCAAGATTTTACTCAAATCATATTATTTGTTTCAATATCTATTCTCATCATTCATTGCTTTGTACTTCAGATTGATTTTCCTGAAGAAAATATGTCAGTATTCAAAAATTGGCTACTTCAAACATTTTTGACTATTTAAGTTAGAAATTGACGTTTGTACCCGTTTGTATCTGCAAAGATGTGACTAAAATCATGTTAATTGATTCAATATCTATCAGAATCACTCAAATTTCAGAATCTGGGCAGGATTTCCCTGAAAAAGCTTTTGCATTTTCCAAAAATCGACCAATCGAAAGAATTTTGAAGATTCAAGTTGGATTTTGACGTTTGTACCCGTTTTTACCTCCAAGATTTTACTAAAATCATATTATTTGTTTCAATATCTATTCTCATCATTCATTGCTTTGTACTTCAGTTTGATTTTCCTGAAGAAAATATGTCAGTATTCAAAAATTGGCTACTTCAAACATTTTTGACTATTCAAGTCAGAGATTGACGTTTGTACCCGTTTGTACCTCAGAGACTTGAATGAAACCATGTTATTTGTTTCAATATCTATCCTCATCATTCAAAGTTTTGTACTTCAGCTTGATTTTCCTGAAGAAAATATGTCAGTATTAAAAAATTGCCTACTTCGAATATTTTGACTATTCAAGTTGGATTTTGACGTTTGTACCTCTAAGATTCGACAGTAGTCATATTACGAGTAACTGTTTTTAAATCTGACCTAATCATTCATATTTTTGAACTTCAGCTTGATTTTCCTGAAGAAAATATGTCAGTATTCAAAAATTGGCTACTTCGAACATTTTTGACTATTCAAGTTAGAGATTGACATTTGTACCCGTTTGTACCCCCAAAATAAGACTGAATACATGTTAATTGATTCAAAATCTATCATAACCACTCATATTTCAGAACATGGGCATGATTTTCCTGAAAAAACTTTTGCATTTTCCGAAAATCGACCTTTTTAAAGAATTTCGAAGGTTCAAGTTAAATTTTGACGTTTGTACCCGTTGTACCTCCAAGTTGTGACTGAAATCATGTTGATAAAAAAATCATGTCAATACCTATCATCATTACTCATAGTTTAGAACCTAGGTATGATTTTCCAGAAAAAACTTTAGCATTTTCCGATAATAGAAATTTGTTAAAGAATTTCGCAGATTCAAGTTGGATTTTGACGTTTGTACCCGATTGTAGGTACCTCTAAGATTTGACTTAAATCATATTAATTGGTTCAATATCTATTCTAATCAATCTTATTTTTGAATCTCAGCTTATTTTCCTGAAGAAAATATGTCAGCATTCAAACATTTTTGACTATTCAAGTTAGAGATTGACGTTTGTACCCATTTGTACCTGCAAGATGTGACTAAAATCATGTTAATTGATTCAATACCTATCATAATCACTCATATTTCAGAACCTGGGCATGATTTCCCTGAAAGAACTCTTGCATTTTCCGAAAATCGATCATTCTAAAGTATTTCCAAGATTCAAGTTGAGTTTTGACCTTTGTACGCGTTTGTAACTCCAAAATTTGACTGAAATCTTGTTTATTTACTTAATATCTATCATAATCATTCACACTGAAGAACCTCAACTTGATTTTTCTCAAGAAACTTTTTAATTTTTCATGTCAAACGTTCAAATGCGATGTTTTGATTTTAATTTCAGGTTTACGTTGTTTTGTTTGTCTTTTTTCAGTCTGAAACTTTTATTTCATGTCTTTAAAATGTAGACAATTTCAAGCCCTACCAAATTATGTGCCTAAGTACCATAAAATGTTTGGTTTTGAGATTAATCGACTCATTTAACTGTGTAGATCAAAATCGAGCATGAAAATCCTCCCCCTCCCCATATCTTTTACCCCCTTAGGGTACAAACGAAAATATTGTACCGACAAAATTTTCGTACAGTTGGCAGCACTGCACAAAGCACTGAAATGTAATATAAGTACTCACCAGTGTTCAGTTAAACAAAGTTTTAGTATTGTTTACTTCTGCACAAAACACATAAAGCGCGCGAAAAGAATGTTACCATAATTTACCAAACCGTCTATGTGTAGACCAAATCCGATATGTGCGAAAAATTGACCAAAAACTTTTTTGCGAACACTTAGCTGATTTTTCATTGCCACAAATTCGAATGACTTGCACATAACGAATTTGTCAAAACGATTTCTAGAAGGAATTTGCACATAATTGTTTTTTCAATCGACGCAGAACACAAAAATGATGCCAGCTATCAAATAAAAAGAAAATAAAAAAAGTGCACATAACGATTCTGGCAGGCGCACCGACGATATTATTTTTCAGGATAGGAAGCTATTTGTAAGCAGGCTAAATAATAAAATAAAACATTAATTAAATTTTTTGTGTTCTTGTTTGTGTAGGCAAATTTTTGAAAAAAATAAACGTAATTGTTTACCTGAAATTATTATTATTGTTTTATTTTATCAATTACATTAAATTCATACGAATAGAAAAAAACTTCACTAATACACATAAATAAATGTCATTACATTACTAAAATTAAGTAGTAGTTAAAAACAAAAACATCCACTGCAAGGATTCGATGACGATCATTACGATGTGCGGTGACAGAATCTCGGTTACACTAACCACTACACCATAGTTACATGTGATACAGGCTCGAAATTTCAGTATCGTTACTCCTGATAAAAGAAATGTAGGTGTTGAAAAAAACATTTGTTTTTTATTTAAACAATTAAACAAACTTTATAAAAAAACAAAAATAAAAAATAATGTAAATTAAAATGAATATATAAATCTTCACGGGTTTGAACCTACATGCTACTGAATGATAACTATGACATATTCTGTGAGGGGGTTACCAATTTATGCTTCTGTCTGTACACACACACAAACAATAAAAAAAACACGCCTTCCCATACAATTTTTTTACAAAACCATGAGTCATTCCGAGCGGTCTGAGCGCCGGGCATAAGAGTTCTAGTCTAGACATTCTTAAAATAACAATGAGTCTACGCAACACTAACGCTGCTGGCTATGACGAACTAACAACAAAACTTTTCAAACAAAATATTGGTCCAATCCTTGAATCCCTTACACATATAATTAATCTTTCTCTGGAAAATGGTGTATTCCCTAATAGTCTCAAAAAGTCTATAGTCAAACCTCTCTTTAAAAAGGGATCTAGGTCAGATACTGGAAACTATCGACCCATAACACTAGTGCCAATAATGTCTAAAATATTTGAAAAGGTAATGAGTCGAAAAGTTATAACGTTCTTAGAAAAACACAATGTTATATGCGACGAACAAAATGGATTTATGTGTAAGAAATCGACAACTTTAGCTTGTTTTAAATTAGTTAAAGAAATGTTAGACTCCTTAAATTGGAAAGAAATTCCAGTCGCCGTCTTTCTTTATATGAGTAAAGCTTTCGACACTGTCTGCCATGACCGTCTGCTACATAAACTAGAGTGCTATGGCGTAAGGGGTCCTGCATACTCTTGGTTTGAAACCTATCTGAAGGGACGCAAACAGTGCACTGAAATATCAAAAATGACATCTGAAACAAATACACAAGATACGTTCAGATCAAATGACTCATTAATTAATTACGGTGTGCCACAGGGTAGTGTTCTTGGTCCTATATTATTTGTTATTTACATTAATGACTTGCCAAAAGCCACGGACCAATACACCATCATGTTTGCGGATGATACGACAATTTTAACTAAAGAAGAATCTATTGACAATGCTGTGGGTATGGTAAACAAATCCTTAAATGACATAGTTTACTGGCTTAATCGAAATAATTTAAAAATAAACACAACTAAAACCAAATTCATGAGACCAGTGACATATAAAAATAAGATTAGGAATAAAATTGACATAAATTACAATAACATTGAGGAAGTATATGACATAAAATTTCTAGGAATAACTATCGACAGACATCTAAATTGGAAGAAACAAATTGACATTGTATGTAAGAAAATAAATAAATTTATATTTGCTCTCAGGCGAATAAAGGATCTTTCGAATATTAAAACGGCATTGACAGTTTACCACAGTCATGTTTGCTCTATTTTAAGATATGGCGTCATAATCTGGGGTAACTCAACGGATGCTCATAGAACTTTCGTAGCCCAAAAGAAGTGTATTCGGGCCATATTTGGTATTAAGCGGAGAGATTCATGTAGACCTTTATTTATAACGAATAAGCTGTTAACATTTCCATCACTTTATATTTTTGAGATGTTGAAATAGACCTTTATTTATAACGAATAAGCTGTTAACATTTCCATCACTTTATATTTTTGAGATGTTGAAATTTGTAAGAAACAACATGCCTTTATTTGAGAAGGATGAAAATTCTCAAAATAAAAGGAAGATTGTACAAAAACCACTTAAAGTGCCCCAATTGAGACTAGAATTATGTAAAAGGAACTGCTACGCAATGGCCATACGACTATATAATAAACTTCCATATGACATGAGAAATTTGACAAATAACGAATTTAATCGTAAAATATATAATTGGCTCTGTCAAAATTGTTTTTATACGATTGATGAATATTTTCAATTTAAATTTTGACATATTGTATACATAATAATAATTTGACTATAATATTTTAATTAAATATAAGAGTACTGAAAATTGCTATAACTAAATGTCTAAGTTAATATCAAATATTTGCACGACTATTAAGTCAAATATAGTGATACTTACTTATTTTAAGACCTACTGTTAACCTATATTTAAGCAAATAAATAATATTTCATTTCATTTCATAAAATAGGATCAATGGCCATACGACTATATAATAAACTTCCATATGACATGAGAAATTTGACAAATAACGAATTTAATCGTAAAATATATAATTGGCTCTGTCAAAATTGTTTTTATACGATTGATGAATATTTTCAATTTAAATTTTGACATATTGTATACATAATAATAATTTGACTATAATATTTTAATTAAATATAAGAGTACTGAAAATTGCTATAACTAAATGTCTAAGTTAATATCAAATATTTGCACGACTATTAAGTCAAATATAGTGATACTTACTTATTTTAAGACCTACTGTTAACCTATATTTAAGCAAATAAATAATATTTCATTTCATTTCATAAAATAGGATCTGTTTATGCTTCAATTCTGAGGCAGTCTGATGTAAAGTGGCTTAGGCTGTGCTAGGCCATGGTATGTAGAGATCATCGACACCCTATTGGTATCTCTCCATACCATGACGTCCACGTCCCCCGAGCTAAGACCAGTAATCTGTCCTGGGCGCATGGTCCGCTTTATGCAACTGTGTAGGGCCTGCGGAACGAACTTCCGATCGGTTTGCAGAGTTCCTACACAGTTAAAGCCTAAGGATTTAAGTCGGCGTGCGAGACAAGGCGAGTTGTAGAAGTTATCCATCCACAGTGCAACACCTTTGTGTTCGAGCCCTTCGATTAGCTTTAACACAATGGAAGGTGTTGAGGCTTCTAAGGGATCTTCTAATGTTTGCGGGGTTTGCTTTTTGTGTGCGTGAACCTCAAACCGAAATAGATAGCCGGTTTGAGATTCACAGACCTCTTAAGTCTTCACACTCCGCTTCGCAGCTTTGTTTGGAATGAGCTGGCTCATTTCCAGCCAGCCCTTCCACATCAAAAGACTTTCGTCGAGTGCAATGTTTTGAGATGGCGTGTATAGTTCTTGAAACTGCTGGAAATGTGAACTATTGGCTGTATCTTAAATAATTTCGCCTCGGAAGAACCCAGTTCTAGCGCACATTGCAAACATTTGCTTAGTAAGGTAAATCTGTCGATAGACATGTGTGCGCTAAAACCGGGCGTATAGAATACGTCAGGGGTGGTCGCCTAGTACTCTGGTAGCTTTGACTTTACAACAATACCCATCGCCAATACGAGACCAAAGTAGACTGTACGTCAACGTTGGTGTCGGTCCACCGGCAGATGCGGCTGTTGGGATGGATACTGTTGCTGTTCATGAGCTGGGCTGCCACAACCTGAGCATACCTATTAGTTTCCAAGGCAATGTGCTCCATTATTTGGCGTTCCCATATGTCAACGAAAATGTCATATGGGTCGTCTCGTGGAGTTGTCGGACCAACATTAATTTGGGAGAACTTTTCCTGCCTCGATTGTGATGAAATCGGACTACCCGGAAAATTACTCCACTCAAAGTCATACCATCTCCTCGGCTGGTCCGTCGCCGATAGAGGGACATCCTTGGGCACTTTGTCAGCGGCGAGCACTTCGTCAGCGGCGGGCACTTCCACAGCGTCGGGCGCTAAGTTGTCTTGCATTACATCCAAGGGTGTTTCCAGAATACTCCGGATCACCCTTGGAATGTCATAGATTGCCACCCCCTCCTCCTCGTCGTCGTCGTCGTCGCTTGAAGACTTATGTTCGCTTCCTGTAACAAATTATTAAAAGATAAGTTTCAAATCTGGTAAAAATCTGAAATTTGGCATAGCCCTAAACCAAGCTAAAATCAACAAGTACTTACCATAATTGACGAGGTCAATTAAGTCCTCCAAATGATTGAGAAGGTTCTGAGGGCGACGACGAGGAGGTGGATGGTGGGGTGGAATGGCGTTGACGGCGTGGGGCTCGAAGGGCCAGGTACCTGACTCGCAGGGCAGACTCGGCGAGTCAGGTGGCAGGCTCGGAGACTCGGGTGGCAGGCTCGGAGAGTCGGGTGTCAGGCTCGGAGAGGCCCCTCTTTCTAATGTTTCACATTCCAAAAACCTACAACAAAACCTGTTTTTTAGTATCCATATACCTATTTAAATATAAATAGATCAGCCCGTAAGCAACTTACAATGCTGGTGATGGCACCGTCGTATACAAGCGAAACTTAATTTTCGACACCTATCGACGGAACAAAATGTAATGTTCTATGTTCACATGCACGCCGTTGCAGCCCAGTGGGCTGCCTGGCGGGCTGCGCGGTATGCAGCCCGTCCCAGGCCGGCGAAAATTCAAGCTGTTCACACGCTCGCCGTCATGTCAGTCAGTGCCAGCATGGCGGGCAGCGAGGATCTCGGTGTTGTTGCTGCCATATCCTTTGGCTTAACTTATTTTTATTGGAAAAAGAAACAAAATGATGAACGACGGAGAAAAAGACTGCAAAGAAGAAGGTGGTGGATGATAAAAGTTCACAGAAATCGTACCAAGTAAGTACCTATGTTTTCTCCGATCGTGATTCAGTGGTATAAAATGCTTACAAAATTACCCATTTATAATAAATTATGTAATATATATTTTCGTTTACAGGAAGTTCATAGAACAAAAATTTGATGAGCTCTTGCATGAACCGTCTGGAGAGTTCGATAATTTCTGTCGAATGTCCTTTACTGATTTTGAAATTTTGCTGAGTAAAATTTCACCGATAATTTCTAAGCAAGACACAGATTTTAGAGAAGCTATTCCAGCAAAATTTCGTCTTATGATGACGCTAAGATTTTTAGCATCTGGTGATAGCTACGGAAGTCTACACTATCTGTTTAAAGTCTCCAAAGCATCTATATCAGGAATCATACGGGAAGTCTCTAGAGCTCTTAATGAAGTTCTAAAAGATGAAGTAAAGGTTATATTTTTAAGGTTTTTTATTGACAAAATAAACATAAATCACCACAAATTACTTAACGAAAACAAAGATATCAAAGACAAAAATCAGACACTGACAAAAAAAATTTTGGCAAACAAAAACAATGACAATTAATTATTAGGTTCATTCATGGTTCACTTGTTTTATTAGATCCAAATGTTTGAAATGAATTTGTTAGTGCAATTTGTATAATGTTAGATTTAGTCTGGATTGAGTCCGTATTTGCGGATTGTGTGTGTGCAGGTTGGATTGAGTACGTGTTTGCAGATTGAACATAATATGGAGATTGGACTGAATAAATGTCGGATGAAGGTTGGATTAAGTGTGTGTTTGCAGACTGAAAAGATGGGGGTTGGATTGAGTGTGCGTTTGCAGATTGTAAGGCTGGGGTTTGCATTGAGAGGTCGTTTGCACATTGAATAGATGTGGGTTGATCTGAGCGTTCAACAGGTTGATTACTATTACTTACTTATATTGATGAAATGATTACTATACTTACTATACTTACTATTACTTTCTATTACAATTCATAACTATCCTTGATAGTAGAATTGTAATAGTAAAATAATTTTTTAAATCGATTAAGTAATTTTTGGAAGTTATTAAATCCAAACAAACAATCAAATCCTTCTCTTCAGAACATTAATATACCTACTAAGCAAAAAATTTCCACCCCGGGGACCAACTTTTGTCCAACGACTTTTCGAATTTCGATCGGTAATCTCGGAAAAAACTGCATCAAAGTTTCAACATGGACAGCTGAATTTTTACGAAGTGACAACCCTATAGGCAGCGGTTACTTGTACCTGTGACAGTGACGTCAGTATGGTCACAGATGTAGAGTGATAGATAGATAGTGAATCTATCTATCTATCACTCTACATCCTAAAAGGGAAAAACGCCTTTAGCTTCACTGAGGCAAATTGTCTTAGGTTTGTCACAAAATTATGGCTAGATTCACATTTCAGTTTGAAGGTTGAAGTTACGTGAAGTTCTTGAATTCTGAAAGTAAACGTTACGCGAAGTAACTTACCTAAAAACTACCAAATACGTCTTTCCGTTATTAAAAGCTGTCCGGTCTGTCCACACACAATCTTTGACCCTCACTCACACACAAAGACGCGCGGCCGCCGGCGGTATCTACAAACAAAGCCGCGCGGCCGCCGGCGGTATCGACAAACAAAGACGCGCGGCCGGCGGTATCGACAAACAAAAGAGAGCGACGCCAGTGCCACGGCCACAGCACAGTATACAAATGGACAGTATGGAAACTAAGCCTAGTTGATGTAATAAATGATGAAAATGCGTGTGAAAATTAGTAATTAAAAAAAAAATATATTCTTAATTTTTACAAATCATTCACAGTAGGTACTGTGTCTACAACGACACGTCCTAATTTTTGCCACATCCATGTACAAATAAGTTCATGATTTAATTATGATCGATCACACGGACTCATTTTTGATACATTTTTAAAATCATCGGGAAGTTTAAAATACGAAACCTCCGGTTTTGGTGAAGCGCAGCAGTTCACAGAACAAATAATAAAATTACGAACGACTTGTTGAACGATTGTCTAGACGCGACAACCGCTACTGACAGCACCGCGAAAACCCCTTAGACGTCTCGTAGATGCGCTTATTTGTGTGAGTGAGCCGTTTCGAGCGTTTGTAGGTAGTTTCCATACTGTCCATATGTATGTATACTGTGGCCATGGCCACAGCGACGTGTCGCGCTCGCACTCACTTTCGTTCGTCAACACTCGACAGTGCGAGCCGAGCTCGGTTATGATGACGACGTGCGCGAATCAAACAATGTTTGATACATATAACTTTGTATTTGATAATTAATTCTTAATGATCTTCTATTGTCGTAATTTTTGTATTTATCGTCTTGATAAAATATTATCTTGTCGTGATATCCTTTAAAATTATATTTAAATTCTATAATTTTAGGTTGCTCTTCTTCTTTTGGTTTAGCAGGTTTCGTTGTTGGTTTTGCAGGTTGTTTCGGTGGTTATTTTAGAGCTTTTTCTGTATCTTTAACCCTTAATAAGGCATGGCGCTTCTGGGTGTGTTGGAAGATATGGCTGGGCAAAAATATCATGTTACATACATGTAGATAAGGATTGTATATAATGTGAATAATTATCTTGTTCCAATTTTTCAAAAAAACATGTGGGAAAATAATTACTCTTGCCCATTCCGAACATCATAGTTCTGAGTGTTATGTGGGAAATATATTTCAACAACGTTACAAGGAGTAGCAGCCTAAACATGATTGATGATATTAATAATAACAATATTGAATAAAACGACATTTGTTGCATCAAGTGTTTTATTCCGCATTGTGGAAATTATAAAAACAAGGAGCAGCACACAGAGGCACCTTACAAACCTTGCAGAAGTATTTAGTTCTCTTTTCTTTTGCACGAGTACTGCACATCCTGCATCTTCTGAACTTTTTCAATTCAGGCATGTGCGAGCCAACGTCTACTTTACGAACTTCATCAGGTACTGTGTTTGCGCCTCCTTTTTTGGTCTTGAAAACTGGCGCTACGCATTTCCTAGAAGAAAAGTTGTTTATCAGGGCCCTGCCCAAGCGCAAGCGAAATTCTTTATGTGTATTTCGTCTCGCTGAATGAGACGCCATGTAGACAATATATGCGTTGATTGTTGCGGCCTCAAGCAAGAACCAAAAAATTCTGTGCCAATTTTTGCGAGATTTCCGGCCGATGGGATATGAAGCTCTAAAATGGTCAAAATGATCCACTCCTCCCATGAATTCGGTATATTTTTTTATAGCAAGCGGGCAATACATTTTCTTCTTACTTCCATCTTTCTGTTTTCTCTCTATTGTTTCAACTATCCTAGGATCAAAAGCAGTACTTGCAACGATAACATCCTTGGTATCTTTCCATTTCACGATTGATACAGGCGCATCAAACTGGTACATAAACTCACCAGATTTCAAAGTTGTTTCCTTCTTTGTTTCTCTGCTTAGATTTTTTCCTGTTAGTAAATCTGGTAATCCCTTTCGGTTTTGACTGATTATTCCGACAGAGTGAATATCTTTTTCAGATAAAATTTCCAGCAAAGGAAGGCTTGTAAAAAAATTATCGAAAGCCACCAGTGTACCATGAGGTACAGATTCACACAAGTCCATCACTACTCTAGCCCCCAGATTTTCTTCAGTTCCACTATCTATCTTACCGGTATAAAATTGGAATTCATATAAATACCCAGTATAAGAATCGGCTCTTGCCCAACATTTGTAGCCTCGTTTTATAGGTTTCTTGGGCATGTACTGCTTCATGTGGCTACGACCCTTGAATCTTATCATACTCTCATCGATAGAATTAAATTCGGACGCTTCAACATTCTCCTTGAAAGTTTTATTGAGGACTTCAATGGCAGGTCTTATCTTTGCTAATTTATCATAGCCTGGAGAATTCCTTGGAATTTCAGTGGTTATATTTGAAATATGAAGATTCTGGTTAATTTTTTTAAATCCCTTTTATGGGCATTACTTTGCTTATGACCGGGTTATTGTAAAATTCATCAGTAGACCAATACATATTTATGTCATGTAATGGATTTATGCTCATAAGTATTACTAAGCCAAAAAAAGCTTTCAGCTCTTCGTTTGTTATGTCAGTCCAAGATTTAGCATAAGTATGATTTGCGTAAATGTTTGTATTTATAACAATAATATCCATCAAGCCTTCAGTGAAAAAATCAATGAAATATTCAAGTGGTTGACTTCTGTTGTTATACACTTTTTTAACTTTCATTTTTCTCTGAAAATCAGGCCAAGCATTGTTTCCAACTGTAGAAGACCAATTCCTTGACTTGTTTTGTAATTGACTAAATATTTCTCTGCTGAAAGATATTGTTGATAAAGCATTATTTTGTTCCTGTGGTATAGATCCATCGAGTAATTGAGGAGGATTCTCTACTTCTGCCATCGTCAAGTCTTGTGATGAAGTTATATTTACCTCTGCATCTAGTATAGGAGATTCTTGAATTGGAGCTTGGACTTCTGTTACCGTATGTTGTGATGAAGCAGCAGTTATCTCTGCTTCTATAGTAGAATCATGAATTGTTGGAGCGATCTGTGATTCATCTCGTCTTGAAAAAGAATTAGTCTCACCCATCAATATACTTTGTAATATGGATGGGAGTTATTGAGTATTTTGGCCAGCGGTTATTAGTTGGGTATTTTGTTTCAATAACGCTAGATCCAACTGATACCCAATAACGTTACACCCCCCCACCCCCCCCGGAATTTCAATAAAAATTTTAGATAATCTTTAATTCTATGAATAATATGAGTACATAATTTTTTTTGTCTTGTTTTGTTTTGGACGGCGGTTAGGTCAACTACAATACAATGAACGCGATCTACCGTTTTACCGAAAGTCAAACTTAGGTCCATTTATACAAGGCCCAAGGCAAATTTCACGCCACCAGTAAAAAACTTTCGTACTAAAGTGTTTGAACGCAGTGTTGCGATGGAAAATTGCCAAAGATAGGAATACCTAAAAGTATAGGGTACCTATCTCGCGCCACAGAGGTCATCCATCACTTATGCTTCTGTCTGTATCTAAGGCTAGTCAATCCATACAGCTAGACATGCGCTAAACGTGTCCACGACTGGAGCGGATCTGGTCCGATTCCAGTTGGGTGCGGACTCGTGTCCAGGAATCGTGTCCGCGGATCCGTTTGGATCCGCTTGCAGTTTCGCTTCCTTCAAGTCCATTGGATCAGTTTGTTCCAGTCAGTGGATCCAGCGGATCGGTTAGGATCCGCTTTTAATAACAGTTCCTACATGTCCATTGTATCTGTCTGTTTGTAGGACACGTTTGTTTCGTTGGATGTAACGAAAGAATGACTAATAAAACCATAGCAATTCTTTCCTTAGGGGAAGACATGTTTGTTAGTTTGATCTAATCTGTGAAAAATACTAGCATAATATTAGTAAATTATAATAATGTATAATTTTACCGTAGTAGTTCTAGTTACTTGTTTACTCGTAAATGGAACTGGATCTATTTATCGAACACGTCCGAACCCGAATCAAAGTCCAGATCCACACAGCTCCAATCGCTCGCTGCTACATTCATTCGACTTCAAGGAGCGAGACCGACGACGCGGCCAACGTATCCGCGGACACGCCACGAACGACAAGCCGGAGCGGATCCACACGACTCCAGGAGCGGACACGACTCCAGGAGCCGTTTGACTCCGGATCTACACACCTCTACATACAGCATCTTTTCACCCTCACAGATCTTCTGTTATTATTATAAACCTAAATAGATAACTGATGTAGCTAGGTACCTAATGCTATAAATATAATGTATTATTCTTTACTATACTTATAAATCATTCAGATTCCGAACAATAGCAATTCATAATATTTAAAGCGCTACCTATCGATATGCTCGTGAACGAAGTTGTATAAGAAATATCGATAGACAGTGCTTATAATTTGTATGTGTAATTTACTAAACAAGTGGTCTTTATTAGTGGTCTGATTAAGCACTAGATGGCGCTGACAGAAATAATTATCAATTTTATCATTCTAAAGATTATAACAGGGTATTTTATCGAGTACTTTTTTTTTATTTCCCCTACGTTCGCATTGCGAATGTTTAACAAGTTTATCACTCTAGTAAATAATAATGTGATAGTAGATAGGTAAGTACTTTCCCTGTTTTATTTCCCATTATATTCATATTCTTTACATATTGTTGTTTTAGTTGTTGACATAGATGGCAGCACATGGTGTGCGAAAAAGAAATTCCAGAATTACAAGAGCAATTCAAATTGCTAAAAGAGAATTTTTGATAATATTGTATGACGTAATAAAAATAATAAGAAAAAATAGAGGCGGCGGTAGGAAGGTATTTACTGCCAATTTAAATAAAAAGGTGGTAGGATAGGAAGGAAACTATGTCCGCGCCACCAGTAAAAAAATCTCGTACTAAAATGGTTGTGTTGTGTGTTGTCTGTTGAACGCAGTATGGAAAATAACCTAACTATCTCTTTTACTCGGATCAGAATTCTGGTGTTAGACAGGGATGCCCACAAGTATTGGGTATTTAAATTAGCTACCTACCTCGTTTACTCGCAATAAAATCCTAGTGTTAAACAGGGATGCCAACAAGTATTTGGTTATTTCTAACTGATTTGGTTAGAAATACCATGTTAGGTATTCCTAACTTCTTTGGTTGGAAATACCAATTGCTATTTCTAACGGATTTGGTTAGAAATACCATGTTAGGTATTTCTAACTTGTTTGGTTGGAAATACCAATTGCTATTTCTAACGGATTTGGTTAGAAATACTTGTTGCAGCTACATAACTTTACGGGTGAGCGGTACTCTAGTATGCGTAGATGATAGTTAGGTTAGGTTAGGTTATGGCTCATGGTCGGTTATGCGTGATGATCGCTTTGCACAGTTATTCCGTAGCGGTAGGCGGACTTTCCAATAACGTTCGATATTTTAGGATCATGCTAACAGTTACTGAGTTAGTTATTTAATACCGGACTCATCTCTACTTTGTAAATCATCATTTGATAGCTGTTGTAGTTGATCTAGTCTTGAATCGAAATCCACAGCATAGTGTTCTTTGTCGAATGAGACAGTTACTTCGCTATCTGAGAGTTCATCCTCCGACGAACATAACAGGGCACAGAATTGATTCTCAATATCTGAGTCACGAAGCGAATTCTGTAAGAAAAAAAACAGTAGTTAGGTAAGTAAATTAACTTTATTTTATTTTTTTATTAGATATCAATCTTATATCAGGTTGATAGTAACTAAAAATAGTATTATGAATTACATTCACTATCTACGGGAAAACTTTTCCCACTTTTTTAGTACATTATCGAACCTGAACGAGCAACAGGTAAATATTTCCCACACACTTTGATCACAGAATATTCCGTCAGTTTTTGTATTTTTGACTAAAAGTTGACACAATTATGTAAACTAATTCATAATCTAATGAAAAAATACAAAACTAAGTAATTACCAGATTTTTCCTCGACATTATTAGCAAAACTTTCACAAAATCGCGTCACAACAGCTATCTGATCAAAAATTGCAGTCACTTTGACGTTGACACTTGTTTTTTTTTTTTGGTGCGTTCCGTTGCTGTCGATTTTTAGCATGAACCATAGACTAAAATGTTCAAAGATCAGATGACATTGACATTTTGTGGGAATAGGCGGCCAAAATATACACTCTTGCCCTATTAAGAGTTAACCCTTAATAGGGCAAGAGTGTATATTTTCCCACAAGATATTTCGGGTTCTAGACGTTCAACAGGCCGCCTATTCCCACAAAATGTCAATTTAATTTCTTTCTGTACCTTTAGCACTGTTTCCACTCCTTTTTTTATTTCTTCTGCTTCTTCTTGTATTTTTGTTACTGTTTCTTGTATTGTTTGTCCCACTGCCATTATTGGTGCTTTTTCTTCTTTTGTTTCGTCATATCGTCCATTTTTAGGTATTCCCATCGGTGTATTTTTACCCCAGTATTCAATGATTATTCCTAGTGATGCTAATCTTGTTTGTTCATTTAATCTATTTTCTTTGGTTTTTTAATGCAATTTCCAGTTTTTCTTCGTTTGTCATTTTTCCACGGTGTGTTTTGTTTAGCATATTGGGTATGGTTTTTATGTACTTGTATTGCAGTTGAATACTGACATGTTTTGTTGTTATTATGTACCTACATGTATTGCAGCTGAATATTGACATGTTGTTGTTTTTTATTTTCCCTTGTACCTACTTAATAAAGAGTGTTGATTTATTATTGCTCCCCAAACTGCCCTTTGTAGACTGGTATGGTACGAACTTTATTCAAAAGTCACTGGTATGGTATGGTACGAATTATATTCATGCGACATACTGTTAACTTATGATAAAATGGTACCTACGAAATGGTTAAGTATGGTACTGGTAACGGTAAAAAGGTATGGTACTTGTAACGGTAAAAAGGTATGGTACCGGTAATGGTAAAAAGGTATAGTACTGGTAACGGTAAAAAGGTATGGTACTGGTAAAATCCTGTCGGGACGCCAGGGTATCAGGAGAGGCCGTGTTAGAGGTGAACATTCCAACTAAGAAAAAAAAACACGAGCTATCTGTCATTTCTATATAAAGCGAACATACTACGGCGCACTATCACTTAGCTGGCGTCCTTCGCCCTGAGCAAACGTCACTTCGCCTGCGTCTCTGGCCCAGAGCGGACATCACTTCCCTTGCGTCTGTCGCCGAGTGCAGTCGATCACTTCTCTTGGGTCTCTCATTATTTAGTCATCTACCCTCCGGGTAGTTGGTTATTCTTACGAAATTGGTAACTGGTATATTGAGGTTGGTAATTCCTTTCTTTATAAATAAATCCGCTTATGATTTATTTTAATACAATAATCAACATATGGCATTGGGAATAACTAATAATCATATCTCTTTTTGAAAAACATCAGAACCTTTAGTGGACTTCGTTGAAACAATTTTTGCAAATTGGAACCTTACAAACGGAACATGTTATAACTTGACAAGCTTTTTTCAGTTTACCTTCAATATTTTTTCCGCCCCTTCCGTATTTATTATAGCATTCGGAGCACCGAGCTTTCTTCTTTATCCCATCTTTAATGTTCGTCACTAGGTAGTGCTTTGCAGAGGTAACTCTGGATGAGGTAACAAGTATTGTAGTGTTTAACCTTTCAAGCAATCCTGTGATAACCTGTTCACGAAACTCTGTTATTGTAAGCTTCTTTTTGAGTGTATATTGGTTTTATAGAAAGTAAGCATTCAGCAAACTTGTACCCCATATAATTTCGAACATCAGTTTACGATACCACTTTCTGCATCTGCGCAAAGCTGAACCATACGTTGCCATCTGGTCACTTATATCGATCGAAGATTTTTATTATTGTAATCTTCAATGCAGGCAGGTTTTGTTATAGATTCACCTGTTCGGTTTCTCTTCGTGACTGTTTTTAGCCCAGATTGCTTAGTGGTTAGGCTTGTTCTTGCTCGGTCAGTGACAGGATCGCTCCGTACTAGTACATTTGCATTAATGTACTACTTCGGACTTCTAGTTCTATTAGTACATTTAGTACCTCGCTCACCAACATTTTTGTGTCATACAAATCATCTATTGTACCTACCTTTATCAAGCTAAATAAATTACGTAGGTACTTATATCTAGGTATTATTTGCAAATATTATAAGTCCAGCCAAATTCGATGCGAAATATTCGTAAACAAACCATATACATAAGTAACCTTAAAATTGATTTGATTTACCCAGTGTTGCAAAACCAAGATTGTTGAATTCGGTAGAGTTGTCAAAAAAAAATCGGTAGTTTTCGGTAGATATTTATTAGGTATTTAAAAATACAATAGATATACACATTAAATTTAAATATTTATTTACTATACCATTTTTGTGAGGACATTTTACCAAAAATTTTTTTGGAATGTTGAAATTATAACAATTACCATCACCAACAAACCTTTTTGTATGCAAAAGTCTTTAATGCTTCGGTTGACAGGCGGTTGCGGTTTTTACTAAATTTACTGCCAAAAAATTATTTCCATGTTTGATGATGGGGTAGAGAAAAAATGTGATATACAAACGAAGTTACCATTCCGAACAAAGGTGTCCCGTCACCACCTTTTATATGTGCCACATCCGCCCAGAAAATCACAGGATCATCTTGAAACTCATTAATTTCTTTAAAAAAAGCTTTTGCAAATAGAATCTATATCTTTTTATAAACTATTTTTATTACAGAGTAACACAGACCAGCCGGGGAATCCCCATTGGCAGTCACACAATGCGTTCAAAAGTGCATATTGTAAAAAAAAAAGAGCCGTGTTACCATTACCACAAATCATATTTAATTGTAAACTTCAAATTAATCAAAAAATCGGTAGACATTCGTCCCAAATCGGTATTTCGGTAAACGAGTGTCAATATCGGTAAATCTACCGAAAAATCGGTAGGTTTTGCAACGCTGGATTTACCTAATGCCGTGTTTTTGTCTAAAATTTTGCAGCATTTTAATAATGTTAGACGTATACTTCGACCAAACTAAGTTTGCACCTCGCTGGAATGCGGCGCCCCGCCCGCGAGGTGCAAACTTAGCTTGGTCGAGTTGTAAAGAACGAATTATATCTCCATCTCTTTTGCACTACAGTGGATTATCGCTGTATGTCTTTGTTTTGCAATTCAATCGGTCACTACATGTTTCCTTTAGTACATGTACTAGTATGATACTACTGAACTAGAGATCAAAATGCATATCTCCGTCTCTTTTAGTACCGCGGATTTATGCGCTGTCTATCTTTCTTTAGTTCATTTACTATTATGATACTACTGAACTAGAGATCATAATGCATATCTCCTTCTCTTTTAGTACCGCGGATTTATGCGCTGTCTATCTCTTTCCTTCGTTAATAGTTCTTTTTCTTCATGTTATCAGATTTTAATCTTTATGACATAGAAAATAGGGTCTTTTTATTATAGTGGTTCCGCGATTTCGTGACTGAAGAGCAAGTGAACTAGAGTACTATTAGGAACGAGTTATGCTGAATAGTTCGTACTAGTTCACTAGTGGGAACTAATTCATTTTAGTTCATCATTCCTGAACTACACAAGTCTATTAGTGGTAAGCATAAGGACATCGCGTTTATCCCGCAATTTCAAGACTACGATGCCATCTCCCGAATGTTGAGCTGCTGTTTCCCCCTTTTTCAATTTAGCGCTGGTCATATTCTTTGGCAAGTATTTCCTGTTACTTCTCAATGTGCCCACTAAATGCGTCTTTCTTTTCCTCAATCGCAGTGCAAGTGGAACACTTGTGTAGTATGTAGTTGTCAGTGTACATACATCGTTCTGCCTTCATTCAAAAGACCATCTGCCATAGTTAGAACGACATTTTCAGACACTCCAGTGTCAGGTTCCCGTGATTTACCACAGTACCTACACAATTCCTTCCGGACCCTGTCCCGGTAGCAAAAAGTCCGGACTTTATAAAAGTCCGGATTTTTCGAAAATCCGGATCACAAATAAAAAAAAAGACTGAATAAAGCTTTTAGCAATTTAATTAAATAATTATACAGGGAGCCAGAAGGGCTATAATATTAATTAAGGTCTAGCTTAGAATTGCCGGAGGGGCTTAAAAATGGGTTCGTTAATTTTCCTACAGACGGCTGATTCTAGTGGTTACGAAAGTCTTCTCCTTGTTTTTCCTCTTCCCCAGTACTGTCCTTTTAGTGCGCCGCGAGTGTAGCAGCAACCCGACGGCGAAGGCAGTAAGTGCTGGATGTCCAGGTCAAAAGGGGGGCAGCTCGTGAGAAGTCCGGCCGGAGACTAAGACTGCCCTAGGGTGGACTTTGAACCCTGGAATGCGCATACAAGCAAGGCATTACAGCCAGGTCCTCGCAGGGAGATGGGCTCCCACGGCAGCACAAAAAGCTAAAGCACTAAGTGTTCATGATGCCGTGGAAGTCACAATCAGAACGGGAGGTGAAAATAAAAAGGAATGTGAAAGTGACATTATGATTTGCGAGAAATAATACATAGTGAGATGAAAGAAATGAAGCTAACAGTAGGTAATGCAAAGCCTAGCCCGTGTACAATGTAAAGGGATGACATGGCAAGAATGAAAAATACAATGTCATTCTTCGAGCATGAGAATGAGTGTCTACAGCCTACATTACCAATCAGTGCAACACTTACCCAACAGGGGTTTGATATCACTCACTAGAAGTTAAAATAAAAATGTTCAAATGTGAAAATTATGCAGTGACAGCGGCGAACAAAGAGCCTCTCAGTAAGTAAAAAATGGCGGCGTCGCTGTGTCTGTCTAGTCGCCTCCTGCGCAGTGACGACTCGGCAAGTTTGCGAGACCATAAACAATACCTCAGAGCGTTGTGAAGTTAGGAGCGTGTTGACGAACTAATCTATGGCCGATAGCATCTTAGTCGATTAATCGAGTCGTAGACACCAATTAAATAAAGATTATAAATAATATTGAAATAGGTAACGAGTTACGTTACAACCCAAGGCACAACTACGGTGCTCAACTGCTTGTGCCGCGGGTACTTTGATTCCCTTCTACACAACAAATTGGCCCGTTCGGGAAAAAAAATGTACCTATGGCCCAACTGACGAAAACTCGAATCCCTGGGATGCACCCTGTGGGTGCTTTTGAGATGATCAGTTGAGGAAAAAAATAATATAATTTTATCGTAATTTATCTAAGGCATGACCGAGGCTAATTTCACCGTTCATAAGTTGCATGTGGACAGATCTTATAACTTCGTCATTGATGATCTGAACTATTTTACGTTTTGCGGAAACGCCTTTTGCTATTTGCGTATTAGAATTGGAGACAATGACTTTCAGAGCATTCACTAGGCGCCAAACATTGACCGTGTTTGTTCACAGCTTTATTTAATTTACTGTGCCATCCCACTAAGTCGTTATTTGTTCTGTGACGCTCCCCAGATACGGAAAGAGCGGACAGCACATTACACTTTTTATAAAAAAGGTGATCTATGTACTTTGTATAGCATTTTTAAATTATGGACTTTTACTTCCTCTTTGATATATTGCCAGCCTTCTATTATTCTTTGTTTTGGCAATAACGGTAAAGCAGCGGTAAGGCCTTACCGCTACATATTTTTGTTCCAATGGTTGTACGAATCGCGGCTTTTGGAAAAAAACTTAGCAACAGTGTTTAATATAACAACTTCGAAGTCGCAATGCGCTTTTGATATGGTCTATTTACAGTTGTCGTCGGTAGTAATTTGTGAAATCTGTGACTGTACAAGATGAAATATTCTTTCGTAAGTTGCTTGCTTCTTATTAGGCATTAGTGCAAACACCAGTGGTTTTACGTTCACCATGTCTTGTGTACTGCCAAAGTCACCATGAATAGAGAGCAACTGAGTGAAGGGCTTTGGGCAGCTTTTAAATATTGCATCAATAAAGTACTCCTTAACGTTACATAGTTGTAGTCTTAATTCAGGTGAACAGAAAATTAAAATTCTATCTTCTCCATCGTTGTTGTCAGCCATGAGAAACTCTTTAAATTTTTGTAGTATTTCCACTTCTTTTAAATCCTCAAATCTGGTTTAATTAGCACATACGGCTTTCTTTCTGGCATCATATAAAATATGTTTCATATTTTTAAATTCCGGCATTTCAGTTACAAAATTCAGGCCTTTGTCCATCAACCCGTCGATAGTTTCAGCATATAATTGCGGTATGGGGCAGTCATCACTTTAACCTTATTTTTTAATGCTGCTTTTTCTTTTATTATTAAATTTTTGATTGGATCTACTTTACATTTATGTGGCTTTTCACTTATCACTCGTTCATCCTAAAAGAAATAGGATATACATATCTACACAAAAGGCGCATAAGAAGAAAAAAATAAGGATCTAGATACACGGGCAGCTTGAAGCACTCAGGATCGACTGATTCAAGCTAGCGACTGCATAGTGAACTACAGTCTTCTATTTACAGACATACAGAAACGCTCGAGCAGTTACATAGTTCCCTATGCAGTCGCACCTTGAAGCAGTTGATCTTGACTGCTTCAGCTGGCCGTGTATCTAGGCTCTAAGGCTCAATTGAACTTTGCCGCTGCCATATCAGAGTAAATCGAGGTTAAAACTGAAAATAAAATCACTGAGAAACATTAAGCCATTCTCTGTCGTAGGCGATGGAGCATTTGGGCTTTGTAATCATATATTGACGCCCATGCAAAAAGAAATTTAAATTACACCAAGCGAATTTTCAACTATAGACATACTAGAGCTCGACGCATGGTTGAATGTACATTCTCGCTAACAAGGGGCGTATTTGCCACCGCCCAATTGATGTAAAAATTAATTATTGTATTCAAATTTTAAGAGCTTGTTGTGTCCTTCACAATTATGTACGAATCAAAGACTGAGTGAAATTCACAGATACTCTCTACAGTTGTCCGATGAATGACGTAACAAGAAATGAAAACAAACGAGGAAGAAATAATATGGATAATGTGCGGCAGTAGGGGAGACCGGGGCAAGGCCGTATATCTAAGGATAAAGGCCTGTAGATTGTTTATTTTTAAACAAAAATGTATCAACTCAACATTTTTTATTAGTATATTTATCTAGGTACCCAATTACGTACTCTTATTACTTATACTAAGACATAAAAAAGGGTACCAATTAAACAAGCTTCTTTTTAATAGCATTATTCGCCTCAGAAAATATAAGTTACGTTCTAAATTACTAAGTCGGCCACAACCAACGCGCGTCTGAATAATAGTATCTCAGCCACTAGTTGTCTTCTATGTAAGCCACTGTAAATATAACTCAGCATGGTGGTTATTTTTTAGCATCTAAATTTGTGGCATGCTTTCAAATTGCAAACTTCTAAAATATTAATATATGACACAAAAATACCTAGTAATTCTATTAGCTTCTAATAATATAATTTAGTATGTTTAAAATGTAAGTCATCCTACATTTATCGATCGATAAATTTACCTAAAATTGTCATCAAATAGTATATTAAAGCCACTAATTACATAATGAACTATTGAGGATAGACAAAATAAAACACTTTATTTATAAAAATCTATTTGTGTATTGAAATACAATCATTAATAGTAATTAAGCACGTATATTTACGTACCTTATTAAAAGAAAAAGAAAACATTACTGGATTATTAATGCCGCTCGCGCTTTAGTTGGCCTTCCACGCTTTATTTTCATTCCAAGCGGCTGTGCTTTTGCCTCTAATGGTGGCATTACGAATTTCAGTCTGATTGCTAGGCCTATCAAATGCTTGCAGATGTATTTGCGATAAAAATCAGGACAATCACAGCAACCAGTCGGTCTGATTGTTTGGTAGTGTTACTTTCCAAAATGAATAAAACACTTTTTTATATTCATCAAAATGCTTGAATTTTTTCTCAGCTTGATTATTTTTGGGCGAGTCTTGAATTAAATATGTGTTGCTGTCTGGTGTAAATTGTACAACTCTAATTTTGGTATCAATTTTAGCCCATTGATATCCGGTTGTCCAATCACATAACTGCGTTGCGTTGTGTCGCGAAGGTTTCATCTGTTGCTTGTGACCAGCTAGTAACCATTTCCTCTGCCACCACTAAGAAACGGGCCAACGGTATACGCTCACGGAGGGTGTTATGGTCTTTTATAACTCTGTTAAAGGACTCGAGTGCGTTGTTGGTCGCTGGTGATACTGGTGCTGCACCCGAATACCAGTTTGGGTTTCTTATCAGCCGTTCTTTATTAAAATGATGTGACGAATTATTTTTATTCTTTCCATTTCTTCAAAAACAACTCCGAAGCAGCAGAAAACACTTCATGAGATGTAGCTGATTGCAGTGCACCAATATCTTCCAATATGTCGCTCATTTGCTACAAGGTAGACATTTCTCAAAAAACATCATTTTACAGGAGAGCAATTTTAAAGTTTCAGGTTAAAATTATACCGTAATAATTGATTTCACAGGTAACTTATTTGGACAAAAATGTAGAGTGTTTATTATAGTTTTCTGTAAAATTATGAAATCGTAAGTTTATAGCGCACAAGACATACTGTGCTATTTTTTCCGCAGCAAGGTACAACTTATGTCATTAATGCTGATAAATGTAAAATTATTTTTGTAGTATTTTGTTTTATGACGTTACACTATTAATAATATTATTATTTTGAGGTAAACTAAAAAAACAATAACAAAATATGTCGATAATGAAAAAACTGTTTATTAATATAGGAAAGGAACCAAAATTGAACTACAAACACAGTCACGTTAACATCTTCACAAAAAATCAACGCTTAATCTAAATGACTAAATTGAAATGGCACACCATCAGTCTTCAAAAATCAACTTACTTATCAGTTATCACCATAGAACTAGTAATTAGTATTATTATCACAAAGTCAGCCTCAATAATTAAGTTTTCTTTATTATTTTTATACTCTTAATACTTTTATACTCTTAACTCTTATCAACATTCTCTAAAGCAAAATAAAAGTATATAAAAATCCAAACAATGTTTAAAAATACTATCGGAATCAACATTATTATTGTAAAAAAAAACAACCTTACAAAGAATTGTAAAACTGAGCATAAAACTGTGGAATTAGGTTTTTGTTTAACAATTCCAACAAATCTGCTTTTTTTCTGTCCGAAATGCCTGGTTTACAAACATAGGCTTTCTTGACGTTTACGTCAATCCTTTTTTTTCTGATAATGATGTCGATTCTGTTGTTTTAGAATCAGCTAAAATTAGGATTTAGTAATGTCAAATAGACAAAAGCTATTCTATGTTTTAAAAATTAGACTGACAGATTTCAAATTAGAACGACAGATCTAAAACAACTCAACATAGGTAAATTAACTAAAACCCTATTCTTTGCATCACATTTTTAACTAAGATAAGAAACGTCAACCTAATTTTAGGAAGCATCTAATTAGACTGACAGATTTCAAATTAGAACGACAGATCTAAAACAACTCAACATAGGTAAATTAATTAAAACCCTATTCTTTGCATCACATTTTTAACTAAGATAAGAAACGTCGACCTAATTTTAGAAAGCATCTAATTTGCTCATGATTAAAATTTATACTTATTAAAAAATATTTTTTGGCACAGATCTAGTGAAAAACGGGAAGATTATTTTGTGAAAAGTGGAAAATGGATTTTGTTGTAGCTGCAGTGGTAGATTCGAGGGAAAGGTGTGTATTATTTGCCACTTCCTCGTTTGGTACCTAACCTAGCCATATCTTCATGGATTCCATCCAGCATGCGTAAAGTTTTAGCAGGTAGCACCTAGGTACCTATCAAAAACCAACATTGACGTTAATTCGGACGTGCCAAAGTTCGACTTACCTTAGCTTAAAATAAGTTAAGATGTGTTTTAATCGCATTTGCTATTCGAAAAAACCCACCTTAGCTAGTTTGACAGGACTTGTCTTAAATGTTTGTATGTCGAACTAAACTTAGTTTAAACATCATTTTGCTATTCGAAACAACCACAAATCTGTCAAATTGAAGAAACGTCAAACTTATTTTGGACTTAATTAGGTCGCACCGAAAAACTCGACGACTTAGCGGATTTGTGTAAATAAAGTGTTGAAAATTTACTAAGAATGGAATGATTATGTCGTTGCAGCGTTAATAGAGGCAGAAGAAAGGTAAGTACAGTTAAATATAATTGAGTTTTTTAACGTTTTTTTGCAATTTGCATTACTTAACCTGACTAACCTATTTTTATTGACAGAAACCATCGTGAAAGAATGCGATTGAGGCATCTCCGTGATGCCTCGAACCCGTTCGACCTGGCTGAGGCCAAATTTAGGAAATTGTTCCGAGTGCCCAAACTCTCAGCCCAATATCTGGTGGAACAATTAAAGAATTACTTAATACAACGTAACGAAAGTGGATATATTCCAATACATTTGACGGTGAGTGAAACTTGAAAATATACATAGCTACCTACTTGTTACTGTTACTTGTTGCAATTATTGTATAGGTACCATGAACCTAGTGAGTTTGATAAATAGACTCATACTCACAGTAACTTCTACACACCATAATATTTGTTAGCTCAACAGTCATAAGACAGGCCCAACATACCTACCTAAATATACCAAAATGCTGACTAAATTTTAAAGGAGTGTTTATCTTTTCATAGGTCTTAGCAGCTCTACACTTCTTCGCTGATGGTAGCTATCAGGCTCCAGTCGGAGAGGATAGCTTAATTTCATTAAGCCAACCATCAATTTCGCGAGCAATTGAAGTTGTAACAAATGCTATTGTTGATGTGCTGGCACCACTATATATCAGATTCCCAACCACTTCTGAAGAAAAACGAAAAACAATGGCAGAGTAATTAATTATTCTAAAAATTCAAGTATGATCTAACCTAAATCTACATAATTAAAATTATTTCAGGTTCCAGGGATTATACAACATACCCAATGTGTTAGGGGCTGTAGATGGCACCCATGTTGCTATTTTTAAACCCCCAAATAATCATCCGACAGCACCTGGAGTTATATTTTTTAATCGCAAAGGATTCTATAGCATCAACTGCCAAGTTGTGAGTATGAAAATATTTACAGAACTGCAGCAGGTGTAGTATTTAAGCCAAATTGACACTAAACTTGTTTTATCTTATAGGTAACCAATGAGGAAGAATATTATCCATAAATCCCAATTTTCCTGGCTCCACTCATGATTCTGCAGTGTGGAGGGCTTCAGAGCTTGCACGTCACCTAGAGAGAGAGTTTTTGAGAGGAGAAGTGGACCAATGGTTATTAGGTAGGTGAAACTTAATAACAGACATCATATTCTAGGCAGATGTTGTAATTTAAAAAGATATTTATTAAATAACACTTTTCAGGGGATAAAGGTTATCAATTATTGCCATGGCTGATGACTCCGCTTGTAGCACCAGAAACAGAACCAGAAAGGAATTATAATCTGAGCCATGCTCGGGCTAGAAACGTGGTGGAAATGTCATTTGGACGATTGAAAAATAAACTAAGGTGTCTACATAAACACCGCACTTTACATTACGAACCACCGAAGGCAGCAAAAATTATAATTGCATGTTGCACAATTTACAATATGTTTTGTGATGCCCTCTCAGATAGTGGTAAGCAATAGTTACTGTTCTGTATGATTCTTCTATGTGTGATTGCTAAATGTAGGTTCATTAAGTTTCGTACTGCAGTTAATATTCTGATTTTCTTTAACAGATGATGAATTGTCGACATCAGACGATGAAGATAATGGAGACAATTTTAACCCAAATGAAGATGCCTTACTAGAGAATGATTATTTGACGATGGCTCGTGCTAAACGAGAATTATTAATTCAACATTTTAGATAACTTATAAAAATACATATATTAATAATAAACAGTGAATAATTTAAAGAGACTTTAATTATTATTTATAATTAAAATGAAATTACAATCAAATAAAACTGAAATGAAATGAAATTACAATCAAAAAAAAAATGAGTAAGTGGAAAATTTCTATTTTCCACTTACTCATTTTTTATAATTAAAAAAAAAGAAAAATTTGGCTGGAGAAAAGTTGATAAATTAAATAATTTAAGAGTTACAGTCTTCAGGGACTACATCCGGTTCTACTACCACCACCCCCGTCCCCATCCCAGTCAATGCTGCAGCCATAATTTCTGCCGCTCTTATAGTGGCTGCAGCAGACTCCCTTAAGGCTGCCGAAATATCCCGCCCGACTTCCTGGACCACTTGCCTCAGCAATGTACTATTTTCAGCCATTGCTTGGGCTATATTGCCATAGGCAGGTGGTCGAGGAGGGCGAGCTCTTCGGGCCTGGCGACGGCTGGAACTGGGGCGACGAGACAGCGGTGGTGGTGGCAGCTGTGGTTCAGGCACTGGAACTGCAGGAGGTTGCACTTCTGGAGCAGGGAGTTCTTCTTCCTGTGGCGCTCTTAATCCCTAAAAAAAATTGGTCAGTCAGCATTTCTAATGAAATGCTGACACTGTACACATTTGTTAGGTTTGATAATTCAAACCTAACAAATGTGTACATGATTGTATTTTTACCGAAGGTGCGGAAACGCCACTAAACCTAAGATTCAATAGATCAATACATCATCAACCGATATCTGAGTGAAGTGAACTCTACTGAGCGAATTGCAACAATGGTTGACGTTGTTACAGCTTAAATTAGACAAGACTAACTCGCACTTAAGCTGCCCTTTAATTGCCACATGAAAAAACCAACAATTGAGTGAGCACAAGGCTGAGTGAAAACGGGGTATATATAAATAGGTTATAGGTTCAAGAACAACGCATTAAAATTGATACAGGGAGTTGCTACTTAATTTTGTTTCAGGTCTGTAAAGCAGTAACAGCTCTTAACTGAACAAAAGATCTTGATTATATTGAAGAAAAAAAAAGACACAGCTTACCTGTTCTTGACTTGTAAACCCATAAACAGCGGCAGGTCCTATTATGTCCAGAATTTTTGTGTCTATTGGTGACAATACTTCTGGACCTGCAGGACCTCCCCCTGTAGCATTTATGCTGTCTCGAACTTTTCTCGCCTTTGTTTTAGCTTTGCTGCGCCACAGGTCCCAGATCTGTGAATAAAAATAATATGTTTAATATCTTAGCATATTAAGATTTTGGAGTTACAAGAACGTAGTCAGTTATGTAATTTATTAGGTAAAAATAACTTACATGCTGCCACTCTTCCACTGTTCGTTGACATCCTAATCTATTTAATTCACCTACTAGCCCCAGCTAAAATTCTCGCACGGCAGGATCAGCTGTATTGCCTGTAATTTACAATAATCATTTAACATGACTAACATAGCCCATAGAATTAGTAAATGGAAGTGAAATCTGGTCAGAGGGTCTATTTAGGGGCGGGGAGTTGGAATTGGGGTCTGACCACTTACCTCGAGCAATCTCCAAGTTGGCGTGTAGACGCTCCACGAGCAATTCTTTCTGCCGCTTATTGGCTCGTCTCGGCATTTCTAAATGGGAATGAAATTATTTTAATATGCAAAAAACAAAGAAATACCATCGCAAAAAGAAAAAGTAATGGTTTTGATCGAATAGGCCATTAATGAATGATATAAGACAGAATGTACGTACCTGTTTAATGTACAAAATTATCGCGTTCAATAAATAAAATAACCAACACGAACTTTACGAAAATCGAGGTGATACCAAAACATCCAATCAACCAAAAAAACAATAAACCGGCACACACTGTTGCCAATCTCAGGAAAGAAAAAAAGCAGCAAATCTACTGTTAAAACAGTAGGGTTGGCAACCCTGCCGACACACTACCACATGACATGACGTTGACATGACACCGAATGACAGTTGTCTATTTTTTTATCTATCAATTCATTCGTTCTTCTCTTCTTCTCGTTATCTGTGAATTTAATAAGTCCTGTCAACTCCTAACCAAAGAGAGCGACCAAATTTAGTTCGAGGTGCAAACCGAATAAGGTTTTAAAATGGTCTTAACTAAAATAAGTAAAATTTTGGTTAAGTTAAGACGTAGTTCGTGGTTTTTCGAATCGGGTCCATTGGCAAACCTAACCTAACTTAGAAAACCTAAAATTTAAGTTAGGAATCCTAAACAACAGAATCGACACCAATTTCTGCTTTTTTAAATTCTTCTTCTTCGTAAGATTTCTTGTAGAACAATACGCGTGGATTATCCTTTTCAACCTTAATTTTTTTTAAATCTTGGAGATATCTTAATTCGATATCTTAACTGAATTACCTTCTTCATCCTTCGTCAAATTGACTCCCATTTGGCTACATGCATCCTGTTAAATAATACACGTGCAGCTTATTGAATCCCTTTATTCCAATATGACAGATGCCAGTGTTGCCACACTATACATAACACCTCCACCCTTATTTAACACTAACTTACTGCTAAATAAACACTATACATCTTACATCTATAATTTTAAATCTCTAACTTTACCAATTAAACAACAATACAAACTTACAGATAATAATATTTTCTAGATCAAACTAAGTCTTTACACATACAAAATTAATCCTAAATTACAGATAGGCAAATAACATATGTTGGTTAAAGTATCTAATCAATTTCTTCAAATCCATATCGCCTAGGCGGTAGCCGTTCTCTTTTAGGAACCTTATCTAGTCTGTCATCTGTGCTAGAAGATGATTCCTTGTTCGATGAGACATTGGGACTTCTGGGAAGAGTACAAGAAGACACTGGTGCAAACCCAGCCTGCACTTCAGATGATGAGGGTGACGTTGCTATTTTTGGTGAATTACTACTCTGAACTGCCTCACTAACCGATTCCTCGCCTCTGGTTGAGGGCATTGCTAAAGATTTTCTTGAATGCTTCCGAAGTTCGAGTTTTTGTGCCACTATACCTAATCCATTACTGTTTTTATGGGTTGGTTGAACTTAGCCTTAGCTGATCGATATGCCTATGAATTTCGGTTCCAAAATCAGTTTTTATAATGTAATCACTACTACCCAACTGTTTCAGAACAGTACCTCGTAACCATTTATCTGAGCCTCTATATTCGCGGTACCAAACGTGTGCCCCCGATGGGAGCTGACGCCGCGAACCCCCGGCATACTGCTCACTACGCTCTTGTTTCGCTGCGACGCGAGATTCACGCTCCGGCTTTAAGTTATCTAACCGCATTCGTAGCTTACGGCCTTGTAAAATATTGGCGGGGCTTTCGCCTGTAGTCGCGTGATCCGTGTTTCTGTAAGCTAGCAAAAATCGACATAAAGCTATATCTACATTGATGTTTTGTTTTAATGCTTTTTAATTACTCGCTTACATAGCTTACTTAACCGCTTTTTCAGCAGCTCCATTAGATGCTGGGTGATACGGAGCAGAAAAAATGTGCTCTATGCCATTATGCTTCAAAAAGGATTGAAATTCAGAACTAGAGAAGGGGGGGCCGTTGTCACTGACCGTCTGCTTAGGGAGACCGAACTTTGACCATAAATCCCGCAGGGCCGCTATAACAAATTGGGCTGTCGTCCTCTTCATATTAATAGCTTCAACCCACTTGGAACAGGAATCAACAACCACCATATAGGTCAACCCTTCTATTGGCCCTAAAAAATCTAAATGAAGTCGTGACCACGGGCGTGATGGCCAGTGCCAGGAGCTGGGCGCCTGCGCCGGCGGCGCGTCGACCACGGCGGCGCACACGGGGCAGGCGCGGCACTCCGCTTCCAGCAGCGTCTCGTTGATGCCTGGCCACCACACCACACGTAGCTACGGGCCAATGATTTTGTTTTAACTATACCCATGTGTGGGTCGTGAAGTTCTACAATAATTCTTTTTCTGCACGAAGATGGAATAACAACACGATTACCCCACATGATGCAACCTAACTCTGAGTATAGTTCCTTTCTTCTATTATGAAACGGTTTCAGTTCCTTTATGTCAATTTCCGTTGGCCAGCCATCCCCTATATAGCTTAATACTCGACTCAAAATTGGATCTCGATTCGTTTCTCTTTTTAAGGTATTGTAATCTAACAACAGCGCCTCTGATGCGAAATGCAAATATGTTTGCTCTGGTAGTTCTACCTCTTCGTTAGCAACCTCATGTTTTTGTGATCCAATTAACCCGCGCCCGCTCGCGTCCACCGTCAATACAGACTCGCACTTCATGTCGAAATGACTTAAAGCTTTTGTACTACACAAGAAAAGTTTTACTTGATTAAAAGCAGTTTTTTGTTCATTTCCCCATGTCCAATGTCTCCCTTTTTTAAAAGGTCATACAAAGGTTTTAAGTGAGTAGGTACTTAAATTCTTTATAAATTTCCCATAAAAGTTGACCTATAATGATTTTAAATAATTCTGTCACGTTTTTCGGGTGAGGCATGGTTGTTATTGCCTTAACTTTGTCTGGGTCTACCCGGACTCCGTTTGCATCAATTATGTATCCTAAATATTTGACTTCTTTGGCAAAGAATTCACATTTACTCTTTTTAATTTTCAGTCCGTTTTTATCTAATATGTCTAAGACTTGTTTTATCGCCTTCACGTGACTGTCAATATCTTTGTTTTTAATTAAGATATCATCATAGAATACCACTACATTTGGAGCAGCGTCGCTGGGGAGTACCCTCAAAATATTTTGTCGGTACATGTACTCCCCCATGTACCACTTAATTTTTCGGTCGTTGCGACATGTTCTACAATGCCGTTTTAATTCCAGCCACTGCCGCTTTATGGTGTTGGTGTGGACTTTGACATTAATATTTGGGGAGTTAGGTATTTGCTGCCCAAGAGCGGCGTGGACCGGAATTTGCACAGTGCCGTTCACAAATTCTCTACTGTGGTTAACAGTAGAGTGTCCCCTCAAATTTAATCTTAGGTGCACGTTGGTGTATGCCCTATGCATGTCACTCATTACATACGAGTCTCGCTCTACGTTAGTGCTTATAATGCCATCTAAGGCGAGACTTGTCCGCAATCAGCTCAATGTGGACTTTTTTGGTAAGGCGGCTTATACAGCCGAAAGCCCACGTTTGGCTCCGAAGAATGCGACCGCGGTGGTATTTTCGGGTGTACAGGTGAGTTTCATCTACTTCGACCACATCTTCGGGGCCGCCAATCGCAATGCGATCGTGGGCTTCGGCTACTTCACAAACCTCTCTTAGGTAGTGGAAGATTTGTATAGCCGCTTTTTTGGTAACGCCAACGTCTCGTGCGGCTCTACTTACGTTGTCCCGCCTCAAAAAGTGCATTATTAGCTGGAGCGTATCCAAAATGGGCAGTTTACTTTTTTCGAAGAAGGTGTTTTTGAGGGGGGACAAGGTACTCCTGCATGCACGGAGTCCACACCGCCAACGGAATCCGATTTTATACGAGGGGGCCGTGTCACGGTTCATTGGCCTCCCGCAGTTAGCGCAATTTGGTATTGCAGGCCTTATTAACAGTCATGCTAGCGAGGCTTCTACTGCCTGTTGTTCCGACCTGATTACGGCCGCGAACTTCCAAATGGAAAAAATTCGGGCCAAAAGCAGGTCAAAATATGGCCTTCCCTCCATATTAACAATAAAATAACAACAAGAGAAATAACAACAGTAACAACAAAATCGATCAAAATTTTTAATAAATAATAATAATAATAATTTTTTAATAATAATTTTTAAATAAATAAATAAATAAACAAAAGTAATAACAAACGAAATAACAAAGGAATTAACAACACAAATAACAATAGAATCAACAATAGAAGTATCGAAATAACAACCACAACAACCAATCGCAAACGAAATCCAGAACAACCAACAGAAAAATATTGAAAATTGCGCGAGCTTACATCATTTCCTATTTTCGTGGTAAAAGTTTACGACTACAAGACCCCGGCCGCGCGGGCACACCCAGGGCACAGAGTGCAGACGTGTTTCACACTTTCACGGAACACCGTAACGAAAATTTTACAAGTCCAAGCTCCATACAAAATCGATCAAAATTTTTCTAAAATAAATATTTTTTTTTGTTTTTCCTGGAAATCTCTTTTGTAACTATTACAATATTGCTAATTATAGTATATAAAGCCTTGTTTTTACTCAATAAATATTCAGTATTCAACCTACTACAGTCGTGTTAATTACTCTTCCAAACCACCATTACATGGCGACCCTGCCAGTCCACTGCTTTAAGGCAGTGGGCTGGGCCCCTTTGGATTACAAGTCGTAGTCCTGAACGGCTTCGGAAGACCCAAGCCGGAGCGCCGCGAGCTCAGCGGACACTATCTAACTATGGACCAAGAGACCGAGTCTAGCCTCTGACGCTGACCACGAGACCAACCTCTGTCGCTGACCAACGAGACTAGCCAACAGCCGCCCATCACATCAAAATATAGAAGCTTTAGTGATGATGGTGACCATCGTTTTCACTTACTTCTTTTGGAAGAAATTGAATAAGTGCCTCACAAAGAAGATTGAGCGCCGTGCAACTGCAGTGGTTATGCAGAAACCAGTAACGAAGGTATAAAAGTGAACAAAGAACAAGAGTATGGAAGAACAAGGATTCTAAAGGTACCCTAACATAAATAACAAATTAAGCCTAGTACATCGAATTATATTCCACAATGATTAAGGACACAGATGCTCAAACTTTAATTAATTTTGTACTAAAAACTAGGTTGTCTCAACGTGCTAAGATTGTGAACTACTTCTGGTAATGTACAACAAATGGTTGATGAAATGAAGAAACATCTTTTTACTAGGAAATCGTATATCAGTCAAAGTTTAGTCAAAAATGAAAATGAAATTATAATATACTCACCATTTTTATTAACATTGTGTGTCTAACCTAGTACTCGATCGTGTACGAAACGAGCTTTCCTCGCGAGAGAATTAGATACTTTTTGCATCACACAAAAAATGATGACACCGCTAGTATCATAACAGAACTAGCTCAATATATAAATAAATGTGGTACAGGGTCCGAACCCCGATTGTGTATCATAAAAGGTGTCAAGAAAATAAATAATAAAGATGATCAACGAGTAATATTAAATGATTTTCATTTATTGCCAACTAGTAGTTTCCATTTATTGCCATGCAGGCATTCGGAGAATGACCAACAGCTTAAAGCGTTACTACTAGGGCGTTCAATGTATTCTCGGTATCGAAGTGATATACTAATGATGAGGGTAGGTAAATTATCTTATTAGTTAATGACACTCTTTGAGGGTATAAATACATAATTTCATTTAATTGTCACCATTAGTATTCAAGATATTATTGCGAAAAGACAACTAAGATGACTGATTCGACAATGATGAAAAAAATCGAGCATCGCGCTGTGATAAAATTCCTCACAAAACAAGGAAAAACTCAAAAATTTATTCACGAAGAAATGGTGGCTGTTTACCAAGATTCTGCGCCTTCATTATCTACAATTCAGAAGTGGTCAAGTGAATTCAAACGGGGTAGAGAGAGCATTGAAGACGATCCCCGTGCCGGTGGGCCGGTTACTGCCTCTACTGAAGAAAACGTCAAATTCGTCGAGAAACTTGTACTCGAAGATACCCGTGTAAGAGTGAAAATATTAGCAGAAAGAACTAAGCTATCCGTGGGTACTATTCACACTATCCTTCATGAGAGTCTGAATTTATCAAAGGTCAGTGCAAGATGGGTGCCGCGAATGCTCACAGCGCTTCAGAAACAAGTGCGAGTTGACTGTTGCAAGGAGTTTTTGGAGCTCTGTGGTGAAAATCCGCAAAGTATTTTCATCGGCTTGTTACTGGTGATGAAACGTGGGTTCATCACTATGACCCTGAGAGCAAGCAAGAGTCTATGCAGTGGCATAGAAAAGGAACAGACCCACCGAAGAAGTTCAAAGTCACCCCGTCCGCAGGAAAGCTCATGGCCACAGTGTTTTGGGATTCTAACAGGCCCGGATTAACCCCTAGGCCCACAAGGCCCGGGCCTAGGGGCCCGGCAAGCCTAGGGGCCCTCATGGCGGAACATTCATACCCCTAAAGTCAGGATTGCCCGAAAAATTAACATTTATTTTTCCAAATAATAAAAGGTAGGCAAGAAACGACGTACTCGTAGGTGATCAGTTTGGCGCTCCGTGCCATGCGATTCCTAGTGTGTATGTAGGTATCTACATACATTGTATTGTATGTAAGCACGTCGCACTTAAATATGTCTTTAAAGTATTCTCTCTTGAAAACTCAAACATTTTTTCGTCAAAATTAGTCTCAACATTTTATGTAAATGCGCTGGGTGCATGCATTGCATTCATTTACGGCCGATTCCAGCTAGCTAGGCAGGCAGATCACGACATTACTTTTAATTTTGTAAATCAATAGACCTAGTTTAGTTTCTGGTTTTTCCGTAGGTAATTGAATTGCTCCCTCCGTTTACTGTTGTCTTTATTTAGAACATACTTTTCTAAACTATTTGGTAACGACCGAAAAAGTCACAAAAAATTTCGCGGCTCGCTCCGCTCGCCGTTAATTCTCAATTATCCTAAGCTTTTTAACAACCTTGCGAAAATGTCACAATTTCTCAACCATTTTCAGCGGCCGCAAATACAACAAAATATCGGCGCTCATTCCGCTCACTGTTTTAATTTTTATTACCTATACTACCACGAGACCATCCGAAAAAGTAATAAAAAAAACATGTTTTGTCTTTTTGCAAAGGCTCTAAAAGTTTCAGGGTTCGCTAATCATAATTTTTTGTCACTCTTGATTCAAGTTTACAGAACATCCGAAAAGTCGCTAAAAAAAATTGCGGCTCGCTTCGCTCGCCGTTCTTTCTGTAGTAGGAGTTATTTTGTTAATCTTCAAAAAACCAAATTGTCAAAACAAAAAAGGAAAGCTAAGAGCTTTCCTTTCTTGTCTATTCATAGCATGCCTAACAAATTTAAAAAAAATGTGTCTCACTCTTGAGTCTTGAAGACATTTAGGTATATTGTATTCATTTCTCAACCATTTCCAATGGCCGCAAAAACTACAATATGTCAAGGCTCGTTCCACTGGCTGTTATTTATGTTTTCATACTTATAAATAGTATGAATTGTTATAGCCTACCCCTTAACTTCTACTACTAACTTTTTTGTTACCCGAAAATGTGACGCTCGAAGATATTATTTTTTTGTGTTTCTCACATTTTTTTCTTTGTTGCTGGCATACCAATCTCCAAAATGACCATCGCAGTTTTGCATACTTTTTACAAAACATCGAATAAATCAGAAAAAGTTCGCAGCTCGCTCCGCTCGCTACTCGTTACTCGCTGCTCGTTACTTATGGTTAAAGTGCTTAATCGAAAACCACTCCGGGTACTATCATAACTAGCATTAGTACATTATATGAAGATGTTGCATAATGTCTCGGGCGGGTCTAAGGCTCGGTCTTAGGTAGGGGGGCCCTCAAATACCAAGTGCCTAGGGGTCCTGGATCCCTTAATCCGGGCCTGGATTCTAAGGGAATCTTGCTAATCGAGTACACAAAAAAAGGTCAAAGTATTACTGGTGCATCTTACGCAAACACCCTGCGTAATTTAAAGGAGGCAATAAAAGAAAAAAGACGTGGAAAATTGACTGCAGGTGTCTTGCTGCTTCACGACAACGCGCCGGTTCACAAGGCGCGTATTGCCAAGGCTGCTGTGCGGGAGTGCGGATTTGAAGAAATCAATCATCCACCCTACAGCCCGGACATGGCCCCTAGTGATTACTTTCTATTCCCTAATCTTAAAAAAGTTCTTCGTGGAAAGCATTTTTCCGACGATGAAGAGTTGAAGGCAGCAATAAATGAACATTTTTCAGGCCAGGAAGAAAAATATTTTTTAGAGGGAATTGAAAAGTTACTTTCCCGAACAAAGAAGTGTATTGAGATTTTAGGAGACTACATTGAAAAATAAATTTTATTCAGAATTTTTTTGCTTATTCTTTCATACCAATACCGAGAATACATTGAACTCCCCTCGTACTATTGGACAGGCATGGATAGCGACATTATAAAATTTGTCAAAAATTGTGATAAATGCCAAAAACAAAAGTTCCATAGAAATATTTAGCAGCCACTATGTATTACTAGTACAGCAACAACTGCGTTGGACAAAATATTTTTGGATTTAGTAGGTCCATTAACTAAGGATACTGTAGGGGTTCTACAGTTATAAGTTAAGTTGATAGTTAAATAGTTAGAGGGAAGGATAAAGTACGAATCAAACCCCCGAGTGCTAGTTTGACACTGATTTAATATTCGTAAGTAATTGTACAGTAAGTATGTAACACGTTGTGAAACCTGAAATCTGCTTAGGTTTACATGACCTAGTTCAGTGACTCTACCTATCGTGCGGTACTCCGTACATTCTGCCGGCCAAAAAGGTAACAGTCAAATCACTAAAGTTATCTTAATGCTATTCATATGTATGTTATAAAACGTAAGTAAGTAAAGCAAAAAGAACATGTAAGCGTGTAAAGTTTAGTAAACAATGTAAGTATAAAATATGTAACTTGATACAGAACTGAGTAAATAATATAGTAGGTAGAAACACTAGTGAGTTCTTAAATATTTCATCACTGCACTACACTACACTGTTAAATTGTCACTGGAATGTCTAATCGTAACGACGGAAGTCGTGGTCGGCCCCTCGGAGTCACGTCGTCGAGCTCGAGGTCCGCCGCCGCCGCCGCCGGCGCCGTCCGCACCGTCCACGCTGCTGCCGCGCGCCCCGTGCCGCTGAGGCAGCAGCAGCGCGGCAGCGCTAGCCCGAGTAGATATAGTGTTTGCATTAGTCTCTCGGATCTTGTACTTTGAAGTCATGCTAGTACTGTCGATGTCGTAGAATATGCATAGGTATAGTGCACTTCCCGCAGCATGTTAGTGTTGTGTAACTCGATCCTTCGCTCGTGCCATAGCGCATTTCTTGCGTGACACATTGTTTTGTTTTGGAGTTTAAGTTATTATTCAATGTTTATGACTTTTTGCGTTTATCTATATAGCAGAGTAGTTTGTTTGTCTGTAAATTTTATCGAAATAAGTTTTCTTGTCGATTTTGATATATTTGGGTACACTGTCTATGAGTGAATATAGTAAAATCTGTTAGTAAGATCTATAGATGTGTGTTCTCAGAGGCTTCCGTTTAGTGTGTCGGATACAGGTAGCCCGCTTGTCGAAGAGTCTGCCGGTATCGGCGTGACGTCACCCTTCGTTAATTGTGCGTCATAGCTCTGATGATCTTCGTTCTTCACAGACAAGGGTTTCTGGAGTAGCTTCTCCTTGTCGTTGTACGGGATGAAATTTGATGCCATGCTCCCTTTGTGTAGATTGAGTAGTTTCTTAACTTGTAAATCTTGAAATTGTACGTCTTGAAACTTTATAGATTGAGCAGTCTTCATCGTTAAATATAGAGTGTTAGGTATCTTTGTCGCGAATAGGTTTTTATGTTGAAGTATCTGTTTATTTCGCAACCGATTTGTGAAACGCCGTAGCCAGCAGATTTTTGTAGCGCGCCGTGTAGAGCTACGATGGTTTACTAACAATGTAGTATTTTTACATGTTAGGGCTAAGGCTGCATTCACACCGTTTTTCTTGACATTTATGACCAGTGGTTGGTATGTATTATTGTGTGTGTATTTGTTATGTGTTGAAGTCAACCACTGTGGTCCTTGCCACCACAAGGGATGCTCTGACAAATGTAGCGAAGTCAGGCCTCTTGTAGTGTAGTCTGCTGCACTGTATTCAGTTTGTTTCTGGTGCCATGATGATGATAGTATGATGTTGATTAAAGTATACTTTGTGTCTGTATGTAGCCAATATAGAACCACTATTGAGTCGTTCCAAGTATATATCTGTACAGCATGCATTAGTAAAAATGATTCCTTGACCTTCGTCATGAGTCGTAATAGTAGTTCAAGCCGAGGCAAGAATTGATCATTATTCAAAGGCTTCTTTTGAGCGGTCAGAAGCGTCGATGTGTACTCGCTTTTTGAGTTTGATGTTACGGAGTAGATAGTACAGGCATAGGCTTTTTCTGGAGCGTCACAAAAACCGTTTTCTGTGTAATTGTTTCCAAAGTATCTAGGTATTTCGAGTTTATGTAGAGTTTTAAAATCCCTTCTTAGTTTTAACAAATGCTTGATTATATTTTCTGTTACATTTTTATGCCATTCAATCGTTTTTGAGGCCATGTTTGTTGAAATAAAAACTTAGTTTTCATAGTTAGTGCAAATGTTAATGTATCTGTATCGGGTTTCCAACGTAATATCTCGGTTTTCTTACTCTCTGCGTTTTTTAAGTTAGAATGTTTTGGTTGATTAGTTATAATTTCTTGTGTGAGGTCCTTAGTGTTGCTGGACCTCGTGTAATTATTCATCCCTGGTTCCTTCAAAATGCTTATTATCACCTGTTGTGGCCGTTTAGTTTTAGATAATATGTTGTTGCTACCTTCTAAGATATCTTCCGTGAGGCATCGAGATGGAGACACTAGTGTGGCAGCCACTTTGAGGAACTTGTGGGCGTTATCCGTTTGTCCTTGATATTCATAGTCTTCTAGTTCCGAATACTGTGATAATTTAGCTACGTTCTTTACCACGACGTGACAGTTGAATGTCTGGACGTTTCCTGACAGTATCCAGCCCAGCCTTGTTTGTTGAGCGATAGGACCCTTGTGCGGGCCTTTGAGCAGACCGCTCATGAGTATCTCTGAGTAAACGCTCGCATCTAAGAGTAAGTCGATAGGTTTGGAGACATTATATTCAGGATTGGCGAGTTGAATATGTTGCAGGTATGGCCATGATTGTCTATCGAAGGACACATTGGGTAGCTGGTTTAAGACGTGCCTGATAACCAAAGCTTGTGTTGTAAAATCATAGTCTTCGTAAATAGATTGACATTCAAGTCTAATGACTGCCTTGCCATGATTGGACCCATTTCCGATGCCAGACACAGATGCGTAGTACCGCTGTCGGGGCAAGCCTAACATCTGTGCTGCGTTTTCGGATATCAATGAAATCTGGGAGCCTTGATCCAGGAGAGCTGTTAAAGTGACATATTTACCGTCCGCGGCCTTGACCTTGATTGATACGGTCGTAAGTAAAATCTCCTCATTTTCTGTAGCGACGTGATTAACGCTGTGTTGTTTGTTAGGCTGTTGTGTTGGCGTTTGAGATTTCGCAATACGACCCGTAGGTACGAGCGATGACCCGGCCGATATTGGTGTATTCGCTGTATTTTCAGTAAGGTCGCTGTTTGCGTATGCGTCATGTAATATCGTATGATGATGCTTATAACATACTCTGCATGTTTTCTTCGATGTACATGTATTGTCGTTATGTGAGTATAAGCAATTTTGGCAAATATGCAATTTTATTACGGTCATTAGCTTCTCGTCCGGTGTTAATTTTATAAAATTGGTACATTTATATAAATAGTGATTGTTGTTACACATAGGACAATTGATTGAGCATGCCGCACTAGCTTGATGTTGTTTGTATGGATATTTGCCATAACGATATTCACCCTGCTGTGGAGACTTTAGCTTGTTCTTTTGTTGATTAACCTTACCAGGTGACGAATCTCTCTCCTTAGTATGTATGGGCTCTAAAGCTGTGAATTTCCCCTCTAAGAAGTCCATTAGTTCGGATAGTGTCGGTGTGCTCAATCAATGGATACTGTTACATACTAACATTACTAACATTACAGTGTGAACTTACTAAGTATGTAGAAGCATACCCACTCCTAAATAAGGAAACTGATACGGTAGCGCGATCGCTTATCGATAATTTTGTATTACGGTATGGAATACCTACAGAAATCGCAACAGATAGGGGGACCGAATTCATTTCGTCAACCATGCGAGAAGTATGTAATATTTTAAAAATCAACCAACTGAAATCAACTGCTTACCACCATGAAAGTCTTGGTTCCTTCGAAAATTCATTTGTTTGTAAGCATTTTTAAGAATACAGACAGACAATCATGCTTGTCAGTGGTCAGATTGGTTACAGTATTGGTGTTTTTCTTATAATACAACAGTGCATACAGCAACTGAATATACACCGTACGAATTAGTGGGTAAACTATGTAATATACCAAGTAACATTATAAGTAAAGTAGACACAGTTTATAATTTAATTCATATGCTATAGAACTTAAGTAGAGATTACAGAAATCCCAAGAGGATGCTAGAAATAATTTAATTAAAACAAAAATTTATAGAAAGTTAAAATATGATTTAACTATCAATTCAATAAATTATAAATTAGGAGATTTAGTACTAATTAAAAAGGAAGATAGAGATAAAATGGATCCAGTATATTCGATCGATGTCTACCTTATTTAGTTTTATCCTCGGCACCAAGCTCATTCCAATTAGGAACAACTGCTTCACAGACGCATCCCATAGTTTTTTCTTTTGATTAACATCAGAGTACTCTATTAAGTATTTTTTATAGAGTGCGGCCTTTTTTTCAATTTCTTGAATCAATTTTTCTATATACGTTTCTTTTCTTTATAATTAATTATTTCTATAAATTTTCTATAAGATTTTCTTATCTTCTATAAGATTTTCTTATCTTATAAATTTTCTATAAGATTTTCTTTTCTAAGATTGAATCTAACTTTCTTCTTTTTGGTTCAGCTGTCTTAGAAGCTTCTGTTTCTGAAGGGTCCTTCATTCATTAGATGCTACAGCAATAGGTTGAGCCTACCCCGTACCTACTTATTTATTTTTAGGCATGGAAAAATAACAAGTTTAAAAACAGAGATTACCTAGAAATTTACCTCATAATATGGCCATGTAGCGTGGGCAATAACCCCCAAATGATGAATAATGCCATCTATGGCACTCATTTGGGGAGGCCTAGGGCCCAGCAGTGGACTATTATAGGCTGATGATGATGATGATGGCCATGTAAGTCTATCATTGCCTGATCTGTTTTTTTGGTTATGTTGTTTTTTTTTAACTTTTAATTTTAGACAAACATTGCCTTCCTGTGAGTTCATACATGGGATTAATTTCCCTCATTTTTCTTGCAATATCGTCATAAATTACTTTTGTTTGCGGAACATATCCTCTTTATGTTCTTCATACAACGATAAGAAAAGTAAAATACCAGCTTGATTCCAAATAAACAAGCTAGTTTCATTGGCATTTTCTCGAGCTTCTGTTGGTATGTTGTGCGAGATCTGCAAAATTAAGAGACAAGACACATAAGTAAGTGTAATTTGTAAGTACCTATAACAATAAATACACACATATTATTTAGTTTCCTATGGGAAGCAGAATTACAAGCAAAACAGCCTACGTATATGTAGGTAAGTACACGGAAAGACACACAAGAAGTACCTATAATAACAAAGGTTTACTTAACTTTGTCTCCGAAGCTGCACAATATACTCGTAAACTGAACCCCGTTTCAGCCAATCTATCCCTTTTATAATGCTCCTCAGAGCCCACGTTTGTTTAACCCCCAGAGCCAATCAGAGTATAGAACAATTTATATTCCTAATCGACACCTTATAGAAACAGATATCAAAGTATACATATGTTGAAACTTATTCTAAGACCCTTGTCATTCATCAAAATAACAATATTGTGTTCCTGAGGTTGTTATAGACATATTTAGGATCCAGCTGATGGAGCAATATATAATTTGTAATACACCAAACTTCGATCTAAAGAAATAATAACTAAACAAATAGTTTCGTAAATTAAACTAATGATTTATGAATCTGCTTTATAAATCGTTACATATTTAATTAATTAGTTGCTAAACATACCAAAGTTTGTATACTTGACAGTACTTAAAGCGACACCTGTAACATTGTTCAGAAACTAAGTTGTGCACGGCGTTTGCATTGCTGCGTCGTTTATTCATACCTATCCATAGTTCAACCCAATATCACTAGATGGCAGTTGATTATGTTTATGTACAATAAATAATCGATTTTTGATTGAAATCTGTCAAGTGTATACATATTAAGATTACACTTTGCTGATTTTTTGTGAACTTTGATTAGATAAATATGACTGATTAACTGGTGTTTCGTTTAGAATAACCCATGTTCTTAAAAGTGTAATAGGTGATGGATTCCAAAAAAAAAGTTTAAATATTTTGTTGCACTCGAAGAATTATTAGATTTACTTTTAGTTAACAGATAGTCATTCAGTAAAACAGTTAAGCTTTAAAGATCTAACAGTATAGTATAATTGATTTACTTGATTAGCAAACTTAATGTGCAATTCAGTATTTTTGGTGGTAATTTCGAATATTTTGATTGAAAAAAAAAAGGGATTTACAGTTAAAGTATTAAATACCACCCATAAAAAATAAGCAAATACTGTAAAAAAACCTTCACACGCCAAAAATTATAAAATTGTCCGCCTTTACACACTAGTAAGTATAGTTCAGTTTGCAAATGTACATACAGTTTTAAATGTGCTGCCAATG